>CM066329.1:284848541-285476041 GCA_033807585.1 Hydrophis major
ATTTCTTATTGCCAAATGGATTTTGATTTTAATATTCTCCCATTATTCTCTTGGGTATATGTTTGATATACTGTATACTGCAGCTTTCAAGAGTATATAAGTCACAAATTCAACTATGTTTCCATCTATAAGTTAGAATTGAAATTCAGATGAAGACTGACGCAACATAAGCAATTATATGGTGTGATTAATAATCTCATAACTTCATTGTTCAAAATTACTCAGATTTCATTTTTTGTCACATATTGGGAACCTGTATTTAAAAGTGTGTAGTTCCTAAACTGCCAAGGGTGGCTGGGTAATATCATATTATGGATGCTTTTTCTCAAATCATGTCAATTGCTATATTGAAATATGGAAATATTTCTTGCAAGATCAGCTCTTTTACTAGCACTTCTAATCAGATTTATTTATACTGTGCTTACTCCCATTAAAATTGGCTTAACATATTAATATTAGAAACATTAGTTGGAATAATGGCTTCTGGCTCCCATAAATATAATGTTGGGATAGGTTGCAAGTTCTAAGAAGGAGGAATCAATTTTGATATTTGTGGCTGAACAGGCTTAAACTACTGGTGATTGTTATTTAACAGTGTTCAAAATGTAATAGATCAGTGCCTTAAATATAATGAAGGCAGAGGAAACAGCCATTCTGAGGGCCCAGACATGGAGAACCCCAGTGGGGTCTCCCTTAACCCAGGTCTTCAAGAAGCCTTGGGGGACAAGATAGGGCTATTTTGTTTGAGTTTCAAATATCTGGATGATCAGAATAGCAAAAAGACACATGTCTTTGCTACATCTGTGGATCGTCTGGATTTTTGCAGCACAGATATTGGGTCCCAGAAAAAGATGTACTGGAAGAGTGGGGAGGGAGGAAGGGCAGGGAGGGAGGGAGGGAGGAAGGAAGGGCCACTACTCAGTTGCTGCTACCATGCTCTTCTCTACTGTTACTGATGAGTCAGCCATTGACTCAGCATAAACATGTGCTGAAAACAAAGCTCTTGTAGGCCTTGGGGGTGTGCCCTGGTGATTGCTGCTTCCTATTCTCTTCATTTTCTCACTTTCATCCTCCATCCTTCTTGTTAATGAATGAAGGGAAACAGTATATGCAAAGAGATACATAAATCCAGCTCTTTGATACTATTTAGCCATCTTTTTGCATACCTTCTTTATCTGTCTTGCCTTCACTTGTCACAGCCCAGCTTGACAGGTTTCTTAGACTCTTCTGGTCTCTCAGTATTGGAAAGCTTCATTTTGGAGGTTTGCTTTGGGATCTACAGAGCAGAACTCTATTTATATCCAATAGCAGAATTATTGTCCTCAATGAAAGTAACTTTCCAGAAGATTTTCATAGATTAGATGAAAATATCAGGTTTCCAAAAATTCCCAGTAAAAATGTTTGGGCAATTTGCATAACATTGAGCAAGGTAATTTCATTTGTTTAAGTGTCAACATTGGTGGATAGGTAAGGATATGTTATGAGTCATCTGAAATTTTCTATGCTAACTTTTTGGTTTATTCTGTAATGGGAATAGTGAACTCTGTTTCTGAAAATATTTTTGATGCTCTGGAAAAGACGATATAATTTCCCTAGAATGTATACTTCAATCATATCTAAGGCCCTCTTTTGATAATTATGTAATGTATGAAACTAGTGAATAATAAAATGCATTGTGGGATAGTGAAAAATGAATAGATTTGCAGTCAGGAAAAACTTTTCTCTTTTGTGATAGGGAAGTACTTACCTTTTTGGAGTGGATAAAGTTGCTGGTGTCAGCAGTAATGCATTTCATTATGCAATTGTTCTTGTTATTCAGATCAGATAATGGCCTGATGAAATACATAAGCAGTCAGCAGGGAATGAATGATTAATTTCTCTAACGTGTGCTTACTATAGGACTTCTGATTAATAAAGTACTGTCTACACCGGTTCTTGCTTACAGTTGCAATTAGTGGTGGAAAAACTGTTTTCTTAACTTGTTATGTAGCACACAAGGTTTTTTTTAAAACTGAGATTTACAACTCAATAATTTAGACTTAATTCACCAAAGCAACAGAGTAATGCTGGTTGACCGATTCATTAACTTCTACCCACTCCCAATAAAGAAAGAGCAGACAGCAAGCCAGCATGATGCTCAGTTGTGAATATGGCATGTCACATACATTATTAATCTTAGAATGTGCAGTGATTACTTACAGTTAGGGGTAGTTTGGTTGCATTTTGATTTTATCTACTAGTAATTTTTAAATCCTCCCAAACAACATCACAAAGCATATTTCCATATTTTAAATACTTTCAAAGATTTAAATGTATTAAAGTTATTATATGTAGTTTAAATTCATTAGTTTAATGTATTCTTAGAATAGATCTCTAAATAATGTTCAAATGAAGTAAAATAATACAGTTCACCAAACTGATAGTGAAAAAAATAATATATACAGAGACAGTTTTGTTATAATTACCAGTTCTTAGAACTGGTTAATAATAAAAAGCTAGATTGAGAATATATCCCTTCATCTCCCCAATCCCTGCTCTGGGATATATATATATATATATTTAAGAAAGAAAGAATACAGTGAATAAAGAGCTATTTAAATTTGTATGTACTATTCAAATAATAAAAAATAATCTTAATAAAGTTTGTCAAAAATCATCTTGATATAGGTTTTAGAATAGGCTTCTCCCCAAAAAGCATTTTTTATAACAGAAAGAATAAAATATTTTTGTTCTGTCCAGAAATAGCATATATTGGCCTACTTTGCTAGAACTTGTAGAAAAGGAATTATATTTCCTTATGTATTACACAATTATCTAAATTTTCATGCCAAAACCAATTAATTAATATAGATACTTAAAGAGAACAAAACCAGAAAAATGCAAGGAGCTACATACAATATATTGAGTATATCTGCTAACTACTAAGTAATGCTATCATAAAATGTTATTTTATATTGTATGTTATTTTATATTGTATATTTTATATTGTATGCATGCTATATACATGCTAAGACAATATTTTAAAATGTGATGTTCAAGTTTTATTTTTACCAATGTGTAATTTCCAGATTTAGGTATAGAGCTGAGTACTGCAGTTTAGACTGTTGTGCAAATGTTTAGTTTCAACAAAATATTTGGTCTTTAGTAAGTTAAATTCACCTATTAAACCCTTTAAAAGTATTTGCCTATGTTTTGCATCTTGAAAATTAAAACTGGGAAAAAACCCTGTTCCATTAATATAATTTCTACATATATAAACCAGTATAATTGAATTTTATGTGATAATTTATCAGCTTGATGTTATCTTAGAAATATTTACAATGAACCATAAAAAGGGATCTTTCTGAAATTAATGCAAAAGTCCTTACATATAAGATACAATATTCAAGATGGATAAATCATTAAATGCATCTATGTGTAGAGTGCATGTTAGCTATAAATTTTCCATTGATAATCACTCTGTAAACTTTATTCTACTTTCTAAATTTACCTAGATGTTAGTTAGTATTCAGGTACTGTACAATAAAAAATAATGAACAGTAACTGACACAACTACTACAAATCAGAACTAACAATGAATTGCTAACATTGAAGTAGTATAATTTTTACATCATATCATATGTTTTTTGGAAGGACAAACCAGTACATATTAGAAAATAAATGATAGCAATGTGATTGACATTACATCAATAAAATATGAAGAAATATAACCATTTATTACTTTTACAATATAATTTCCAGTAATTATTTAAAATAATGAACTATATAAAACTTCAAATGTTTTATCAGTGTTATTTAGTAAAAGAAATGAATATACCATAAAATTATAATATAGTTCAGGATGTGGAGCCATATTCAAGTATCATATTGAAATATTTGATGGCTGTGTGTAATTTAGTTTTTCTAAATCATTTAATACATGAAAAGCATGAAAGCTTGAAAAAGTTACCTATGTGCATTGGGTGAAACAACAATATTTTGTCCTTGTCTTTTATTCCAAGTTTTTAATTGCTCATGTAAAAAAAATAAATAAATAAGAAGCAATATATATTTATAATATAGGCTTTAATAATGTGATATGGATTCACAATTTTACTCAGGCAAATTGAGCAACATATTTCTTTGGACATGAAGTTCTAAATAAATATGCACAGAATTGATAACCTAGTTTTGCATTCTTAATGTTTCTGAGATAATACACACAAATACACACAAAAGCACAGACATGTGTAGTTTCCTCTTTTCTCTTTTGATTGTGATCTGGTTTATTACTCTATTGAAAGGGGGAAAAAAAAACCACTTATATTTTCAAGTAGAATGTCATGTCAAAGTCCATAATGCTGAGAACTTGTAGTAGGATTAAATCTGGGTTAGGGAAGGGTATCTGATTTTTTAAAAAGTCTTTATTTAGTAAAAAAAAAAAATAACACTTGAGCAGCTGCCCATCAAGCTAGCTTAAGAGAGAGATATTATAGATTTATATATTATACATTTATCTGTGTTTGCATCATTATTATCAGTCTAAAGTTATTTTTCTCATTTGCTTTGCCTAGTATCAAATAATGAATTTTCATGAAATTAATTACAAGCTACGTGAAGGTTTATCTAATAGATAATGGTTCCATTGCTGCCTATTTAGTACATATGTGAAATTTTCTTCCTATTTAGTATGTAAATATTTAATAATGACAGAACCTCATGGTGATATTGCCATTGCATGTATTTAATTGTCTTTATTATATCTTTTGAGTTATAATGGCCTTTATGCTGTCAGCTGTAAAAGCACATATCGAAGCTTAATTATTTTCAACACTGGACTGGCAGTGTTATGTAGTCCACATACAGGTTTTAAGAATAATTGAATGCAAATATAAGACAAAGGTATTTGCAACTCAGTAAGGCTCATAGAATAAGTGCTAGGAAGTATTCTAAGGTACCTCATTTTGTGGTGAAAAGTTCATTAGATTTAAGTGCAGCTTCACAGAGGTTGAGGAATATTGACTGCGTAGTTTATTTTTATATTTTTTCATCTCTACCTGCTTCACTGAATATAAGGAGAAACAGTTTATAGGCCTATGAAAAAGGTTACTTTATGTCAATGTTCGTAGTCCCTATATTTTTCACTAGTGGAATAACCTCTACAGTGAACTTATTGCTTATTCATTTGATTGTCCCTTTCTTATAATTTTGTCTGTCTTGTATGAATATTTTTCTCAAGTTTGCAGATTGACTTAATGGGTTGCTTAAATAACAGTCATAGTACAAATTCATGCCTTCTGATGTACAAAGCAGCTAATTCGAAAGGACACCTTTTCATGTGGCAAAATGCTTCCAATTCTTTTCTAATTGTTCAAATTACCGTTTAGGTATAAGCAAAGTATTCTTGGTAGCAAGTACTGTCATGCCATTGACAAGCAATATAAACTGGATGGACGTGAAAGGAAAAATTGACAGTGTTGTTTACCAAGCATATTAATTATGCTAAATATTTCTGGTGTTCATTATTTGCTATCTTTGTCTCCCTTTTCCAAGATAATCTCTTTGCAAAAACAACATATTTTTTTCATTTTAAGTATATTTTAACTTATTTTAGGTCATTTTGTATAATACTTTCAACCTCAAATTTCTTACTGAAAGCAGAGTCTCTCCTTTGAGAATGGGAGCATTTATTCAAGTAGGAGAATACCAAAGCTTAATGACTCCAAACTGTAGTTAATGATTTTTTTTCCAAATTGTTTTCTGTAATTAACCCCTATAAAATAATCTCCCCTGATAATCTCCCCTGTATCATCACTATTGTCTGGTTCTTATCTACTACCATGATGTCTGATCGATTGGCCAGTACCTGCCTTTCCATCTGGATTAGGAAGTCCAACAAGATCTTAGCCCTTTTATTCTCCTCAAACTTCTGTGGAATTTCTCATATGGACTTGAGAGAGCCTAGCCTATACACCATGCAGATGTTCCTAACTACAATGCAAGCTACTTGGTTGTGTAGTTCAGTATATGTTGTTTCTGCCTGCGTCTTACAGCCTGCCTACTGTCTCTGAGGCCTCTCTACATAGTCTGCACCTTAGATCCTGTCTAATGTAGTAGATTCCTGGTGCTCAATGCCTGCTCTTCTACTGCTGTGATCAGTGTTGCCTTGAACTTGTGATTATCCTTATGATTATCTGGCAAATGGAGTTCAAGCCTTTGCAGAACAGCAGCAGGGATAGTGAATCATTATAGCATGTGCTGTCCAAATCTGTGAGTTGTCTTGAGTTGACTTTCATTGTTGTCTTCCACAGTACATCAAGTTCTTGAAGAAGGTCTAGTATCCTGTTGACTTAGTATAGCACCAAGCATTCACAGATCCATGTGTGTGGCATTGAATTTTAGACATTCTTGTTGTCAGGTTGTACTTAAATTGGTCTATCTAGACCAAGAGTCTTCAATCTTGGCAAGTGGACTTCAACTCCCAGAATTCCCGAGCTAGCATGACTCCCAGGAATTCTGGGAGTCGAAGTCCACAAGTTTTAAGCTGTCAAGTTTGAAGACTCCTGATCTAGACCTGGAGTCTTGGGTGACTATTGAAGGAGCAACTGGTACTTTGAATCTCTGTTGTTGTTTCAGGACTTTTCTGAGTTCTGTTCATGCACTGGCCTACATGGTCCTGTATCTTGGTGACTATGATTCCTGATAGGATTTTCCATATTGTGGGGGTGCAGGTTTTTGGCTGGAGGTGGCTGGTTATGTTTTTTTTTTTAAGGGTCTTTTATGATTAGTACTGTTCTTCCTTGCATTATTCAGTCTGAATGGGAACCTGTTTCTAGCACCTGGTTAATCTGTACTGTTGGGTGCTCGTGCACTGCTGTTAGTTTCTTTAGCCAGTAAGTATAATCAGTGGTGGCTAACCTTTTTGGGCTCCTGTGCCAAAAATTGTGCACATGCTTGCACACTCGTGCTCACATGCCAGCACCCAGAAGTCAATGTGTGCTCCCCACATGCGTGTGCAATCCCCACTGCCTCCTTACCTTCACTGCACCTCACAGCTGATTTTTGGCCAGTTTGAGGGTTTTTTCAGCCTCCCAAAGGCTCGAGGAAGGCTTCTTCAGGCTTTTACAAGCTTTGTAGGCCAATATCTACCCCCATTTCATCACTTCCATTTTTTTTGGGAAAAACTGGAAGTGATGAAACAAGGCTAGATTTCAGCCTACAAAGCTTGTAGAAGCCTGAAGAAGCCTTCCTCAAGCCTTTGGGAGGCTGAAAAAGCCCTCAAACTGGCCAAAAATCAGCTGTGAGGCACGCACATGTGCAGTGAAGTAAGTTTGCCTGCAGCTCGCGTGCCAGCACAAATGGCTATGCCTGCTACCTGTGGCATGCGTGCCATAGGTTCACCATCACAGGTATAGATCATGTCTGGGTCAAGTGCAGGGGTGGGATTCAACCGGTGTTACTACGGTTCAGTGACTACCTTCAAAATAGCATCAATTTTTCTAGATACACTTACATACAGTTTTTGAAGGAACTTGGAAAGGTTCCTTCAAGGTCCTTCCAAACATCTTGAAGGGCTAACCGCAGATCTGTGGATGTAGGCTGCCTCAAGTCCTTCTGTCTCTTCATGTAATCCTAAACAGATTTGATGATATTAAGATCAGGACTCTATCTATCACCTCCTTGTTGTTGTTTTTTACACTGAAGATAGTTCTGAATGACATTGGCTATATGTTTGGAGTTGTCCTGCTGCAGAATAAATTTGGAGCCAATCACATACCTCCCTGGTGGTATAATATGATGGATAATATATGTTGGTATTTCTCAGCATTGAGGATATCATTGATCCTGCTCAAATCTCTTAACTCCATGTGCAGAAATCAGTCACAAACTGGCAAGGAACCTCCACCATTCTGTATTGTTCCTGCAGACACTCATTATTGTATATTTTCTAGCCCTTTTGTGAACAAACTGTGTCCTGCTATAGCCAAATATTTCATGTTTTGACTTATCAGTCCAAAGCATCTGCTGCCATTTTCCTACATCCCAGTTCTAATGTTTTTGTGCACAATCTTCCATGATGACCACTTCTGGCCAGACTCCTCTGGACAGTGGATGGGTTTACCTGGGTCCCACAGGTTTCTGCCAGTTCTGTGATGATGGCACTGCTGGATATCTTCAGATACGAAAGGAAAGTCAGCATGATGTGTCTTTCATCTGTTGCATTAAGCTTCCTTGACCAACCACTGCATCTGTGGTCTTCCATGTTGCCTGTTTCTTTGTGCTTCTTCAAAAGAGCTTGGACAGCACATCTTGATATCTCAATCTACTTTGAAATCTTTGCTGATACAGGATAACTACCTTTTGTCTTGTACCTGTTCTCAGCTTTGCCATGGTGTATCACCTGTGACATGAAACTGTCTTCCACAACCTCACCTTAGTAGAGTTTGGGTGTGCCTCACTCAGCTTTAAGCTACACAGCTGTTTCTCTTTCAATTAATGTCTGTGTTTCAACCAACATATGAAATTGAGGATCATTAACCCCTGCTTGGTATAATTGGTTAATCATATACCTGATTCTAATCCTACAAAATGCCTGAATTTGTGCAAGTATAAAGAAATAAATTAATAACACATATTTCTGGGCATATTCTTAATTTATAGCATTTTTGTCTAAACTATCTAAAACTTTTACACAGTACTGTATATATGGAGCATGTGCTCACACATGCACAAAGATATTTTTTTCCTTTTTAACAAACCTGTTATTCCTTTTATCAGAGTGAAGTTGGGTTGACTGAATGGAGCTGAGTATTTACTGGCCAGATAACCTTCCTGGCGCATATACAGTTTGCACACACATACAATACTTGTATATATATCTTATATGTATAAGAACAGCAATAGCACTTATATAGCTTGATAGTGCCTTAAAATGTTCTATAGCTGTTTACAAATGTCAGCGTATTGCCCCAACAGTCTGAGTCAACCTTGAACCAGTCAGGATTGAAATCCTGGCAATTAACTTGGAATAATGCATTCTAACCACTGCGCCAATACAGACCGTAGTCAATAAAGTATATGAATAAGTTTCTGAAGTCTATTTTTTTTAGTTCTTTCTTGTTGCTTTGTATCCCCACTCCCCCCATTAAATATCTGTATAGCTGTGGTCCATCCCTATGGCATCCCTATTTATTAATAAAGGGAACTACATGAAAGATTTTTAACTCTCTGGTATTGGCTAACTAACACTGTTTCTCCACTTTGCTGTGAGAAGATGTATCTCTGTAGTGTAGATCTGGTTTCTGGGCATTGAGATAGGTATGATATGAAAGAATAGGATTAGTATAATTATGTGTGACATTACAAGTAAAATACAGTTTCTCTGAAGCCTGGGAAAACAGTGATATCTGTATATGTGGTTTCCAGGGAAATAGCTATTTGAAAATCTCTTTCTGTTTAATGAAAGATTAGATTTCCTCAAACTTGACCTATCACCCGCTTTCTTTCTTTGTCTTGCAACAGCAAATTGGTTTAAAGGCAACCCCCCCCCAAAAAAAAACTCCATAGCTATAATAATATGAAACATTTTACCAGATGTAGAATCTTTAAGTTTTTGTTCTTAAAAGGTAAACAAAGAGTATTTCAGGATATTCACAGCAGTTCAGAAGAATTTGTGCTCAAGAATGGACAGTGACAAACTATGTATATCTTCAGAAAACAGGTGGAAATTTTGTGCTGCTGAAGACAATAAGAGCTGTTCTTTATAAATTTGCAGAGTTACTGCTTTTAATTGGGCAATGGTCTACCTCTTTCACGGAATGACCTGCTGATAATATCTTCTTGTGTTATCTTACTGCTTCTTTTCTGTCAGAAAAATACTAAGAAAGGATTATATGCAGTTTCTTTTGACTGATAATACAGTGGTTGTCTTTTCATTTAAACAGAAGATTTGAATGATCAAGAACTATGCTAATTTTGATATTGTTATATCTTATTGCTTTCATAGCATTTTGGTTTATTTCTGGAGGAGAAATGAAATAGGAATATATAGAACAATCATTTGGTAGAATCAAATTTGGTTTCTTTGGTAGAAACATGTTAAATGTATTGTTCAATAGTTGCAAAATATAAGTGTATCATACTTGTGTGGTGATTTTATTTCTCCAGAAAATTAAATTACAGTTGTAATTGCAAACTGATATTTTAAGTACATCTTGAAAGAATAATATTAGGTCACTAGATATTTGAGGCTAAGAAAGAAAAAAAACATATAGGGCTTTTGACCAGAACTAATGTAAAAAAAAGTTTTGCCTTATTCAGAATCAGTACATTTTATATTTAATCTTCTACCCCTTGAAGCACACATCTGATTTTTGTAATTTCTTTCCAGTGGTAGTGTTTCTGTGAATCCATAATCAGTGGCACATATCTTTTCATCATGTAAGATTATAATGCTGCTCAAATTACCTAAATTTTATAACTGGCGCTGGAATTTAATAACATTCCATAATGCACATATATTAGAATCATTCTATAATGTACAGTACATATATGTATATTGCATTTTAGCATAAATAATTTCAGAAGCATTTTAAGAATTAGTATCTGTGATCCTTAATGATACATATTTAAAATTATGGTTGAAAATATATTATTGTCTGAAAAACTAAGTACACTGTGTTGAAATGTTTGATTTTTTTGAGCACAATTCAATATACTGCCGGATACCATTCCTGATGCTTTTTTCAGCAGATATATTCTCAATGTGCCCAGAGAGAGAAATACCTGACTCTACCTAGGATTGAACTCACAGCCTCCAGTGAGAGGCGAGAGCTCCACCTTTAGGCCACCGCACCACTCAACCAAAAGAACCTTATATGAACTGCAAAATTTAGTAATGAAATGTTATGGTTTGAGGTTGCTTTGCTGAATCAGGGACTGGAGAGATCATCATAATAGGATCTGCTAGGAATTCTTCATTGCACCAAAGGCTGTTTGAGGATATTATAACATCAGAAAACTGAAGAATTAAACCTTCCAACCTAACAATGACTCTCCCTGTTCATATCTCTATAATTCCTTAATTAGGGGTAGAGCCAGGGATGACTGGATGGAGCTGAGCATTTACTAACCAGATGCCCTGCATGATTCCATTTGGCATTTACAGCAGATATTTTTTCTTTGTACCCATGGAGAGAAACATCTGCCACTACCTAGGATTGAACTCTTTCCAAGTGGGAGGCGAGTATCTTTACCATGAGGCCACAACACTGCTCTGACAATGACCCTAAACATATGGCTATATATGAAGGATTCTGGAATGGTTGTGTTAAAGCCCAGATCTAAATCCTAACTGAGATGCTGAGACTGATTTGAAAAAAGGCTGTGCATGCAAGAAACCCCTCAAATATTACACAGCTGCAAAAAAGATAGATGGGAGGTGTGTATAGAGGGGAAATCATCCCACTTGATGTCAGAAACTAGTAGACAGTAATAAGAAATATTTATTGAGGTATCTGCCAAAGTGAATAATATCAATAGATATTGATATCTAGAGCCAAGCCCAATTATTTTTATACAGAAAGAAATATTTATTAATTTGTTGTTGAAAAAATGATTGCCAAGTTGAGTCTTAATAATTATATTAATTTACATCAGCTTTATCCTTTAAATGAAGGCAAAATATTGATACAACCACATACATAAAAAAAAGAAAAAGATTTTTACACAGGGATATACTTTTATACTTTTAGTGAAGTATATTTTCTTTTTTCTTTTTTTGAGACAGATTTTATTAATTTTAAAGACAAACAAAACATCATTAAACATTGAACACATAAAACCTCTTTCCATTATAAATTTTTACAAGGCAGATAAAACATTATTTTATACAACATAATTCTAATCTATCCCATTTCCATATGGACACATAAATATCTTTTAGCAAATTTCTCATTATTTCTCTTTACTCTTATTCAATTACATTTCTTTTCTATATTTATCCATTTTATAGTCATCATATTCATATTTCCCTCTGACTTGTTTACAATTATTCTCATCTGACATTCCTCCAAGGTTTTATTAATTCTCAAACAAACATAAACACACAAAACACAAAAACATAAAACTTCTTTTTAGAAAGTGGCTTGGCCCCAGATTACCTCTCTTTATATGGACTTCAATTAAATTCATGCTCTTCTTATATACCATTACCTATCTTATTTACCATTCTATAACTTCTCCCTGCTTTTCACTCTTTCTAATTCTATTTTATTTATTTCATCTTAGTTTAAATCATTATACTTGTATCTTTTGTCCATTCTTTTCCAATTATCCATTTATCTCATTCCCTATAACAATAATAATAAAAAAAGATTTCTCCTGAAATCGCTAATCGAAGTGTAATGCCTTTCTATCATTCCCCTAAATTGACATTTAAAGTAACACCTAGTTCCCAATCTGATTCTGCTTAGTACATTCTACCTACTAAATTTTAAGAAAAAGAAAAAATAGTAAATCTATAAAATAAGTACATAATTAAATATTAAATCTTGTAACATTCCAATTATCTATTTCAAAGACAAATGCTGCAATAATAAGTTTATAATAACATCAACACTATAGTCAATTAAAATCTATAATTGAACTAAATATTTTAAGCATTCCCTTTAATATTTTATTAAATCTTAAAATCTATCATTATTAAGCATTTTAATATTTTAATCTTTTATTAGATCTTATAAAATTCTAATTTTCTATTTCTAATACAAATACTACAATACTATCTTATGTACCTTGCAGAATCGTTTTTTTTTTTAAATTATACATTACCCTTTATCCCTAAAAATTTTTTGCTTTTTCCCATCTTGTTCCATACCTTTGTGGCTTTTTCCCCCTTTGTGGCTTTTCCCTTCCTTTCTTATCCCACCTGGCCTTTTTACCCCTCCCCCACCTCCTAACCTCTGCCTTTTTAGCTTCCCCTCTCTGTTGTATTCTTCTTTTCTTTTGCTTTCTAACATTGTATTAATTTTGCATCTTATTTTTCTCTTTCTTGGGTGTTTTTTTGAGGTCTTAAGTCCTTCATTTTCCTTCCTCTCTTTCTCCTTTCTTTCTTAATCAAACTTTTGGATTCATTAAATATGTTTTTTTTTCTTCTTCTTCTTCTTCTTCTTCTTCTTCTTCTTCTTCTTCTTCTTCTTCTTCTTCTTCTTCTTCTTCTTCTTCTTCTTCTTCTTCTGCTTCTGCTTCTGCTTCTGCTTCTGCTTCTGCTTCTGCTTCCTCTATCAGTTGTTGTGTTTGCTGATAAATAGCAAGCGTCATTTCTAAAAAGTGAAAAGCTTCTCTCAAAGTGTCCTTGCCTTCTTTCTTTGTTTTTCCATATTCCTTTCTTAGTTCATCAACAGATAAAGCCATTATAAACCTTTTCTTCTTTTTTTCCCCTCTTCTTCTTAAAACAGCCAAGATGTTTCAAAGCTTAAAACAGTTCCCCAAAGTCCCAGAGTCATCAAGCTGTCCAAACAGAGCACAAAGTTCTTCCCTTTGCACTTTCTCTTCCTGGGGTAATATCAATTGAAAAAAAAAACCCAGTCTGTATTTTAAAGCCTTATTGCAATTAACTTCTAGTCTCAAAATCTTCCAGGCATCTCCTCCAACAAGATCTTAATATAATTTTTTTTGTCCTCTCCTTTCCCTCTTGTAACAAAGTGCTTTAAATTTTTACCTTCTATAAAGAAGCAGGTTTTTCAATGTCCATTTGTTAACTCCATAGGGAAGGGGAGTAAACTTTCTCTTTCAGCACTTCCATTCACCACTTTAAAAATCTCTGGAAACAAAGTATCATTTAAAAAAATCAAAGTTTTCAGGATGTTAAATGTATCTTAAGATCCCAGTTCAGCCAAAGAACTTTCATTTCAAAACTTTCTCCTTCTTCCTCCTGCACAATCTTATCCAGTTGTCGGCTTCTTTGTGGTGGCCATTACTGACCGCCACTCCACTGTCTTGAGAGAAGGGGGTTTTGCCGGCTGGGGAGGGGGTCTGCGATACCCCCAAACCCCTATCCAGATCCCTCCTATCTTTGGCTGCCTCTACGGGGCAGTCTTATCCTCCAGACCCATCGGGATCGGAGGCACCAAGATGACGAGCGTTTATAAATATGACTATATAATGTGTGGTGTAGGATGATGAGGAACTGAGACTATCTTCAGTGCAAAGCACATATTGTAAAATATTTCTATTACATTTTGTCTGAAACATGTAGATATAATAAGGATGAACAACTTTTATGCAACACAACTTTTTTATGCAACTTTTAGAAAAATTAAACAGTTTTATTTCATTTACTTTTTAAACTGAATTCATATTAAAAGTAATTAATACCTTCATGTCAAGTGTCAGAGTTGCCATTAAATACAATTAAAGTTTCCACATTCAGGAACTCTTCAATAGCATTAAAAATTGTAATCTGGTAAAATTTTGCAAGGCACAGGATTGTAACTATCCATCATTTTTATTTTCTTTTAAACTTATGGTAAACATTTTTGAAAGTAAAGTCAGTTTTGGAAGCCGGTTTGCTTGGAAATAAGACTATAATATTGTGAATGAAATATTTATTTGATTGGTTTATTGATTGGTATGGTTACACATTTTGCAAATACAATTGAATAGCTAGCAACATATTAAAAGCTATACCAAAAATAGTAAAAACAAAACCATAAATATTTGTCCAAAACAAAATAATTTTCTGTAATTTTTAAAATACCTAACAAGTGACAGAACAGTGTCTTACACACTTAAAATAAGATAATTTTTTATGTTCCTAAAATTTCACTGAAAGAGGAAGGATTTTCATTCTAATATTCTACTTCCACTGCATCATTACAAATTTGGAAATAATTTGTTACAATTACCGTATATACTCGAGTATAAGTCGACCCGAATATAAGCCGAGGCACCCAATTTTACCACAAAAAACTGGGAAAACTTATTGACTCGAGTATAAGCCGAGGGTGGGAAATGCAGCAGCTACTGGTAAATTTCAAAAATAAAAATAGATACTAATAAAATTACATTAATTGAGGCATCAGTAGATTAAATGTTTTTGAATATTTATTTCAAAGAAAAACAGATTAATCAATTTGGGAAACGATCTCACTATCATGAAAGGTTTAATTGATTCACTAACCCAAAAGAAGATGACGATGACAGTGGGAGGCAGGAGTCACTCTCTCCCTTGTAAGAAAAAAGCAAGAGCCATTTTTATGATCTCTCTCTCTCCCCGTAATACAGTCAAGCCCTTTCCAGCACGTGCAATCCGCCGCCGCCGCTTTGCACCCTGCAAATGCAAAATGCTGGGGTTTTTGCATTTGCAAGGTGCAAAGCGGCGGGGGCGGATCCCGCGTGCTGGAAAGGGCTTGACTGTATTACGGGGAGAGAGAGAGAGATCATAAGAACGGCTCTTGCTTTTTTCTTGCAAGGGTGAGAGTGACTCCTGCCTCCCACTGTCATCGACATCTTCTTTTGGGTTAGTGAATCAATTAATTTGGGAAATGATCTCACTATTATGAAAGTCAGTGTTCTCTGCCAGTGGGGCATTTGGAAGAAAATGCCCCACGGCATATCCACGTGCATGTAAGGGGAATCAGAAATCCCCACGTTCAATGCCTAGCACAGCAGAAGAGAAAACGCAGCTGTGAGCAAATACTAGGAAAACCTGATTGATCAGAAGGAAGGAGGCAAAAGAGGGAGGGGTGGTGGTGGACGGAGGTCCCACTGGTATTTGTGAAACACTTGGTCGGCAGTGCTTAAAGTCAATGTCCTCGCTCCCACCTACCCAAAGCCACGAAGTCCCCCAATTGCGCAGCCCAGAATCGCCCTTCACTCGGGGCAGCAACGACGCCCGGTATTTCCCGAGATGAAGCTCCACCGTGCAATGAAAGAGCCCTGGCTCTAGGCTCGCGGGTTCAGAAAACAACGCGAGGCGAGGTCGCTTCGGCTCCGCTCAACTTCATTTCCTAGCTGCTTTCAGTCCACTCGGGAGGAGGGGGAGGAGGTGGTGGCGGTAGCTTGCGTTGTTTTCTGAGCTCTAGGCCACCACCTCCTCCCCCTCCTCCCGAGCGGACTGAAAGCAGCTAAGAAACGAAGCTGAGCTGAGCCTAGAGCTCAGAAAACAACGCGAGGTGAGGTCGCTTCGGTTCCGCTCAGCTTCGTTTCCTAGCTGCTTTCAGTCCGCTCGGGAGGAGGGGGAGGAGGTGGTGGCCTAGAGCTCAGAAAACAACGCAAGCTGCTGCCACCACCTCCTCCCCCTCCTCCCAAGTGGACTGAAAGCTGCTAGGAAACGAGGCTGAGCGGAACCGAAGCGACCTCACCTCGCATTGTTTTCTGAGCTCTAGGCTCCGCTCAGCTTCGTTTCCTAGCTGCTTTCAGTCCGCTCGGGAGGAGGGGGAGGAGGTGGTGGCCTAGAGCTCAGAAAACAACGCAAGCTGCCGCCACCACCTCCTCCCCCTCCTCCCGAGCGGACTAAAAGCAGCTAAGAAACGAAGCTGAGCTGAGCCTAGAGCTCAGAAAAAACGCGAGGCGAGGTCGCTTCGGTTCTGCTCAGCTTCGTTTCCTAGCTGCTTTCAGTCCGCTCGGGAGGAGGGGGAGGAGGTGGTGGCCTAGAGCTCAGAAAACAATGCAAGCTGCCGCCACTACCTCCTCCCCCTCCTCCCGAGCGGATTGAAAGCTGCTAGAAAATGAAGCTGAGCTGAGCCCAGAGCTCAGAAAACAACGCGAGGCGAGGTCGCTTCGGTTCCGCTCAGCTTCATTTCCTAGCAGCTTTCAGTCCACTTGGGAGGAGGGGGAGGAGGTGGTGGCGGCAGCTTGCGTTGTTTTCTGAGCTCTAGGCCACCACCTCCTCCCCTTCCTCCCGAGCGGACTGAAAGCAGCTAGGAAATGAAGCTCAGCGGAGCCGAAGCGACCTCGCCTCGCATTGTTTTCTGAGCTCTAGGCTCCGCTCAGCTTCGTTTCCTAGCTGCTTTCAGTCCGCTCGGGAGGAGGGGGAGGAGGTGGTGGCAGCAGCTTGCATTGTTTTCTGAGCTCTAGGCCACCACCTCCTCCCCCTCCTCCCAAACGGACTGAAAGCAGCTAGGAAACGAAGCTCATCGGAGCCGAAGCGACCTCACCTCGCGTTGTTTTCTGAGCCTAGAGCCAGGGCGCTTTCATTGCACGGTGGAGCTTCTTGTCTCGGGAAACACCGGGCGTCGTTGCTGCCCCCTGAGGGGAGGGCAATTCTGGGCTGCGCGATTGGGGGACTTCGTCGCTTTGGGTGGGTGGGTGGGTGGATGGGAGTGAGGATGGACGGAGTCCATGAAGTGGGGCTTGCCTGCAGGAAAGCGGCTGCCCAGCTCCCGAGCTCCACACCATTTTTTTTTCAGAGGGGAATCTGACTCGAGTATAAGCCGAGGGTGGTTTTTTCAGCACAAAAAATAGGCTGAAAAACTCAGCTTACACTTGAGTATATACGGTACTTGCTAAACTAATGATGATTATTGCTCATTATTCTAATGAACAAATAGTATCTTAAGGCACCTTTGTTTATCCCTAATGCTATTCGCTTTTCTTTCTTTGTTTTCTTCAGTTTTAAACATTGTGATCCAAAATCAATATATATATAATGGTTTTTATATATTTTCTATCTTGTTTTTTGTTTTTTGTGTTGTTTTTAATTGCTGAAAAACATCCAGAGTTATGTATTTGAGGATACTAATAACAAACAAATAAATATCAAACATTTTTCTGCCAATATGATGTTCACTTAGTGAGTCCTCTCTCAAAATTATTCCTTAGGCTTATTTGCCTTATTCTGAGGCTTCTATACAATATCTTACAGTTAAAGCTGCAGTTTGCATATAATTTCAGAAGTATTCTTGTTAATATACAAAATGCCTTTGGGAAAGTTGGCATAAACATAAGTAAACACATTAAAGGCATTCCTTTTTTCCCATTAAACATTTTATGGCACTGCTATTTCTCTCTTGTGGCACAAGAAGTGAGCATTGTAAATGATCGGCACTTCACCCACATTCTCCAGGGTTGTTATTTATAATTAGGGGAATGTGAGCAGTAGATCTCTAAATTGGGATATGAGGATATGCAGAGTATTTGCTTATGTATTAACAGTGAGCTCTGCCAGAAAAAAAGATTCAGAGAATTGGTCAAGAATAATACAGCGGGGTGGTTTTTTTTTTTGTGTGTGTGTGTGTGTTTTTGCCACTTGGTCTATATCCCATTGGGCTAAAAAATGAAGAAGATACATCACAATAATTGGCAGGAGAAGTGAACAAATTAACTAGATGTTGCAGTGTTTTTTTTAATGAATTTGAGCATTAGTTTATAGAAAGATGCAGTACACAGAATTCAAAAGCTTTTTATACTAGAAGGAAAAGGAGAGAGCCATGTCTCACAAATAGCTGTGTAAAAAGTATAAGTCTATGCTTGTTTTTTACGCAGATTCTTATCTTTTGGGGGTTTTTTCTTGACATTGTAGATTTGCTTGTATAAAATTATTTTCTAGGTTCAGCTCTGTCATGATAAGAATGAGTGACTGTGGTTTTGAGCAGGGGTCCCCAACCACCGGTCCCCGGACCGGTACCGGTCCATGGATCATTTTTTACCTGGCCGCAAAGCTTGGGTGCTGCCATCTTGTTTCGACAGCGCTTCCGGGTTTTTGGTTGCTTCCAGGTTTTTGGTTGGAAAGTCCTTCCAGTTTTTCAGTTGGAAAGCGGCGTTTGGGTGCTCATGCCTTAGTTTCGTTGAAGTGGGGAGTGGCTTCGAATGAAGAGCCATCCTGATGTTGGTAGAGTCTCACGTTACTCAGGTACTGGTCCATGGAAGAATAAATAATCATGAAACTGGTCCCTGGTTTGAAAAAGTTTGGGGGCCACTGGTTTTGAGGACCTCCAGGGTTTGGGAATTTGCCATCTTTGAGATTGGAGTGGGGTAGCAACAGACTCCATGAACAATCTGGAACTTCTGCTCAATTAGCAGATAGCATTATGGATAGGATAGACTTCCTGGATCCTGTACAGTGCTGATCAACCCCAATCCCTGGAGCAGTTGCTGAGGCATGCTATGGTCAATAGTATCTGTTAGGGATAACATTGTTTACCCTAACTGGTTTAGGTAAAATAATAACTAAGTAATCATAGTTTGTAAGTTAAAGTGTCTGCAACTTTAACTGTGGGATAGTAATTAGGGGAGTGGTTGTGAAAGCACTTTAAAAGAAGCAACACTGCAGCTTGCTCTCTCTCTGGCTTTGATGATCCCTGATTACTGCAAGGACTCAAGACTGCATTGCTCGAACGGGAGAGAAAACAAAGGACTGATTTGTAAGTGAACTGACAAAGGATATTCAACACGGACTTTGCTAACTGAATATCCCTGAATGGACTGACTAAATGATACATGACTATTGGACTGTTATTTTGACTATGCTATGAACTCATAATGGAATAAACTATATTTTTGATAGCACAAGCGTATCTGTTATTTTTACTGTATGTTAATAAACATACAAGCTAAGCTCACTCATTTATCTGTGTGCCTATCTGACTAACGCTGCACATTCTGTTTAGCTTGTCTCCCTAACCCTGGTTGGGGAACCCAGGCTTAACACTGGTTATGGGCCCAGAGGCTGCAAAGTCAGTTAAATTAGGATAAAACAGATTTATGTAAAAGTGAGAGTTTGTGTTGTTATACATTACAGTAAACAGACAGCTGTGTTTTATTAATTATAGTTTTATATCCATATAAAGAAAACATGGCACAAGTCAATCTACAAAGTTTGTCCCTTATATCCAAGTTGGATGGAACAAACTATGTATCATGGTCTATGAAATGTAGTCTGCTTCTACGAAGAGAAGGTTTGTGGAACATAATTGAAAATCCACCAAACGTAGAAGAATGGGATGCAGAGGATGATGAAGATAAACTAAAGATAGAAGAATTTATGCTTAAAAATCAACAAGCTATTTGCATAATTGGGTTAACCTTAACTGATCAGCAACTTGTTTATATCCACGGAGAGAAAACGGCTGTTGGGTGTTGGCAGAAGCTGAAGAGGATTTATGTTCGAGATAATGTTGGTGCTCACATAAATCTAACACGGAAGCTTTTCAGTACACATCTCCAAACAAATGGTGATATGCTGAGTCATTTGAAAACTATGCAAAGCATTTTTCAAGAACTGCACGAGAAAGAGCTTATTTTCTCTGAACTACACCAAGTCTACATAATTCTATCTTCCCTTAATGAAAGTTATGATAACTATGTAACTTCCCTTGAAATTTTGCCAAAGGAAAGATTAACTTTAACTGATATAACTGGCAGATTGATTGAAGAGGCAAGAAGAAGGCTTGAAAGAGATGAATTAAGGAGGGAACAACCTCAAAAAGAAGATAATGAATCTCCTACTGCATACGCAATTAAAAAGTGCTTTAATTGTGGAGGAAGAGGACATTTGGCAAGATTTTGTAAAAAAGCAAAGCGCCAGAACGCTGGCCAGAATACTAAAAGTCATCAAAAGATAAATAAAAATTTAGAGGTAGCCATGTATACTAACGGAGCTGTAAAAAATAATTTATGGGTGGTTGACAGTGGAGCATCCCACTGTATAACAAATGATAACAAAAATTTTATTAAAATATCCAAGAGTACACAGCAGATATCGTTAGCCAATGGCTGGAAACTGAAAGCTAAAGGTCAAGGTATAGCATATTGTTCTTTTATAAAAGAGAATGTAAAAATGTTATATGTACCACAACTTAAGTTTAATTTAATTTCAGTTAGAATTTTGGTTAAACTAGGATATGTAGTTAATTTTAAAGGAGATAACTGCATAATTGAGAAAGAAGATAAAAAAATTACTGCATCTTTAAGAGGTGAATTATATGTGTTAAATGATGATGGTTTAAAGGTGGCTAACACAATTTATGAAAATAAGAAACCTCATGATGAATGTATTCACTTGTTACATCGAAGGCTAGGGCATTTAAATTTTAAAATGCTTAAGAGAACTGTTGAATTATCTAAGGGAATAAGTTTGAAACCTTGTAATAAGTATTTGCAATGTAATGCCTGTAATCAAAGTAAGAGCAGGGTCACACCTGCTGATAGAGTTGATGGATTTACTACCAAAGAACCTTTAGAGGTAGTATTTGCAGATTAATAGGTCCGAAAAAACCAAGTGTAGGAGGAGCTCATTACATACTAAGTATAATGGACCACTATTCTAGATATGGGTTTTGCTATTTAATGAAGAGCAAAACTGAAACGTATCAAAATCTCTTTAATTGGATAAAATTTGCTGAAAGGAAAACTAAAAAGAAATTAGTAACTCTTATAACAGATAATGGTACGGAATTTACAAATAATAAATTCCAGAACAGACTAAGAATGTTAGGTATTCAACATAAAAAGTCTGCACCATATAGGCCACAACATAATGCCTTTATAGAGAGAAGAGGCCAAACATTACAATCAATGGCACGAACTATGATGTCTGATTCAGGATTACCTGACAATTTGTGGGGAGAAGCAATAATGTGTGGTAATCATATACTAAATAATGTTGTTAATTCAACAACAGGTGAATTACCATTCACATTGTGGCATGGTACAAAACCTGATTAAAGTTACATGCACACATTTGGAGCACCAGCATGGGTGCATATCCCTACACAACTTAGACACAAAGGACAGCATAGAGCTAAAAGATTATATTTTGTAGGATATACATCTAATCATAGATCTTATAGATTCTGGGAACCAGGTACATCTAGAGTTTACACCAGTGCCAGTGCTAAATTCCTAGAACATGTAGGATGGAATAGATTAGAGCAAGATTTAAATAATGAAGTAATTATTGAACCCTACAAAAGGCAGAAAGATCAGACTAGTTATAAGAAGAGTCCAATTAAAGAAGAAGTCCACGAAGAGCAAATAGGACCAGCACAAGAGGAAACAGTTGATCAGGAAGAGTTAGATAATCAAGAAGAGTTAATAAATGAAAGTCCACCTGTAAGTCCTGTAATACCTAGACGTACTACACATGTAACTAGACCACCTGATAGATATCAAGCAAGTATAGTTTGCCAAGTAACTAAAGTTCCAACTGGTGTAGATGAACTTCGGATGTATCCTGCTAAGGATCAGGAGAATTGGCAAAAGGCAATGGAAAAGGAACTAAATTCATTAAAGGTAATGAAAGTTTATGAAGATGCCAAATTACCTCCAGGAGAAAAATCCATTGGGTGCAAATGGATATTTAAAGTAAAAACTGGAAATGATGGGACTGTTACCCATAAGGCTAGGTTGGTAGCTCAAGGATTTAATCAAACTGCATCTGATTATGATGAAGTTTTTGCACCAAGTCTTAAAGCAACATCTTTAAGAGCAGCATTAGTGTGGGCAGCTAAGAAATACTATGTCATTAACCATTTAGATGTAGAAACTGCTTATCTGCATGCACCATTGCAGCACACTATATATTTAAGAAAACCAGTAGGTATAAAAGACAATAAAGTAAATAGTAATGATTGTTGGAAACTCAAAATGAGTCTTTACGGGTTGAAAAAATCTGGATTTGAGTGGAACCAATATATTGTGAAAGAGTTAAACAATATAGGTTTTAAATCTGGTTTAGCAGATCCATGTGTATTTAAAAGAGAAAATAATGGAACGGTGTCATTATTGTTATTATTTACAGATGATATTGCTTTGATAACTAAGACTAATAATGAAGCTAATGAGATTATATCATTATTAGCCAAAAAGATAAAATTAAAGCATTTAGGTGAAATTAAAAAGTATCTAGGATTGACAATTAACAAAACAAAAAATGGATTTAAGATATCTCAAGAAGATAAAATTTGCCAATTAATTAAAATGTTTAAAATGGAACTTTGTAAACCGGCAAAGACTCCAATGAGTCAGGAAGTTTGCCAAACTGATGATCAAAGTCCCAAATTTGATAAGTCTATATATCAATCTTTGATTGGTAGCTTATCATATATAAGCAATTGGTCAAGGCCAGATATAGCTTATAGTGTAAATCAGCTGGCACGTTTTAATTCATATCCACATCAATGTCATTGGCAATCATTAAAGAGAATTTTAAGATATCTTAAAGGAACAATGAACCATGCATTGTATATAGAACCAAAGGGTGATTTGAGTCTTAGTGCCTATGCAGATGCAAGTTTTGCAACTGATATAAACACTAGAAAATCAACATCTGGGATGGCTATATTATTTGGTAAGACACTAATAGGGTGGAGGTCAATCAGACAACAGCATATTAGCTTGTCCACGATGGAAGCGGAATTTTCATGTCTGTCATTATTATACACTGATTTGATTTTGTACAAACAGTTATTATTAGACATGGGTATAACTGTTAAAGATTCCATTATTGTGTATGAGGACAACCAGGCAGCTATAAAGTTAGCTACTAGTATTGCTGTAAAAACTAGATCAAAGCATACTGATTTAAGATACTTCAATGTTAGAGAATCTGTAAAGAATGGGCTAATTAAATTGGAATACTGCATGACAGAAGAAAACATTGCAGACCAATTTACAAAAGCTCAAGGAGTAA
The DNA here is from genome assembly GCA_033807585.1 of Hydrophis major. NCBI lineage: Eukaryota > Metazoa > Chordata > Lepidosauria > Squamata > Elapidae > Hydrophis > Hydrophis major. The sequence continues at coordinate 284,872,153 of CM066329.1, forward strand.
GCAAGTTTAAAGAGAATTGTAACAAATATGATTTAAAGATGTAAATAGTTATATTATTATTTAACCTAAAAGGGGAGAATGTTAGGGATAACATTGTTTACCCTAACTGGTTTAGGTAAAATAATAACTAAGTAATCATAGTTTGTAAGTTAAAGTGTCTGCAACTTTAACTGTGGGATAGTAATTAGGGGAGTGGTTGTGAAAGCACTTTAAAAGAAGCAAGACTGCAGCTTGCTCTCTCTCTGGCTTTGATGATCCCTGATTACTGCAAGGACTCAAGACTGCATTGCTCGAACGGGAGAGAAAACAAAGGACTGATTTGTAAGTGAACTGACAAAGGATATTCAATACGGACTTTGCTAACTGAATATCCCTGAATAGACTGACTAAATGATACATGACTATTGGACTGTTATTTTGACTATTCTATGAACTCATAATGGAATAAACTATATATTTGATAGCACAAGTGTATCTGTTATTTTTACTGTATGTTAATAAACATGCAAGCTAAGCTCACTCATTTATCTGTGTGCCTATCTGACTAACGCTGCACATTCTGTTTAGCTTGTCTCCCTAACCCTGGTTGGGGAACCCAGGCTTAACAGTATCATAGGCTTTTGAGAGGTTCAGCAGAGCTAGGAGGGATGCACAATTGCTATCCCATAAACCTAGACCTGAATCCAGTCTGAAAGGGGTTCAGACAATCAGCTTCATTCAAGCTTTGCACAAGCACTTTCTCTACCAGCTTCCCAGTTAAATATTGGATGAAAGTAGTCTGATATAGTGGGGTCCAGGAATAGTTTCTTGAGGCAGGGATAAGACAAGTATTCCTTAAAAGGAGCAACCCCTTTATCCAAGGAAGAATTTAACACTCCAGCTTTAATTAGCCAGGATAATCTATAAATAACATTTATTGTGGTTCACGAATAGCATATCAAAATGATATGTTGAAAAAAAGAACAAATACAGTACTTCAACTTCCCCTTTGACAAATCGTGTACTCCAAGTTTTTATCAATCTGTTACCTGTTAAGGTAGCGGTGGGATTCTACCAGTTTCCCTACCGGTTTGGTGATCACGTACTTTGTGCATGTGCTCAGCCTTCCAAACACCAGCCGAGGCTGTGCCACACCAATCAGCTGAGAGGATAAAGAACAGAAAAGTGCAGGGGTGGGTGGGAAGGCCAATCCTGCACTTTTCTTTTCTTTTTCCTCTCAGCTGATCATCAGATTTTATTTTATTTTTACCACTGCAATTTTTGCTACCAGTTTGGTTGAACCGGGCGGAACTGGTAGCATTGCACCACTGTTTCAAGGACATCTTGAAAGAGTACATATCCCCAATCAAGAATTCTGGAAAATGTACTGGGAATGTGCCAAATCCGTTTAATTTTTGTAACACCATAATGCATTGCATAAAGAGTCTGTAGATCCTTAAGTCTGAATACTGGTCTGTATTATAATCATGGGTATAAATTCAAATTTTACTTTTATGTTCTAAGAAATCAGATATGAACATTCAACATGACTAATGTTACCACTCAGCCAGAAAACTCAGGCAACCTTGGATACATCAATATCTGCTAATTTAGTTATTTTGGATGGGTTTGCTCATGAAGACTTCAAATTAAAGATAAAATAGAATATAAGAAACTACCAGCATATCATCTGTTATTCAAACACTACTTCTGATAGGTTTTCAGTGATAATTAGTCAATAGAGTTCTCTCTACCATTAGCATGAAAGGGAAAGTAATTTAGAATGTTATTGTTTTCTCCTGACTAGCTGTTTTTCTACTTTTCCCCAGTACAGTGTTGAAATAAATCCAGAATTGCAAAGGATTCTTTACCGTTGCAATTTGAAAAACAAATCAATACCAATGAGAAATGTGTATCTATTAATATTAGACATATTTTTTTATAAATATGATGCATGGTATACTCACATAATTTCAAGTGTGAATTCTGTATGTGTAATCATTAGCGAATAGTGTCGTGTTAATTGGATTATTTTCCTTCCAAACCTCTAATGTGTCTGTCTTTGTCCCTAAGGTCTTTTAGTTGCCTGCAGAGTTACTTCAATGTGTATTTAGTTGTAAATGAGAAATCTGAACTTGTAGAAAGTGCCAGGCTTTCAGATGCAAACATGACCACTAGGGACCATTATAGAACTGCTAGACTGTTTTTATGCTTTGTATAAGAAAATTCTTTTTCTCAGACTGAAGATTGAAAAGAATAAAAAGTGGCTTGGAAGGAGATACCAAAAATTAAGTTAAAAATTGAATGTTATTTTAATTGAAATAATTGAAATTTTGGAAGCTGAAGTTTTTATCTTAGTTTGGAAATTAAAATGATCTGTTAGCTTTTATATACTTTGGACTTAAACCTCCAGTAAAATAAAATTACTGACCATGCTAACTGAATTTGTAGGAACTAACTTCAAAATGCTTGGTTGTTTCTGTGTTCCAAATTAAATAGGATTAACTTCAGGCCATACTTCTGGTATTTGGATTATTTGAATCAGGAATGAGAAATGGGGATTTTCCTCTAGGTTCCCTGCTGTAAGTTGATCTTGTCTAAATTATCCTAGCATTTTTTATTTTTTCAAGAACAAGTTGTTTTTTGTTATTGTTTCTATAAAGACTCAGGCAGCAACTAGGAAAATTAAATTGAGCCATCATTGTATTTGGTATTGTTGAAGACATAAATATACCAACAAACAACATTGGCAACTATCCCAACTTTGTATTAATACCAATTTTAAACAGATACTTCTTTTTGATCTAAATAAGGTAGCTCTTGGACAATATATTGTGATATGTTTATTGTTTCCATATCATTCATAGAATAACAGGTCTTGGCTGTAAAATTCAGTGATCAGTTTATGCTACAAAAAGACAGAAAATATTGATGGCATTTAATGATGATTTAATTTTTACAACACAGATGAATTAATATATATAGACATAGAATATATATGATTATACTAATTAATTATCCTCTGCAAAAACCTTCAGTAGAATAAGCCATTACTTTAGGTTTAAACTGGGTAGAATATTTAAAAAGAAAGTAACAGAAGGTAAGAAGCAACAAAGACCTATTAAAGGTTGAAAAATATATTAGTAAATCACATGCTTTGCGAACTTAGCAATCAAGCATTTTTCATTCACTTATGTCTATTTTTATTGTTAACACACTATCCATCATTAATTTTTTAATTAACAACTTAAAGGTTAGAAGGTATTCAGTTTTACACCACATATCATAGAAGTGAATTTTATTTATAGTATCTAAGGTATTAATTAAGAGATTTATTTGACCTCAAACTCTCAGCATTCTGCAAAAGTACCTTGTTCTAGCATTTCAGGGTAAGTACTGTATAGCTTAATAATGCTTGAGAAGACTGAAAGCTGATGTTAACATATGGTCTAATTAAACATGATAAAAATAGTTTAGAATTTAAGTAATTAATTCAAAGTCTCATATGTGCATTGAAATATTTGCATGTCTAGATGGTTTCTTCTCTATGACAACATTACAGTAAAATCTTCCATCATGTCCTTTTTCTTAAAATGCAAATTATTTAGTATGTAAATGGCATGTTTAATTTTATATGGGTCCGTAAAAAAGAAACCTATCTGCTGTAACATTGGTAAGAGGTTAGCAAACTTACAGTCAGAGACAACCAGCAATATTTCATTATGGATAAGAATGTTCTACTTACTATTGAAAAATGAGGAACTAAGACTAATGAGTAAACAGGCATAAGGTCATGCTGTAAATGGAACAGATCTGGTGATAAGTCATATTTTAGTTAGTTTAGAATAGTTTGTCAACAATGAGAAATCATGATCTAGCTAAAGCATTTTTTTTCTTTCTTCCATTGTTGTTTAAAATGTGAATTTAAAAAAAAACATTCAAATAATTGAAATATTGGGTACTATCCAAAATCAAGCACTTTAACTCTTGTTGGTTTTTATGGAAGAGAACAAATATGCTTAGTTTTTTTTATTTTTTAAATTTATATATATATTAGATAAATTTGAATCTAATTTACTCTATATGTAGAGAATATTCTTTGTGTTAATCATATTCATAGCCTCACAATTTTTTGATAGCAGTTCTTATCTATTAAAATCCAGAAAGAGCTGCACTATATGCTCTGAACCATTTTTGATCAAAACCAAAATACAGCCCTTCAACATCAAAGAACACTGTCTACCATAATAAGAGAGGTGAGGCTCCTTTGACAAAAATCAATTTTAATGCAAATACTACATGATTAAGGAATGATGATTGGTTCAGATTTCACAAAGGTTGTGAAAAATCCCACAGGGATATATATCTACTAACTAGGGGGGCAGATATTGTGCTTACTTTAATTCTTTCCTATTGGAAGGTATTCAGAAAGATTTGCCAGAAAATTGAACAGCTTCTTTGTTGTGTGCTATACTTAGTTAGTTCCATCTGGCCTCCTCTCTGTTTTTGTTTCACTGAAGACACTTTTATCTTTTTAACAAAGTTTGTATGATTTCAATTGTTCTTTGTGCATTCATACTAATATTTTAATTTCAGTTTTGTAATTTTAAAAATGATTCTAAACTTTTGTTGTTCAGCTTCTATTAACAATAAAATAAGGATTTTGAACAGCTATCATTTGTCCTATATTTTGCTGGTTGTTCTGAAGACGAGAGAAATAAATGTTCAGAAGGATGAGGAAACATATAATTGTTTACTGTAATCCAAATAAAAAGGAAATCTGTACACAAAATTTCTACCAACAATAGTAGTTCATAAATTGAAAGTAACATTCCTCCTAAATCTGATACAATAACTATAAAACTAATGTTTTTATTATCTGTTTAAGATTGATTAAACATATGCAGAAAGCTTACTTTCTTGTTAATTCATAATTTTTATTCATGTAATATTTCCGGTTATAATTTTTGTATTTAATTTCTATTTTGATACATTTTCTAACACTAAATTTTGGTTTTACTTTCAGTCTAGTTACACAGAAGAACAGAATTCATTTACATTTGACTTACTGACTGCAATGTTTGCAGTATTCTTCCCAATTTTATATCATCAGCAATTTTAGCAATCTAGGTCAGTTATAAAAAGTAAGAGACAGCAGAAACTGTTGTAAAGATGTCTCTAGAAAAGTACTTTGAAAAAATGTTTTTATCTTTTTTGACATGAAATACAGATTATATTATTGAAAAAGGAACTAATTTAACTTTGGTTTTCAACATTAATATTATTTTAGTTGTGAAAAAAATTAAAATCCTATGTATAGAAGGGCAAACTAAGAATGTTTAGTATGCTAAGTATCATATACAAATAGCCAAACTGAAGTTCTAAATTGTAAGGTGACCAACCGTCCTCCTTTAGGGAGAACAGTCCTCCTTTTGTAAGTTTTGTACTCCCTTGAAAAGTGTCCTCCTACATGTCCTCCTTTTTGATATTTGAAGACTAATCTGTAATCTCCGTATTTGATTGATGCCGATCCGATCTGTTGTGTGTGATGTGACATATTTGTATTTGACATGACGATTTGTCAAGGCTCAGTACAGTGTGGCTGGACGTGATTATGAGACGCATGTGCTCCACACAGGAGAATTGTTTTGAGTGTGCTGCACGCAACAGTGCGCTGTACACAAGAGTGCGCCATGTGCACAAGACTACGTTGCACACAAGAGTCGCTGCACGCAAAAGTGTGACACACACAAGAATGTGCCACGCGCAAGTGGCTTTCTTTTTTTCTTCAATTTATATGTGTCCTCCTTTTCATTGTAAAAAAGTTGGTCACTTTATAAATTGGCAACTGTTGTACATTGTCTTGAATTCATAACAAACATTTTCTGAATGCCTTTTCTTATTTGTATTGGACCAGCATTTTCGCATTTAGTTGGAACCTATTTCCAAGAAAGCCTTATTTTGTTTCCTGTTTCTTACTTTATTTTATAGTGTACTATCTTTAGAAGATTATTAGAACAGTGCACAACAGGTGTATTCAAATTGCAGTTTATGGGCTGCATGCAACGCTGGTCAGCTTGTAAAGTGATCCTACGAGATGATAAAAATGTAGAAAAATAAAGTAAGTTTGACATTTATATTTGCTATCTATATTTTATATTTTATGTGTGGCACAAGGCAATTATTCTTCACTTATTGTGGGCAAAAGTTTGGATAACCATGGTGTAAAATATATAAATAGCATTTATAAGAAGAATCAATTAAACAATTATCAAAATCACTCATTCTAAGATAAAATAAAAACAACAGGAGTACAATAATTAAGATAATTTTTCTGTAGGGAAAAAAGTCTAAAAAGGCTACCTGACCAGGAGCAATCAGAGGCCACTTATACTTTCTTTCATTTGCTTACAGTATTTTGAAAAGGTCCAATATTCATGAAGCCAGATGTACTAATGGAATGACAAGCAGGTTGTTTTTTTTTTTGCTGGTTTTAAAGTAGCAACTAAGTGTTGTGCAAGATGATTTTGTACATACTTGAGTTCTAAGCCATTTATGTTTTTGCAATCTATACATTAAATGCAGTGGTGGGATTCAAATTTTTTTACTACCGGTTCTGTGAGTATGACTTATTTAGTGGGCGTGGCTTTGTGGTCATGTGACTGGGTGGGCATGCAACTGGGTATGGGTGGCCAACTCAATGTCACTCATGTCAAGGAGTGCCTCACCTGGCCCCTCCTCTCCCACCCATTCCTTGTCACACCCAACCTTAATGTACTGTATCTATAGTTCTGTAAAAATGTCCACCTTTTGTTGACTTTATTATCTACATGCTATAGATGTATTTTGATGGACCACTGAAAGGAGGAAATGGCTCACATGCTTTGCCCAAGAGTGTGACAGGCAACAGGCTTTTAAGGGGCTGCCAGAAAGGGGAGGGCAATGTATTTTCCAAAGCACCAGAAGGCAAACAAGAAGCAATGATGGAAACTGAACAGAGAGAGAAGCAACCTAAAACTAAGGAGAAACTTCCTGTGATTGAGAACAATGAACCAGTTCTGGGTGCTTCAACACTGGAGGTTTTTAAGAAAAGACTGGACAGTATAGAGATCCCAGGACCTCTACTCAGAGTTTGGCATCCTCCATTTTCCTGCCTGAGCAGGAGGTTGGACTTTAACTCTGTTAAACACACCTGTATTTATGCTCTGGACTATAGACATGTAAATCCTGAAAAATACCTGGGCAAAGGAAAGGCAGTAAAATCATTCGAGGTGTAGGGACAGTGCAAAATATTAATATATGATAAATAATGAAACAATTAAAAATAACAGCACAGAGTTTTCTCTCTCTCCCCCTTCCTATTTCTTTTTCTTTCTTTTTTTCTTCCTTCCTTTCTCCCCATTTGTTTTTCTTTCTTTCTCTTTCTTTCTCTCTTTCCCTTCCTTTCTTTCTTGCTCTTTCTTTCTTTCTTCCTATTTTTTTCTTTCTTTCTCTTTTTTTTCTTTTCCTTCCTTCCTTTCTTTCTTTCTCTCTATCCATTCCTCCCTCCCTCCATATCTCATTCCCTTTCCTTCCCTCTTTCTCCCTTCCTTCCTTCCTTCCCTCCCTCCCTCCCTCCCTTCCTTCCTTTCTTCCTTTCTTCCTATTACTTTTTCTTTCTTTCTCTTTTTATTTCTTGCTATTCCTTCCTTTTTTTCTTTATTTCTCTCTATCCATCCCTCCATCCATATCTCATTCCCTTTCCTTCCCTCTTTGTCCCTTCCTTCCTTCCCTCCCTCCCTCCCTCCTTCTCTTTCTCCCCCCCCTCTTTCTCTCTTTCTTCCTTCCTTCCTCCCTTCCCTCTCTTTCTTTCTCTCTTCCCTCCCTCCCTCCCTCCCTCTTTCTCTTTCTTCCTTTCATTATCTTCCTTCCTTCCTTCCTTTCTCCCTTGAAGGCTTACCTTCTCCCTTGAAGGTGCCTTCTGGAAGCCAAAATGGGGTGCGGGGGAGTTGCCACCGCATCCCCCCGTGCCCCATTTTTGCTTTCAAGAGGCTTCCCTATACTTAACTGGAAGCCAGACAGGCCTCATGGAGACTCCTGGGAAGGGCAGGCTGGGGGGGGAACTACTGATTCACCGAACTGGATGTAAAATTAATATCCGGTTCACCCAAACCAGCCCGAACTGGCTGAATCCCACCCTTGTTCTTTTGTGCTATCTCATCTAGAATTGACCACTTTCCTGATTCCTAAGTCTATAGATTACCTCTCCACAGCACGTTTAGTTAAGGTTTGTTCGTTTTTTGTCTTCAAATCAATCTAGTTGATCTCAGCATCTGTCAAGGATCTATAAAGTCTCTCCTGAATGAGGCTGAAGATGAATTGGAGCCAAGTGTCAACTGCACGGGGATAATTTCATACTCAAAAAATTGGGGTGGCTTCTCCTAGTGAATTTATGTCAATGTTTATTAGACAAGAGAAAAGTGAAACACAAAAAAGTTTCACTGATCATTTCAGTACTAATAGTCCTGAAGAGAGCAATGAAGCTACTTCCTGATTTTCAGACCACTGAATTGCCTCAGCAAAAAAGCAGGATGATGACGGAGGTACAGAAATTTCTTACTCTTTGCAGAACCTAATAATCCTCTGATATTTTTTGTATCCTGGCTATGATTTGTTTATATTTATACAGCTCTAATATTGGAGAATAAATAGTATATTTCCTACTGAAACTTTTTAATGTACATATTCTACATCAGTGCATATATAAAACAATTATCTTTTTAATATTAATTAAAATAGTCACGATTGCTGCAACTCAGTGATTTAACTTTCAAAAACTTCATGATTAATTTTGTTGAGGTTTATGGCTGGAAAGAACTGAACTGGACTAAATAGAAAAATGAGGATACAGCATTCTTAAACCCGTATATTTGAGACTAGACTCTATTAAAACTCAATTGTGACTGTTGTCTCACTAGACGTGTAAGATTTTTGCCTAAAGCAAAATGCATTTCTAAAGTAAATTGCTAAGATTAATCTGTGTTTGTACATCACTACAAATAGATCTAATCAATGAATAGGCAGTGGGACCATGATTGTTTTTCTAACAACTCTTTGGCTTTATTACGTTTCTATAATATGTGTAAGCTGTCTGGCAAAATACAGACAAGGATGGACTTCCTACAACTTTAATGACTGTGTCAATAGTCTTTAGTAAATGTTGCCATAATAAATTATATCCCATTCTTTGCTATTACCTTGCTACTTTTTCCACATCAGGATATTTAGAAGACAGTTTTTGCTTATTTTAAAAAGTTAATTTCAAAATACAACTAATTTTAGAGTGTGTTTTATTTAATATTCAATTATTGAGCATTTAATTAAGCTTTGAATCCCTTGTCACACTGCTTTTTACCCTTCAATATTTGCTGCTCTTATTTATCAAATACTACACAGCAATTATTTACTTAACAATAAACCAGTAGTAGTAGAGGTTACAGGTCACAATGATTATGAACATGACTCAGTAATGTAGTTTGTGAAGAGAACAAAATCTTCATTGTTCTGTTCTGTTTTGTGTGGGAATTGTTTAGATGACTTAGATGAATATACAAGATTCCCCCCACCCCTTAAAAAATAGGTGTACATTGGTTCAATGATCTTGTAGTATGAGGTTGAATTTCAGCAATAAAATGTGGGAAATATCCGTAAAACAAAGCAAAAATCAATATAAGATAGAAAAGGGCAGGATGAGACTTTCTGAAATAGATAAAATCTGATAAACTTGTGTAAGTTTAAATTAAAAAAAAAAATTATTTGAATGTTCTAACTGGGAGCTATATATTAAACTGTTCCATTTCTTTAGGCCTTTTTTTTCTTGATAGAAAGCATAAGCCTTAAATTAAATAGCTAAAGCATGGCTTTAGCTAAACTACTTTTTCACGTGTAGCTATGGTCTTAGAAATAGATGAGATTCTGTAACTACTTTTATTAGTTTTGTTACCCTAATTAGTGAACCACATTTTGAGGTACCATTATTATGTTTGCATTGTGTTCAGAATCATTGAAACAACAATTTCACTAGATTAACACTGGAGCTAGTAAAGATAGCTCCATCTTCAACTGGGCTTTTTGAACTTGCTTCTGGTTGGTATCTACATTCCAACTAGCATCTAGAAATCAGCACTGTGATTTTCCACATAATTTTCCATATAATTTTGGCTAAAATCTTACTTTAGTAAACATAAAAATCAAGCATTGAATTTCAATATGATTATTAAAAAGCTATATTTAGTGGTTCAATTGTATATTACTTGGATCCTACAACAGTTATCATATGTATCTTACGACTGGATGTAAAACTCTGAATGTAAAACAATCAGTGATATTCCATAGGTTATTCTGTCTGTATTCTAAAGTTGATAAAGAGTTCACACAGTTTTGATTTAATTTGATATATTCTATGGCATACAATTCAGTATTGCTTAACATTATATAAGCAGAAGGTATATACCTTGTTTAAGCAACCATGGTTAGAAAATGCTGGTTTAATGTTATATGCAAATGTATTCATTCAGTTGCTAATTAAATTTGCATACTCTTTTTTCATAAGTAATACTGTGTATAGATTCTGAAGATTGAACAAGGCAATGGAATGATTTCCCAAACAGGAGAAAAAAAATTAAATTAAAAATATGACACGTTTCTGAAGAAATGTATCCTATATCTCCTAGAAATATAAAGTGAAATTGTGACATGGTCTGAGATTTATTTTTCATTCTTTGACTTGATGGCATTCTGTTCAGGATGACCTGCTTAACTTTGGCAAGGAGAGCATGTCATGGGACCAAAGTATAATTATAATAAAAGTATAGCATTAAAATTGCAGTGTTAAAGAGGAAGAACTGAAGGTGAGAGATAGCAGTTTCTGAAAGACTGCAAATAAGCACATAACCGAGCTTCAATTTATACTGGAAATTTCCAGTTCATGTTCTTAACTCCTAAGAGAAATTAGATATTTTGTATAGTTATTCATATTAAATTGACAATTATATAAGAATTAAAATTATTCTACAAAATAATTGAAATAATAATCTCAGAATGGAAAAGGCTTCATCACGTTGATTAAATTTCAAGGCAAGAGAAAATTATGCTTGCTTTGGATATGAGCCAAATTTTTCAACTATTATCAAAGTGTAAATCTTGAATGTGCTGTAAATAAAGGATATATATCATTTCCCAAATGTATTAATTATTTTAAAAGTAATCAGTGTTTTTAAAAATTAAAATAAAAAACAGATTTAATCTGTTAAATCTTTCACATGCACATGCAAACTGACATATTTCCTATGCAGTTCAGAGAAACTATAGTTCAAATATCGCCAATATAATGCATATTGAGAGTGGGAGGTAACAATCTGTGAAAAAGGGAAATGAAAAGTTATACTTGCAAAGTGGTATTCAATGTGCAAGGGAAAAATAGATATGCTCAGATCTAACAGATAACCTAATAGTAGGAAAAATTAGGTGTAAATGTTTTTCTTTTGTATGTTTGTTGTATAACAAAATCCCTTGTTCAGTCAGATTATATGGTTAGACAAACAGGTTAACTTGTTTCTGCATGATCCATATGCTGGGGTTCACTGACGTAAATTAAATATTTAGATAACATGACAAACTGCACTTTTGTAAAAGAATATCAGACTGAAGCATTATTATATGCTTAAATTTATAACCAGTTTATTGCTAACTATGTCTTAAACTGGTCCAGTTCTAAACACAATGACAATGCTGTGATCTTAATGAGAAAAAGTACATCTCTATTAAAAAATGTTGGAATAAATAGATTTGGTTTTTATAATTATAATAAAATGACAACACAATATTTATGGTACTGTATATTGTTGTCACCTTTTAATAGGGGTGAAGGACAAGACATATTAACAGTGACATCAAGTAAAATCCACTAGAGAATCAATTGTTTAATTCTTCCATACTGAAATTAAATAAATCTATTCCCAAGTACTGAATTAGAGAGAAGTAGAAACAAAAAAGAGCAACAACTTGGCATGATCTTAAATATCCCTTTTATTTGGACAACTGGCTAAATCATGTGTATTGACTTTTAAAGGAGGGATTGGTTACACTGGCTTCAATGCCTGCAGAAAACCTATAACCACATTAAACCACAGTTAAAGTGTCAATAAGGTGAAAACTTCTCCTTTATGTGTTTTCATGTTAAGTGTTGTAAGTTGTGGGTTTGGTGTCATTACTATTATGCATGTTTTGTCATGCTTCCTCCCAGAGGTGCTATTCAGCAGGTTCTGACCAGTTCTGGGGAACCAATAGCAGAAATTTTGAGTAATTCCGAGAAAAAAATTTTTGAATCCCACCACTGCTTCCTCCCACTTCAGATAAATATATCTGCTGGGACAATAAAAATTATCTTCTGTGATTTTCTAAATCTTATTTTTCCAGAATACTATTTGCCAATATTTGCAAAAGCAAATAGAACAGCATTTGCTGTGGATGAATAAAAATAATAATTTTAGACTTTGAAAATTATGCATTTGTGGAAAGGAAAAAAAATCTATTAACATTTCAAACAGAATTAGTTAATTATTAAATATAGTGGCTATCCTAAGTAAACTATAGTATCAAAAAGAATACACTTAATTGGAAGGAATAACTGTCTAACCCAAATAAATGGAATGAAACCAGATTATGTAGCTATTAACATTACTTTTTTTGTCTAAAAGATTATAGTGGGAAATCATTGTAATGGAAAGACCCACCCAAATATTGTGTACATTTCCAGATACCCAATGTTAGGAAGGATTCATTTAAATTGGGACAGATTTTTAAAAAGGCAACAGGGAGGATAAAGGAATTAGAAGCTAAGCTGTATACAAAGAGACTAAAGAAACTGGAGACACTTCACTTAGAAAAAAGAAGATTGATACAGCAGCATTCTTCAGAAAAGCATGATACATAGAACTATTCTTTGATATTCCAGATCTCGAAACACCATTTAATGGTAAATAGTTGCCACTTAACAACTGATCACTTAATGAAGTTCAAAAAAGTTACTTAGGTTTCTTCCTCAGAATTACAATTTCTGCCTCGACAGTCACATGGTGACATTTCGGGTGCTTAATAATCAATTATGTCTGGCTGCAGAATTCTGCAGTTATGTGATTGTTATGAACTAATAAAAGCACTTAAATAAAGTTTTAACAAACCTTAAGAAAAAGCAGGGTTCTAACCCTGCACTTCTGATTGGCCGATAATAGCGATATCGGATTGGTCCATTCTGGGGAATCTGATTGGCTGTTAATGAGTCACTCTCATTGGTTCAAGGGTTTAACACTTCCATGTTTCTCATTGGCTAATATGTCAGCAGCTTGCCCTATAAAAGGGCTGCTGCTGCCCAAGGGTTTTTGCTCTGTTCAGAGTGATTAATAAAGAGTTGAAGTTCACTGTTCACTGCCTCGTCTCCGTTCCTTGCGCCCATGCGCAGAACTTAACACTGGCGATGAAGGTGGGATACGGAGACATCAGAGTTGACTGAACACTACAGAGCACCAAACAAAGCATGTGGCTGAAGGCGCATCGACAATGGAAACCATGTCCGGCGGCGCCATACCTGCTCCATTTGACCCGGCACAAGAAGACTGGGACTCGTACATAGACCGGTTCCAGATGTTTCTGGAGACCAACAACTTGAAGGATGCCACTGCGGGAAAAAAGCGAGCAGTGTTCCTGACCCATTGCGGGCCTGCCGTCTTTAAGATGCCAAGGCACTAGCGAAGCCGGCTGAGGTGAAAACCATGGACTGGGACGTCCTCGCACCCCTTCTACAGGCCCACTATGCACCTACCGTACCAACGCTTGTCCAAAGACATGAATTTTACCAGAGGGACCAGCGGAAAGGAGAGAGTATTGCAGATTTCATCGTGGATCTCCAGAACCTGGGAGGCCTCTGTGAGTTTACAGACCTCGAAGAAGCTCTGAGAGACCGAATAATTCTGGGATTAGAAGACCACACGATGCAGAGCAAGATCATGGTAAAAGGGGACATCGACCTTGCTGATGTCATCAAGGATGCTACTGTAGCAGAAGCATCCAGGAAGTCGGCCGCCCGAATGCGCCGCACCAATGCACCACTCCGTCAACTTGCCAGCGATACCTCACCTCGCCTAGAGAGGCACACAACAGCGACCCACCACGAGGACCTCAAATCGCCATCAGAAAGTGATGAGGAGGAGGTCAACCGGCTCCGGTCTGAACGTGACCAATGCCACCAGTGGAATCAAAGACTACCACACCAATGAGCAGGTTGTGGGGCAAACCACCCGCGATCAGACTGCAAATTCCTCGACGTGCTCTGCCATTTCTGTGGGAAAAGAGGCCACATCGGGAAGGTCTGTATAAGCAAGCAAGGATCCAGCCCACTTCAGAGGGGAAACAACTACCGCCAGATCACAGGGAATCGCCCTGTGAGTCGGGAACATTTGAACCACCAATGGAACAACCACTCCTACAGAAATAAAACACTGGCCATTTCAACGAGAAGAGGCACACCAAACCATTACAATCGGTCACGCCTCATCGCTAGATGCAAAGAAGATCCGAGTGAAGGTCGCTATTGAAAACCAGCCTTGCGTGATGGAAGTTGATTCAGGATCGTCCCTCTCGATGGTTTCCAGGAAGACTCTTAAACAATTAATCCCTGCCGTCCGGCGTCAAGACCTCAGAGCCCAAAGAATCATACTCAAAGATTATCAGGGGAACCGAATTCCGGTCGTTGGATCCAGCCAAGTCCAATTATCATTCAAAAATCATACTGCATCATTACCACTGACCGTCGTCGACCGTAACCGGCCTAGCTTGTTAGGCCTTCAATGGTTCGCCCAACTCGGGATCGAGGTAGCTGGCATTCACCAAACCAGAAGCGACGACTGGGAGGAGGCCCTCGTCCAGGAATTCCAGGACATCTTTGCAGATAAACTAGGTGAGTACAAGAGGACCCCGATATCATTTAACCTTAACCCTGAAGTAGCCCCCATCCGCCTTCAGCCTCATCGGGTACCTTTTGCCCTAAAACCAAAGATCGACGAGCAGCTCGATAAATTAATAGCCCAGGGTGTTTTAGAACCAACTGACCATGCCCGTTGGAAACCCCAATCGTAACACCCATCAAACCGGATGGATCGTTAAGGATTTGTTGGGACTACCAGGCCACCCTTAATCACGCCCTTCAACAGAACGCTTACCCGGTGCCGGTGGTAAAACATCTTCTCCATTCCCTGGGGGGTGGAAAAGTCTTCGCTAAATTGGATTTAGCACAGGCCTACCAACAACTGCCTGTAGATAAAAAAACCGCAGAGGCACAGACGATCGTTACGCACCGAGGCGCCTTTAAGTGTAACCGACTCCAATTCGGAGTGAGCGTAGCCCCAGGGATTTTTCAAAGTCTGATGGAGAGACTCTTGCAAGGGATCAAGGGGGTCGTGCCATACTTTAATGATGTTTTAATTGCTGCCCTGAATAGAGAAATACTAGAAAAGCGTCTTAAAATGGTTCTCCAGAAATTTAAAGACTCTGGCCTTTAGGTTAAAAAAAATAAATGTCAACTGTGTACAGATAAAGTAGAGTTCCTGGGGTACCTAATCGATAAACAAGGCATTCACCCCACTAATAGCAAACTAAGGGCAATCAAAAACGCCCCAAGACCCAGAAATAGGATTGATCTCCAAGCTTTCCTGGGGCTCATTAACTTTTACAACATGTTCTTGCCCCAAAAAGCGACTGCAGATGAGCCCCTACATAGACTTCTCGACAAAAAAGCAACCTGGGTCTGGGGACACTGAGAGGAGCACGCATTCCGACAAGTGAAAAACTTACCAACCTCAGATGCTGTTTTAATGCAGTATAACGAAACTCTGCCTTTAACAATTACATGTGATGTGTCACCGTTTGGAGTAGGAGCCCTTTTGAGTCATGTGTTACCACATGGTAGTGAGGCCCCTATTGCCTATTTTTCAAGGACCCTATCAAAGGCTGAATGTAACTATGGCCAGATCGACAAAGAGGCTCTTGCTGTTGTATCTGTTGTTTCATGAATATGTGTATGGACGAATTTTTACTTTTGTTACCGACCACAAGCCTTTGCTAGGGATTATAGCAGGAGACAAGCCAACCCCCTATATATTGTTACCTAGAATGACTCGCTGGTCGGAGTTTTTAGCTGCGTACAACTATAAATTACAACACCGCTTGGGGAAAGCCATTCCCCATGCTGATGCATTGAGCTCTGTCCCACTTCCGGAAACCGTCGACGACCCAGCTCCAACCCTTATGACACTTCAGATTGAAACGCTACATTCACCACCACTAACAGCCAGAGACATTGCAATCGAAACAAAATGAGATCCTGTCTTGGCGCAAGTTCTTAGCTGGGTCGAACGAGGATGGCCAATATAACAAACCCCTGACGACTTCACCCCTTTCAGAAACCGGCAAAAAGAACTTTTTTCATAAAAAGGCTGCATCCTATGGGGAGATAGAGTCGTCGTCCCAGAGCGGTTACAACGAGCAGTATTGAAAACATTGCATGATGGTCACCCCGGCATCATGCGAATGAAAGCGCTCGCACGAAGCTACGCGTGGTGGCCGGACATCAACAAACAGATCGAAGCCTGGGTAAAGACTTGTTTAAAGTGCGAAGAAGTCAGCAGTGCCCCACCTAGAGCAACTCCAACAGAATGGGAAACTCCCCGGGGGCCGTGGTCCCGCATCCACGTTGACTTTGCGGGACCTACTAAAGGACATACGTTCCTCCTAACAGTGGATGCCTATTCCAACTGGCTCGAGATCCATGAAATGAAGAATACTACAACCAAGTCCGTCATCCAAAAATTGAATAGGCTATTCGCAATGCACGGGCTGCCAGACGTTCTGGTCTCCAACAATGGACCTCAGTTCACCGCCCTGGTGTTTGAACAATACTTAGCAGACCGGGGTATCCGCCATGCGTTAACTTCGCCAGTGCACCCTGCGGCTAATGGCAGGGCCAAGCGCATGGTACAATTTGTTAAAAAACTCTCTCCATAAAATGGACTATGGGGACATTGACGACAAAATAAACAGAATACTCCTATTCCAACACATCACTCCTCACAGCATTACCAACAAGACCCCAGCTGAACTGTTGATGGGACGCAAGCTCCATTCCCACCTCGACCGGCTTCACCCGTCCTATGAGCCAGAGAAACCCTGTGGATCTACTGGAAAATGCCGCAAGTTCAAGGTAGGCGACTTAGTTTTCGCCAAAAACCTCTTTGGCGAGCCATTATGGGTCGAAGCAACCGTAATTCAAACCACCGGGCCCAGATCATACCATGTGCAAACCTGCAATGGAAAAATATGGAAACGCCATATAGATCAGCTTCGCTCTAGGCTACAAGCCAGTTCCCGTGACTCCTGTGACTCCCAAACTGAGGGGGGAGGGGATGTCGAAGAAACCAAATTCGAGATGGTGGAAAGCAGAAGTGAAGGAAGTCAGCAATCGGGCGCGATAAATGAAGAAGAATCAGGGAGGGGACTCTCCTTGCCACAGAAGAATACCTCAATGGAGGCGAGCCCGCAAAGATCGGAGGACAACAACGACAGCATTAGCGCTACCAAGTCGTCCAGTGAGGATGCGGAACCGCCTGCACCAGATATGTCCAAAAACGTCCCGCTAAAACCGGACGACAGACAGGAACTGGTGGGACAGCGCAAATCCAATAGACAGTTAAAACAATCTACATATCTTAGGGATTACATCACCGCACCCCTCAAATGGAACCCGGGGGGAAGGGGTGTTATGAACTCATAAAAGTGCTTAAATAAAGTTTTAACAAACCTTAAGAAAAAGCAGGGTTCTAATCCTGCACTTCTGATTGGTCGATAATAGCGATATCGGATTGGTCCATTCTGGGAAATCTGATTGGCTGTTAACGAGCCACTCTCATTGGTTCAAGGGTTTAACACTTCCATGTTTCTCATTGGCTAATAGGTCAGCAGCCTGCCCTATAAAAGGGCTGCTGCTGCCCTAGGGTTTTTGCTCTGTTCAGAATGATTACCATATATACTCGAGTATAAGTCAACCCGAATATAAGCCGAGGCACCCAATTTAACCACAAAAAACTGGGAAAACTTATTGACTCGAGTATAAGCCGAAGGTGGGAAATGCAGCAGCTACTGGTAAATTTCAAAAATAAAAATAGATACCAATAAAACTTTCACTAGGACAGTTGAGAATAAGTTTCATGTTCACAATTTCCTCTTTGAAAGAGACCAGTAAATAGGGAACAAGAAGATGAAGAAAAAGAAGTGTGTTTTTTCACACTTTTCACACTGCAGTGAACAAAAATGGCATCATAGGAACAGGCTTATTCTCAGCCCAAAGGTTTGTTTCTGATTTCTTCCCTGATTTAAGAGAAATTTGGGAAACAATCTCACTATCATGAAAGGTTTAATTGATTCACTAACCCAAAAGATGATGATGATGACAGTGGTAGGCAGGAGTCTCTCCCTTGCAAGAAAAAACCAAGAGCCGTTCTTATGATCTCTCCCTCTCTCTCTCTCTCCTCGTAATACAGTCAAGCCCTTTCCAGCACGCGTGCGCAATCCGCCACCGCCCCTTTGCATCTTGCAAATGCAAAACCCCAGGGTTTTTGCATTTGCAAGGTGCAAAGCGGCGGGGGCGGATCGCGTGCGCGTGCTGGAAAGGGCTTGACTGTATTATGGGGAGAAAGAGAAGGAGAGATCATAAGAACGGCTCTTACTTTTTTCTTGCAAGGGAGAGAGTGACTCCTGCCTCCCACTGTCATCAACATCTTCTTCTTTTGGGTTGGTGAATCAATTAATTTGGGAAATGATCTCACTATCAGATAACAATGCGAGCTGTCACCACCACCACCTCCTCCCCCTTCTCCCGAGTGGACTGAAAGGAGCTGGAGCTGAGGAAATGAAGCTGAGTGGAGCGACCTCGGCTCGCGTTGCTTTCTCAGCCTAGAGCTCAGAAAACAACGCGAGCTGCCACCACCTCCTCCTCCCCCTCCTCCCCCTCTTCCCGAGTGGACTGAAAGCAGCTGGAGCTGAGGAAATGAAGCTGAGTGGAGCGACCTCAGCCTAGAGCTCAGAAAACAACGCGAGCTGCCACCACCTCCTCCTCCCCTCCTCCCAAGTGGACTGAAAGCAGCTGGAGCTGAGGAAATGAAGCTGAGTGGAGCGACCTTGGCTCGTGTTGCTTTCTCAGCCTAGAGCTCAGAAAACAACGCGAGCTGCCACCACCTCCTCCTCCCCCTCCTCCCCCTCTTCCCGAGTGGACTGAAAGCAGCTGGAGCTGAGGAAATGAAGCTGAGTGGAGCGACCTCAGCCTAGAGCTCAGAAAACAACGCGAGCTGCCACCACCTCCTCCTCCCCTCCTCCCAAGTGGACTGAAAGCAGCTGGAGCTGAGGAAATGAAGCTGAGTGGAGCGACCTTGGCTCGTGTTGCTTTCTCAGCCTAGAGCTCAGAAAACAATGCGAGCTGCCACCACCTCCTCCTCCCCCTCCTCCCCCTCCTCCCGAATGGACTGAAAGCAGCTGGAGCTGAGGAAATGAAGCTGAGTGGAGCCGAAGCAATCTCGGCTCACGTTGTTTTCTCAGCCTAGAGAAAGGGGAAGGGGGCTCGTCTGGACCAAGGGTGAGTCTCCCCCTCAGTTTCCCCTGAAGGATCTTCTGTCGCTTTTGCCTTCTCCCTACATCTTCCCTCCGTTAAAATCCCCACCCACCCACACACACTTATTTTCGGTTGGATAGATTTCGTGTCTGAGCATTCTCACATGGCGGTGGGTCTTCCCCCCCAAAAAAAACAGTTAAAAAAAGAAAAAACAATATATCCTCAAGCAAGAACTTTTCTGCTTCCGATTACCCCCATGCTTAAAAGTTGCAAAGGAAACATGGAAACAGGGAAGCGGCTGCCCAGCTTCAGAGCTCCACACCATTTTTTTTTCAGAGGGGAATCTGACTCGAGTGTAAGCCGAGGGGTTTTTTTTCAGCACAAAAAATGTGCTGAAAAACTCGGCTTATACTCGAGTATATACGGTAATAAAGAGTTGAAGTTTATTGTTCACTGCCTCATCTCCGTTCCTTGCGCTCATGCACAGAACAGTGGATGCGATTTCTAACATTTATGGCTGGTTTCTGGTGTTCCTTGCTGGAAAAAAATGCCCATTTGGGAGAATAACAACCTTATGATTCAATTAATAACCACAGCAACTTGTTTTGCAAGCATAAAGTCATAAAATCTAGTTAACATACATGGTGACTGCAACAACTGATGATGGAAATTCCAAGCTTAATTGCAGTTGTTAAAGGAGAAATACTTCTATAGAAATACACATTTTATTTTAGAAAACCTACCTAATAGTACAAAAGTTTGACACTGAAAATAATTACTTTTGGAAGTGATTAATTCTCCTTCCCTATATTTGTTGAAGCCAAGGCCAGAAAGCCATTTGTCATAGAAGTTTAATTTGGATTGCTGCACAGAACATGATTTGGGTCTTGATGACCTAAATTCCCCCTTCCAATTTTATAATACTGTTATTATTTCTTTTACTACTACATCATAATCATCCTCATCAATAAAAATTGCATTCTCCGCCATAAAAACTCCACCAAATTTCAAAAGCAACCCTGCAAGTAATATGTTACTGAATTTGATCCAGAAAATTAGCAGGATGTGGTCTATATTCACCAATGTGTCATAGACTAACCATTTGTCATGGATAATTTTTGGATAATTTAATCTAATAAATTCTGTTCTGCCCCATGAAATGGGTTGTATTAAATCACTAAGAAATAGAAAGTAGAAAAAAATGTAGTAAACCTTATTATTGCTACTAACCATCCTAGCCAAATTCATGTATAACACTGCTTATAAAAATACACTTTGATAATATTTATAATTATGTTACAGGTATCCAAAATTTATTAATCAAATTGCTATGATAAATTTACAAATTAACATATTTGTACTAGCATATATGGGTTAGTAAATCTATGGCAGTAAAGCTATACTTTTTATTTCTATCTACCTGTGTAATGACTGCTGACATAAAAATGACTAGGACGTAACCTTTAGATAAAAAACATATTGTACCTTTATGTGTTATGTTATCCTCAACATTGTTTTAATAAAAAATACTTTGTAAAATCATTGTTAAAAAAATGTTCTTAAAAAGGGGAAATTCTGTTTAATGAATGTTTTTCGTCCAAAAATTCTGATTCATGTCATATCAAAAATAAAATGTAATCTTAACAACACAACTGATGTATTCATTAAATTATCGCATTTACTGGCTTTCAATAAAGTTGTTTTAGTAATTCTTAACTACACCATTCATTGTATTTCACACTTGAACAGAATTTAGTCTTTTGAATCATAGTTGTTGAAATTTCTTTTTGATTAAATAATATATCCATGTTTTTATTTGTAGCTGTTATAGCATTTCTAAACATGCTATAATCTAAAAGGATATGTTACAGGAATAAATATATCTTATGAAAACAAAGATGAAATAATCAGAAAGTTGCAGTTATCATTTCTAAGTCATTACTTCATTACAGATATGTCAACTTTGAAAATCCTTATGAGATAGTACAACGTGCAATGGAAAAATCAATGTACAAAGAAAATTAAATTTTACTCAAAGCCTTAAGGCAAAGTGCAACGTTAAAAAAAATCTTAACTTTTTTTTGTGTCCAAGGAAAGAGAGGAAATGCAATTTGAAGTAGCTTTTAGCACTCAGGCTTATGAAGTAAACACTATTAAGTAAACAGTGGTTATTTAACAGTATGAAAACTATCCTAATTTGATCATTTGAAAGGTCAGACACTTCCTCAGTCCATTTTCTCAAAGATGTCTGAATTAGTGATTTTCATGAAGGAAACTGATTTATATAAACTTACAGAATAATGATATCTGAAATAGCTGAAAATGAGTACAAGAAAGAGAAAATGAAATATTATGTTTGTTGTATATCTGGTAAGACCTCAATCAAAAGACAAGATTCGTTTGAAGAAAGAATTTGGTATATTTTTACAGCTGACATTATATTACTGTTTTTGAATATAGGATAGATTGCATGCTGTATAAGCGGTCAAAAATTTTACAAAATTAAATGGGAATTCTTGGCATGTAATATATGATATTTACATGTTCAGCATGATTACTGTAGCTGAAAATCAATATGGATATGCAGCAGAGGTGGTATTCACCGGGTTCTGATCAGTTCTGGAAAACCGGCAGTAGAAATTTTGAGTAGATCAGAGAACCGGCAAATACCACCTCTGACTGGCCCCGCCCCCATCTATTCTCTGCCTCCAAAGTTTCATCTGATCGGTGGGGTCTTCTTTTGTTGCCCTGCACAGGAGAACAAAGCTGGAAAGCAGGTTAGTGGGGTGGAGAGGAAATGGGTTTTGCCGTAACCTTCCCCCAGGAAGATTTTACAGTATCCTTCCCCTGCCACGCCCACCAAGCCTTGCCCACAGAACTTGTAGTAAATTTTTTTGAATCCCTCCACTGATATGCAGCTATAACATACAGAATTGTGAGAAATAGATGTAATAAAAGATACTGTATATTGCTATGTCAGAATTACATAGATGTCACATATTATTGAACATCTCCTGCAGTGCATCTGAATTAATTGCTTGCTTGCTTGCTCCCTCTTTCGCTTGCTCATTCATTCATTCATTCATGTTTCTGAACTGTCCATCTTCTTCAAAGAGGGGCTCTGGGCAGTGTACAATATAATATAACTCAAATAAAGCAATATAGACAAATTAACATTAGAACTTAAAAATTAAATTAGACTTAAACAAAATTATAGAATAATAACAATTCAACATCAAAAGATGGCAGAAGTCCTAAAATGTGATGTAGTGTTGGATTATAACAGGTGGGGGGGTCTGTCAAGGAAGTAGTCAGCCCACGGTTGGCTGATCTTCCAAGCCTCACATGTAGGGCTGCAGATTGGGAGCTTTCCTCACTTCTGGGAGAAAGATGTTCCACAAAACAGGGACGGTGGCAGAGAAGGCTTTCTTTCTAGATCCTGCCAGTTGAATTTGTCAGTCAAGTTCTTGACGAATGCGATCTGTAGAATATTTCCCTGCCTGATTGAATGAGTTGATATATTTGATGATGATTAATATTTGGAAGACTATACATTGCTCACATTTATGTTATATAATAAGTATATAATTATAATGTTTGGACAAGAGTTACATAGTAATATCACAGACAGGGAATGGATAACAAATGAGAGCTAAGAGGTCTATCTTAAAGTGATCTGCTCTCAACCTTCTAAGACAGTCTTCAGTGATTAAGAATCTTTAAAAATAGTTACTATACTACTTAACAAATGTCACTTCAAGGAGTACTTCAAAGATTTTTTTTAAAAAAGGAATTAATGTAATCCAATCACTTATTATTATTCTAAACCAGAATTTCCTCAACTTTGCAAGTTAAAGATGTGTGGACCTCAACTCTTAGAATTTACTGTGGAATTCAAGGATTTTTACAACCAATTTTGTGGGCATAGCTTGGCAGGCATGGCTTGGTGGACGTGGCAGGGGAAGGATACTGTAAAATCTCCAGTCAGAGGTGGTATTTCCCACTTCTCTGAACCACTCAAACTTTCTGCTACTGGTTCTCCAGAACTGGTCAGAACCTGCTGAATACCACGTCTGCCACACATGTTCAAGTTGCCACTATTTCTAAAGGACAAGCTTAAACAGAACACATGGTTCTCTTGTATTTTGAGAATTTGAAACATCTGAAATCTCCCTTCCTCCCTTTTGAGGCTCCTTGAAATTGCCAGGAAAGAATTCTATGTGCATTCAAAGTTGATGAATATATTAAAAGGGTGGGACTTGGATCCTGACCTGCCATTTTTTTTCCAGTTTGAAAAATCCCAAATCCCACTGCTATATAAAATTAGAAAGAGAACTACTTACTGAAACTAAATCAAGATATTAAATGTTTATTTTTCTAATGTCTCAGCTTTGTTCGGGTATTTTCCCACGTCATAATAGTGGTGCTTTTAAAGTTGTAGCAACGTTTCAGCAGAATCTCATCTGCCATCATCAGGCTTCTGTATAGTGTTCGTCTGTGAGTTAGACTTTTACAGTGGTTTCAGATTTAAATTTGGGGCAGCCTATTGCTGTGACTGAATGGTTTTTTCTTCATCCTGGTTGGTTGAGAGTCTTGGTCTGTGTTTATTGGTCTTGGAGTTTGCTGTGTTCTGCTTCTAATATCTTCTGTCTGTTTTTTTTGGCTCTTTTTGTATCTTGATATCAAGATATATATATATATATATATATATATATATATATATATATATATATATATATATATATATATATATATATATATATATATATGTTTTCTGAGGTTCTCGCGGGTACTTGTATGTGGATCTTTGGTTATTCGGGTTTTCTCCCGTGTAAGATTGGAAGTATCTGGGCAACGTTTCGATGAAGTCTCATTCATCATCTTCAGGCTTGGTCTTCAGCTCTGTGCTTCTCAGAGTGATGAGAAGCTCTGAGAAGCACAGAGCTGAAGACCAAGCCTGAAGATGATGAATGAGACTTCATCGAAACGTTGCCCAGATACTTCCAATCTTACGCGAGAGAAAACCCGAATAACCAAAGATCCACATATATATATATATATATATATATATATATATATATATATATATATATACATACATACATATATATATATATATTTGCCAACAGCAACCAGTCTTCCTATTAACTGGATAATTTGTTCCACAAGCCTTTAGTCTAAATTCACTATTCTCACCAGTGGTGCTTGCTTTTCTGTCTTTACTCAGACCCAGAGTAAGTTCATCCAATGGTAGAGTCAAATTGGACAAAGATTGATATATTAAAAATAATTGTTTGAACAAGGAAAAAATCAAACTAAGGAGATATAGGTTCTAAATTTGCAAATCCCTACATGAAAAGGGCATTGGTACTTACCTGATATGCCCGTTCTCTGTGAGCTGTGAAGAGCATCCAGAAATGGAAGGTGCTTCAGTCTCTTCTGGAAAGGCTGGGCTTAAAACTCCGGGACACTCCTCCTCCTCCATGGGACACCTCCCCAGCATCCCCCAGTTTTGCGAAGACTGAGTGCCAAAGTCTGGAACTCATCACCTAATTTAGATCCCTGACCAGAACGGAACCCCACCAGATGGAAGGAAATGGGTGGGGCTGGATGCTCTTCACAGCTCACAGAGAATGGGAGTATCAAGTAAGTACCAACACCATTTCTCCCATGAACTGTTCAGAGCATCCAGAAGTGGGACATACCAAAGCTTGGCCTGTCCTTAGGGAGGGACTTCATCTGGATCGAAATCTACTCCTAAACTCTGTGGACCCTCTGCAGGAGTCTTCTGCCAAATGAAGTGTCCGCTGAGGCATAGACATCAATTTTATAATTTCTGACAAAGGGCGATAGTGAAGCCCAAGTTGCTGCTCTGCAAATTTCGTCTATGCAAGCCCGTGTGGCCCATGCTGCTGATGTTGCCGCACTCCTTGTGGGCTGTAATGCCCTTAGGAACTGAGATGGACTGGCATTCATAACTTTTAGCTATGGTGGCTCTCAACCATCTACCAATGGTCGTCGATGATACCTTGTGTCCTAAAGTGGATGGGTTGAAGGATAGGAATAGAGCCTCAGATTTTCGAAATGCCGCCATGCAGTCTAGATAGATGCTTAAGGCCCTTCGAACGTCAAGTCAATGCCATTGATGCTCCAGTCTATGAGATGGTTTCGGACAAAAATTTGGAAGGACCAACTTCTGCGCTCTGTGGAAGACTGAATTTACTTTAGGGGTGAACGATGGATCCAATCTGAGAACCACTCTGTCCGCATGAAACACGCACAGGTCCTTTCTCATTGACAATGCTGCCAATTCGGAAATCCTCCTTGCTGATGTGATCGCAATTAAGAAGACCACCTTACATGTCAGGAATTTGAGTCTAGTGGTTCTTAAAGGCTCGAACGGGCCATTTGTAACTGCAGTTAACACCTTGTTGAGCTCCCAAGTGGGATAGCAGTGAATTACAGGAGGTCATAAGTTTGCAGCACCCTTAAGAAAGCTGCGGACATGTGGATGGTGCGCTATAGAATGAAGGTCACCCCAGGATATCACTGAGGCTAAGGCCACCACCTGTCTGCGTAAAGTATTTGGAGATAGGCCCTTGGTCAACCCCTCCTGTAAAAAGTCCAATAATTGGTGTGGAGATTTTGATAGCACCAACTTCAATAACACCAAAACCCTAGCCACTATAGAAAACCCCAGCCACAGAATTAGCAGAGAAGCCATAGAGATTGAAAAAAGACCTGAAAGCATGAATAGAAGGGATGACTCCACCAGACTGTCAATTATTTGGAAGCCTGCACTCACAAACAAAAAAATCTCCACACCACAAGCCAAGCAAACAGCTGGGCACAAACAGACCCCTCCGATACCTCCAGCTCAAACACACCCCAACTAGGCACCCAGATGAAACCTAGCTTCCTAATAAATGATAGCCTTCCATTTATTCAGAGCCAAGCTGCACTAAAAGCCTCCAATAGAGGAACACAATGTTGCCAGCCAATCAAGACACACACAAAAAAGCCACAAAACAGTCAGAAGATATTAGAAACACCAATCAAGCAGAGCAGAGCAAACTCCAAGACCAATAAATACAGACCAACACTCCCAACCAATCAGGATGAAGAAAAAACCATTCTGGCACAGCAGTAGGCTAGCCCCAAATTTAAAACTGAAACAGCTGTGAAAGTCTGACTCACAGACAAACACAATACAGAAGCCTGATGATGGCAGATGAGATTCTGCCGAAACGTTGCTAAAACTTTAAAAGAACAACTACAATGACATGGGAAAATACCCAAACAAAACTGAATACCATATATGTGTGTGTGTGTGTGTGTGTGTGTGTTTTCTTAAGTTTTTGCGGGTACTTACATGTATGGCATTCAGCTTTGTTCGGGTATTTTCCCACGTCATTGTAGTTGTTCTTTTAAAGTTGTAGCAACGTTTCAGCAGAATCTCATCTGCCATCATCAGGCTTCTGTATAGTGTTCATCTGTGAGTCAGACTTTTACAGTGGTTTCAGATTTAAATTTGGGGCAGCCTATTGCTGTGCCAGAATGGTTTTTTCTTCATCCTGATTGGTTGGGAGTCTTGGTCTGTGTTTATTGGTCTTGGAGTTTGCTGTGTTCTGCTTGATTGGTGTTTCTAGTATCTTCTGTCAGTTTTTTGGCTCTTTTTGTATCTTAAATGGCTGGCAACATTGTGTTATTTTATTGGGGGCCTTTAGTGCAGCTTGGCCGTAAATGGACGGCTATCATTATTTAGGAAGCTAGGTTTCATCTGGGTGCCTGGTTGGGGTGTGTTTGAGCTGGAGGTATCAGGGGGGATCTGTTTGTGCCCAGGTGTTTGCCTGGCTTGTGGTGTGGAGATTTTTTTGTTTGTGAGTGCAGGCTTCCAAATGATTGACAGTCTGGTGGAATCATCTCTTCTATTCATGCTTTCTGGTCTTTTTTCAATCTCTATGGCTTCTCTGATGATTCTGTGGCTGGGGTTTTCTATAGTGGCTAGTGTTTTGGTGCCATTGAAGTTGATGCTATGACCTGTGGCTTCCATGTGTTGGACTAGTGTGTTCCAGCTTTTTGACTGCATTTTTGTGTTCATCCAGGTGGGTGCTTATTCTTCTATTGGTCTGTCCAATGTATGTGGCCGGGCATGATGCACAGGGGAAACCATGTGGAAAACCAAGGCACATACGAAGTCCCCTGTGTATCATGCCCGGCCACATACAAAGCTGCCTTTCACAATTGACCTTGATTTTTGTGATTTTGTCAACACCAAGGGTGTTTAAGTGGTACTTCAGTTCTTACTGTTATTACTGTTGGAAATTTTAATGTACTTAAGGTACATAACTGCACTGTAAGTTATAGGAAACAAGATCCTCAGCTATGACAGAGAACTAGAAAAACAGATTTTTTCGGGTAAGGGATAATTAAACTCATCTATGACTTGGTGCCTCAAAGTAATAATTTGCCTTGCTGCAGCCCCTAAAGGTCTTAAAAGTAGAATGTAGAGTGTAGAATGACAGAAGACCTAGTTTTGCAGAGAAACTCAGAAGTTTAGAAGCATATAGATTCCATTGTCTCCATTTTTTTCTTCTGTTTCTGATGTTTCTGTGTCTGTGTAAGGGAAGGCCTGTCCATTTTTATTTTTTATTTTTTGCATTTCCACCTTATTTTGTTTTCCGCCCACTTGTGGTAGATGTTTCTCATATGGCCCCAGTGTTGGATATGGGGAAAAAGAACAGAGAAGCAGAAGATAAGAAAAGAAAAAATTCTGAGTTGTCTGAAAATAGTAGGCAAAGTTGTGTGTGTGTGTCTGTGTGCGCGCATGCACACAAACACACCACAGGTTTTTTTTCAGCAGAAAAAAACAATTGCTTGTGAGAAAGAGATGTTATTAGACTTTTTGAAAAGCAATCCAGAGCATCTTGAATTGCTTGGCAGCACTAATCACTTGGCAGTTTGACCAATGTAGAATATGAGAACTTTCATTTGCTTGGGTTTTTGGTTGGAGGAAAAGCTGAGAGGAAGAGAGTAGTTGTCTAGCCAAAAAGGAAGAATCTTCAAAGAAGTGAGTGAGAAACTGCAGTGAGACGCTTTTGCCAAAACAAATTGCAGGGATCATATTTGGAGTGGAGAGGAGATGTTTTACTTATAAGTGCATCCTGGATTTTAGACATATATTATATCTCTAGAGAGACAGTTTATTCAATAAATTAGAGTTGTTCGAATTTAATATCTACTTGTGCATTATGTTGTTCATGTGTCTATATGCTATTTGTGAATGATATAAGTAAATTTTTTCTTATTCTCCTTTCTCTTTGTTGCTGGTTTTCTTTTATCTTTTTTGGTTGTTTTTGAACATTAATACAAATTATTGTAAATTAAAAGGGATACAACATTAGATTTTTTTTAAAAAAAATAATGCATTAACACTGTTAACAGAATAAATATTGAAGGGAATATCAATCATTCACTGTTAGACTTAATTTGCTGTTCCTTCCCTTGACTAGTTACAAGATTTATTCTCTGTCTAATAATTTGTAAAATGAGAAATCACCTCTCAAGAAAGTGAACAAATTGGTCTCAAAATTTTAGATTTATACTAGAAAGTTATTAACTGAAAAAGTTATAAGCTTTGCATATCAGGCAAATTCAGTTTCCATAATTTTTATAGTAGAAGATGAATGACCATGTAGGTATCAGTTCATAATTTCCTCTTTTTTTCTAATAATTATTCTTTGCAAATTCAACAAATGAAGAATGGCATGAAGATATTAGCCAGTCTGGTGCAATCAAAGCAGTTAAGTCCAATCAAAATGTTTAGTGAAAATAAAATATGCCCTTAAAATGTAGGAAGAATTTAGTAATAGGGAAGGTATATAATTTTACAGTCTAGAAATATAACAGAATTAAACTGGATAGTGCCACATATTGGGCTTTAGTAAGCAGATGCTGTTATGTACTCAGTTGTTTTTCTTTCTTTTTACAAAACATTTACTAAATATTGTTTTAATTGTTGCATGGTTTATTTGGAAGTCACTGGCAGTTATGCTGGAACACAATGATATTCAAAATGTGTAAAATGAAACAATAATAAATTGCACAAAGGCTGTTTTTCCTTTTTTGAATGCATTTACTTTTCAAAGGAAAAGTACTTTTAATGCAGCATAGTTTCTTTTCCAATCCATTATTTAATAATTATGATATATATTATGGTTTTAATATTTGAAGACAGGTATTAAAAGATAGAATATATGTACTTGATATTTCTTTTCATATTTTTAATTTTAGTGCTCTTGAGAAACAATCATATGTCCAAAATAAATTGGGCAATTTTGAAGAGCTTCTCCTTTTTATTTGCCAAATAGTGCCTAACCCCATTCATAGTTTTTCCCCAATATGATTGAAAGCTTACCTCTTAATTTAGGGGTGCCAAACTCAAGGCCTGCAGGCTGGATCTGGCCCCATGGGCTGAATGTGGCCCGCAGGGCTGGCCTGGAAATAGCAAATGACCGGCCTGCAGTGACTCTGCTTGTGAAAACGGAGCTTGAGGGGCATGTGCATCCACCTAGTTCTGTTTTTGCTGGCAGAGGGCTGCAGGGGACTGTTGCAGCCAAAAATGTGGTGTGGGGATTCTTGTGCCCCCCCCCAGTGCCCTTTTCACAAACAGAGGGCTATCAAAACAAACTAAAAGCAAAACAAAAAGAGAAATGTTTCCCCTTTTGCATTTGAGCATGCAAGAAGGGACAGGAAAAAAGAAAGGGAAAAAGAAAAGACAAAGAAACAGAAGGAAAGATGGGGAGAGAGCAAGGAAGGAAAAATAAGGAAAGAGGGGAAGGAAGAAGAAAGGAGAATGAAGAGGGAAAGAAAAAAGGAAGGAAGGAAGATTATAATGAGATTGAGTGAGGGTCTCAGGGAAGTCCTGCCTTAGCACTTGGCCACCACAGGTGCCCCCAATAGAAGATGTTGAGCTGACCATGCCCACTCCTGGCCATGTTCATCCTGGCCCTCTGAGGTCAAATACAACCCTGATGTGGTTCTCAATGAAATCTAGTTTGACACCCTTGTCTTAATTTCTTGGTCCTCAGGAGCATGATGAAGAATCTGCCAGTTTCCAGGTGCTGATAAGTCGCAAGACCCAGCAGTTCAGCCAGCAGGCCTAGCTGATATGAGATGCCTCCCTAATTGATCATGTCAGTATAACAGAATAACAGAGTTCGAAGGGATATTGGAGGTTTTCTAGTCCAACACTGTGCTCAAACAGGAAATGATATGCCATTTCAGACAAAAGGTTATCTAATCTCTTCTTAAAAACCTCCAGTGTTAGACCACCCACAACTTAAGAATAATACAATCATACTACATAGATAAAAATATATATGTAAAAAAATATTAGTCTCTGACTTCAAAGAAGTTATAAAATATTTAAATGTACATTTTCTTTGTATTAACATGAGACAACATCTTCCATTTCTTATTGAAGGTTGCAATCAAATAACTTACTTGGAGACAAACTCCATTAAACACCCATTTATTTCTGAGTGAACATATATATTCTCCACTTAGATAATAATGACATGGTGCATTATTTGTCCTTTGTTAACTACAAATTAACAAAACCATTTATGTTTGTAAAAGAGATCAATATGGTTTGATAAATGTATGATAATAATTCCCTTGTCCTTGAAGCCTTTGTTACTTTCTTTGAAAGTAGTTAATTAATAAACACTACTCTGCCCTTTAGCCAATTTATGAATGAGGTATTTAATTTGTAAATAATGAAGGATGAAACATTTGCTATCTTATTTATTTAACCGTTTCCAACATGAAAACATGTTCAGCTAATATGAAATGATTTTCCTATTAGCAGAACAGTATCTTCCACTTACCATTTAAGTTTATTCCTTCTAATTCACTGAAGTTTGGAAAATAAATAGGGCCAATTTGGTGTGAAACAGAAAGAAATAAAGAGAAAGACTGAATTAAAATGAGGCTGAAAGCTGCAAGGAAAAATATTACAGAAAAATTTCCTTCCTTTATGGGAGAAGCAGCTGGGCAAATGCCTTTGATTCATTCAGAATGAAGCATATGGAACTAACTCACATTGCATTAATGCAGATGCAGACAGAATGCAAGGGAAGATCAGAAACAGATACACACACAGATAGATCTAACACATTCATATTGTTAGGATTCCAGCAATCGCCCTAATTAAATCATGATTCTCGAGCCAATCTTCAAAAAACTTCAAAGGATTTATTAGAGGAAACATACTGGCACACCCTGTATGAAGCCAACTCTGGCATACGTAATTTACAGTCACCTGTTACCCTGTTTTCCTCCTCCCCCTAGGTATCTCATAAACCAGATTCTCCAATTGAGCACGTTCATGGGTTGGGTGTCATCATTCACATTCTCCAATTAAATATATTTGCAGGCAAAACCTCTGGTATTTTAGCTACAATCTTTTAAAGATAAGAGTTGGAATGTACTTTTGATTTCAAACTGCTGCACTGCTCTTCCAGATTTCCCCCACCCTTTTTTATGGCAACTACTAAAACAGGCATAGGAATGTTTTATGAGTTGACCCATATTACACAATGGCGTATGTCCTCCAATCACTACTAATAAGGAAATGGAAGTGAATTCCAGAAGCCATATCTGCATGCTTTCCCTATGGGAATAGGAAATAGCTGCTGAAACTGATTGAACTCATCTATATATATGTACTTTAATTATGATGATAACTATATAAATCAAAACAGTAACTTCACAAATACTAATATCAATGATCACTTTAAAGGGTACAAAATAAAAGGGGCTGAGCAGATGTTTTTTAAAGGATATCCACACAAAGAGTAGAAGTAGATACTAGATTTACTTGAAATAATGACTTTAAATTTCAGACAACATCCTGTTTATAAAAGGAATGATAGATTATGAATATAAGTATATAATTTCTTAAATAAACATCTGATGGAGTGCTCTACTTTTATAACTTGTCAACTGTATTTGCCAAATTTAAATGGTCCAATTCCAGGAATTCTTTCCCCAATAAATATGTGTCAGTAGGTATATGAATACTTATATGGATACCTCCCTCCCCCCCTCTCTCTCTGTGTGTGTGTGTGTACTTTTGAGAACCATACTTTGAAATGGCAGGGCCAATACAAATATTAATCAAAATTTTATGTTAAAATTAATTAAAATTAATTGGCTGTAAAATATGACACTCTATTATAAAATTAATTGAGTCCCCATCTGTCTCCCAGCCAAATCATATGTTTAAAGCACTGAATAACACATAGACCCATATGGTATGTTCCTTGCCCTTCTTCATACTGAAATAACAAAAAGAGGACAGAAAGGAGGAAGTGGTGGTGATAGGTTGGAGATGGAATTAAAAGTAACCTAGCTAAGAAGGGAGGATTGATGGAACAAAACTAAATAGAAATGAAGTGAGAAGAAAAAGCAACTGAAAGAAGAGGGAAGACAAGGGAGAGAAAGATTAAAGTAGTTCAATTGAACATATAGATGATCTTCAGTACTTTCAGGAATTATGCTTACAAATTACTTGCACTTTCTACCTGTTTGTTTCTAACAGTATCTTTTGGTCTTCACTAAATGCAAGATAACACCCAGGGGTGGGTTTCTACCAGTTCTGTCCACCGCTGTAGAACCAGTAGTTCTAAAGAGCAGCAGACATAGAACCAGTTTTATGTCTGCTGAGGTTTTTGCCCACCCAGGCTCTTACCTGATCTTTATTTCCTGATTTTTCAACTTTAGCTGCTGAACGAGGCACAGCTGCAGTTAAAAAACAAGAAAAGAGGGCTGTTTCAAAGGCTGCTTCTTGGCACACAGCGTACTAATGACGATTAACAGGCACGTGGCTCACAGCGGCCAGGGAAGCTGGTAAATCCCAAACCGGTAGTTAACCTTGTCATATCCCACCTCTGATAACACCCAACTACTCTGTTTCAGTTCACCTCTGATTATTTGGAGTATCAGAATTAAAAGAATTCCTTTTTGAAATTATAAATAATAAGAGTTGTATAGAAAAAATGGAATATAGCAAAAAGATAAATGGCCATCGAAAACCAAGTATTCTAAGATTATTATTTTTTAAAAAGGAAAACAAAGAAAAAGAATCAAATTGAAAAAGCATATTCTGCTTGATGAAATAATATCTCAATATCTATAAATAAAACAGGCCTGAATCTTTTCCAGCTATTTATAGAAAAGACCTGAGAAACTTCAAGAAGTATACCTTCCTGAAACGATCAGAGTATTTATCTTTTTAAAACAGAGGTGGAGAACTATGGACCCTTTGTGACTTGTGGACTTCAACTTCCAGAATTCCTGAGCCAGCATTTATGAAAGTCTCTATGGCTGGCTCAAGAATTCTGGGAATTGAAGTCTACAAGTCATAAAAGGGCCATAGGGCTCAACCTTATTTTAAAACAAAGATGGTTATGATTAAGGATGTATATCTGATGAATCAGATAGTCATTAATGAAAACAGCAACGAATACAATGCATGGGATTCAAGAGTCCAAATTAATAACACCATTAGAGACAATAATCGTTCAAAGCATTTGCTTTGAATCTATCTTTTGATGGTTGAAGGAATTCATTTAGTTTTACTTGTTTTGGATTAGCAAAGTAGATTTAAATGGATGAGTTCAATAATAGCTGTATATCCTCTAAAGGTAGGTTGAATGGAAACAGTAAAACTAATAAAAACCTGACTTACCTTGTACACTAATCCAAATCTTAAAACATTAATGCAATGCTTTGCCCCTGAAGTAATTAATAGTGGATGTAAATAGTTGTTCATTAAATATTTTACTATTTTCTACATTTTAGCAATACATTGGCATCTTGCGTTTTAAAGCAACCAAATAAATTGGCCATAAAAATACAAAATGAAGGTGTATTTTAAAAACAACCATTCTCTAAATCATATTCAGATTTATTTTTATGGAAAATAAAACACCTGTTTACTAAATTCTGTTGCCATAAGGCACATGTGTCCAGGACTTATTTAAATAAGGGTTATTATACTTGTATGTTTTGTTCAACATTAGTGAAATTAAAATAAGCATTTATGAAAGTCTCTATTTAAAGCTATGGTAAAAGTATACTATCTTTGGAGAAGAGTCTGCTTTCTGTGAAGAAAATAATCTGCCTCAGTTATTCAATTAGTTATACAGTTAATTAGTTGTCATATTTTTCTTGCTGGAAAGAAACATTTCTAAAACTATGATTTGGATTTAAAAATATTTTGAACATCCTTGTAAATAACCTATTATTGGGTTGTTATCTGTATTAGCAGCACAATATCTTGGACTGGATCATTATCATAAATTACTGAATATTTTTTTCAATTTCAGTATTATTTTGCCTTATTTTGATATATTCTTTCATTGACATGTGCCAATACGTAACTAGATTAAAAAGTTCAGTTTTAGTGATAGATTCGGTAGTTGTCAGCCAATGCTTATATCAGCTTGAAAAGTCTCTTGCATCAAATAAGGAAGACAAGGGTTTGAGAACATAGCTATGACAGAATCTTCAAGAGGAACTATACCAGAGAGCTATCTTGGTGACTGGAGAATTTCCTACTTGTATAGTTTTGTTGCCTAGACTGAGTTATTAGTAAATCAGTTTGATCAACCAACTACTATTGTGGTGATTATCTGGAGAATTTAAACTCTTCTGTGATGCTGGAGTTTCAGATATTTTTTTACGATTTCAGTTTGGCTGCAAATGCCTCACTTGAATGTCAGAATGCAAAATTTCTGATGTATTTATCAAAGATCGAATGTGGTTATTCAGGTGAAACTCGAAAAATTAGAATATCGTGCAAAAGTTCATTTATTTCAGTAATGCAACTTAAAAGGTGAATCTAATATATGAGATAAATTCATTACATGCAAAGCAAGATAGTTCAAGCCGTGATGTGTCATAATTGAGATGATTATGGCTTACAGCTCATGAAAACCCCAAATCCACAATCTTAGAAAAATAGAATATTGTGAAAAGGTTCAATATTCTAGGCTCAAAGTGTCCCATTCTAATCAGCTAATTAAGCCATAACACCTGCAAAGGGTTCCTGGGCCTTTAAATGGTCTGTCAGTCTGGTTCAGTCAGAATCACAATCATGGGAAAGACTGCTGAGCTGACAGTTGTGCAGAAAACCCTCATTGACACCTTCCATAAGGAGAGAAAGCCTCAAAAGATAATTGCAAATGAAGTTGGATGTTCCCAAAGTGCTGTATCAAAGCACATTAGTAGAAAGTTATGTGGAAGGGAAAAGTGTGGAGGAAAAAGGTGTACAAGCAGCAGGGATGACCACAGCCTGGAGAGGATTGTCAGGAAAAGGCCATTCAAAAGTGTTGGGGACTTTCACAAGGAGTGGACTGAAGCTGGAGTCAGTGCATCAAGAGCCACCACACACAGACGGATCCTAGGACATGGGCTTCAAATGTCACATTCCTCTTGTCAAGCTGCTCCTGAACAACAAACAATGTCAGAAGCGTCTTACCTGGGCTAAAGAAAAACAGAACTGGTCTGTTGCTCAGTGGTCCAAAGTCCTTTTTTCTGATGAGAGCAACTTTTGCATCTCATTTGGAAACCAAGGACCCAGAATCTGGAGGAAGAATGGAGAGGCACACATTGCAAAATGCTTGAAGTCCAGTGTGAAGTATCCACAGTCTGTGTTGATTTGGGGAGCCATGTCATCTGCTGGTGTAGGTCCACTGTGCTTCATTAAGTCCAGGGTCAATGCAGCTGTCTACCAGGAGATTTTGGAGCACTTCATGCTTCCTTCCACAGATGAGCTTTATGGGGATGCGGACTTCATTTTCCAGCAGGACTCTGCACCTGCCCACACTGCCAAAAGCACCAAAACCTGATTCAATGACCGTGGGATTACTGTGCTTGATTGGCCAGGCAAACTCGCCTGACCTGAACTCCATAGAGAATCTATGGGGCATTGCCAAGAGAAAGATGAGAGACATGAAACTGAAAATGCAGAAGAGCTGAAGGCCGCTATTGAAGCATCCTGGTCTTCCATAACAACCCAGCAGTGCCATAGGCTGATAGCTTCCATGCCACACTGCACTGAGGTAGTAATTGCTGCAAAAGGGGCCCAAACCAAGTACTGAGTACATAAGCATGCTTATACTTTTCAGAGGTCCAATATTTTTCTATGTGCAATCCTTGTTTTATTGATTGCACGTAATATTCTAATTTTCTGAGATTGTGGATTTGGGGTTTTCATGAGCTGTAAGCCATAATCATCACAATTATGACACATCACAGCTTGAACTATCTTGCTTTTCATGGAATGGATCTATCTCAAATATTAGTTTCACCTTTTAAGTTGCATTACTGAAATAAATGAACTTTTGCACGATATTCTATTTTTTTGAGTTTCACCTGTAATTTTATATTAGATATTAGGGCTTGTCAAACATGTTTGATAAATGTTGCAAAAATGTTGAAAAATGTCATAATGTTGCAACAGTCTTATTGCTATTCTCTTTTCTGTAATGATTGCTATTTGTTTAAAATAAGTTATGCTTCAAAATCTGTGAATGAAA
The DNA here is from genome assembly GCA_033807585.1 of Hydrophis major. Classification (NCBI taxonomy): domain Eukaryota; kingdom Metazoa; phylum Chordata; class Lepidosauria; order Squamata; family Elapidae; genus Hydrophis; species Hydrophis major. The sequence goes on from CM066329.1 coordinate 284,909,431, forward strand.
TCCAGAGTTCTGTTTCTGCTTATTTTCTTCTATAACTGAATGTGCAGAGCAATACACACAGACAAATACACAAATATGCATATGTTATCTGGAATGAAATACTATTTTAGAAAGTTGTACTGAAACAAAATTGAAGCAGAGAACAAAGTAATGTTTGCAATGAGGGAGAAAATCCCATTGTGATAATACAATTTTGTTTGCATGATATTAGATTTATTCCCATATCTCTGAGAATTAAATTGGTTAAGACCCAGTAAAAATAAATATTCAAAATATTGTTGTCATAAAAAGTAATTTTTAACCAACAATCTTTTTATCACTTCAAGCATGTATAGCATGGGTTTCCAATCTTTTCTACACCCCACGCCCCTAGAATGCTTCTGATATATTCTCGCAACCCTTACAAAAGTAAATAATTATATGCATACAATTATGCATAAACACTATAATTTTGAAACTTCTAAACCCAAGTTTTCGTACCCCCTGGAATATCTTCTCGAACCCTCAGTGGGTGCAAGCACCCCCAGTTGGGAACCCCAGATGTATAGTCATTGTTTGAGAGGCTGGAAAAATGTCATGAGTTCTGACTCTAAAGAAGGTATGTCTATGTAATCTGGTTTCTGATTTTTGTTTGAAATACCTCATTAATTGGGTAATTGGTATCTTCGATCCCTTCCTATTAAGGGATTATGGAAAACTATTATGGAAAATGTCCCCCCCCCCTCAAACTATTCAATTTTCACGCATTGATGTGTATTGTAAAAAGCTCCTCATTCATTTTATGATTAAATGACATTACATAGCTTTCAAAATAAATGGATTGCCTAAAAGACACGTAGTCCTCAACTTACAACACTTCATTTACACTTCATTTCGTTCAAAGTTACAACAGCACTGAAAAAAGTGATCTATGACCGTTTTTCACACGACCGTTGCAGTATTCCCCTGGCCGCGTGATCAAAATTCAGATGCTTGGCAACTGGTTCATATTTATAATGGCTGCAGTATCCTAGGGCCATTTGACCAGCTTTTTGACCTTTTGACAAGCAAAGTCAATGGGGAAATCCAGATTCACTTAACAAACATGTTACTAACTTAACAAATGCAATGATTCACTTAACAACTGTAGCAATAAAAGTTGTAAAACGGGGGCAAACAAACTTAACAAATGTTTCACTTAGCAATATAATTTTTGGGTTCAATTGTAGTTGTAACTCTAGGACTGCCTATATCAGGGGTCCCCAAGCTTGGCAACTTTAAGAATTGTGGACTTCAACTCCCAGAATTCAAATCTCAGCTTATGCTGGTTGGAGAATGCTAGAAGTCCACAAGTCTTAAAGTTGGAGAATTGGAAACCTCTGGCCTATACTCTAATATATTATGTAAGAGCTGCATATAATTCTTTAAAATTGATGCACTAATAATATATTACAACATGTATGATATTGCTAATAATACTAATAATATATATGAATTAAAATTCATGTCTTAATTTTGGATGAATCTAAATAATCCCATATAGATTCTCACACACACACACACCCGCCAAAAAAAGCTCACATATAAATATTAATGCTTATTGCCATTTAAAGATGATTATTAATAGTTAATGGCTAGGTCAAAAATAGAAGTGTCTTGGTTTTTTACTTTTTTTCAGACATAAAGATCTTCTAATAAATTAGCTTAATAGGTCTTCTTTATGAAAAAAATAAATTGATTTATATTATCCTCTATAAAACATAGCTGTTCTTATATCTCATTAATGTAGAATACTCAGCATTCATATAAATGTTATTACTTGCCAAAGATTGGACAGTCATCAAAGTTAATATGCTGATGCTGAGACAGCCAGAACAGAATTAACTTGAAACAAGTAGAGCTTCTTATTGCACTTTGGTATTCCATCTTTTTTTAGATATTAGAACATAGAATAATAGAGTTGGATGGGCCCTCTGAAGTCTTCTAGTCCAGGAGTCTCCAACAGTAGTGGAATTCAATTTTTTTTACTACTGGTTCCGTTGGCATGGCTTGGTAGGTGTGTTGTGGCTTGATGGGCATGGCAGGGGAAGGATACTGTAAAATCTGCATTCCCTCCCCATTCCAGCGGAAGAATATTGTAAAATCTCATTCCGTCCCCACCCCACTAACCTGCTTTCCAGCTCCATTCTCCTGTGCAGGGCAATAAAAGAAGACCCAGCTGATCAGCTGGGACTTGGGAGGCAGCAAATAGATGGGGGACGGACCAGTCAGAGGTGGTCTTTGCCGGTTGTCCGAACTACCGTATTTGCCGGCGTATAAGATGACTTTTTTGCCCTGAAAAACATGCTTCCAAGTGGGGGGGGGGTCGTTTTATACGCCGGCAAATACGTTGTTGTCACTCGGTGCAAGAGCGATGAGCGCGGAGCTCCGCAACTTGCAAAGCCCCTTCAAGCCCAGCTAGAGTCTCTCTTCCTCCTCCTCCCCCCCCAACCCTCCACCCGGCTCGGGGCGCTTGCGGAGGCCAATCTGGAGGTGGGTTGGGGGTGGAGCGGGAGGGTCTCTGGCGGGGCCACTTCGCCCAGCCAGCCCTGAGCCGCATAATGCCCCGGGGAGTGGGGGGGAGAAGGTGGTGGGGGTGGACTGTGGCGCCCCTTCTGGGCAGTGGGACAGGGCCGGCAATTTGCTCCTCCCGTTTCTCCCTCCCTCTTTGAAAGACCGGGAGGGCTGTGCTTGGGGCGGGGGGGATGTCCTCGGGAAGTTTCTGATGGGACCCCATTGGGCAGGGCCACCCAGCTCCTGAGCTGCTTTCCAGGGTCCCCTTGGGAAGAAAAGGGTCCGGTGGGCGGTGGAAGAAGGCGAGGGACCTCCTCCCGCCCCCTGTCCCGTCTCGTCCCTCCTCTTGTCCCCTCCTCTCCTCCCTGCTTAAGAGAGAAAGATCCGCCTCCCCGGCACCGAGCTGCCACTCAGCGCCGCATGTCCTGGCCAGTGCGCGCTTGTGACTTGGGAACCGGCCAAGCGACTTTAAAACCGAGCGGAGGCCAGAGATAGCCGGAATTACCCTCCACACCACACACACACAGAGAGAGAGAGTTGGCAGCTGTCCATCCCCCACCTTTGGAGTCCCGATGGTGCGCACGCGGGGGCTGCTTAAGGGAGGAGGCCTTTCACTTTCCCCCAGGGGGGAGGGGGCAGGCACGTCACTTTCACTTGCAGGCAGCAGCACGGCCTCTCCTTTCCCTTCCCACCCACCCACCCACTCCGCTCGTGAGAGCGGACCGGCAGGCTCCAGGCTTTGCCCCCATCCCTCACCTCCTTCCACCCCCCCCCCCCAGTGGCAGAAACTTTGTCGCACGTAGGGATGAGTGGAGGGAGTGGGAGAGTAGCCACGCCGCTCAAAGCTGAGAAAGCGCCATCCTTGCTTTTGCGTTTCGGGAAGAGTTCATGTTTTTTGTTTTTTTGATTTTCTCCCAGGAATAGGATGCTGCTGGTGCGATTTTGTAAGTTTGGGGGGGTCGTCTTATATGGCGAGTATATAACAAACTATATTTTGAGTGGAAATGTTGGGGGCTCGTCTTATACGGCCAGTCGTCTTATATGCTGGCAAATATGGTACTCAAAATTTCTGCTACCGGTTCTCTAGAAGTGGTCAGAACCTGATGAATACCACCTCTGGTCTCCAACCTTGGCAACTTTAACAGGCTTAATTGCCAAGGTTGGAGACCCCTGTTCTAATCCAATCTTTTGCTCAAGCAGGAGGACCTATACTATTTTGCACTAATGGTTGTCCAGTTTCCAATGATCAAACACCTACAGCTTCAGCTCCTGTGGCCTAGAGGTGGAGCTGTGGCCTCACAATCTGGAGGTTGTGAGTTCAATCCTAAATAGAAGCTAATATTTGGAATAGACTCTTCTTCTTCGGCAGGTAGTTGGACTAGATGACTTCCAAGATCCTTTCCAACTCTGTTATTCTATGATGCTTCTGAAGGCAAGCTATCCTGTTGGTTGTTTAGAATGTTTTAGCTTCACTTTCTCCGCATATCAATATGGAAAATAATGATTTATTTTTCATGATTGTAAAGTCATATCTACATAATACGACCCTGGTACTCTCAAAATGTGTTGGACTGCAATTCCTAGTGGATCACACTGCCTTGGAATCTTGATAGAGGGTCACCACCTCTTTGTCTTGTCTTCCATGTATGATGAAATTGGTCAATTCTGCAAGCTTAAAGAAAAGATGGGGTATATTTCTGCCTCTTTAAAAGAAACAGTACTGAAAAAAAAAAACCCCACAATTTCTTCACCCAGACAATCCTTTTTTTTTTTTTTAAATATAACTTTATTAAACTAATAAAATACAGAATAATGGGGAAAAAGTTAAAAAGAAAAGCATGACAAAGAAAAATTAATGGTATAATAAAAAAATAATATACAGACCATGTCTTTTTGAACCACCTCCTCAGCTAGCATAAAATAGTAAACACTATTTTGATATAAAGACAGCTAAAGCCATCTTCAGGCTTCTTAATAGGAGAATATATAATACCTTAGAGGTAATATAATGAGGGCATTTCTTCAGCAAATGGAAGGCAGAGTATTTTTGTGCTGGGGTGTGCTCTCGGTGTTTATAGGATGGGAGAAGGCAACTCTGGAACTCTTGGCCAGAATGGACATTACAGAAAAAGTATCTTCATTTCCAAGGAGCAAAGTCCTTATGGCTTGCATCCATGGGAAAAGATTGTGATTTTCCCACCATAATTGAGCAGATGTCAACACTTGGAACTGCTATTTTAAAAAGTCTTCAGCGTGAGGATAAAGCCTGTTCCTTTTTTTTCCCATCTAGTGATAGAGATGAAGACAATGTAGTTGCCAGAATCCCTTTATTATAAGTCCTCTTGAGAGAATTCACTAAAACCTAGGTTGTAGAAGCTTTTATTAGTTTTGCCCTAATAAAGTTTAGAATTGCCAAACTCTATCTCTGTGAGTCCTAAATAATTCTTCCTGCCTCCTGCAGCATCCTTCTGAGGGAGACGGGAAAAATTATTTACAACTCTTAGATATCCAAAATGGATATTTCTTTGATTTTTGTAATGTAAATTGGTGACAATTTTTTTTTAAAAAAATCTTTTTGCAGAAGTAGGAAGGTAAAATGAGTCAAATTATCTAAACGTAGAAGGAGGTAACTGACATCTTTCATCTTTGAAAATACTGGTTTTCTGGCCAATTTGATTTTTATAGGTTTAAGTTAAAGGGTTGGAAATAACCAAGTTGTTTCATACAGAGTTGACTTCTTGTGTTGTTTATGTACATTATGCTTTACTCATGTATTAAAAGATGAGAGAGTTACATTTTGGACATGTCTCTGTTTAAATAGTTCTTATTCTCATTTGCTCTCTACAGAGAGTCAAATTGCTTTGTCTTTTCATTTTCTTTTTTACTCAGTCATTGTATATAATATGTATATGTTATATATCTTTTGAGCTTCAATGTTTCATGTATTTGATGAAATCAGACCTGCCCTGAAAAAGCCATATTAAAAAAAAATAGAGTTAGCGGTGACAAGTTAAGACTATGTTTATATTGTACAGTAATGCCTCTAGATCTAATATCTTTAAACTATTGAAAAGTTCACTGACCATGATGTTAACTTTCACCATAGTATTTTTATTCTCACTTATTTGCATGTTTTAATTTAAATAATAAATAAATATGTTCTTTATAAACATTAAGAAGCAAATGAAGACCAGTATTCGTGAAACTTAGTTAAATTGTGTTTAAAAATACATATTACTTTTCAACTAAACACTAAAGCACTGTTTAGTTTTCTGTGATTTCTTTTTCAAAGAATGTTGTCTTCTTCATTTTTTTATAACCTTTAAATCATAAGACTATTCCACTTAGGTCATGAAAGTAGTACCCAATTATTTCAAGCATTGTTATTACTTTGCTCAGAAACAGAAAGTGCATCATCATCATCATTGTATTTGCAGTCAAAAAGAAAAGAGAAAAAGTAATTTTAAGGAACAGAGATATCTACTTTCTATTTCTACAGTACTGAAAGACTGTTTATATTGCTTAATGCCAGGAATAAAAGTTTGCTATTCTGTCAGAGAAATCCATTACACAAATAGCCAAACATTAATCAGGGATGCTTACAGATCACTGAAGCAGAAATAATGACATAGTCCCCAGAATGTATTTTTTAAAACTATAAGCAGAGCGGGAAGAGGAGAGGGAAATATGAGCAGTGATCAAATATTTGTTAAAAATGTATGAGATAGGTTCATATTTGCTGATACAAGATTTTGTGAAATGTTTGTGATTTTAACAAAGGACCTGTGTAAAATAAAACCTTGTCTCTGTGTTATAGTTGAATACAATAATAGAGTGCAGTAAAGCTTTTAACTGAAAGATCTGAAAGTGTGTGTGTGTGTGTGTGTGTGTGTGCGATTGTCTGTGAGAGAGGGAGGGAAGGAGGGAGGGAGGGAAGCAGAAGGCAGAAGACAGACAGATAAATGTTGCCAAAGACAAATATTGCTCAGGCATTACATAAAAAATATTATAATGGCACAAAAAACAACTGTTAATTCAAAAGATAAATAATTGTAAGAAATAACATTCACATAAAAGTGTTCTCCTTAGTTTTTATAGTAATTCAGTAACTAAACATGACATCTTAAAAAGTTGAAAGTACTATTTTCAAGATGTTTCTCATTTTTTTCAAGCACAAATAAATTTTTCCTATTTTATTTTAATGTATAAACACTTAGTAATTCCACAACTTCATTTCTGTTCACATAGTTTATGTTGTAAAAGAGGAGTACAAATTCAAATCATAAAAATTTAGTGCAGAGTTCATACCTTCTACTTTGTATCTGTCTACCAATCAGCCTAACTTCAATACTTGGGAAGATACTGGAAAAAATAATAAAAAAAACAGATAGGTGAACATCTAGAAACAAATAAAGTTATAACTAATAGCCAGCAGGTTTGTTAAAAAAAGTATCATGTGAAATCAATGTTATTTCATTATTTGACAAAGTGACTAAATTAGCAGACCAGTGAAATGCTGTGGACATGGTATACTTAGACTTCAGCATGGCATTCTACAAAGTAGACCACAATGTTCTTCTTGGTAAACTAGAAAATGTGGGATAGACAGCATCACAACCAGATGGATTTATAACTGGCTGACAAACCGAACTCAATGAGTAGTCCTTAATGGTACTACATTTATATGGAGAGAAGTAAGCAGGTTCCATCTTAGGCTATGTACTCTTCAATATCTTTAAAAATGACTGAAATGGAGGACTTGAAGGGGAATTCATCAAATTTGTAGATGACACTAACCTGGCAAGAATAGCCAGAAGACAAGCTTAGGATCCAAAAAGATCTTGAGAGACCTGAACAATGTGCTCTATCCAACAATATGAAAGTTAATGTGGAAAAAAGCACATTAGGCAGGAAAACCAAATGTACAAGTACATATTAGGTGAAACCTGGCTCAAAAAGAGTAATTGTGAGAGGGACCTTGGAGTGCTAGTGGACGATCACTTAAGCATGAATCAGCAGTGTGCAGCAGCAGCCAAAAAAAGCTAATACAATCCTTGTTATATAAACAGAGGCATAGAATCAAAACCAGGTGAAGTATTTGTATGGCTTTATAAATCCTTAGTTTTGGTCAGCACATTACAAATAAAGATGTTGAGACTTTGAAAAAAATTGCAGGAAAGAGCAACTAAGAACATTAAGGCCTGGAGACAAAAAACATGTGAAGAACAGTGGTAGGAATTGGGTATGGCCAGCCTAGAGAAAAGAAGGACTAGGGGTGACATGAGAAGCTGATAAAGTGATCTTCATCACTGGAGGTTTTTAAGAAGAGACTGGACATCCACCTGTCCGAAATGGTATAAGGTCTTCTGCTTGACCAAGGGCTTGGACTAGGAGACCTCCAGGATCCTTTCCATCTCTATTCTTTTTTTTTTTTTAAATAAAGTTTTATTTGGGTTTTCAAACACAAAATACAAGTAAAACATCTTTTTTGAAAATAGCATGGTCCTGGTCCTGAATTTCTTTATACAGACACAAATCTCAATTTCATGCTGCTTTTTGTATTCTATTCCATATCTTATACTATTTTACATTTTCTATATAGTTTTTCCCCTCTTTTAATTTTATCAATTTTATTTTGATTACCTCATCTCAATTCAAATCATTATATTTATACTTTTGTCTGTTCTGTTTCAATTTTATATTATCTTTTCTCATTAAACAAATTTTCTCCTGTAGTTACTAACTGGAGTATGACACCTTTATATCTTTTAATTACATCCATTCAACTCTTATTTAAACTTCAATATATACCTTAAGTTTATGACCTTCAACATAATACATAACTTCCAATCGAATTCTAATTGGCACATTCTTATAATACACACTGTAATATTTAAAAAAAAATAAAGATTGTAAATATATGTAATTATAAACCCTCATTCCATTCCAGTTCTATCATTAATAATCATTAAAATCTTAACATCTTTAACACTTCTTTTCAATTCAATATCATACTTCCTTAAAAACACATATAATCTCCATAATTAATTTTTCCCTTATTTCTCCACATATTTTTATAAATCATTAAATATACCTTTTGTTACATTTATTTATTGACAAGCATTCCACTGAATTACGATAGCTATTTATCAGACATTTTAATCATACATTGTTTCATATTTTCTAAAATTATTTCTGCTTGTAATATAACCATACTATCTCATGTACTTTGCAGAATTCCTTTTTCCATTAAGTTTTCACCCATTATCTCTAAATAGGCCCCGTTTCTCTATATTTTGCATCTGTCCTTTATAACTTCTTTTCCTTTCTTTCTTCCCTCTCATCTTCTCCCCTTTTTACCCCCTTGTCTCTCTACTTCTAATTCTCTCTTCTGCATTTCCATTTTCTGTTGCTTTCTGATTTTATACTTATTTTTCACTCTATTTTTTTTGGAGTTGTTTTTCCCAATCTTAAACTTTCCATTCTCTTTCCCCCCTTTCCTTCCCCCCCCCATCTGAGATTACTTGTTCATTAAAGGTGGCTTCTTCTTTGTCACAATCTACTTGTTCTGTAGGCATTTCTTCTTGTTTCTCATAATTCCAAATCTCCATTTCTAAAAACGGAAATACGAAGCCAAAAGAACATCTCCCTTCTTGTGCATCTTTTTTGTACTTTTTAAGTTCCATTTTCAGTTCTTCTAAAAGTGGAGCCATTTTAAACAGTTTTAAACAACCACCCGATTGATTTTAGTCATTCAAAACAATAACCAAGAATCCAGAAATCATCAAGTAATCCAGATAGTCCCGAGTTATATCTTCTTATTTCTTTTTCAACTTTCTCTTCCTGTGGTTTTTGTTGCGATATTTCAGTTAGAATGTATCTTTTGGAAGTCTTGTTGAGATTTTGCTGTAAGTTCTTTTTTAATTCCAGGCAGTCTCCTCCCTTCCAGATCCTGCCCTTTTATTCTTTATCTCTCCTTTCCTGTTTTCAAAAGCTTTTAATTATCCAGAAATCTTTATTATCCCTTTGACTTTTTATTTTCAGCATTAAATGCCTATTGATGTCAAAGTGGATTTTTTTTCCAATTTCTTGCTTAAGTCTCTTAGCTGTCAGTATAGGAAAAGGAGAAAAACAAATCTTTTCCCTTTTCTCTCTCCTTCGCAGCTTAAAAATCTTCTTAGGGAACAATGTTATTCTTTTTTAATAGTTTCAATTCCAGGGTACCTTATTTGTTGCTTTTGCTGTTTGACACGGTCAACCAAAACTTTCTCTTCTTATCTTCCTCCTGCACATTCTTTTCCGGTCGAGTTCTTCTTTGTGGTGCCCATTTCTGACCACCGCTGCAACCACCTTTGGGAAAGGGAGTAATGGCCAGCTGGGGAGGAGAGATGCGGCTCTCCTCAACCCTGCTGGCAGTCTCCCCCCTCTTCACCACCTCTACGGGATGGCTTAGCCCCAAAACCAGCCAGCTTGGGGCACTCCAGCGGCAAGCACGGATTGAAGCCTCGCAGAGACGAGGTTTCGGTCTGTCTCTGAAGAAGCTCATACTGGAAGTCCCTTTCCATCTCTATTCTGATTGTTTATTATATAATTCCTGGATCCCCAGCATCATGTCCTGGATAACAGTTCTCTTTCTACTAAAACATTCCACAAAGCCCACAAAGTTCCTTGCCCTGTTTTTTTTAATAATTAAATAAATTAATAGATAACAGGTATTATGTACAGTTATGCAACTGTTTCAGGCATTTATAAGTCTAACTATGTCTCTGAGCCCCAGATAAATTTCTGACATAGGCTTAGATTAATCGTCAGTGACTTTAGTTCCATGCTTTGTTTCATTACTGCTCATTTTGTGGTTTACCTATCATAACAATCATTTGTAAACATGCCCATAAAATGCTCTCAGTATTTAAACTGTAGTCACAGTCAAATAAAGTTGAAAACCCTTTTTTTCACTCATTGCTCTTGGATGTGCTTGCACTGCCACAGGCTTTGGTGTAAAGAGGTGTTGGGCTGCAGAGAAATTATTGAAACCTTTCCTTCTCTATTTCGCATGCTTTCACATTCTGCTTTAATTCACTGAAAGCATAATAGTCTATAAAGAAGAACTGCACCAGAGAACCCCTGGGGATTTTAATAACAGTCAAATGTTCATTTTACCACTAAAAGTGTGTGGGGTGTGTGTGCGTGACTGTATGTGTGTGTGTAGCAGGCCGTGGAATGTATGAATTTAATTTTACTGAAAGATATAGGATGCTAGTAGCTGTATTTTTGAAAGTTTTTGCTTGCAACATTGGTAAGTAACTTGGCAATGGTAAAAATGCAACAAATAAAAAGAAGTTAGATTTAGAATTTGCTTTATTGAAAAGACAAATGTTTGATATTACAGTGACAAATCAAAATTCAGGTGAATTTAGGTGGCAAACCCATCTTGAAATTATGGAGATTTGCAATCTGCGATTATGAGCACTACTTGGAAACATGAGATATTCATATATTTAGAATAAGGATAATGCACCTGGGCAATTTTTTTTGTCATTTGAGTAATGGTACCTCTCATAACCAGCCAGAAGCCATTATGACTTCTTGATTTTTAAAACATAACTTAATTAACAAGCTGCAAACTTAATGTGGGTTAAAGAATGGATAATGTTAAGAAAGACTAGATTGTTGGCATTAGAAGGTCATGATTTATTATTGTGTTGGCATGCTTTTTTATGGTATAAGGGAACTAAATCACAGAGTTATTTTAGAAGGCATTATATACGGGAATCGTTATGGTTGAATTGGGAGAAAATTAAGAAACAATGTTATTTGAAAATCCCAGTTTGGTTATCAACTATTGAAGCTTTTTCGTATCCTATAACCTATAAGAAGGAACAAACAGTTAGATATGGGGAACTATTGGATGAAAAGAGTGAACTTAAAACGATGCAAAATTTAGAAGAATAAGGTATAAAGATGAATTGGTTTTCATATGCGCAAATACATGCAAGGTATCTTAAAGACTCTAAAATAGAAGGATTTTATGATAAATTGACTGATTTAGATAGGATTTTGACAGGTACTGATGAAAAAGTGATTAAAAAACTATATAGTTATTTGTTGGAAATTAAATTAGAGGAAGAACAAGTTAAAGAAACAATGATTGCTTAGGGGAAGAATTTTGGATATGGGATTGATTTAGAGAAATGGCAAAAATTGTGGTCACAAAATTATAAAATGACAATGTGAACAGCATATAAAGAAAATTTTTTACAGGTGGCACTTCCCCCCGACAAGAATAGCAAGAATGTTCAAGGGTAAATCTGAAAAGTGCTGGAAATGTCATCAGATACCTGGCTCATGTTACCATATGTGGTGGACTTGTGAGGAGGCCAGGAAATACTGGACTAGAATTCTCATATGGCTGGAAAAAATGACAAAGAAAAACATAGATTTGAAACCAGAGATTTTTTTATTGGGAATCTTACCTGATATATATAATAAAAACTTAAAGTATTTGATTGTAAATGTATTAACAGCAGCTAGGATTGTATTTGCTAAACATTGAAAGAGTGAGAAAATACCATTAGAGGAAAAAATTATTAAGAAAATATTGGAATATGCTGAAATGAGTAGATTGACATTTGAAATTAGAGAACAAGAAGATAAACAATTTTATGAAGTTTGGTCTTTTATCAATGGTTAGATAATACAATATAATAATAGAATATTTGGAAATTTAGGAAATAACGAATATATAATTTTTCTTGGTTTTGATAATTTTTTAGAATATTCTATTAAGATAGATTTGGTATGATTCTATGATCTGTTATAAAATAATTTAACTCAATTATAGTTATCTCGCTTAAATATGAATTAGTAAAATTGCAGTCAAATGATTGTTCAGTAATGATATTAGGATACTTAACTGATGATTGATAATGTGAGTTATTATGTAATATAATTATTTCGATGACTATGGAATGGATGCACAAAAGGGAGTGGTAAACCAACCGATACACTGTAAATTTATGAAGAATGATGGTTTTTTATGTTATGTTTTATGTTTTATATGTTTTTGTCATTAAAATCAATAAAACTTTTATCAAAAAAAAAAAAAAGAAATTATGCAGATTTTCAATCTGCGATTATGAGCACTACTTGGAAACATGAGATATTCATATATTTAGAATAAGGATAATGCACCTGGGCAATTTTTTTTTTTTGTCATTTGAATAATGGTACCTCTCATAACCAGCCAGAAGCCATTATGACTTCTTGATTTTTAAAACATAACTTAATTTTCTAAAATTTAAAATAATGCATTCTGTTAACAAATAAAAAAATCAAGGTAACAGATAACAGATAATCAGATTCGGAAGGGACCTTGTAGGTCATCTAGTCCAACCCCTGCCCAAGTGGGAGACCCTACACTATTTCTGAGAGATGGCAGCCCAATCTCTTCCTGAAAGTCTCAAGTAATGGTGCTCTCACAGCTTCCGAGGGCAAGCTGTTCCATTGGTTGATTGTTCTCACTGTCAGAAAGCTTTTCCTTATTTCCAGGTTAAATCTCTCCTTGTTCAGTTTCCATCCATTATTCATTGTCTGGCCTTTAGGTGCTTTAGAAAATAGCTTGACCCCTTCCTCTCTATGGCAGCCCCTCAAATATTGGAAGACTGCTATCATATCTCCCCTGGTCCTTCTCTTTACTAGACTAGCCAAGCCCAGTTCCTGTAACTGTTCATTGTATGTTTTAGCCTCCAGTCCCCTAATCATCCTGGTTGCTCTTCTCTGTACTTTTTCTAGAGTCTCAACATCTTTTTTATAATGTGGTGACCAAAACTGGATGCAGTACTCTAGGTGTGGTCTTACTAAGGCTTTATAGAGTGATATTAGTACTTCCCTTGATCTTGACTGTATCCCTCTGTTAATACAACTTAGGATTGCATTAGCTTTTCTGGCTGCTGCTGCACACTGCTAGCTCATATTTAGCTGATTGTCCACTAAGACTCCAAGGTGGTGAATATTACTTAAAAAATCAAGATACAATCTAAATCACCTCACCTTGATATGGAACTCTAGGTTCTACTTCACTGTATCATACGATATATATGCATGTAGCTCTTTTCAGCAGTCCTTATGATGCTTTTCCTAAGAAATATGGATTATCCATTGCTTTTTAAAGGACAGTGTTGCCGAAAAATACAGGTAATCCTCGACTTATGACCACAATTGATCCCTAAATTTCTGTTGCTAAGTGACACATTTGTTAAGTGCGTCTTGCTCTATTTTATGATCTTTCTTACCAGTTGTTAAGTGAATCACTGCAATTCTTAAGTTAGTAACACAGTTGTTAAATGAACCTGGCTTCCCTATTGAATTTGCTTTTCCGAAGGTCACAAAAAGTAGGTCACATAACCCCAGGACACTGCAACCATCATAAATATGAGTCAATTGCCAAGCATCTGAATTTTGATCACATAATCAAGCTGATGCTTGCAACAGTCATAAGTGTGAAAAACACATATCACTTTTTTCAGTGTCATTGTAACTTTGAATGATCACTAAATGAATTGTTGTAAGTCAAGGATTATCTGTACTGGGTTCTGACAAATGGCAGTCCCACTTTTAAACAAATTTGCTATGCAAGTTTTCATTTTTTTAAAAGCAATAAGAGGGTTTATCAGGAAATGTATGGAAATTGCAGCACAATTGTAAACTAAATCAATCATATTTTTATTTGTGAGAAGTAAGGCCTTATTTAGGCTGTTCACCATGAAATATCTTCATTCTTTGACTTTGTTATTCTCTTCCAATTTTTTTGTTTTTGTTTTTGTTAAGATATGTGATATGTGTTTGGGGATTAAAGGGGAAAAAACAGCAAAAAAACAACAAAACTGCCTTTTAATAATTTGGTTTTCCTTTAGATATTTATTTATTTGTTTGTTTGTTTGTTTGTTTGTTTGTTTTGTCAATCACTTACAAGATAATAGGCATAAGTATAAACATGAGTAAGAATACAGGAAATAGGTACGAATAATTGGGAACAATAGGACAGGGATGGTAGGCACAATTGTGCATTTATGCACATCCCTTACAGACCTCTTAGGAATTGGGTGAGGTCAATCGTGGATAGTTTGAGGTTAAAGGAGTGGGTTTTTTTTCCTAGATTTCATTCATGTACCGAAATTGTTTGTTTGAAGGATACTAAGGCTTCATCATTCAAGTTGTCTGCTTTGCTGGAGCAAGACATTAACATGATAAATGCAGTTCTCATATAAGGGATGAAAGCATAGGACTGTGCCTCTTAGATAGACTCAACTTGAGGGGCTGAACTTAATATTTATGATGGATGATAGAGCTTAGAAACTGCCATTTCACAATTTCCTAGACTGACTTCCAGATCCAGGAAAGGAATTGCATCATTTCCTGTTTTCATGAACCATTACATCATCACTTGGGGGGAAAAAAATCATATTTTGTCTGGAGAACATTTTTATTTATTTATTACAATTTCCCTGCCTACAAAATTGCCTAAAAATGAATTTGGTACTGTTATGTCCTGAATTGGAATACTCGAAATCCCCGAGCCTTGATTGGCTAAGGCGCGGGGATTTCTGATTGGCCAGGCGAGCCGCGCTGATTGGCCCGATTGAAGTCTCCCGCGATTGGTTCAAACCAAGAGCGGGAGACTTGAATCGCTGCCATTGGCCGTGGCCGCCGCTGCAAAAGGTATAAAAGCCGCGGGCTTTTTGCCTTTCGCTGGTTCGGTTCTCCCATTGTAAATAAAGAGCTTTGAATGAAAGTCACCGACTCTGAGCTTCTTTTGCGGACACGACACTGGCGACGAGGATGAGATCTCGCCCCTGAACCGAACCCCGTGTCCATCCAAGTACCAGCTCCAGCGCAGAGATGGCGAAAATAGCACCGCCCGCCCCCTTCAACCCCGCCGCCGAGGACTGGGAATCGTACTCGGATCGGTTCCGTATGTACCTGGAATGCGCCGGAATGAAGGATGCCCCGGGCCCGCTAAAACGCGCCATCTTCCTTACTCACTGCGGACCAGAGGTCTTCCAGATGGCCAAAGCATTGGCCAAGCCGGCAGACGCAACCGCCATGGACTGGGACATCCTCGAACCTATACTGCGGCGCCATTACGCCCCCGAAGTCCCCATCCTGATACGGCGCAACGAGTTCTACCGCCGAAACCAGAAACCAGACGAAAAATTGAGCGACTTCGTCACAGAGCTACGGCGCCTAGGAGGACTCTGCGAGTTTGAAGGTCTGAACAGTCTCATAAGAGACCGCTTCATACTCGGTTTATGGGATCCTACACTCCAGAGCTGACTTATGGCCAAGGGCGACATCAGCCTAGCCGATGCCCTTACCGCAGCCGCAGCCGCAGAAGCAACCCGCACGTCAGCGGACAGCATGCGAAGATCTGACCCGAAGGGCGGAAACAACAACCCGGCAAGGTCGGCCAACACAAGAAACGAAGCAACCGCACACTACGGTGAATACCAGTCAACCTCCAGCACGTCGGAAGACGAGGAGGACATACATCGCGTGCAGACGGGACGCGGCGACCAACGAAGTCGAAAAGGTCGTAGGTCGAGGACCAACTGCGCCGGGTGCGGCGGCGACCACCCCAGGTCAGAATGCCGATTCTTTGACTCTATCTGTAGGCATTGTGAACGACGGGGCCACATCGCTCGAGTTTGCCGCCAAAAGAAGACCCGCAGCCCGCCCAAATGGGAACAGCATGACAGAAGGAGAGAAAGCTCCCCGCCCAGAGCCAGAGAGCGCCAGCCAGACGGTCGGTGGGACCGTACTCAACGATCTCAAAGAAGCGGCGACGGTCGGCGAAAAGAAGAGACCCACCAGACGGTGACCATCGGCCACGCCATCTCCAACGGCGCCAGAAAGGTACACGTAGAAGTCCATATCGAAGGCCGGCCATGCAAAATGGAAGTGGACTCCGGGTCCTACCTTTCCATGATTGCATGGCGCGAAATCAAAAGACTAGTGCCTACACTACAAAAAAGAAACGTGCATGCCCAAAAGATCATCATAAAAGACTACCAAGGGAATCGCGTCCCGGTAGTGGGCACCAAGAACTTTAATATAACTTACAAAGGCCACACCGAACAACTGCCACTCACGATCGTCGACCGCGACCGCCCAAGCCTACTGGGCTTACAATGGTTCGCCCCGCTTAACATCGCGCTGACAGGTATCAACCACGTCACCATCGAAGCTTGGGAACAGCGGCTAACCCAGGAGTTCCAGGAGGTCTTCGATGGAGGCTTGGGCAAGTACCAGGGGCCCCTTATCTCGTTTGACCTAGACCCAAGGGTTCTCCCTAAGCGGCTTAAACCTAGAAGGGTACCATTCGCCTTAAAGCCTAAAATTGACGAGCAGATCGACAAGCTCGTCAAACAAGGGGTATTGCAACCGATAGACCATGCCAGATGGGAGACCCCTATAGTGACCCCAGTAAAGCCAGACGGGTCCGTGAGAATCTGCGGGGACTATAAGGCCACCCTAAATGGCGCGTTGCAACAAAGCGCCTACCCAGTCCCAATAGTGCAACATTTACTGCACTCACTGGGAGGGGGCAAAGTCTTTGCCAAGCTCGACCTCGCCCAGGCATATCAGCAGCTACCTGTGGACGAGAAAACGGCGGAAGCCCAAACAATCGTGACCCATCGGGGGGCCTTCAAGTGTAACCGACTCCAATTTGGAGTCAGCGTGGCACCAGGCATCTTTCAGAGCCTGATGGAACGTTTGCTACAGGGCATCAAGGGGGTGGTGCCCTATTTCGATGACGTATTAGTGGCGGCGCCAAACGAAGCCGAATTAGAAAACCGACTCAGACAAGTCTTAACAAAATTTAAAGAAACAGGACTTAAAGTCAAACGAGAAAAATGCCAACTATGTACAAAGCAAGTAGAGTTTTTGGGCTATCTCCTAGACCGGCATGGCATTCACCCTACGACTAAAAAAGTGAAAGCCATCAAGGAAGCCCCCACCCCAAAGTCCAAAACGGAACTACAAGCGTTCCTAGGCTTACTAAATTTTTATAATGTTTTCCTACCTCAAAAGGCAACGGCGGCGGAACCTTTACATAGACTCCTAGACAAGAAGGCAGCCTGGACTTGGGGGAGACGAGAGCAAGCCGCCTTTCAAAAAACCAAAGACCTCCTCACCTCCGACGCCGTCCTGATGCAATTCAGCGAAACCTTGCCCTTAGCTGTCACTTGCGACGCATCACCTTTCGGCGTCGGTGCTGTCCTCAGCCACACCCTCCCAGACCAGAGAGAAGCACCCATCGCTTTTTTCTCCAGGACTCTGACTAAACCGGAACGGAACTATAGCCAGCTGGACAAAGAAGCTTTGGCTATAGTTGCCGCCGTTAAGCGTTTCCACGAATACCTGTACGGCCGCCCGTTCACCATCGTGACGGATCATAAGCCATTGCTGGGCATCCTCGCTGGAAACCGAGCCACGCCGAACATCTTGTCACCCCGGATGACAAGATGGTCCGAATTCCTGGCAGCCGACAGTTACGAACTGCTACACAAGCCAGGTAAGAAAATTTCGCATGCGGACGCTTTAAGCCGCTCGCCTTTACCTGACTCTGAACCTGACCCAGCACCAACAACAAACACCCTAAGTATCGAGAGTTTACCTATTACCGCATCAAACATTGCCAGAGAAACCGTTAAGGACAGGCGTCTGGCACGAATCTTACACTGGTTAGAAAAAGGCTGGCCGGAGAAAGACAATGACGAGACTTTTAAAACATTCCGTCAGCGCCAGACTGAACTTTCACTACTGAGAGGATGTATTCTGTGGGGTGACCGGGTGGTAATTCCGGACAGATTGCAAGAGAGGGTATTAGAGATGCTACATGAGGGTCATCCTGGCATCGTCAGGACTAAAGCCCTGGCCAGAAGTTACGCTTGGTGGCCAGGGATGGACAAGCAAATTGAAGCATGGGTCGCCAAATGCCACCGGTGCCAGGAGACCAGATCCAGCCCACCCGCAGCACCTATCCGGGACTGGGAAACACCACTGGGGCCCTGGTCCAGAATCCATCTAGACTTTGCTGGCCCCACAAATGGGCATACTTTTCTAATCACAGTTGACGCGTACTCCAATTGGTTGGAGGTATGCGACATGAAATCCACTACCACAGAGGCCGTCGTTAAAGAACTGTGTAAACTGTTTTCCACACACGGCCTCCCAGACGTCGTCGTCTCAGACAACGGGCCCCAGTTCACTTCCATCGATTTCGAACGGTTCCTGGCGGAGAGGGGTATCCGCCACGCATTAACAGCACCGGCGCATCCGGTGGCGAACGGCAGGGCGGAACGGATGGTCCAGTTTACGAAAAAGACCCTCCGGAAAATGGACCACGGGGAGATCAGCGACAAAATCAACAAACTGCTCTTCATACAGCACATCACTCCCAATACCACAACTAACAAGAGCCCTGCAGAACTTCTAATGGGCAGAAAGCTGAGGTCCCCACTCGACAGATTACACCCGACCTATAACCCGGAGCGGCCCCCAGACTCCAGCTCCAGGTACCGGACATTTGACCCAGGTGACTTAGTCTATGCAAAGAACATGACGGGGGACCCCCTATGGATCCCAGCCGTCATAACTCAAGTCACTGGTCCACGGTCGTACCGGCTCCAAACCATCGATGGGCGAGCCTGGAAACGACATATCGACCAGCTCAGGTCACGAACAGCGATTGACCTCAACCCCCAAGACACGAACCAAGGGGGGAGGGAATACCCGGAGAGAAAATCGCAGGAAAAAATAAACCAAAAATACTCACCGGAACACAGCCATCGCGAGTCCCCTCCGGAGAAGAACCATCTGGCCAGCTCTACCGACTCGGAGAAGCCAAGCGGGAGCGGCAAAATCCGTAGCTCAACCGACCCGGTAGGCCCAGGCGGGAGCCACGGCGAAAGAACCGGCCCGATCATCCAGCCGGTTCGCACAGAGGCAGGAGCAGCCAAAAAGATGACCGCTCCAGCCGAGTTACAGCATGCAAGTGAGTTGCGCAGGTCAACTAGGACTCGACGGAGCCCCGCCTACCTGCGTGACTACACCACGTGATGGAACATACCAAGAGGGGAGGGGTGTTATGTCCTGAATTGGAATACTCGAAATCCCCGAGCCTTGATTGGCTAAGGCGCGGGGATTTCTGATTGGCCAGGCGAGCCGCGCTGATTGGCCCGATTGAAGTCTCCCGCGATTGGTTCAAACCAAGAGCGGGAGACTTGAATTGCTGCCATTGGCCGCGGCCGCCGCTGCGAAAGGTATAAAAGCCGCGGGCTTTTTGCCTTTCGCTGGTTCGGTTCTCCCATTGTAAATAAAGAGCTTTGAATGAAAGTCACCGACTCTGAGCTTCTTTTGCGGACACGACAGGTACTATGATACTTACAGAATGGCACATATACTTTTAGGTTTACATAAATAGTTAACTGGAAGAATGCAAGCCTGCCTTTTATTTTTTGTTAAAAAGCATTTAAATTAATAATTTATTTTTGTTTGAACAGTAGAAAGAGCTATCTCTATGTTTAAAATTGTTCTTTCTCAGTGCCACTTTGCAAGAACTAAACTGTGAACTTTTTAGCAATTATTTATGTTGCATGTCCCTGCAGATTATTTCCATTAAGATAGAACTTGCTGCCTCAATTCGCTGTGGAGATGTGCTAATCACATGGAAATCTTTTGCTGTGGGCCAGATCTCCTTGTGTGTACCATATCCAGACACTTAACAATATTGTTCAGGAAGAACTATTTATAGATTACTTGCATGTGTTCATATTCTTGAAAGATAGACTATGAGAACTACTTGACAGAAAGAAATATAGTGTTTTAAGAGAGGTAGGGAAAACCTTCAAACACAAACATGAAGAAATGTATATGGATTTTACTTATATGTGGACCTGTGTAATTTTCTTGTACATTTGTGAGTATATATGGCCTGTCTTGCTTTTCTGTAAGAACCACAGTTCCTTTTCTTCCTTTGTTTCATTATACTGTTCAGAAAATGTCATCATATAGCATTTTTTAAATGTTTGTACATATGTGTCTCAATGGTGAAATGAAATAACTCAAAATCAGTAGCTTTCTTTTAGCTTTTGTTGAATTCTCGAAATTAACAAGATAGTGGATGGACAGACGGATGGACAGACAGACAGATAGACTATTTGGTAGGGGAGAGTGTGTGCTATTAAATGACAGCCAGCAATGGGAATTGCTTCTCCTATAGAAATTTTAAAATGATGTGTAGGACATGACCAGGTGGAGCCCAAAGATGGAGTTAAACATGTCACCAGTTTGGAGTTGGTATGCTCCTACAAGAGACCTAAGTATGGTCCCCCCCATGAATTCCATTGACTCCTATCAGATACGAATTTGCCTTGACCATTAGCAGATCACATTCTTGTGTAGATACAGCATGTAATAAACTTGAAGTGCTTTGAACTCAACTTCTGCTCCTGGTTACTTGTGCCTAACGCGATCAGGATATAATCACCTCTATTCAAGGTAGATACAAATTAACTCCCAGTCATAGACTATATCATACTGTTCTCCACCTCAAATGAAGATTCATTGGGAGTCAGATGGCATAATAAATGGTAGTAATAAATGGGTGGAAAAAATCATAATAAACAAAGATTGAAGCAAATAGAGAGCATTCAATTCAGTTTTCCATTAATCCCAAAATTACTTTACATGTTCAGTAATATTGGAATGATAATTCATGAGTTTTCTTTTAAAAAAATAAACAATTGGTACTATTTTTAACCTTTATAAGTATGTCCTTTTGACCAAGTTCTGCTTTTTCTGGGAAAGTATTTCTGGGAAAGTGATTTTTGAACAGACCGTCAGGTTTTTCAATGTTGAAATCTTGAACTAATGTCTGCTGCGGTAAGGTCATTGTCTAGCAGACCACACAGATTTAATATAGAATGCACTTTAACTAAAAAAGTTGAGATTTATGTTGTTTACTTTTCTGTTATTGTAACATAGCAATTAAAGCTAAGAAATGACTGGATAGTAAGGAATAAAATAGATGCTCTCAGTGATCTCATTAAAATTTTATAGTGTTTTATAATACCATATAGGATGATATTGAGCTGAAAGGAGATTGGCAATAGGAAGCTATTCTTAGTAAAAGGATCAGTGTATATAAGGCATTTTTTTTAATGACATCAGCAATTAGATTTAACTGAGGTTAATGTAGAAATATCTACTATTGATTCAATATTGGAAAAAACTATGACAGCATAATAATTTGCTTAAAAGTAGATATAAGGATGCAGTAATTGATATACTATGATTCATATCTTGCTTTAATATAGAGTTAACATACATTCCATTAAAGGAACTCAATATAATTGTGTTGCAGCAGTCATAATACTTTTACCAAGGCTTGTCATATGAATAACAACTTAATTGTACCCTGGAAGCAAGTTCAGTTAGTTATATGAGTAGCATAATTATACTTTTAAATCTTTGGGAACTAAGAGGCCAATCCTGTGGTATTCATTTTGTAACTGTTTGGCAATTGGTTCACACTTAGGACCAGTTGTAGTATCCCTTGGTTATGAGATTTGCAAACTTCCCTGTCATCTTGTCTAGAATGACAATAAAAAAGCTGGCATGGAAGGTCCAAAATTGGTGGGGCAAGACTTTGTTATCTGCACACCCTCTCCCTGACACTATATGGTTAGACCAAGCCAGCCACTCACGCAATCCCATGCACCCTCCTTGGTGCCCACTGTACTACTACACACTTCCCAACTCCTGCCGCATGGCAACATGCCCTCCCCAACATATGCCACACCCACACCCACCCTCCTCATGACACTGTACCACTTGCACAAACCCCTCACAGCATCATAAACCTCCCCACCTACACCACCTACATTGCATCATTTCTCAAATTTCATGACTTTGACAGCACCTTCATGCACCTTCCCTGACCATTGCTGCACCTCTTGTGCATCCCCTCACATCCTCTCTGATCCATAGCTGTGCTGTGCTTCTCCAGATGAGCTGTTCAGAGCATCCATTGTTTGTTTGGGATGATGCTTCTGTTGCTTGTTTGATAGGCTGGGCTTTAATTGAGAGGACGCTCCTCCTCCTCCACCGGACTCCTCCCTAGTGTCCCCAGTTTTTTGCTCAGCCTTTGTGGAGATAGGCAGCTTAATTTCCTTTCCCTTGGCTGGAATAGCAAAGGCTTCAAAAGGAGTCAACGAAAAGGTTTGCTTTTAAACTCTAAACAACTCCTTTAAGGCTTTTAGTTTCAATGAGTCAAGCAGCTCCCTACAATATATAACTCGAGCCAAGGGAGCTCACCATAGCTTCAGATAATGATCTCTCGCCCCCAAGACGATCAGAGGTGATAATGCCTCAGCCACATGGCTAGCAACTCATATTACGATCTTTTCAAGCCGAGCTGCTACGATCGTCGCTGCCCGTGCCCGATGGGAGAGATTCCATTTTAAAAGGGTCCGAGGCTTTTTTGTCTCCCCTGGGAACACCATCTGTGGTGGAGGACTCAGTGTCCATCTGCCCCACCGTGCCTTTTTATTCAAGGGGAAACTCTGCAGTATCGACTCTTTGGATGCCAAGAAGATCTGAGTGAAAGTGGCTATCGAAAACCAGCCGTGCCTGATGGAAGTCGACTCAGGATCTTCTCCTCGATGGTTTCATGGAAGACCCTCAAGCAACTCATCCCCACCGTCCGGCGACAAGATCTCCGATTCCAAAGACTCATACTCAAAGACTATCAAGGGAATTGGATTCCAGTCATAGGATCCAGTCGAGTCCGGGTATCGTTCAAGAACCATACAGCATTCCTACCCCTGACTGTGATTGACAAGGACCGGCCTAGTCTGCTAGGCCTCCAATGGTTTGCTCCACTCGGAATTGAGGTGGCAGGCATTCACCGAATCGGTAGCAGTAACTGGGAAGAGGACCTCATCCAAGAATTCAAGGACGTCTTTGCAGAAAAACTAGGCGAGTACAAGGGGACCCCGATATCATTTAACCTCAATCCCAAGATAGCTCCCATCTGCCTTAAGCCTCGTCAAGTGCCATTTGCCCTTAAACCAAAGATTGACGAGCAGCTTGATAAATTGATAGCCCAGGGTGTGTTAGAACCAACCGATCACTCTCCCTGGGAGACCCCAATCGTTACACTCATTAAGCCGGATGGTTCTATAAGAATTTGTGGGGACTACCAAGCCACCCTGAACCACACCCTTCAACAAAACGCATATCCGGTACCGGTGGTGCAGCATCTCCTCCATTCCCTCGGGGGCGGAAAAGTCTTCGCTAAACTAGACTTAGCCCAGGCATACCAACAACTGCTGGTAGAAAAAAAAATGGCAGAGGCACAGACAATCGTTATGCACCGAGGTGCCTTTAAATGTACCCGACTCCAACTCGGAGTGAGCGTAGCCCCGGGAATCTTTCAAAGTTTGATGGAAAGACTATTACAAGGAATAAAAGGCATTGTTCCATACTTTGATGATGTGTTAATCGCTGCACCTACCCTGAAAATTTTACGAGAATGCCTGAGGTTGGTTCTGCAGAGATTCAAAGACGCAGGGCTTAAGGTTAACAAAAACAAGTGTAAACTACGCACTGATCGTGTCGAATTTTTAGGATATTTGATTGACAGTAATGGCATTCACCCTACCAATAGCAAATTGAGGGCAATCAAGAACGCCCAAAAACCCTGAAATAAGGCCGACCTCCAGGCGTTTCTAGGCCTTATCAATTTTACAATGTATTCTTGCTGCACAAAGCAACCGTAGCCAAACCCCTACATCGTTTATTGGACAAGAAAGCAATCTGGGTATGGGGACATAGAGAAGAGCAGGCATTTCAAAATGTAAAAAAAATTATTGACTTCTGACGCTGTACTAATGCAGTACAATGAGACTTTGCCGTTAACGATCACGTGTGATGCATCGCCTTTCGGAGTAGGCGTCATTTTGAGCCACTTTTTGCCAAACGGTAGAGAAGCCCCTGTTGCCTATTTCTCGAAAACGCTTTCAAAAGCAGAATGCAATTACAGTCAGATTGATAAAGAAGCCCTTGCCATTGTGTCTGCTGTCAAGAGATTTCATGAGTATGTGTACGGCCGAGCCTTTACTATAGTGACTGATCACAAACCTTTGCTGGGAATAATAGCGGGAGATAAGCCAACCCCCAATATATTATCTCCCAGAATGACTCACTGGTCAGAATTCTTGGCTGCCTATAATTATCGGCTGCAATACCGCCCGGGGAAGGCCATTCCCCACGCCAACGCATTGAGCCGAGCACCGCTTCCAGAGACCATTGATGACCCCGCGCCTACAGTGACAACGTTGCAGATCGAGACACTTCGAACACCGTCATTAACAGCCCAAGATATTGCGATGGAAATGAAATGCGACCCCACCTTATCACGAGTTCTCAGTTGGGTCGAGCGTGGATGGCCATTGGACCAGATACCTGATGACTATGCCCCATTCAAGAGTCGACAAACGGAATTGTTTTCACAGAAGGGCTGCATTATCTGGGGAGATACAGTTGTTGTCCCAGAGTGGCTACAACGAGCGGTACCAAGAACCTTGCATGATGGCCACCCTGGCATCGTGCTCATGAAAGCCCTCGCACGTAGCTACGCATGGTGGCCAGGCATCGACAAGCAAATCGAGACATGGGTCAAAGCTTGTCACAAATGCCAGGAAGTAAGCAACGCCCCACCGAAAGCGATCCCAACCGAATGGGAAACACCACGAGGACCCTGGTCCCGTATTCATTTGGACTTTGCAGGACCTACCAAAGGCCACACATTCTTGTTAATAGTAGATGCGTTCTCGAACTGGCTCAAAATCTATGAAATGAGGAATACAACAACCGAAGCGGTCATCAAGAAACTAGACAGACTATTTACAACACATGGATTACCAGACGTTCTGGTATCCGATAATGGACCCCAATTTACTGCATTGTTCTTTGAGCAGTACCTGGCGGACCGCGGTATCCGCCATGCACTGACTTCGCCGGCGCATCCTGCGGCCAACGGAAGGGCCAAGCGCATGGTACAATTCGTCAAGAAAACACTACACAAAATGCACTATGACAATATCGAAGAGAAAATAAACCGGATACTCCTTTTGCAGCATATCACTCCGCATAGCATCACCAACAAAACTCCTGCCGAATTGCTAATGGGGCGGAGGCTCCGTTCCTACCTCGATCGACTACACCCATCGTACGAACCTGAGAAACCACACGGATCCAGCGGGCGATGCCGTACCTTCCAGGTAGGCGACTTAGTATTTGCTAAGAACTTGTTGGGCGATCTGTTGTGGATCGAGGCAACTGTGGTCCGAGTAACCGGCCCCAGATCGTACCTCGTGGAGTGTTGCGATAATAGACTATGGAAGCACCACATTGATCAGCTACGATCAAGGCTACAGTCAGGAATCTTCGAGTTCCCTGATATCCAAACTGAGGGGGGAGGAGATACGGAGGAAGATGAACTTGGAATAGCAGAAAGTTTTAATGATAGAAATGACGGCGAAACGGAAACACGTGAAGAAGAATTGGGGATGGGAGTGAGCTCGCCTCATGGTGATACCGTTGGTGTCAGAAGATGTTGGTGACAACGAGAATTCAAACTCAGAGTTAGAGACACCCCTTTCGCCAGATAACGTCCTACCTCAACAAGATTGCAGCCAAATACCGGGTGCAATACGGAAATCAAATAGACTAACAAAACAACCGGCCTCCCTCAAGGACTACGTAACCGCACCCCGTAAACGGAACCCGGGGGGAGGGGGTGTTGTGAATGAGTAAATGTGTTAATAAAGTTATCAAGAGCTTGAAGTCAAGTGCAGGGTTCTGGCCCTGCACTTCTGATTGGCCATTAATGGCGACATCAGATTGGTCCGTTCAGGTGAATCTGATTGGCCATTAACGAGCCTCTCCCATTGGTTAACGGAGCTAGCACTCCCAAGTTTTCATTGGTTGAATAGTTAATAAGTTGCCTATATAAGGAGGCCCGTTTCAGCCATTGAACTGAGCTGTCACACCATGTTAATAAAGAGTTTTGAAGTTCACTATTTCACCGGCTCGTCTCCATTCTTCGCACCCACGCTCAGTACATAACAGTTGGCAACCCTCACAGAATTCTAGCAGCACAGTAACAGCGAGCACCAAAGCCTGTGTCCGTGTTGGAAGGAAACTTTTGAGGGCCAATGACTGCAGGATCACCCAATTGCAATACAGGTCCTGAAAGGTGTTCTCTATTTGGCCTCACAATTTGATTCCATATTCAGTCATCTGAGTTTGGTAACAGCACAACAATTTATGTTAGTAGCTGTGCACAGATATAACAAAAATATTATCAGTAATAACAATATTAATGATATCAATATTATTATGAATAATAACATAATAACAAATTGAATTTACCAAAATTGGTGGGGGGGGGCAAATATCAAGAGGATTCCCTGCCTCTGTTTACATCAGTCCTCTGAACCAGTCAACAGTCCATTAATATCTCATACACATATCGATATAGAGATATAGATATCTCACCTTGTGGGCTTTAGGTCAGAATCTTCAAGGGCAACCAAAAATACCCCCAGAGGACAATAAACCAACTCAAAGTAGGTCAAAACGTTCTAGAGAGACCTCTAAGGAAAAAAGGATGCCAAGAGACACCAAAATGTGTTAGATGAGCATATCTTAATTTTTTTTTAAAATGCATGAGGGAGGTTGAACAGAAGTCTCAGTCCTCTTCCCCAGCCAGGCTGGTCCCAGGTCCAGAGTGCTCGCTTCAGCAGCATATATACTAAAATTGAAATGATACAGAGAAGATTAGCATGGCCCCTGCGCAAGGATGACATGCAAATTTGTGAAGTGTTCCATATTTCACCTTGCCTCCATCCCTGGATCTCTCAACGGATCTCTGCAGGAGAGCCTTAGGGGGACTGGTTCAACCCAGGCCTTCAGCAGTGCTACTTGCCTGACAGACAGTTGTGGGACCACACCAGAATTCCTCCTCCCAGAGGATATCCCTGACAAATTGAAGGCCTGGAGGCACATGGCAACTTGAAGAGGCATCGCAACCGGGGCACAGTAGAAGTTGATGGCTAGGCAGCCTCCACAAACTGACCTCAATTCTCACTCGATTTAGTAACTATGCAGAATAGACCTTCATTACCAGCAGGTACCTCCTTCAGGGGAGTATTATATAATCCAGTTACACATTCACATGATGCACAGGATGAGGGAGAACTAGAGACCAGATGGAACAGGTTGAGGAAGGGTCTACTCACAACAGTGACCAAAATCTGTCAGAGACGGATCCCCTAAAAAGGGGGGGGGCATGTCAGACATTGAAGGCATTAAGCCAGACCACCAACCTTCAGGTCTGTTTCGCCCTCAGACTTTTTTCAAGTCTCTGTTGTTTCAAAACAAAACCTACTGCCTCCCTTGATATTCCATTCTCCTCGGCCCAACAATCGTTACTGTAAGGGGGGGTCAGACGATTTAATCTTCTCCCAACCAATAATATAAGAGGAAGTCATAACTGTTCCACAGAGGTTCTTGGACCTCATCCAGAAACAAGGGGTCTCTTCAGTGACATATGCCCCTCTTACAGGATATGATAGAAAAATTTTAATTTGGTTTCCTCATTCTGCTAAATTGCTCATCACCACGATAGTAGATAAAACAATTAATGGCAATTATCCTCCTCCTCTGCAATTCCAACGGAAGCAGAAGAAGCTCTCAAGTCAAAGGATATACAAGGTCGAGTTGTCCCCATGTAGGGCATGCTGATCTGATGTGAGGGCCATAAGAGCGGAGTCGGCCGCATCCCCCTTTTTTGTACTAGATCATCTCTCAGGTTGCTCTGCCATCTGAGGGAGATTATCTCAAATTCCAATATCAGGGCACACAAGGATGCCATAAAACTCTATTAAATTATCTGCTTGAGCCAGGGCATCTCAGGTTACTCCTCGCCTACTGCTATGGCTCAGACATCGGCAAGCAGATATCACACAACTAATGGAAGCATGCTTCCTCCCCAATATATGGAGATAATTTGGTTGGTGGTGCCCCTGATAGAGATCAATATCTCTGATGGAGACTAGAAGCTAGAAGCCTCTGTTTTCATGGACCCCAAAATAGTCCTTCCTAGCTTTTTGGAGGGTTTCTTCATTCCCTCTACCGGGACTTTTTCCCTCTAGACTCCAGGGACCGTCTGGATGCATGAATCACCAACAGTCAGATAGTTTCCGATCTGGAGATAGATAC
Source organism: Hydrophis major (assembly GCA_033807585.1). Classification (NCBI taxonomy): domain Eukaryota; kingdom Metazoa; phylum Chordata; class Lepidosauria; order Squamata; family Elapidae; genus Hydrophis; species Hydrophis major. The sequence goes on from CM066329.1 coordinate 284,938,315, forward strand.
TGAAGGGGAGGGCAGAGCAAAAGAATGAGGAACATGAAATAGAGATCTCTGAGGCACAACATAGGTCTCACGACTGTGCCCCTATTGGTGGAAGGCTCAAGCCTTTCACGGACAGATGGGATGCCTCTACCTCTGTTTCCTAGGTTAGAGGTATCAGAAGATTAGGCCTGGCTATAGAATTTCCATCCTCTCCCCAGAATCTTTGCATTACCTGCCCTCTCTCTGGGGATCCTGTTAAAGGGAGCATGATGGAGACAGCTATTGTTCATTTATTGGAGATCCAGGCAACTGACCTGTGGCGCCAGATCAGCAGGGGCAATTTTAGTTTTAAAATGACTTAATCGATCCATAGTTCATAGGAGGCTTAAGATGAGTATACTGAACTCCATACTTCTGAGCTTCAGAAGGGGTGATTTTCTACCCTCCATTGACTTAATGGAGGCCCATTCCCCACATTCCAATTAGATTCTCACATAGAAAAACTTTAGTTTTTGTTATAATACTCAACGTTTTGAATACATTGCACTGTCTTTTGGGTTGTCATCTGCCCAAGGTTCTTACAAAGGTTCTGATGGCTCTGGCTGTCCATCTCAGGGGAACACCTGTTAGACGGCAGTGTTATTTATATGACATTTCATTATTATCTTATTCATATAAACAGGCAAAGGGGAGGCCTTAGCATCAGTCATCACTAGGAGAGACTTGCAGTCCATCTCTCATCACCCATGCATATGCAATTTTCTTGCACGGGGCTACAATCTTATAGCCTCCTGTCGTGCATTGATATCACATGTGGGACCTCAACAAGGTCCTTACCACACTCAAGAAAACTCCCTTTGAGCCCATGTAGACCATGCGTCTCCATTCCTAACGTACAAGGTGGTTGTCTTGGTTGCCATTACATCGGCCAGTTACATTTTGGATCTAGTAGCCTTGTCAGTAAGACAGGAGTTCTGTATTTTTCACACAGACAAAGTGGTCTTTAGTGCAGATCCATCTTTCACCCATAGATAAATTTGGGTTTCCACAGACCATAGGAACTAATACTCCTGTACATTTGTCTAAAACCGACATAAAATCTGACACGACAATGCCACAATCTAAATGTAAGGCAAGCTTTCTGCATATATTTCAACTGCACAATGTGTGTTAGGAAACAAAGGTTCTCTTCATTTCTTTTCAACCACCCACCATTGGGTTCAAGACCCTTTCCTCAATGACCAGTAAGTGGCTGAGAGCACAATTTCCAAGTCCTATGAGACACAATCTCTTCCTGTACCCAGGGGCATCACTGCTCATTCGACCTGGAGTACTGTGATGTTGACAACATGGGCCACAAGCGCTAACAGAGAAAATTTACAAGGTGACAACATGGGCTTTGCCACCGCCTTTTATTTAGAAACTATTAGAATGATGTCTTCGCCTCTACAGAGGCTGCCTTTGACAGGAGAGTGTTACAAAGGGTACATAGGGACCAAGAAAAAGGGGAATCCGAACCGGACGGAAGCCCTCCCATAGGACACGCCAAGCTTTGGTATGTCACAAACAATGGATGCTCTGAACAGCTCATCTGGAGAAGGGGCATTGGTACTTACCTGACATGCCCTTTCTCTGTAAGCTGTGAAGAGCATCCATCCCCACCCTTATTTGCCTGGTGGGATGCTATTCTGGCTAAGTATTGGAAAGGATGAAGGAGAAGAAATATTTCATCACTTCGACTTCGCCAAAACTGGGGACGCTAGGAAGGAGTCCCATGGAGGAGGAGGAGCGTTCTCTCAATTAAAGCCCAGCCTATCAAACGAGTGACAGAAGCATCATCCCAAACAAACAATGGATGCTCTTCACAGCTCACAGAGAAAGGGCGTATCAGGTAAGTACCAACGCCCCTTTTCACATACCACCTCCTACCCAGAGGTGGTATTCAGCAGATTCTGATCCAGTTCTGGAGAACCAGTAGAAATTTTGAGTAGTTTGGAAAACCAGCAAATACAACCTCTGACTGGTCCCACCCCCATCTATTCTCTGCCTCCCGAGTCCCAGCAGATTGGCTGGGTCCTCTTTTGTTGCCCTGCACAGGAGAACAGAGCTGGAAATCAGATTAGTGGTGTGGAGAGGGACTGGAGATTTTGCAGTATCCTTCCCTGCCACGTCCACCAAGTCATGGCGTATTCTGCAACGAGTAGAGGAGTGGAGAACTCTTCTTGTGAAATATTTCTGGACTTTCTCAACTGTGTTAATATCACATACGTAATGTGAGTTCCAGACTGATGAGCTGTATTCGAGTATTAGTCTAGCAAATGTTTTGTATGCTCTAGTTTATTAGTGTAATATAACCAGAGAAAAAGCTACGTAAGATTAACAACTCTTAATGCCTTTTTGGCTAGGTAGTTACAGTGGGCTCTAGCACTTAGGTCATTTGAGATGAGTACTCCAAGATCCTTGACAGAGTTTGGATTATCAACAAGGTCTTGACTATTTAGCCTGTATTTTATTTTCTGATTATTATTTTTTTGCCAATATGTAAGACAAAGCATTTATTTGTTGAGATTTGAAGTTGCCATTTGACCATTCTGATATATAGTCAAGGTCTTTTTGGAGGGTAGTAGTATTGGCTGTGGTGTTGAATAGCTTTACATCATCAGCGAAGAGAACGCAGTTGCTCTTGATATGATCACAGAGGTCATTTATGTAGAGTATGAAAAGAGTTGGTCCTAGAACACTGCCTTGGGGGACACCACTGTTGACAGGTACAGAATTTGATAGGACGCTCCCAATTTTGACCATTTGTTGTCTGTTTGACAGGAATGCTTCTATCCAGTTATGCAGGTGTCCTGAGATACCGTAAGATTTTAGTTTTAGTTGTAGTTTGTCATGTACCACTGAATCCAAGGCTTTACAGAAGTCTATGTAGATTGCGTCTATTGCTTTGCCCTGATTGAGTTGTGTGGTCCATATGTTTTTGCAGTGTAAGAGTTGCAGATTACATGATAGTTTTTTCCTAAAACCAAATTGTTTATTAGAGAGTAGGTTGTTTGTTTCTAAGTGGAAGATGATGGATTAGTTAATAATTGATTCCATGACTTTACAGGTGATGCAGCATAAAGAAATTGGTCTGTAATTTTCAACTAGGCTGGGGTCTCCCTTTTTGAAGATGGGGATGACCATGGCTTGTGACCATAGTTTTGGCAAGGAGCTGGTCCTGAAATATTTTTCAAAGATTATGCTTAGAGGTTCGGCTGTAGCAGTGGGTAGCTTTTCTAAGAAGTAGCCCCATATTCCATCCAGTCCAATAGATAGAGATGGTTTTAGATTGCGCAGTGCTTTTTCAACCATGTCTTCTGTAAAATCAATATTTATTTGATCATTGCAGTTGTCTGTGGTTCAATTAGGAAATACTGGGCATGATCCATTGCTGTTTACATTTACTGAGCCAAAAAAATGTGTTAAAGAGATTGGCTTTAACAGTGTCGTTGCAGTCTTTACCATTAGGTCCTGTCAGGGGTGGGATGGATCTTGAGTCTTTTAGTTTGTTGTTTCTAAAATTGTAGAAAGTGCGGGTAGAACTGGTGTGTAGAAGGCTTTCTTCTTGTTTAATGTAATAATTGGTGCATTCAGTTTTTATCTGGTGGCATAAATTTTTGTATCGGCTTTTGAAGTTGACAACGTGACCAGATTTGTTTTTCTGCCATTTCTTTTTGGATTGAAGCTTCCTTATTGGTTTGGCTAATTTGTTTTTTCTGGTTTTGGGAGTTGTTAATGGTACATATAGTTTGATACTCTTTTGACTTCAAGTAAAAATATGTTGTAATGGTCTACAGTATTGCATCCAGAGAATAGAAATTGCCAATCAAGGGATGAGAGATCATTGTTTATAAGATCACAGTTGCTTTTATTGAAGTTATAATTGGGGATTCTATATTGCAAAGTGATGCAGAAAAAGCTATTTAGGAAACCTTATCTATCCCGAATGCCAACCAAATATTTCATAGAATTATCTGTTTGCTTCTGCAGAATTTTTACTTCGGGCCCATTGGTCTCATGGAAAGATATGTTTTATTTGGTCTATAAGATGCCAGAGGCATGATTTCTAGCAAGTCTAAACTATCATTGTTATTTTTTCATAGATATATAATTATAGAAGTTCCTGTACATTTAGAATATCATTAGTCCACAAAGCCAGATCCAAAGTGTATCTTCTGAATGATATCAGTACGTGCTTGAATAAATGTTGTGTTTTCCTTCATGGTCACTAGCCTCTGAGCTTCTTTTTGTTGCACAATTTTCTAATCACTTTCTAAATCACCCCAGGTTGTATTGATGGTCTGAGGTTTTTGCATACTATTTGCAGCACCTAAACAGAACTGAAAAGAAATTTAAATTGTGATTCAACTGAATTTTTATCTGTACGTGCTGGAAACTATTATTGAAATATACCAAATGCAAAACATTTGCTTTATCAGTAGATTTATTCACTTAACGATGTGCATGTGACTTAGAGTTAGGGTTATAAGCATATAGATGTTTATTACATTTTATTGTGGGTTTCCTGATCATTGATATTAATAAAATATCCATTTATTCACATCGTTGATTTATTGTTCTATCATTCTGAACTTTATTGATAAAGAAAAGGCTATAGATATGTATATGTCCCTGTTAAAGCCAGAGACAACAAGGGGCTTCCTATGATTACAGTTGTTTCCAGTACTGTGAACAAATCCTTTATTTTTTTTGAAAAAATCCACAGGTATCTTATCTCCTGCAGTCTTTATTGAAAGTCACATTTTCTCTTGTATTTTCAAATCAATTCCTGCAGTAATTATATACATTTAACATCTAAACTATTTAAATGTGGCTTTTCCATTATAGAAGAAATATACTATTAGAACAGACATTTTCTCTGTCCCTCCCTCTCTTCTTCTATTTTTTTCTCCCTCTCTCTCTTTTCTGTTTGCTTTTGTTTGTCTCTTTTTCTTTCCATGTGTGTGAGACAGAGAGAAGAGAGGGGGGGGAGGGAGGGAGGGATTGATTGATTCCCAACAAAGTGAAGTTTGGCATTTTCCAAATTTTTGAAACACAGAACCCAAAAAGGTTCGCTATCACTGTTGTAGATTATCATGAATTCATTCTCATTTTAATTATACCTGAAAGTGCTATTACTGCTTCTTGTCAAAATCTTGATATAGCTTTTTATAATAATATGTAGTTTAAAATTCAAGTATTATAAGAACTATTCATTGCCTCAGAATCCACTGGCTACAAGATGCATAGTTTGGTTTTGGATTTTGGCCAGGTGTGATAATTTGTGAATTGAAATTTAAAAGGAATAATATGGTTTTTGTTGTCAATCTTTTGCAATATTGTTGTTTCATCTGCAAAAAACAAACAAACACCCAAATACACAAAAACACACAAAATACAAAATACACAAAAACACCCAGCAATAATGATTTAGAGCTTTTAAAATTTACTAGATAAGACATGTTTGATAATTTTGATTTGGTTCTTTCTATCACAAAATCCCATGGTAAGATTTTCTGAAGGTTGTTTTTAGGTTATAAGAAGTTTCAGGATACAGGATGAATGGCCTACATATTGTACTATAAAATTGTCATTGGACAAATAAAATAGATACTTATCCTTGAGTTTTTATAATATTTTAAACATTGTCTAGGTAGGTACTTAAAATTGATTTTGTGTGCAGAAATTGAGAAATAAACTATCTGAAACAAGGTTAATATTTATATTTTCTTCTTACTCTTCTTGTTCTCCTCCTACATCAATTGTGCCCTATATCACCTTACTGAGCATTGCTTCAGCAACCCACTGCAAAGTAGGTACATTTTCTCTTGAGATTTACAAAACATTTGTCCATAAAGCATACTGAAAGGTATTTTTCCACGTAACTCATTTTCTTATTTTCAGCTTGCTAGAGTTTAGTTCAGTACTCCCAGTGTTTGGTATTCCGAACCTGTAAACGTTTCTTTATTTCAGCAGCAAATCTTATACATCCATTTCATAGCTTTTATAGCAATAAAAAATGGACTACGTACATCATCCAGAGTGGGCTGCAATGCTATTGTTTTGCTTATTGCTCTTTTCTGCAGTGGTCAAATAGTTCCTTTGAGACCAAATAACTGGTACTTTGGCATCTGTACAGTCTATGTTAGACAGCTTGCATCAAATGAAGAACTGTGACAAATATTTGTAACAAGCATGCTAATTAAATAAAATAGTGCTGTTCAGGATTGTGAAGGTAATAAGATTGTTAGCAAATTGAAAATAATTTGTCAGCTTTGTTCTAATTGATTATGATGTTGATATCCATAGAAATGCTGATGGTAGTCCATTTGGGAACAGTTGAAAAGAAATATTTTTATGAACAGTTTTGTTAGTGTTGAAAGCCCCTCCCCCACCTACAGACATTACTGCAAAAAGGTCCAAAATGGTTTTATGCTGAGAAAATACAGCCTTGGCCTTGAATAGTTTTTCTACACTTATTGAAGTAATTAATGGTTTAGCCATGTGCTTAAATCGGGTCTAAATTCCAATCTTGTTCAGGAATAGTGAGTGCCTTAATTGCCCTACAAGATTATTTTGCTGAGGACAGAATGTAAGAATGCATTTTCTTGGTCTACTTGCAATTTTCAGTAGCACATTTATTTTATTTTCAGCTCTGGGATTAGGATTGCAATATTCTGTTCCAACGCACCCACCCCACCCACTAATTTTATATAAAAGTGTAGAATGGTTTTTATCTAACTTTTCATCTACTAAGTGTCTCTTATCTATTTTTCCATATCATACTGGTTGCTGAACAGGATTTCCAATGTTACTTGGATTATTTTTTTCTTTTTAATCCACGGACCTGTGCAAGCAGAACAAAATCAGGTTTATAACATTTACTGTTTACTTTGTGAGATAAAAACTTCACCCATCCCTTCATACCATTCCAAGCCAAGGTTAGAATTAAACTCCCGAAGAATTAAGAAGGACACTCATTATGTTCTCAAAGGGTTAGAGCTGTCTTACATTTTATGTGTTGCAGTAGGGCAGAGGTAGGGAACTATGGTCCTTTTATGACTTGAAGACTTCAACTCCCAAAATTCCTGAGCCAGCCATAGAGACTTTCATAAATGCTGGCTCAAGAATTCTGGGAAGTTCACGAATGATAAAAGAATTCTGGGAAGTTCACGAATCATAAAAGAATCCCCCCTGAAATAGGATATGATCAGTCCCACATCTCATGATTGTCAGCGATGCCATTTCTGTGCACACTATGATCACAGTAATTTGAAAACAGAAAGAAGGCAATGGGCTATGGGATTGTCTGAAAGGTTCCAGAGAAGTACATTCATCAAATCTAAATATGCACCCTTGGCATGCTTGGTTTTGGAAAGTTTTTTTTAGATTACTAAATTGAATTATGTAATTTCATATCTTAACAGTAAATGCTTAATTGCCTAATTTATGCTTTTACTAGTAATTCTGAACATTTTAAACAATAAATGAGAAACATTTAAAAAAAATTCTCATTATCTCATTCCTTCCCAAAGTTCTTCAAAAAAAATCCCCATTAAATAGCTTTTGTTTAAATAAAATGTGATTCTCATTTTTAATAATGCAGTAGAAAATTAGAATGCTAATGAGGGATACTTTGTACATACCTAAAAAGAGGAAAAGACAGCATGGTGCCTGCAGAAATGTGCCTGGAAATACCTCCTCTAGGGAGTGCTAAACTCCTTGCATTATTTGGATTGAATGATTTCAATTAAAGTAAACTGAATAAGAAGATTGTATGCAACAAAACAAAGGAACTTTTGCAACAAAACAAAGGAACTTTCTTTTAGCTTCTTCATTTCTGGGATAGCTGTTGAGTTCATACATATACTATAAAGGTAGTCCTTGACTTACAGCAGTTCATTCAGTGACTGTTCAAAGTTACAAAGGCACTGAAATAAGTGACTTATGACCATTTTTTATATTTATGACCATTGCAGCATCCATATGGTCATGTGATCAAAATTCAGATGCTTGGCAACTGACTCGTATTTATGCAGTTGCAGTCATGTCATGTTGTCATCTTTTGTAACCTTCTGGCGAGCAAACTCAATGGAGAAACCAGATTCATTTAATAATCATGTTACAAACTTAACAACTGCAGTGATTCACTTAACAACTTTGGCAAGAAAGTTTGTGAAATGAGGCAAAACTAACTTTACAAATGTTTCACTAAGCAACAGAAATTTTGGGCTCAATTTTGGATATAAGTTGAGGACTAACTGTATATGCTTTTTTTTTGGGGGGGGGTCGCCTTAAATTAGTATTGACTCTTGGCAACTGTGAAACTAGTCCCAGCAGTTTTCTTAGCAAGATTTTCGGAAGTTGTTGCCTGCTTGCCAGGGCTGAGACAGAATGATTGGTCATAGCTATGCTTAAGGCAGGGCTAGACTTATTTATTTTTATTTATTTATTTGATTTGTCAATCGCTTATAAGATAATACGTATAAGTATAAACATGAGTAAGAATACAGGAAATAGGTATGAATAAATGGGGACAATAGGAGAGGGGCAGTTGCCTAAGTTGACTTCATGCCTAAGGCAGGGCTAGAATTCATAATCTCCCAGTTGTTAGCCTGGTGTTCTCAATGTAGACATTTGAACAAAATAAAAATGGTAGGTAACTCAACTTACCAACAGCTGAGAAATATTTTTAAAAAGATTAATCAGAGGTTGTAGAGAATATCCTGAAGATCCAATGGAATGGTGATAAGACTCTGTGGAATATTGGCTGGCTTTCTGGTAAATAGTTATTTTGGGACTGTGCCCACCATGACAGTAATTTTAAATAGTCAATTTTCCTATAGCAGACATTTTGTGAGAATGATCTTTTGTCTAAAATGATAATATTACCTGTCTTAAAGCAACCTAATGGTGGATATAAACATTATCATTTGTTAATGAATATGCAAAATCATTATCAATAAATTATAGTATCAGTTTCTACCACAGAGTAATGATTTTGTTTTTATTCAGTCTTACTTTTGAAAGTGCCTTTTTGAAAAGTAGCCTATCAAAAGGAAAGTTTGGGAAACACTGTGTTATAAAATGGGCGTTGGTAGAAGTTACCCTGAACGCCCTTTCTATCTATGCTGCGAGAGAGCCAAGGATGGGTTGACTCCTTCCTATGACATCATTTAGCTGAGTCTGTACTAAGATATAAAAGCCAGACCCTGGAAGTTACCCCAGCTTTGGCGAAGGTAACTTGACAGACTGAAAGGTGTCTCTGAAAGCACAAATGAATACAGAAATATGATTTACCCTCTCCAGACAAATCAAAGGAGGGGCTGGGCTCTCTTGCAGAAAGGGCATTCAGAGTAACTTCTATCAATGCTCATTCTCCTCCATGCTGCATCAAGAACCCAGGATGGGACATACCAAAGCTTGCATGTCCACGGGTGGGTCCTTGTCCGGCTCATCACACCAACTGTTGAACCACTCGTTGAAGCACTCGTCTGCCGAAGGCTGCAGTTGCCGAGGCAAAGACATCCAGATGGTAGTATCTAATGAAAGGAGACAGAGATGTCCACGTGGCCACATGACAGATCTCCTCCAAGGGTACTTGGGTCGCTCAGGCAGCCGAAGTGGCTGCGTTTCTGGTAGAGTGCGCCATCAGACCTCGAGGAACCAGAAGGGCTGCCACTTTGTAGGCCTGCTCAATGCAAAATCTGACCCACCTGCTAATAGTAGGAGAAGAGGCCTTGTGCCCCAAGTGAGAAGGGAAAAGGAAACAAAATGGCTTCAGACTTCCTGAAGGAGGAAGTGCGCTTAATGTATATTCTAAGAGCCCTACCTATGTCTAGCAGTGCCACTGCTGCTCTAAGTCATGGTGCAGGAGGGGGCAGAAGCCAGGCAACATAATGTCCTGGGACCTGTGAAACAGGTGTTAACCCTTGGAATAAATGAGGGGTCCAGACTGAGGACAATCCTATCATCGTGAAAGGAACAATGGTCCTGTCTGATGGAAAGAGCAGTGAGCTTGGATACCTGCCTGGCTGAAGTGATGGAAATGAGGAATACTACCTTCAGAGTCAGGAAACGGAGAGACAGTGTTCTAAGGGGTTCAAAAGGGGGCTTTGTAAAAGCATAAAGGACCACATGAAGATCCCAGGAAGGATACCTGTGAACCACCAGAGGGTGCAGGTTGGAAGCCCCTTTTGAAAACTACCTGACTGAAGGGTGATGGGATAAGGAAGGAAGCGAACCCCATGAAAGAACCAAAGAGAGGGCCTCAACCTGCCTGAGTAAAGTAGGGGCCAAACCTTTCTCCAGATTATGCTGAAGGAATCTAAGAACATCTGCCAACTCGGCTAAAGCGGGAGAGAGAGACCCTCCCTAAGGCACCATCAGGAAGGGCTTTCCAGGTGGCATCATAGATGCACCTTGTGGGAGGTTTGCAAGATGCCAGGATAGTGATGATGACCCTTTCAGGAAGATCAGCCACCTCTAGCCATTGCCACTCAAGAGCCACATGGTCAGCTTGAGCCACTGGGGCTCCGGGTGGAGCAGAATCCCCTGATGAAGGGAGATTAGATGGGCTGGGATCCTCCAAGGAGAAGCCACTGACAGGTTGATCAGGTCCGCAAACCAGGGCGTCCTTGGCCAATAGGGTGCCAGGAGAAGGAGCTCCGCTCATTCCTCCAACATCTTCTGAATTACTGCTGGAATGATGGGAGCGGGGGAAAGGCTTAGAGGAGACTTTTGGGCCATCTGCACCGAAGGGCATTGGTCCCCTCCGCTGCCTGGCAAGGAAACCTGGTGAAGAATCTGGTGACCTGGGCAATTTGAGGAGTGGAGAAGATCCACCTCCGGCGTTCCGAATCTGAGGGAAAGGTCCCTGAATAGAGAAAGCAGAATAGACCATTCTGCCTGGTCGACTAGGCTCCTGCTGAGCCAGTCGGCTTGGGAGTTGCTGACCCCAAGAAGTGGTCCACCGAGATCAACAACAGGTGGTGCTCTGCCCATAACCGCAACCATAGAGCCTCTCCCATGAGGGCTCTGGACTTCGTCCCCCCCCCCCACTGGTTGACATGAGCCATGGCGGCCATGTTGTCCATGACTAGAACATGAGAGCCAGTCACTGAGTGCCTGAAATGCTTGAGAGATAGAAAAATGGCTCTGAGCTCTAGCCAATTTATGGCTCTGACCTGGACCAAGGTCCTGAGCTATCTGGCCCTGCATATGGGAGCCCCAACCCAGGAGGCTGGCATCGGTGGTTATCACTAGCCTGTCTGGGACCCTGAAAAGGAGTCCCTTCCAGATTAACGGGGAACACCAATAATTGAGAAATCTCCGGATTTGTGGCAGGAGTGGGACCTTGATGGATGAGTGGCTGGTTCCTGCTCGTTGGTAGGGAAGCAGGAACCATTAGAGTGGACAGGAGTGGAAAAATCCATGGCTCTGGAGATATGACAGGGTAATTTGCAGTCCTGATGGGCTGCATGGATGAAAGAGGACAGAATCAAAATGTTGTCCAAGTAGCATTGGATCCTCACTGGAACAGAAAGCAGAGATGCCATCAATGCTGCCAGAACCTTCGTGAAGACCCTTGAAGCTGATGAGAGGGCAAAGGGAAATGTCGATACTGCTAATGGGTATTCTTATAACAGAAATGGAAAAACTGGCGATGATGAGGCCAAATGGGGATGTGAAGGTAAGCCTCCATGAGAAGAAAGGAGATCGCCCTCCCGAACGCTCTCTAAAATAGAATGCAGAGTCTGCATTTTAAATAGCTTGTATTTTACAAATTGGTTGAAAAATTTTAGATCCAGGATGGTTTGCTAACCTCCCTGAGGCTTTGGGAATGATGAAAGGCGAGAATAAAGCCCACGTCCCCATTGAGAGGGGGGAAAGGTTTGAATAGCTCAGATTTCAAGAAGGAGTTGAATGGCCTGATTCATGAGGTCTTGCCTTGAAATGTCCCGAGAGACAGGACAGATAAAAAAATTTGGGGGGGGGGGGGTGCATTAGAAGTCCAATTGTAATCCTGACCTAATAGTGCTGAGCACGCAGGCATCCGCCGTTGACTCCTCCCATTTGGAGGGAAAGAAGGCTAGGCGACCTCTGATGGGTGGGGAGAATGAGGGATTACTTAGAGTGATGGCAGGAATGACCCCCACCCTCCCGAAAGGGCTGTTTAGTACAAGGAGCTGGGCAATAGTCAGCTCTCTTCCCAGAGGAAGAGAGAATTTTACGTTTATCTCTGGTTTCAATGAGATAAGGTTCCAGAGCATCGCCAAAAAGCTTATCGCCCGCGAATGGAACTGAAACCAACTTTCAGAAACACAGCTGCTGACTGAAAGGAGCTGAGTCAAAAGCTGGGGTCTCTTCTGGGGGCTAGCTTTTATATCTTTGCTAAATGATGTCATAGGAAGGAGTCAACCCATCCTGGGCTCTAGATGCAGCATGGAGGAGAAGTGTCTGAGTCAGCAAACAATTGAAAACAAAGGCACTATAACATTCTTGAATTATTTTTTTTTTAACCTTGGACAATATTCTCCTCAAACTGAGCTAAAATCTTTCTCAAACCATAGTTTACGCACGCGCGCACACACACACACATAAAACCTTCAACCCATAATCTACACACAAACACACACACATTGGTATATCTTATATGTCTGTCAGTGCTCTTCCCAGTGACCATAGACAAGGGTAAGGTGAAGTTGTGATATCATCCTTAGCTAAATTTTAAAACTTAATACCAGGCAAGAAACTTGTCAAAGTTTCAGCTAATTCAGTGGAGTAAAAAACACAATTTTGTACTTGTCCCTTCCTCCAATATTTGAAAATTTTTCAAACAAGTTCAGAGATTTCTCAATTTTCCAATGAGCTCTAAATCATATCTTTTGAAGATTTTTGTCTTGTTCTATGATATACAGTATATCCAGAAAAAGGGAAAAAGTCATTTTTATTTTTCTGCTGATGAAAAGCTTCCTCTGAATGAACATGGAAATTTGATTTTTTTTTTAAAAAAAATGACTCACAATCCATCATTTCTTTTGGAATACATTAAAGGATAACAACAAAGAATTCCAAAGTTAATGGAAATTCATTCATTAAATGAATTAAATTACAGTAAAAGACAACAGGATATTATTCCACATCCTTCTCAAGCACATAATGTCTTCAAAAGCTGACAAAATGTTTGAATTATTACAAAATCTGCATATTGCCAGGCCTCTCCGCTAAATGTCTTCAATTTGTATAAATGCTTTTTCTTTTAAATTAGTGCTGCTTTTACAAAATGTTTTTGCTTCTGTATTTACTACAAAAATGAAATGAATCTTTGCATTATAAATAGAGTGTTCCCAAATACCATCTGTGAACTTTTTTCACATTGAATTGCAAGTTTGTTTTAAATATTATAGAATATACTCGAATGGTTTCAATAATCAGCAGTTTAAGATTGTATTCTCAAGTTCTATATGGATACATTTAACATTCAATAAACAATTATCTGAGCTGGTGTTAAGATGTTAGTATGAAGACAGAAAAATATAATAGTCCAGGGGCCATGAATTAAATGGTTGTAATTGGAGCCATGTTTGTAATTGGAGCTGCTAGCACCATCTCACCTTCAGCCTAACAAATGTTGCATGGTGTATTCTGAATATCCATATTTGTGATTAAATGGTTTAGTTGTCTGGAAGTGAGAGAAGATTTATTTGTAATCATATTATCATGTCTAAACTATTTCCTGAAAAAAATCTGCTTGTTTTCTTTTGAGCATCTGATCAAAATGTTCCTTTTCTGCCCAAGTGTCTTGACCTATTTCTTCTTTGAAGTCTTTTTTTTTTTTTTTCTGATTGAGGACCCTTTATTCTTTATATAAATAAAAGGTTTTTTATATTTTAAGATGATGATGACGACGATGATTTAGTGTGTGGCCAATGTCGTATACATCTTGACATTGCTTCTTGTGAAGAAAAATCTGGTTTATAATTTAAATGAATAAATATCTAATGATTTATTTAGGTTTTATAATCTACTTCAGAATTTATTTTTGCTTTGTAAAATGTCATAGATTTCAAAGGCAAACACTTGAACCAGGTTTCCAAACCATTGGTAGATTGGTGGTGGGTGTGTAAAATATGTGTTAGTGCCTTTGATGGAAGAAATTGAGGATACCTTTAGAAGGTCTGATTGAAAATTGTAGATTTATTTATTCTTATTTTTTTCCTGTTGCTTTTATCGCATACAGATTAAATATTTGTATGACAGGACATTCATTTTAGTTTTCTTGTCATAAATCCTAAAATTTGTACATTTTCTTAGCTTGGTTCTGTTTAATCCCATTTTTCTTCCAAGTTTCTGGATAATTACCTATGTCTGATTTTTTTTTTAAATGTGCCTTTTAAACATTAGATTTTCTGCAACAGATACCTAGCATATACATATTTTCTGTTCACTATGTAGGTATAAACAATATGCAGATATTTATAGTGTGTTTTTCATAAGCATCATGGTAGAAGATGTATGTATTGCTTCTGAAAGTATTCAGGATGTTTTTTTAAGCAAGCCTTTATTTCAGATGCAAAAATGGTAAGGTTGTTATTTTTTTTTGAGGGTTAAAGTATGCCTTGTTGTCAAGAGGATGAATGACTTCATTATGACTGCGGTACACAATGGAAGGAAGAAGGTCTGGAGTATAGAAGGGGGAACTTGCTGAGCTTAGAGGATAAATAATCCTTGGAATAACTGATTTGCTGGTGAGGTTAATACATCATCTCAAGTAGGAAATATACATGCCATTCTAGAAAAATCATGCAAGGAAATAAAATGTTGATGGAGTGAATATGTAATGAGTAAACAATTACCAGATAGTCTTTACAGAAAGGAAGGCATATTCTCAGGATTTTTTTTTTTAATTTATTGCAAGTCAGTAAAAGAGATGATCATTCCTATTGTTTACTCTGAGAAAATGAGTGGATTATATTGATTATATTTATTAATTATTCATGCAAAACCCATAGAACAGATGTTCGACGTGAGTGTAAGATATTCAATTAAAAATTGATCCTAAAGTAGTACATAATATAGTTTAATTATAGGAACTATTAAAAACATTCAGGGATGTTTGACAGAAAGGGTGGGCACTTAATTCTATCCCCACCTGAGGGATGGGATGAGATTGTCAGGGTTCCAGGTTCCAAGTAATAACCCACCTTCGGTCAGGTAAGTTTCAGGGTTGACACAAATATGTTTTCTGTCTTATTTCGGATCAATGCTCTTCTGGTGTGAAAAGTCTCAGTAATTCATTCTACCTTAGCTAAAGGTAAATGTTTCCCTCGCACATACATGTTAGTCGTTTCCAGCTCTAGGGGGAGATGCTCATCTCTATTACAAAGCTGAAGAGCCAGCACTGACTCCGTGGTCACATGGCCAGCATGACTAAACACCAAAGGCACATGGAATGGTGTTACCTTTTCACCAAAGTGGTCCCTATTTTTCTACTTGCATTTTAACATGCTTTTGAACTGCTAGGTTGTCAGAAGCTGTAACAAGTAATGGGAGCTCACTCCATTACACGGCGCTATATAGTTCCGGAGATCGCAGGATGTGTGTGTGTGTGTGTGTGTGTGTGTGTGTGTGTGTGTGTGTGTGTATGTATATGTATATGTATATGTATATGTATATGTATATGTATATGTATATGTATATGTATATGTATATGTATATGTATGTATAATTTTTATATATATATGAGAGAGAGAGAGAGAGAGAGAGAGAGAGAGAGAGAGAGAGAGAGAGAGAGAGAGAGAGAGAGAGAGAGCGTTTTTCATCATTTAAGAATGGCCTGGATTTCTAGTCCCATCTTTATGATCAACATCCAATTTTCTGATCATATTTTACTGAAAACCATGCAAAATCTGTGCATATAAAAATGTTTATTTAATGGTAGGTTTTTATAAGATTTAAGACTACACTTTCAAATGATGCAGCGGTAAAACTAGTAGTAGCCTATTGAACGGATATCTTTTAATGGTTCCATTGCACTTGAAATTTCATTTTCATTACCAGTGGTGGGATTCAAATAATTTAACAACCGGTTCTCTGCTCTAATGATTGGGTGGTCATGTGACTGGGAGGGCATGGGCAACTTGATTGGTCTCACTCACCCTTAGGAAACTTCTCCTTAGTCCAACTCACAATAAAATGGCACTGTTTTAATATTTAGAATAGAATAGAAGAACAGAGTTGGAAAGGATCTTAGAGGTCTTCTAGTCCAACCCCCTGCTTAGACAGGAAACCCTACACCACTTCAGCCAAATGATTATCCAATCTCTTCTTAAAACTTTCAGTGTTGGAGAATTTACAGCTTCTGGAGGCAAATTGTTCCACTGATTAATTGTTCAGTCAAGAAATTTGAGGAGTTCCTACAAAAATGAGGGACTCAATCTATTTTCCAAAGCACCAAAAGGCACAACAAGAAACAATGGATGGAAACTAACCAAAGAGAGAAGTAGCCTAGGACTAAGGAAAAATTCCCTATGGGTGAGACCAATCAATCAATGGAATAGCTTATCTTCAGAAGTTGTGGCGATTCCATCACTAGAAGTTTTCAAAAGGAGTGAGGGGAGTACACCACAAAAGGACATGCCAGAAACCACTAAAACAATGCAGAAAATTTAAAACAACTATTCCCCTTCTTTTAAAAAGTCAACCCCAAAGCAAATGCAGCAGCTGAGAGAGAAAGAACAGCCACTCATCCTAATTGAAAACTGTCAAAAGCCATTAACCCTTCCAACTCTATTATTCTATGTTCACTATGTTTTAAATTGAGTGTTTCACAGCAGAAGCAATACAGTTGGCTGTACCACACATGCATTAAATTCACAGCCTGAATGATCAAGCTGCGTCATTGTCCCCTCTTGTATCCCTCCCCGCCCCCCACCCAGGAAAAAACAAGAAGTAGGCAATAGTGCAGCAGCTGTAAAAGGTCTTGGGAACTCCAGGGAATCCAGCTGATCACAGAAATGTTACTTAATATTCTTTATAATTAAATGTTTGTAATCTTGTGCTTCCTGAGGTTAATCCCATCCCTAGAGGGATGATTGATGGGTTTCCCTGACTAATCCTGTCAGTTTCTGTTGTTTATTGACTTGATTGTGTGTATCGGCTGCATTCCAGCTGCAACTGTTAAGTGGTTCTGGGCTGTCTGCCCAGAGCTATTAACTGAAGGGAGACAGGAAAAAAAAAACCCTCTTTTGCACTTTATTTTTAGCCGGTTCTCCAAAATGCATAAGCAATTAACTAACAGTGCAGGCAAACCCATGAGAACTGACTGAATCCCACCACTGTTCATTACATATATAGCAAATAAATTATGGGTTATGGCAAAAAAAAAATATTGAGGAATTAATTTCTTGAAGTTCCTTATCATAGAAAGAATGTGTGACTGGGTCAAGCCTTGGTTTAATGCTGTAATGTGATTAAACAGGTTTGCATTGAAATATTTATATTATTTGTATTATTTATTTTTATATCTTAAATTTATATAACTTGCCACCTCACTGCTGTGAATGTGGGTAGCTTAAAAAGTTAAAAATACAAATAGAGAAAGAACAAAAATAGTACACAAATCATTAAAACAATAGCTATTATTAAAAATATTTTTAAACACCTATATTCTGTGGACTATCACCATTCATTTTTCTAACACTATAACCACAAATCATTATCAGGCTCTCCACAATGTCAGCTGATTCCTAGGCCAGTGGCAGAGCCAGGCTGGTACATAAGACCAACGTGGTTTAGGATAATCTCTTCAATATATGATTTTTATTTCCCCATAAATCAGATACCTATGTATATTATTTTCTTCCTACGTTGTCTTATTCTTCTATTCTCTTGCATTTTGGACAGATAGTTTACTATTTAAATCTACATGTAACAAATTACCAATAAATTCTTGTTTCTCTTTATCACTTAAAGATACTATGGGCTTATGTTTCATAACTGAAAACTTAATTTTGCTTAGACTTGCTTTTTCATGCACTAAATTACTAACCTATTTATAACCTAATTCCCTGAGTGTACACTTAAAGAACATTTTCTCAAATTTTTATTTCATCTGGTAGTAATGGGGGGAAACATAATGTTATTGAATTTCTTAGTGTGACAGTAGATGCTTTCAAAATTATTACTTCGTAAAATAACATGTTGTCAAGTGAGGTCTTTTTTTCAGTTTGCTTGTACTTCTTCAGTGATGGTTTGTCTCTTAGCATTCACTCTTCACTGATTTTCCACTAATTTATCCAGAATAATTTCCCTATAATTGTACATCTGAGTGACAGATTTTCCAGGGGTGGGCCTCAAAAAATTTAGCAACCAGTTCTCTACCCAGTTGCTGGGTGGGCGTGGCCTAGTCAGCATCCTCCACCATCCTGTCCTGGGAGTGAAAATGGGCTGCGGAGGGGCCGTTTTTGACCTCCCCAGGCTCCAGATGTTTTCCTTGAGTCTCCCGGAGGCCCATTTTTCACCCTCCCCATTTTTGCCCTTTCCAGAAGCTTTTCTCAAGCCTCTGAGAGGGCAAAAACAGCCTCCCCAGGCTTCAGGAGGCCCATTTTTCACCTTCACTGAGCCTCCACACGGGTCCTGCACTTATCTGCAATCCAAAATGGGCTGCTCAGGGACTCCTAGGAGGGGAGGGGTGGGGTGGGCAGGGCTAGCCAGAGGTGGGATTTGCCGGTTCGCTGAACTGGTCATAAAATTAACAAACCGGTGCAAACCTGTAGCAGCCCACCCCTGCCAGATTTCAAAGTCAAGTGAATCCTGCCATTTTAAAAGTACTTTCTTCAAGTATTAATGTATTCACAGTATAAATTTAAAAAGAAAACAGTAAGGACGACATATAACTTCAGTTAATATTTTCTTTATTGAAAATTTTATCTTTTCTTAAAACATAAAACAGTTTCCATTCTGTCTATTTCAATCAGAATAGTAAAAAATAGAGAAAAAATACTTGACATGGTCACCAGTTGAATGATATTTTGTCAAAATAAGTTTGCTATTGGAAGGCATGTCATTCACTTATTTATTCATTGGACAGCATGGCACAGCAGTGAATTGATATCTAAATTCCAAAAGACAAATACTGAAGAAAATAGTCAAACTATACATTCACTCTTTTCTTTCCTTTTCCTCTTACTATAATTTTCAATTAATTTTTTTAAGTCTGGCTCTGTTTTTTTGTCCTTATGGAATTATTGTGGGTTTCTATGTAGCTGTTATTGAGAATGCAATTATCAATAATAGCTAAAAGTAGACCATGAATAGTCTGATCTTGTAAGACAGTATACCAGAAAGAAAGAAGAAAAATTATTGAAGACATGATTATGGACATATAAATCGGAGAAGATGGGATTACTTTTAGTGTTGGATATTGTCGTGTCCGGAAATAAGCTCAGAGTCGGTGACTTCAATTACAAGCTCTTTATTTTCAACAAGTGAACCGAACCGGCGAAAGGTAAAAAGCCCGCGGCTTTTATACCTTTCGCAAGGCTGCCGCGGCCAATGGCAGCGATTCAAGTCTCCCGCTCTCGGTTTGCACCAATCGCGGGAGACCTAAATCGGGCCAATCAGAAATCCCCGTGCCTTGGCCAATCAAGGCTCGGGGATTTCGAGTATACCATTTTCAATACATAACACCCCTCCCCCCTTGGTACGGTCTGTCAGGTGGTGTAGTCACGCAGGTAGGCGGGGCTCCGTCGAGTCCTAGTTGACCTGCGCAACTCACTTCCCTGTTGTATCTCGGCCGGAGCGGTCGTTCCTTTGGCTGCTCCTGCCTCTTCGCGAACCGGCTGGATGATCGGGCCGGTTCTTTCGCCGTGGCTCCCGCCTGGGCCTACCGGGTCGGTTGAGCTGCGGATTTCGCCGCTCCCGCTTGGCTTCTCCGAGTCGGTAGAGCTGGCCAGACGGTTCTTCTCCGGAGGGGACTCGCGATGGCTGTTTTCTGGTGAGTATTTTTGGTTTATTTTATTTTGCGATTGTCTTTCCGGGTATTCCCTCCCCCCTTGGTTCGCTTCTTGGGGGTTGAGGTCAGTTGCCGTTCGGGACCTTAACTGGTCAATATGCCGTTTCCAGGCTCGCCCATCCGTGGTTTGGAGCCGGTACGACTTTGGACCAGTGATTTGTGTTATGACGGCTGGGATCCATAGGGGGTCCCCCGTCATGTTTTTTGCGTAAACCAGGTCGCCTGGGTTAAATGTCCGGAACCTGGAGCTGGAGTCTGGGGGCTGCTCCGGGTTGTAGGTCGGGTGCAGTCTGTCAAGTGGAGACCTCAGCTTCCTGCCCATTAACAGCTCTGCCGGACTCTTGTTGGTTGTAGTGTTGGGAGTGATGTGTTGTATGAAGAGTAGGCGGTTGATTTTGTCGTTGATCTCCGCGTGGTCCATTTTCCTGAGTGTCTTTTTTGTAAATTGGACCATCCGTTCCGCCCTACCGTTCGCCGCCGGATGCGCCGGTGCTGTCAACGCGTGGCGGATGCCCTTCTCTGCCAGGAACCGTTCGAAATCGATGGAGGTGAATTGGGGCCCGTTGTCTGAGACGATGATGTCTGGGAGGCCGTGTGTGGAGAAGAGTTTGCTCAGTTCTTTTATGACAGCCTCTGTGGTGGTGGATTTCATGTCAGCCACCTCTAGCCAATTTGAGTATGCGTCGACTGTGATTAAGAACGTGTGTCCATTTGTGGGGCCCGCAAAGTCGAGATGGATTCTGGACCAGGGCCCTCGTGGTGTTTCCCAATCCCGGATGGGTGCTGTGGGTGGGCTGGATCTGGTCTCCTGGCATCGGTGGCATTTGGCGACCCATGCCTCAATTTGCTTGTCCATCCCTGGCCACCAAGCGTAGCTTCTGGCCAGGGCTTTAGTCCTGACGATGCCAGGATGACCCTCATGTAGCATCCTCAAGACTTTTTCTTGCAATCTATCTGGAATTACCACCCGGTCACCCCATAGAATGCATCCCTTCAGTAGTGACAGTTCGGTCTGGCGCTGGCGGAATGTTTTAAAAGTCTCGTCACAGTCCTTTTCCGGCCAGCCCTTTTCTAACCAGTGTAAGATTCATGCCAGACGCCTGTCCTTAATGGTTTCCCTGGCAATGTCGGATGCAGTAATAGGTAAACTTTCTATGCTCAGGGTATTTGTGGTAGGTGCTGGGTCAGGTTCAGCGTTAGGTAAGGGCGAGCGGCTTAAAGCGTCTGCGTGCGAGATTTTCTTACCTGGCTTGTGTAACAGTTCGTAATTGTAGGCTGCCAGGAATTCCGACCATCTTGTCATTCGGGGTGACAAGATGTTGGGCGTGGCTCGGTTTCCCGGGAGGATGCCCAACAGAGGCTTGTGATCCGTCACGATGGTGAACGGGCGGCCGTACAAGTATTCATGAAAACGTTTAACGGCGGCAACTATAGCCAAAGCTTCCTTGTCCAGCTGGCTATAGTTGCGCTCTGGTTTGGTCAGAGTCCTGGAGAAAAAGGCGATGGGTGCTTCTCTCTGGTCTGGGAGGGTGTGGCTGAGGACGGCGCCGACGCCGAAGGGTGATGCGTCGCAAGTGACAGCTAGTGGTAAAGTCTCACTAAATTGCATCAGGACAGCATCGGAGGTGAGGAGGTCCTTGGTTTTTTGAAAAGCGGCTTGTTCTCGCCTCCCCCAAGTCCAGGCTGCCTTCTTGTCTAGGAGTCTATGTAAGGGCTCCGCCGCCGTTGCCTTTTGAGGTAGGAAAACATTATAGAAATTTAGTAATCCTAGGAATGCTTGTAATTCCGTTTTGGATCTTGGGGTGGGGGCTTCCTTGATGGCTTTTATTTTTTTAGTTGTAGGGTGAATGCCCTTTTGGTCTAGGAGATAGCCCAAAAATTCTACTTGCTTTGTACATAGATTGCATTTCTCTCGCTTAACCTTAAGTCCTGTTTCTTTAAATTTTGTTAAGACTTGTCTGAGTCGCGTCTCTAACTCGGCTTCATTTGGCGCCGCTATTAGTACGTCGTCAAAGTAGGGCACCACCCCTTTTATGCCCTGTAACAAACGTTCCATCAGGCTTTGAAAAATGCCTGGTGCCACGCTGACTCCGAATTGGAGCCGGTTACACCTGAAGGCCCCCCGATGGGTTACTATTGTTTGGGCTTCCGCCGTTTTCTCGTCTACCGGCAGCTGCTGATATGCCTGAGCAAGGTCGAGTTTTGCAAAGACTTTGCCCCCTCCTAGCGAGTGTAGTAAATGTTGTACTATAGGGACTGGGTAGGCGCTTTGTTGTAACGCGCCATTTAGGGTGGCCTTATAGTCCCCGCAAATTCTCACTGACCCGTCCGGTTTTATTGGGGTCACTATAGGGGTTTCCCATCTGGCATGGTCTATCGGTTGTAATACCCCCTGTTTGACGAGTTTGTCAAGCTGCTCGTCAATTTTTGGTTTTAATGCAAACGGTACCCTTCTAGGTTTAAGTCTCTTAGGGGGGACCCTTGGATCTAAGTCGAATGAGATAAGGGGCCCCTGGTACTTGCCCAAGCCTCCATCGAACACCTCCTGGAACTCCTGGGTTAACCGCTGTTCCCAAGCTTCGATGGTGACTTGGTTGACACCTGTCAGCGCGATGTTAAGCGGGGCGAACCATTGTAGACCCAGTAGGCTTGGGCGGTCGCGATCGACGATTGTGAGTGGTAGTTGTTCGGTGTGGCCTTTGTAGGTTATGTTGAAATTCTTGGTGCCTACTACCGGGACACGGTTCCCTTGGTAGTCTTTAATAATGATCTTTTGTGTCTGCACGTTTCTCTTTTGTAGAGTTGGCACCAGTCTTTTGATTTCACGCCATGCAATCATGGAAAGGTAGGACCCAGAGTCCACTTCCATCTTGCATGGCTGGCCTTCTATATATACCTCTACATGTATTTTTCTGGCGCCGTCGGAGGTGGCGTGGCCGATGGTCACCGTCTGATGGGTCTCTTCTTTCCGTCGACCGTCGCCGCTTCTTTGAGATCGTTGAGCGCGGTCCCATCGACCGTCTGGCTGTCGTTCTCTGGTTCTGGGCGGGGAGTTTTCTCTCCGTCTGTCGTGCTGTTCCCATTTGGGCGGGCTGCGAGTCTTCTTTTGGCGGCAAACTCGGGCAATGTGACCCCTTCGTTCACAATGCCTGCAGATAGAGTCAAAAAATCGGCATTCTGACCTGGGGTGGTCGCCGCCGCACCCGGCGCAGCTGGTCCTCGACTTACGGCCTTTTCGACTTCGTTGATCGCCGCGTCCCGTCTGTACTCGGTGAATGTCCTCCTCGTCTTCAGACGTGCTGGAGTTTGACTGGTATTCACCGTAGTGTGCGGTCGCTTCACTTCTTGCGTCGGCCGACCTTGCCGGGTTGTTGTTCCCGCCCTTCGCGTCAGATCTTTGCATGCTGTCTGCCGACGTGCGTGTTGCTTCAGCGGCTGCGGCGGCTGTAAGGGCATCGGCTAGGCTGATGTCGCCCTTGGCCATAAGTCGGCTCTGCAGTGTAGGATCCCATAACCCGAGTACGAAGCGGTCTCTTATGAGACTGTTGAGACCCTCGAACTCACAGAGTCCTCCCAGGCGCCGCAGTTCTGCGACGAAATCGCTCAATTTTTCGTCGGGCTTCTGGTTTCGGCGGTAAAACTCGTTGCGCCGTATTAGGATGGGGACCTCGGGGGCATAATGGCGCCGCAGTATTGGTTCGAGGACGTCCCAGTCCATGGCGGTTGCGTCTGTCGGCTTGGCTAATGCCTTAGCCATCTGGAAGACCTCTGGTCCGCAGTGTGTAAGGAAGACAGCGCATTTCAGCGGGCCCGGGGCGTCCTTCATGCCGGCGCATTCTAGGTACATTCGGAACCGATCCGAATACGATTCCCAATCTTCGGCGGCAGGGTTGAAGGGGGCGGGCGGTGCTATCTTCGCCATCTTAGTGCTGTCGCTGGTTCTTAGGTGGACACGGGGTTCGGTTCAGGGGCGAGATCCCACCCTCGTCGCCAGTGTCGTGTCCGGAAATAAGCTCAGAGTCGGTGACTTCAATTACAAGCTCTTTATTTTCAACAAGTGAACCGAACCGGCGAAAGGTAAAAAGCCCGCGGCTTTTATACCTTTCGCAAGGCTGCCGCGGCCAATGGCAGCGATTCAAGTCTCCCGCTCTCGGTTTGCACCAATCGCGGGAGACCTAAATCGGGCCAATCAGAAATCCCCGTGCCTTGGCCAATCAAGGCTCGGGGATTTCGAGTATACCATTTTCAATACATAACAGATATAGTCTGGATATTATCGGTCTTAACTGATTCCTTGTTTGGCAGTTAGTGATAGTGCTGAGCAGTAACTTCTGTCAGGCCTGGACATTTTGAATTCGATCCTTGTTAGAAGTGGTGAATTTATTGAATTTTTAAAAATGCTGATGAGATTTTGATTGCCATTGTGAGCCTTATGTTTTGCAAGCTTGGTGGAGTGAGAGGGAGGGAGGGAGGGAGGGACAGAGAGAGAGAGAGAGAGAGAGAGAGGAACTACAGAATATTAAACTTACTACATATGCATCAGCTCCAATTTTGATATCAGTTCAGAAATATTAGGAAAAAAACAAATTTCAGACAATGAGTCTACATTGCTAACAGCAATAAATAATAACAATTGTATCAAGTTGTTTCAGCATAAATCTAAAAAGTGTTCCTGAAAAAAGTCAGTATAGTGTTGCATTAAAAGAAAGTTTCTATGGTGATGAGATGAACTTCAAATGAGGAAAAAAAACTGCTAAACTAAGATCCATCTACTGAGAAATCAAATACTCTTGCTGTCATGAATTAATGTCTATGGACTGAATGGGCATGTATCCAGGAAAGCATTGCAGGTGTAAAGAGAGGTGGAACATAAATTAATCTTTTGTTGACCAGGGCTCTACTTGTTTAGATTTGAATTCCTTTGGATTAAGACCTTGTGTTTAATGCCCAGCTGCCATAACAAAAACAATTACAAAAAGGGCTGATATAATTCCTTTAATTAACAACAAATTGTAATTCTGTGGGTTTCCTAGTAACTTGGTACAAATATGCTTCATTAATGATTTTTGAATAATAGTGTATGATGTCATGAAACCCTGTTTGATATAAAGTTAAGGATGCTAGGCTAGAAACTACGAGACCATAACAACTGTTATATGAAATAAGGATGGTGTATAATTCTAAAAAAATAAATAAAGATATGGTCTACTGTTAGACTCTCTAGGTAAACCAGACTTGGAAAGGTGTTTTTAATAAATGCTTTAGCCTCTTTTATCCAGCAAAAATTTCTACATATGTCTGCCAATCTCATCTTCCTTACTCTCTACAATGTTTCACCTCCAGCCAGGGGTGAGATTCAAATTTTTAACAACCAGTTCTGTGGGCGTGATGGTCATGTGACATGGCTGGTGTTCAATGTTCACATCGGGGAACGCATCTCCTTGCCTGGCCTCTCATGACTGTGGGGTTGCTGCAACAGTCGTAAGTGTGAAAAATGGTCATAAGTCACTTTTTTCAGTGCCATTGTAACTTTGAATGCTCATGCCACACAAGCAAACTACCAGCAAAGGAGGGGAAAAAAACTCCAGAGAAGTTCCTGAGACAGGAAGTCTAGTCCTGCCAAGAACGTAATAAGGATTAACGGAGAGGCAGTTTCTGTAAGCAACACCAGAATGTTTCCTTCCTGCCTTCTTTACAGGATTAGGCCAGTAATTTCTTCTAACAACCGGTTCTTTGAACTGCTTAGAATGTTAACAACCGGTTCTAGCGAATAGGTGCGAACTGGTAGAATCCCACCCCTGCCTCCAGCCCACTGTAGAGGCAATTCACATTTGTATATATCTGCTCCATTTTAAAAGTATTGATTTCTCCCCCCCACCTCCAGGCACCCTGGCTTTACTATATGGATGTCTTATTAATGTTAGTGATGAATGATATATCCAATTCCTACTAATCAGTTGAGGCTCTGCAGCCTTTTTTTATTCCCTTTCATCACCGAATATTGTGCTCCATGGCCACTTTGGCTAAGGTTACTGAAGATTGGATTCCTAGCTTTCAGTAGTCAAACAGCCCCATTAAGATAGCTAAATCTACCCTCTGTCAAATTCACCACTTGCCAGCTTAGGCCCCAGTCCACACTATGGGGATTAACTGGTGGATTTTTTTTCATTGACAGCTGACACGGAAAAATGAAGACAGAAGAATCAATCAATCACTTTTCCTAACTGGTTCCACACTAAACTTGTTAAGACACCATCAGTTTCCTGGGTTTTCTCCTTTGTTCTTGAGATAGTCAGGGCAGTGCAAATCTAATATTTAGAATAGAATAGAATAGAATAGAATTACCTCAAGGACTGGAGGATTGCACATTAACATGAGGTTGTGGAACAATAGCTTTTGTTCAAATAAATTTCAAAAGAAACTGCATAGAGCAGGGGTGTTAAACTCAAGGCCCAGGGGCCGGATCCGGCCCACGAGGTGCTTAGATCTGGCCTGCGGGGCTGCCCTGTAAACAGCAAAGGACTGGCCTGTGGTGTTTCTGCCAGCAAAAGAGCTCAGGGAGGCTTGCATTTTTGGCTGCAATAGCCTGCTGCAGCCCTCTGCCAGCAAATAATGGAGGCCTGGGTAGGCCTTGCACTCCATTTTCCCAGCAAAGGACTGCAGAAGGCCATCATGATAAAAAAAAATGGAGACTCAAAGAATGATGTTGAGCTGGCCATGCCCCCTGGCCCCCGAGATCAAACACAACCCTGATATGGCCCTCAGTTAAATCAAGGCATAGATGATGCATATTCTGCTTTTAAAATTAGAATGAATATCTTAAGTAATAGCACAATATAACAGAATGTACTTCATGCCATACCTTTAGTTTTAGCCTATATATACCGTAATGTCGCACCACATTAGTTAGATTATCATAAGAACTAGCTTCTGATTTTACTTTTGCAGCAGGCTCCAATTCTTGGATGAGCATGTGCTTATCATAAAACATTAAGGCCTCATGTTCCACAGTTAGACCAAAGTCTTTTTCATGCTGTGTGCCTCCAGGCAGATGTCAGGTGGCAATCCCTTGAAATCCCCTGTCTGAACCTTAAAAAAAAAACATTCCAGGGCAAATTGAGAATGACATGTTGCAAAAGTTTTCTTTAAATTAGGTAACATTTGATTATAAAATAAAATAAGACCTTTTAAAAAAAATAGTTTTCATATGAAAACAAAAGAAGATCTTGCAAACTGTTAAAATACGAATACTTTTAACCTTGTAACCTCCTTCTTTCTTTCTTCCCCCTTTCTTTTTCTTTTCTTTCCCAATTCTTTCCCTCTCTTCCTCTCCTCCTTTCCTTCTTTTCCTTTCTTTTGCTTATTTGTGTATGTATTGTGACTGGTTTTAACTGTAAAAATTAATAAACTATATTTTAAAAAAATAAAAATAAAAATAAAAAAATAAATAGGTATCCATTTTTGAACAAAATCACAGTATTTACCTCTGGTAGAGAGGATTATGCTATCACATCTATTAATGAGATTAATTGTGCAGATATAGGAGAAAATGTAGGTCTCAAATGGTTGAGCTGAAATCCTGTGTGGTTAAATGAACACATCCATGACATATTCTCAAGATCAATTACGAAGTAATTTCTCATTCTCTTTTTCTGTATTGTTTTTTTTTTTTTTTCAATTTCCCAGGCTAGTTTATAGTCCAGGGATTGACTGGTATTTTGTCATCCAAGTACTAAGGCTCTGAAAAGGCATTCAAAATAGCTGCTTCACAGTATGTTTTATCCAGAAAAGGCTCTTATTTTGACTGATAAGAGTGGCCGTAATATTTGGCAAAGGTTGTGTAGCTAATTCAAAATTTCATATTCATAGATACTTAATTTTGTGGTTATGTGTAAATTCGGAATCTTGGAATGAAATGAAATGGTTCAAGGATTGTCAAAGATATTAAGAATCTCTGAGTTCATCTCTTAGTTCATTTACTGCAAACAATCTTTCTTTAATATTCCTCATACCTAAACCTGCATTGCATTTTGCAAAGCCAATATCAGAAAGTGAATGAAAACTTTTAAAGTATAATCAGGTTTTGATATAGATACTTCCATTTCAGAGAGAATTATACAGTTGTGAAGAGATTTAGCTCAGACCTGAGGCACTGTTTCAATCCATGGTTGAAGTATTGAAAACTGAAGCCACAGGCCAATGGTGAGATTCATTTATTTATTTTTTATTACCGGGCATGGCTTGGTGGGCGTGGCAGGAGAAGGATACTGCAAAATCCCCATTCCCTCCCCACCCCACTAACCTGCTTTCCAGCTCCATTCTCCTGTGCAGGGCAATAAAAGAAGACCCAGCTAATCAGTTGGAACTGAGGAGGCAGAGAATAGATGGGGGCGGGGCCAGTCAGAGGTAGTATTTGCTGGTTCTCCAAACTACTCAAAATTTCTGCTACCAGTTCTCCAGAACTGGCCAGAACCTACTGAATACCACCACTGCCACAGGCCAATGGTTATTCACCTCACACCATAATTATTATAATACATTACATTTCCCTTTAAAAAGTAATTTATGCATTTAGACATCTCTCTCTCTCAGAGAGGATCTTTTTTTAGGTTCAGAAGAATGAATTACAGTGTTATATGTCCCTCAGCTAATTCATTTTAATGGTGAGTTATTCACATGGTTAATGTTAAGTCCAATTCATTCACAAGAGTAATCATGCAGTGACTGCTTTCACATTCAATCATTCTATAGAGATTCTTTTTTGTATAGCTGTTAAGAGCCAGAAATATTCATCGCTTCTGTATGAGATCCTTGCATGTTTAAATAAGACTTCTGATATACTGTATATTATGAATTTGGAGCAGTCACAAAGAAGCAAACTGGCTGAACACAGTAAGGCCACAGTTAACATCATAACATCAGCATTGTGAGGAACAAGATAACTAAATAGTTTTGAAATAATATGATGTCTGGTATTTATTTTAAAATTGTTCTGATTATCATCCCTGATCCCATAAAACAACAGCCCTTAACCTTTTGGGCATCTGGGACCATTTCCATGGAGAGAGTTTTTTTCCGCAGACCAGAGGGGGTTTGGTTTCGTGTGTCCCTGCACCCCATGCATGCATGAATGGGGCTTCGCTTGTTTGCGTGGTCTGATTGGCACATGAACTGTTCACTGGTGCCAGTCTGCAGCCCAGGGGTTTGGAACCCTTGCAATAAACTATTTTTGCCCAGACACTCTAAGGATAAAGCTGACTGTTGCAGTAAACTTATCGAGATAACAAGCTTGCCAAGAGGGTGCGTGAACAGAGTTAAATGCTCATCTTCATCTTCACAAGGAGCTATTTTGGACTTCAAGGTAGACATTTCTTTCATTCACAATATTCATCAATAAGTTTTAGGCTATATATATCAAAGAAATTAATATCACTTAAGTTGCTTTTGACAGATAACTTTGAACTTGCCCACATGAGATGATGTTTCTTCCAGCTGTGACCTAGAGTGATAAATAGGCTTCCAAATTAATTTGCATTTTCCTTTTGGAATTAAAAATGTTTTAATTATTGTTCTATCCCCCCAAACTCATCAGTACATACTAAAAAGTATTAGATCTAATTTCCTCACATAAGTCATGGATAAAAATTTGGTAGTAAAGCTCCAATAGTGAAAGTCTAGAAAATAAACTTTTTCTATGGAAAAAAGTAGTTTTGACAATATAAAAATGGCAGAAAAAATATTTGTCTATTGTAAACAATTAAAAAAACTCATCTTTTTAAAATATCTGTTTCTATTATTTTATGATCTGGATTTTAAAGTCGTTGTATAGTAAAGTGTTGTATAATACATTAAAATTATAATCTGTAGTCCTATGTACTGTTTGGTTATAATTTGGAAAATAAACAAAATTCAGATCAATCATAAACTCATGCCAGTAGCACACTGCATAATCTGGAAGAAAACTGGCTTCTACACTGTCTTTACCATATATTCCACATAATAAATAATGCTTAAAAGTGTGT
This sequence comes from Hydrophis major, assembly GCA_033807585.1. Taxonomy (NCBI): domain Eukaryota; kingdom Metazoa; phylum Chordata; class Lepidosauria; order Squamata; family Elapidae; genus Hydrophis; species Hydrophis major. The sequence goes on from CM066329.1 coordinate 284,968,375, forward strand.
TTCATTAAATAACTTTGTAACTTCTGATCTAATTATCTCACTCTGGCACTTTTCTTTGTATTGGGTGTGTAATAAGGCAGATCTTGCATTAGGATGTGTCACGACTGAGAAAGCAACAGGCTTCTGGTTTCTTCCCCCACAAAGTTCACAACAAATAATTTAGCACCACTTAACTTGTTTTAGAGGGCAGACACTGACTGGAGAAGTGCCAGGCTTTTTTCCCATCTGAATTTTTTTATTTCCTGTTCAGAAATTTGCAGATTTTATTGGGTTGTGATTACAATTAAACGTGTATCTGATTGAACAAATTGATAAATTTTTTTGCACAAATTTAGTAGTAGTAATATTGATAATGAAATATTTCAAGTTATGTTCTTTTATGAAGAATAAGAAATGGGTAGGTATTAATAAGTAAATAGAAGGAATCAACTGAAAGAAATGCTTATTAATCCTTGTAACTGAATGAAATAATGTGGGTTCCCAGGAGGAAGGAAGAGGTGCAGTCCAGATGGGTCAGAGGCAACTCAGTTCAGATTCTATGTATGAGAGAAAGAGGGTGAAGACAGTCTGATAAGATTTTGTCTGGAGCTGTTAAACAATGAAGAGCTTAGCTTGGAAGAATCAACATGTGCCCTATTTGATTGTGGGCCTGATATTCCTAGATCTATGTTAGAAGTGAAAAACAGGAATAAGTGATAACAGGGTTATCAATGATGTTTCTTCTTCTGATCCAATTACAGGGTAGTGCATTTTGACTTCTTCCTTCACAAGTGCCCCAGAATAGCATTATAAAATTATTATTTTGGTGTTTCAGAAGGCATTTGTAGAAAAAGAGTGGATATGGGGATACATATTAATCCATTAGTTTCTCTTTAGCAGTAGAAGATCCCATCCCTGTCCCATCCGTCTCTTAGTTCTTGGTTTTAGCACGGTTTTTAATAATATTTTAATGTGGATTCGTCTTAATCTTTTTATTATTTTTCACCAGTTTCAATAATTTGTAAATTGCCCAGAATCATCATGTAGAGGTGGCATAGAAATTCAATAAATAAATAAATAGATAAATTCATTTTGTTTTGGTCTAATATGACTTCTGAAGTTTAGATAATTTTTTATTTTAAAATAATGCTTGATGGTTAATGATAAAATTTAGCCAAAATAGCATACCTGTAACTCAAATATTGCAAAATATTACATAGTGCCTGTTTTGTGCAGTCTTAAGGCACCGGGACAGATATAAACTTGGAGAATGTGGGTTCTTGTCCTGCTTTAGGTGCAAATCCAGCTGGGTGACCTTGGGCCAGATACTCTCTCTATCCTAGGAACAAGCAAAGGCAAATGACTTCTTAGTAAACAAATCTTGCCAAGTAAACTGCAGGGATAGTCTAGGCAGCCATTGGAAGTCACTAGTGACTCAAAGGTACCAAATAAAATATCAAAATACATCATAGAAAAGCCATCCAAACATTTCCCTAGCCAAAAATAAATTCAGATTGAAATAAATCTAGATATTTAGAAATCCCTAGTTTAAGAAGTCACTTATAGGGCCTTTCATTTAGGGAATGATTTTAAAAACGAAAGTGTTTAAGATACCGTATATACTCGAGTATAAGCCGAGTTTTTCAGCACATTTTTTGTGCTGAAAAAAAACCCCTCGGCTTATACTCAAGTCAAATTCCCCGCTGAAAAAAAAATGGTGTGGAGCTCCGAAGCTGGGCAGCCGCTTTCCTGCTTCCGTATTTCCTTTGCAACTTTTAAGCATCGGAAGCAGAAAAGTTCTTGCTTGAGGATATATTGTTTTTTTCTTTTTTAACTGGTTTTTTGGGGGGGAAGACCCACCGCCATGTGAGAATGCTCAGACATGAAATCTATCCAACTGAAAATAAGTGTGTGTGTGTGTGGGGGGGGATTTTAACAGAGGGAAGATGTAGGGAGAAGGCAAAAGCGACGGAAGATCCTTCAGGGGAAACTGAGGGGGAGACTCACCCTTGGTCCAGATGAGCCCCCTTCCCCTTTCTCTAGGCTGAGAAAACAACGCGAGCCGAGGTTGCTTTGGCTCCACTCAGCTTCATTTCCTCAGCTCCAGCTGCTTTCAGTCCACTCGGGAGGAGGGGGAGGAGGTGGTGGTGGCAGCTCGCGTTGTTTTCTGAGCTCTAGGCTGAGAAAACAACGCGAGCCGAGGTCGCTCCACTCAGCTTCATTTCCTCAGCTCCAGCTGCTTTCAGTCCACTCAGAAGGAGGGGGAGGAGGTGGTGGTGGCAGCTTGCGTTGTTTTCTGAGCTCTAGGCTGAGAAAACAATGCGAGCCGAGGTCGCTCCACTCAGCTTCATTTCCTCAGCTCCAGCTGCTTTCAGTCCACTCGGGAGGAGGGGGAGGAGGAGGTGGTGGTGGCAGCTCACGTTGTTTTCTGATAGTGAGATCATTTCCCAAATTAATTGATTCACTAACCCAAAAGAAGAAGATGTTGATGACAGTGGGAGGCAGGAGTCACTCTCTCCCTTGCAAGAAAAAAGCAAGAGCCGTTCTTATGATCTCTCCCTCTCTCTCTTTCTCCCCGTAATACAGTCAAGCCCTTTCCAGCACGCGCGCACGATCCGCCCCCGCCGCTTTGCACCTTGCAAATGCAAAAACCCTGGGGTTTTGCATTTGCAAGGTGCAAAGGGGCGGGGGCGGATCGTGCACGCGTGCTGGAAAGGGCTTGACTTTATTCGGGGGGGGGGAGAGAGAGAGAGAGAGAGATATCATAAGAACGGCTCTTGGTTTTTTCTTGCAAAGGAGAGAGTGACTCCTGCCTACCACTGTCATCATCATCATCTTTTGGGTTAGTGAATCAATTAAACTTTTCATGATAGTGAGATCGTTTCCCAAATTTCCCTTAAATCAGGGAAGAAATCAGAAACAAACCTTTGGGCTGAGAATAAGCTGTTCCTATGATGCCATTTTTGTTCACTGCAGTGTGAAAAGTGTGAAAAAACACACTTCTTTTTCTTCATCTTCTTGTTCCCTATTTACTGGTCTCTTTCAAAGAGGAAATTGTGAACATCAAACTTATTCTCAACTGTCCTAGTGAAAGTTTTTATTGGTATCTATTTTTATTTTTGAAATTTACCAGTAGCTGCTGCATTTCCCACCCTCGGCTTATACTCGAGTCAATAAGTTTTCCCAGTTTTTTGTGGTTAAATTAGGTGCCTCGGCTTATATTCGGGTCGACTTATACTCGAGTATATACGGTATGTACTCACTGCCCCTTACATTCAGGTCGAAAAGCAGGGCATTATAAAGTACTTTTGTGTTGTGCATAATCTTTTTTTCTCTATCAAACAAATAATTTTGGGAAGATATCTTATATTTGGGGCTTTCAACTAAATATAGTATCATCTGAAATGTTTTGTGAAATGATACTCCAGTCACCCTACCCAACCTCCAAAGCACAGAATTTGATTGCTGCTCCTGGATGGATGTGTAGTTTTATTTAAAAAGAAATAAGAAATAAGGGAATATAGTATCAACACATAATTCAGTGTAATTTTCAAGAGGCAAATTATGACTTCAATTCATGTCAAATTATCTTTTATTTTTACTAATCAGATTGTTACCTTCCTATAATCACATAATTAATTTTTATAGACTTCAGACTATGCAACACTGCTTTGACATTCTGTTTAATGTTTTTTCAGGTGAAAAAAAAGCTTGAAAATAAATGTCTTTACAAGGTGCCAAGAATTGTGCAAATACTGAGGTTTGATACATACAACAGAATAAATGGCCTGTTTAGTACTAAATCTAATAAATCTCCCACTGCATTTTTCTTGAAACATTTGGAATGATCTTTGTTTCATTTACTGAATATTAAGAACTCTTTCATACTTTGTCCTGCATTTCCCTGATGTTTAGTTAGCACATATTAAATAGTGAATATTTTTCCAATCTAATATTTTGTGTAAAAAAGGATCACAGGATTCTTTATATAGTCTACTTAGCAACATTGATTTAAGCTCCAATTCAAGTTGCATTATACTTACTGTCACGGTGGTGGAGGAGTTGAGAAAGTGTTGCCATTGACTTTTTCAAAATAAAGTTCATAAGGATTAGAAAGATATGAAACTGTTCAACAGATTCTGGCATTGGAGTCTAGCAAAAGTATAAATGCATGCATAATATAATGTTTAGAAAGGCTGTCACAAAATGTAATAGCTTACTGAGTTAAAATAAATGCAAAACTTTTTTACAATCACAAAGGATAGGGTTATTAATAACTGCTAGACATAATAGCTAAATATACCATATCTCTTACAAGTTCAAACACAGTATGCTTCCACAATACAGTATTTTTGTAATTCATGCCACATGCTGAAGACTTCCACCAAGGGAAACTGATGGTTATGTTCTTATTTGGATTTCCTGGCTGCTGCTTGAAAGCTGGCCTAGTGGATGAATCTTCTATCTGCACTAAAAAGGCCTTTTTATGTCCTTTCATTTTCTTTAAGGACACATGCGTTGTAGCTAAGTTGTGTATATGTGCGTGTTCAAAGGGATATAATGAAAGTTTTAAGGGAGCTTTCCCTTTTCTTTTTATACAATGTAGTAGTATGCAATTCAAGGAATGCTGATTGCCAATCTTTTTAAAACAACACCTGGAAAGAACCAAGCCTTATACCTGTGCGGTATCTGCCATCCCGCATCTGATGGGCGGCTTGTGAAAGGGAGCGAAGGGAAGAGAAACGACAGGAAGCGAAGTTTCCTCTTGATGAGCGCGCCCCGAATGTCTTGGCACACGCTCTTTTATTGTGCTTTTTTACAACAAAATTATTTAATCAAAAAGCTCAAGTCAAACATGGTAATCTCATCAGGATGTGCATGTTTACAAAGCTGCATACCGGACAGATTATTTACAAAGTGGATAAGCTTATTAACAAACGTCTATCTCCTTGTCTCTTGTACGTGCCTTGCAAAGGTCACTGAAGAGACAGAAGTTAATGATTACACGTGAATGATACAATGTTGCAAACGCATGAATGATACATAGTTGCAATGATACATAATTGCAAACACATGAATGATACATAGTTACAACATCTCTTCTGTTTTTATTATTTATGACGAGTCTTCTTCCTCATCCGAGAAAACAGGAACCATTTTTCTGAAATGTTCGCCGTCCCCGTCATCTAGGGAAGAGTGCGACCCGTCAGCGTCAGGGTTGTCCAAGGAGCGGTAACTCAGCAATGACATTTTTTCGTCTGGTGTTGAGGATATAACATGAGCTTGCAATAGTACATTAACATCAGCAGAGGATAATTGATTTTTTAAAAATTGCAATATTCTATTAAAACAACAAGGTCCTATAATACATCTCAATATAATGATTATTAATGATCCTGCCAATGCAGTTAAAAAGGTTGTAAACCATGGTGAAATAGAAAACACCCCCCCCCCTGCTATCAGCATAAAGACAAAATTCTTCTTTAAGCATAGCACACAATCCCCCTTGTTTTAAAAAATAACAGATCTAAATCTTTACAATTTTGCAAAAGGGGGTATTCCATGGGTACCTGTAGGGATATAAAATCATCAGAGTTATACACGCAAGCCATACTTGAATGCAAAATGATTTAGATTTAACAATTTCATCCCCGTGGATACATGCCATGAAACCGGTGTAACAAGTCCAAACAAAATTATTGCCAGGGATAAAATACATTCCTTTCAGGCGTGATGTTAAAGTTCCTCCTGAAGTGGTGTAGATTGCAGAATATCCCCTGGTTGTGTGGGTGTGTCTGCCAAATCGAATTGAAGTGGTGGGTAGAAGTCTTCTATGCAAGAAAAATTGGTTGTAGAACTTAAACGAACGCCTTGAAAGTCAGTTATAGTCCAAGTAATATTATATCTTCTATGAGGCTTCTGCGGATCGTCATGGACAGTTCTTTTGAAGCGTCGTTTGTTGACAGGATCAGAGTTCGGGTATATAAAAACATCACAAGCAGGAGAGAGGGCTATGGACAAGTTAATTGTAGAACATTTGCGAAATGAGGAGGGAATTCAATTAGTAGAAAAAGGATAATAATTACAATAATGAAAATGAAGATTAATTTGGTAATTCATCAAGGATGTTAGTTGGGGTGGGGAAACCCATAATACAATAGAAGGACATTTAGGTCCCCCTATGTTTTAGATTGAATAGAGGAAAAGATTTTAAGGTTCCTTTCCATAGGAAGAGTAAAGAAAGAACAAAAGAGCGAGTGGTAGAGTGTTCTTTAAATAAAACAGAAGTGACAGAATGAAAACTACGGATAGCATTTTCATGACGTACCCACATGGAACAAGTATAATAGCCTTCTGTTAATGAAATGGTTTTAACACGAATAGTCTTTTGACAGGAAGCATAGGTTTTGTTGAAGTAAGGTAGAAATTGCAAAGAAGATATAGGCAAGAATATCAGGAAGAGTTTTAAGATACAGATGTAGCAGAGGAATTCCCATGATAGGGTCTTACTGCCCGACCAGGGATCCAGCAAGTGGTTTTGTCTGGCAGTAAGATCGCAGCGTAGCCTCGTCCCCAAGTGAGAAGCTCAGCGGGACCCTGCCAGGCAGGATCTGGCAATCTGCGATAATATACCAGAGGTCTGTTAGGCGGGGGTGAGGGGGAGGAAAAATGATGCGAAGCAGCAGAAGTGGGAGGAATGCCAGTCAGATTGAGAAAGTTTAAAGTGTAAAGACAAATGTTAAGAGAATTTTGCAATGCTGGGAGGTTCGGGGGTTTTTCCCGCAACGAATATCGATCAAGAGTACGTTTCAGAGACAAGTTCGCTTGTTCCACAATAGCCTGCCCCTGGCTGTTGTAGGGAATCCCAAACTTGTGAGTTACATCCCATCTGTTACAGAAGTCCTGGAAAGCAGAACTTGTATAGGCAGGTCCATTGTCTGTTTTTATTTCTTTTGGACGTCCCAGCGAGGCAAAGGTACGAATTGAATGATTGATGACATGTTTTACAGTTTCTCCCCTTTGAGGAGTAGCCAGAATAAACCCTGAATATGTATCTATGGAAATGTGCAAATATTTCCAAGGGGCAAAAGGTGGATACTGAGTTACATCCATTTGCCAAATTTCACAAGCTTTTAATCCTCTAGGATTTACTCCTATGGGAATGGAATGTCCTTGCTTACTACATGTGGGGCATTGTTGAATAATGGCAGCAGCTTCTACCTGAGTTAGAGCAAATTGAAAAGTTATCATAACTTGGCAGGGGAGATTCAAACACACTCCCTGCTTCTATTTTATAATGGACTTTTAAAGCCTCCATAATTTTCCTCCAAGTGACCAAAATGCCAATAGGTGCACGAGGAGGACTATGGAGATGTTCACCAATTTTTTGCCAATTGGAAATTTTTAAGGACCCTTCCTCTGAATAATTAGGACAATGTTGCCACACATAAGCCAATAATATAGCAATAGGTTTCTTTTTTACAGGAGAGCCCTTTAAATTAGCAGAATATTTAGAAGAAGCGACTAATTCCCTCAATTCCTTCAGGTGCTGCGTCTGTTGTTGAGAAAAGTTTCCACCCATACTTACGAAAGTCGAGACCATGTTTCAGATCCGATGATGTGCAATTCGCTTCAGGCCTGGCGATGCACAGCTCCCATCGAGCTGATAAGATATGGGCGCGTCGCTGCGTATCCCCCTTAGGGAATCACCTCGGGGTCACCAGAATGCGGTATCTGCCATCCCGCATCTGATGGGCGGCTCATGAAAGGGAGCGAAGGGAAGAGAAATGACAGGAAGCGAAGTTTCCTCTTGATGAGTGCGCCCCGAATGTCTTGGCACACGCTCTTTTATTGTGCTTTTTTACAACAAAATTATTTAATTAAAAAGCTCAAGTCAAACATGTTAATCTCATCAGGATGTGCATGTTTACAAAGCTGCATACCGGACAGATTATTTACAAAGCGGATAAGCTTATTAACAAACGTCTATCTCCTTGTCTCTTGTACATGCCTTGCAAAGGTCACCGAAGAGACAGAAGTTAATGATTACACGTGAATGATACAATGTTGCAAACGCATGAATGATACATAGTTGCAATGATACATAGTTGCAAACACATGAATGATACATAGTTACAACATACCTGCTGTAAGTCATAATTATAGCTGCATTGTGCAGACCCCATGTGCTTAGTGTGGGCTCAAGAAAGCTAGCACAGACTTGACTTCTGAGCAAAAACAGCAGCAGGCTTTTACAAAGCACTATGGTGGCATAAATGCCTTACTTATCAAATAGTCTGCACTCCGAGGAATTGGTTTGCTGCTGAACAAATGCATATTTTTGAAGACTTAAAATTAAGCTGTTTCTAGAGCTTCTGTTTTCAAAACAATCTTTTTTCTTTCGTTCTTTCTTTTCTTTCTTTCTTTTTCTTTTTTCATGGTACAAACTAAAAGAAGATTTGATACAATTTCTTTCACTACCCTTTCAAATCCATACGCTTTGATGGCAGAGTCTTATAATCACTGGCATCAAAATAGGAAGCTTTAAGCCAAGCATTGATTGGGTTTTAGCTATCCTCTTGGGAATTAGTCCTATAGAACCATAAGAAGTATATATTATCTTTGCTTAAATCAAAAAGATTATGTAAATACATTGCATACAAGTTGGAAGCATAAATCACAGATGTTATTGGGATGGAAAGTTTATTACCAGAGAAATCTACAGCTTCCAAGTTCTAATGTGTTAAGTAAAAGGTGACATCTGGTATACTAATTTATGCTAAGTGAAGAAATGTTCAGATTAAAATAGGATGTGTTTAAATGTTGTTAATGTCATCACAGGGAAACTAAAAGTCATTGATAAGTGAGGTGACTCTGACCCAAATATATTTAAGTGAGTGTGCTTATACGAATTATGATGTCAGTGAAAAGGGAATTATATGCATGTGAATATGTACTATAGCTCAGAAATGATGCATCATATTATAATGTAGATTATTGTACCCTTAGTCCCCATAAAAATTACATGGTCACCAATTTACCAGACTCTACCATGATTACTGAAAAATGTTTGAAGATAAAGCAGCATATAATTGCATACAAGGGATTATTTACCGCTGTCATGCATTTTTTGCAGCCTAGCTTGAAGCACAATACTGTTTTGTCCAGTTGTTTTCAACTCTATATGAACAGACGAACATAAATTTGCCTAAATTGTCTGCTTTGTCAGCTGCTTTGAGTCCTTGTAAGCCAGGCCTGTCAAGTCCGTGGACTGGATGCATCATGCACTGGCCATGCCCACGTCTGGTTTAGCAAGTTGTGATACATCACATGATGCCACAAGTTTGACACCCCTGTTGTAAGCTAATGCATGTGGCTCCTTGATAGTATATAGTCACATTAGTGTCCAGAATATTTAAGGTTCATTATTAGTGTTTCTACTGAGCACTTTAGCTTTACCTCATCTAATATTGAACAATTTCAGGTTCACGGTCCAATGTTCTCAAGGACTACAATTTAATTTATTTAGCTTTTCTGATGGTCCATATTTTATATTTTACAAGAGAGAAAACCATGGCCTGGACAGCATTTGTTGTCAGTATTATGACTGTGTATTTTACTATTTTGTATAGACTTTCATGATATTCTATAAAAATACTGTGATATTCGCATCTGTGTGTTTATATGTGTCTATTTTTCTTTTCTTCTTTCTAGGAGAAACAGCCTCGGTGGCCTAAAGGCCCTGTTGGCATAGTGGTTATAATTGCAATGTTGCAATCTAACTCTGCCCACAGTCTGCAGTTTCATTCTGATGGGTTCATGGTTAAATCAGCTTTCCTTCTTTTTGAGGTCGGTAAAATAAGGAGCCAGACTGTTGGAAGCAGTAAACCACCCAGAAAGTGCTGTAAATCACTGTTCTAACCCAAGTCACATAGGCAGATGCAGGCACCAATAAAGTTGTTTATTACACTGCTAAACAGATGGCCTTCCAGGGATAAATTCCATCCCTCTTTTCCCTACAAAACCACCATGAACAGTCAATGTTACCCAGTCACACTATCTGGGTCCAATAGTCATCAGAACCAAGCCCTCAAACAGAACAAAAGTCAAAATTCAGAAAGCCAGTGGAGATGTTTGTCAGCACAATCCAGAGCTGGAGTCCGCAAAACAAGGTCTGCAAATCCAGAGACTGAAACATGAGTCAAAGTTTCCAAAAATCAGGAGAGTGAGTGCCAAGACAAATAGTTGTTCCTCGAACGCACCCTCCTCTGGTTAAATCAACCAAAGCCATGTGTTTCTGGTGAGGAATAGGGTAACCTCCTCATGAGCAGCCTCGCAAACCTCCTTTGAGCTTCCCTCTGAACTCATTGATTGGATGAGGGAGGCAGCTGTTACCCAACTCATCAGAGGGGACTAGTCTATCATTGCTGTTGCCCATCTGCAGCTGATCTTCCCTTGCATTCATGAAAGCAGGCAGCTTCCCATCCAGTTGATTACTTCCCCCAGTACTGGAGGGGCTTGGGACAGCATTGTCCTCAGCCCCTGGATTCTGGATGTTCCAGAGCAGATGTGACATCCCTGTCAGATGGTCCCAATTCCTCCTCTTCCTCATCCCTTGAACTGAGGTCCAACAGGGTGATGACAAGCATTGTGGTCTATAAGTCTAAGTCTATAAGTCTATAAGTCTAAGTGCTATTGCTAGTGCTATTTTTTCATTGTAAATCCTGTTCTATTAAATTATAATTCATAATATCCTCATAAGCACTTCATTTTAAAAATTTTATTTGATTAAAGAGCTGCTTCATTCAAATGTGTACTATATAATGGCTAAGCAGGGGTGGGATTCTACCAGTTCGCACCTTTTCTCTAGAACCGGTTGTTAACATTCTAAGCAGTCCAAAGAACCGGTTGTTAGAAGAAATTACTGGCCTAATCCTGTAAGGAAGGCAGGAAGGAAACATTCTGGTGTTGCTTACAGAAACTGCCTCTCCGTTAACCCTTATTACATTCTTGGCAGGACTAGACTTCCTGTCTCAGGAACTTCTCTGGAGTTTTTTTCCCCTCCTTTGCTGGTACTTTGCTTGTGTGGAGTAACCATTCAAAGTTACAGTGGCACTGAAAAAAGTGACTTATGACCATTTTTCACACTTACGACTGTTGCAGCAACCCCACAGTCATGAGAGGCCATGCAAGGAGATGTGTGCCTCGATGTGAACATTGAGTTGGCCACACCCAGCCAATAACATGACTACCATGTCCACCCAGTCACATGACCACCAAGCCATGCTCACCACCTAAGCCATGCCCACACAACCGGTTGTTAAAAATTTTGAATCCCACTCCTGTGGCTAAGGGTTTAGATTATGAACCTTGAATCCCTGTTAAATCATACAAAGAATACATTATGATTATGGTCCATGTACTCCTATACAAACTAGCTTAAAGTGCCTCATATTTGTGAGGACATATAGGTATGGAAATCTATATAAGCAGATAGGTCTATAATTGGAGATTTAGCCAGCATAGGTTGACATGATTGTGAAAGTTAATTCATTGGTTCAGTGAATGTTAAGCAATAGAGGTATCTAGACCAGTCATAGACATCTTTTGACCTTTCATGAAAGAAAAGTGATAAAGGATACAAGTCTGGAAGAACTTAATTTAGTATTTAAACTGAGGATGGAATAGTCCAAGAAACTTACTAATAAACCATGTCAGTTTTTAAATAAAGGCATAAACATCTTTCACTTCAACTGCCATTTTGAAAGATATATGATTATTTTAGATTAACTTTCCTATTTTATTCTGCATATTTTTATATTGGTATTTTGTTTGTGTGTGTATGTGTATCTATGTGTGTCTGTGTCTGTGTGTAATTTGATTTCAAGTTTTATCTTAAGGAAACTTAAAGTAGAAAAAGGAAGAACAAGCTTATAAATAAATAAGTATAAAAGTGACATGGGCCAAAATAAATGAAAAAAAATTGTTGACATATAACCACATATGTGATATAAAAGCTCCATGAGTAATTCTAATTTATTAAAACTCCTTTTGTTTCAAAATAAAATGGTATATGAATAAAGTTTCGCTTAGGAAACTTATTCTATAAGATACCACTGTAGTATGGAGAACAAATACATGATGACAAAATAAAAATGAAACAGAGATTTACATATGTATTATCTCCAGAAATAGAAGTTTGTGTGTAATGTTCCATTTTTCTTCCAGATTATGCCAATTCAGAGCTAAATTTTCAGTTTCTGTTCTAGGCCTAATACTGGAAAAAAAATCTTCTAGTTCATTTCCAGAATGGTTGAATTGGTATAATCTTGAGGAAAAATAGATTTTTTGGAAGGACTTCTTGAGCTGAATTGTTTTGTAAGAATCTAATATGACATGGCCAAGTGATGTGACTAACTTATCTGCTCTTTTTGAGTTTGTAAAAGTCACTTTGTTCCATATAATATTCACATGGTTTTATCTTAATCATTCTGTTAGTCTCATTTTCAAAAGTCAGATTTGGACCATTTGGAAATTTGGAAAAAAGGCTTTGGATTTTGTGTAAATATGACACCCCTCAACCATTCACTAATAGGCTAACTTGTATGGACTTCTCTATGAGCTAGGAAAAATTTTCCCACATATTTCAGGAATCCACTCATTAAAGCGGATGTTAAAGCATCAAAACCTGATTTTTAACCTTGTTTAAAAAAATCAGGTGGGGAAGCAAGTGAAGACTTTATTCAATAGGAAGAGATTCTCTTCCTCTTTGCATGAGGTCTTAAATACTTGTTTGAAGATTAAATACCTCTAAGAATACCAAATTCTTAGCTACCTGAGAAATTGGAACAAAACAGGAGAGCAGCTTTATAGGATTATTCTCACTATAATAAATAAATCAAATAATTAATAGATAATGGTCAATAATTCTTAGATTTGTTTCAGAAACATGAGGCCAATTAAAGAGAATCAGAGAAGTCAGTGGTATTTCAAAGTTTAGAAATCAAATCCTCTTAAATGTATACTCTTTGCCTTAAGCTATTCATTTGGGGTTGGTGAGCTTTTCTTTTTAAACTTCATTATTTTTTTCTAGATTTGATATTAGACTAATGAGTGCCACATTTTTTTGAATGGAACACTTTAATTATTCAACTGGTAGCAGCAATGAAACTAAGAAAACTTTTTTGATATTCTTGAGAGGGCTTGAATGAACTTCTCTGAAACTATCTTCAAACAATGTGGTCAGGATAGAAAAAAAATGTTGCTTTGTCCTGAACCACATCATATTTGCATGGCCAATCTATTTTATACAAATTGGCAACACAGTTCTTGATTATACCAAACCATATTTCATAATATGTAAGTAGATTCTACTCAGACAGAAAATTGTATCTTTTCCTGATGCTTATTATACTCTATAAAATCTGTTCCAGAATGTGTCCAAAACCCAAAGCAAGTTTTTTCTGGGTGTAAAAACAAAGAGAACAGCCTGAAAGAAACAGAGGAGACCTACTGTTCTACCAGATGTCGTTTCACTGGTGGATTAATTTTCATGGTGTGTCTATTTCCATTGTTACAACATAGCATAAGCTATATGGAGAATACAGTTTTACTTCTTGTATTAAGCACTTGTGTTTTAATTTATTTCTAATATGAAGATGCAACAATAAAAATAAGAAAAACATCTACATTTAGAGAACAATTAATTTTTCATGGCTTACCATGAAAAGAGTTAGTTTCACTCTTATTCCATTTGTGGCCTCTTCCATATAGTCAGTCCTTGATTTATGACCATTCAAAGTTACAGCCAAGCTGAAAAAAGTGACTTATGACTGGTCCTTACACTTAAAACCATCATACTGTCCCAACAATCGTACAATCAAAATTTGGACACTTGGCATTATTTTTGCAGTGTCCTATACTTACATGATCATTTTTTGCTACTTTCCCTCCAGCTTCCAACAAGCAAAGTCAATGGGGGAAGCTGGATTCACTCAAGCATCATGTGGTTCATTTAACAATTAGGTTATTTCCTTCATGACTGCAGGAAAGGTTGTAAAATAGGACATGATTACAACTGCCTTGCTGATGTACCAGTCCCAATTGTGTTCATATGTTAAGGATCACCTAAAGTAATTATTATCAGCAGATTAACAGAAAGCAAGCTAACATTCATAATGAACATTAACAGTTAGTACCCAACTTACGAACGGTCACTTTGCATTCAGTTCCAGTGCATAGACTGATAGCTACTTAATTTACAAACTGAAGCACAACAGTAGTGGGATTCAAAATTTTTTACTACCAGTTCTGTGGGCGTGGTTTGGTGAATGTGGCAGGGGAAAGATACTGCAAAATCCCCATTCCCTCCCCACCTCACTAACCTGCTTTCCAGCTCCATTTTTCTGTACAGGGCAACAAAAGAAACCCCAGCCAATCAGCTGGAACTTGGGAGGAAAAGAATAGATGGGGCAGAGCCAATCAGAAGTGGTATTTGCCAGTTCTCTGAAATACTTAGAATTTCCGCTACCAGTTCTCCAGAACTAGGCAGAACCTGCAGAATACTATCTCTGCTAAACAAGTTTTGATTTAAAGGTTGTATCTAATTTAGAATATTTTTACCCATTATTTATCCAGAGGCAAATCATCATTTTATACAAATGTAATTCATGCAAAAACAATAATCATCTGCTTATTCTTTTTTCTTTTTCTCTCCATCACTGTGAATTAATAGTGTTGTTTTCTTTTTCACATATGTCTGGAAGATGTTCATCAGATTTACATTTTCTTATTACAGAATTCAAAAATAAACCATACTTCACAGCTCAAAGTGTGGAAGATGTCATTAAATTGGCTGTCTAATTAAGGTGTAAAAAGTTTAATTAAACTAATGGCAGCCTGACTCAATTATTCTAAAATATATTGAAACACATGCTATACATGTGATTGTTATTTACTAATTACTAAAAAAGGACTTTTATTTATTCTGTTAGTACAGTATAATCATAGCATTAAGGTTTTAGATATATAGCTTCCATTATACTAAAGTTAACCTATTTGTAATAAAATATCAATTTCTTACCATTCAGCAATATTGTTGAAAATATCCTTCAATCTGTAGACAAACTGTTTATTAAAACTGTTAAGGCAAAACATTCTTATTTGACATATATAGATGTGCAAACATTAACAGAAGAAAGACAAGTTGGTAAGTGCAGAAGCAGATTAACAAATGATTTGGCTGCAGGTTTTTAAGTATGTAGTTAGTTTCATGAGAAAAGCACAATTGCTTCACTTCAGAGGTGGTATTCAGCAGGTTCTGACCAGTTCTAGAGAACTGATAGCGGAAATTTTGAGTAGTTCGGAGAACCAGCAAATACCACTGACTGGATATTTTACAGTATTCTTCCCTGCCACACCCACCAAGCCATGCCCACAGAACCAGTAGTAAAAAAAAATTGAATCCCACTTCTGCTTCACTTGCTGTAGTGAAGTCAGCTGAAAACATGTTCTTTTCTATGGAAAATTTCAAGGTCCGTTAAAAGAAGATATTTGATAACAAGAGCAGGAAAGATCTCTGCATTTGTTTCATATTCATTTGAAAAATACTGAGATAATGCTTATTTATTTAAATAGGTAAGAAGCAAGCAAATAGATCAAATGAAAAATAAGCAATTGTAAATTCCTTTCTCTTGCTAGTACATTTTTCAAGAAATAATGACTTTATCCGACAAATATTTCCACATATGACACTAAGGTAAGGAGCATTGATCTAATAATCAAGTAACAGTTACCAATATGGCTGGCAATGTCTGCTTGGAAGAATTTTAGTAAATAAGCAACTGGGTGGCAATATTATCAGTACCTTCATCAGCTTCTTTAAAAAGTGGCATTTGGGTTTTTTTTTTTTTTAATAGAAGCAGGTCTTACATCAGAAGTGATATTCAACAGGTTCTGACCAGTTCTGGAGAACCGGTAGCAGAAATTTTGAGTAGTTCGGAGAACCGGCAAATACCACCTCTGACTAGAGATTTTACAATATCTTTCCCCTGCCATGCCTGCCAAGCCACTTGGATAGTTAACATTAATTAAATGTAATAAACAAAAAAAGCATCACAACATTAATTCATCCTCTCTATTCTGCAAATATTTCCTCATTTTTTAAGGATAGAAGATTTCTATTAATTTCTAAATCCCTTAAAATCATTCTAGACTAATATGTTTGACCTCAATATATAGTTAAAATATAATATAAAATTTGAGGCAAAAATATTTTCAGATTAAGAGCATGATCTATTCTCTTTGGATTTGCTTTTGTTACATTTTTTTAAAGACCAATTCCACAGCTTGAAAAGTGTCTTGAACTCCACTGATTGTGGAAGAAATAAAATCCAGGAGTGTCTTTTATCTGCTTTGGTTGATATGTCATCTGCAACTTGCAGGAGTATGTATCTATTTTCTAATACTGTACGTTTTAACTGGAAAAATGTTTTTGGCTAGTAGAGCTAGTTACTTGAAATGCATTTATTATTGATTTATTTGAATCCCACCTTTATTATTTTTTCTAAATTACTCAAGGCAGTGAGCATATCTAAATTACTCAAGGCAGTGAGCATATCTAAATTACTCAAGGCAGTGAGTATATCTAAATAACTCAAGGCAGTGAGCCTATCCAACACAACTTCTATCTCCTATTTTCCCCACAACAACAATTCTGTGGTAGTTGGGTTGAAAGAGAGTGATTGGCCCAAGGGTCACCCAGCCAGCTTTCATGCTGAAGATGAGTTAAGAACTCACAGTCTGATCCCTTAACCACTTAGACCAGGAGTGTCAAACTCACGTTGTCACAGCGGCATCACGTTTTTCCTCTTCACTAAATCAGGAGTGGGCATGGCCAGCCCATGATGCATCTGGCCCATGGGCCGGGAGTTTGACCGCCCTGCACTAGAGCAAACTGACACTTCATTATAAATTATGAAAATATTTAAATTTAATGCTATTTGTGTGTTATTTCTAATTTGCTATTATTTTGTGGATTACTTTTTTAAAAAATCCATTCCATTGAAATACTGGATTCTAATTTCACATTGGATTGGAAATGAGGGGGGAGGGGAAACCATGATTTTAGGATGATTCTATGTGATCAATGTCAGACCAAGAGCATAGTAGTAGCATTTCTATAATTTATGTGCTGCCTATCTTGCCATTCGAGGCAACTCTGTGCAGCTTACAATGTAATAAGTTATATAAATATAAAAACAAATTAAAATTATAGAGGATTAAGTGCAATCTAGATAAAAATCACAGGTTTGGAGCAGAGCAGAGGTACCAATCACCTTCAGCCTAGCCAGGTTTTAAGCCTTTTCCTGAAGGTCAGAACAAAGGGGACTGATCTCACCATCAATGGTAAGATGTTCTATTGTGCAGGAACCAGGGCAGAAAAGGGTCTTCTCCTCAACTCAAAATTCCTTGGCTAATTGGATACATAGTAGGCCTCTTCTACCAGGATCCGGTTGGGTGAAGACAGTTCCTTGGATATCCTGGATCCCTGCCATAGAGGGCTTTAAAGTTTATAACTACCTCAAATTAACTTCGAATTAGACCTGAAACCACCCTAAGGGTCTCCAGAACTGTCCATGATGCCACATTCTGGACCAATAGTAGCTTCCAAATATTTTTCAAGGGTAGCCCCATATAGAGTACTTTGCAATAATCCAAATGATGATTGGGGCATGAATGACTCAGTATG
Source organism: Hydrophis major (assembly GCA_033807585.1). Taxonomy (NCBI): domain Eukaryota; kingdom Metazoa; phylum Chordata; class Lepidosauria; order Squamata; family Elapidae; genus Hydrophis; species Hydrophis major. Next base: position 284,986,103 of record CM066329.1, read on the forward strand.
ATCCAGAAAAGGGCACATGTTGACCAATTGAATATAATAATAATTAGATTGTAAATTGAGTTGACTTGGAGTGGATTTTATTTGAATGGAGGGTTTTTTGTGGGGTAATTTGTTTGATTAAATGACAGTATGGAGAAACAGTGAGACACGCTGAATAAGTTTAAAAATTCTACATCTCTCTCAATTGGAGGCACTTCTGATAATCATGGTGGTCGTGGCTATGTTTGAAGGAATGAAAGAAAGAAGCAAGTGTCAACTGGGAAGCTAAAATTGAAACCTGAGAGCTGCGACACAGACTGGCTTTGCCTATAGATCTGGCAGTGGTCTTGGGTGGCTTTGCTGGCTCCTTGGTTGGATTTCAGACAGAGACAGGTATTTGGCCCTTACACGCACAGGCTGAAGATTATGATGAGGGAATGCACCCTTCTTTCCTCATAGTTATTCTTTCTCCCCATTACAACCCTATACATTTATCAAATAGTATAACTGGGTTATGATTCTCAAAATAAATAAAATTAATATAGTAACGGTAGTTGTAGCTGTACTAATTAAATATATGTCTAAACATAATTATGAAAGAGACTGAGCATCTGAAATTATTTTTCTTCAGAATAATATGGCTATTCTTCCTAGGATATTTTGCTGGCTCAGTCTCAGTCTCAGTCTCTAAACCAATTTTTTTTTTTTCATATAAACCAGAAAGTAAAAAGTACAAAAGTGCTTTAACCTGAAATGTAGACTTATAAGTAAACAACTTTGTACCATTAATGCCTGTAGAGAGGCAATGAGATTTTATCAAACATTTGACAAAGAGACAGTAAAAATATTGTTTAAATCTTAGCAAGAAGCAGTACCACGTGGGAATGGCTTATTGATGCATCTGGAAATAGAGACACCAAGCCTACTAGAGAATTGTTTGCAGGATTATGGAAGCTATTCAAAAATTCCCATATGAAAAAAGTCTCTGCTGAAACCTGGGACTTTTTTTATTGTTTACATTGAGAATTCACTGTGCTTTTTGCTGCAGTAAAATTTTGCCATGATTTCCTTACCATCTCCCAAAAGAAAAATAAGCTTCTAATAGGACTTTTGAAAAGTTGGTTTTGTGCATCCAGATTTAATTAAAATCAACTCACTATTCAGTTCTTGCTAGGTTTTTTTGCTTCTCTCAGTAATATAGAGGAAATATCAGAGCTCTGGAACAAATTCATTGTAGTACCTATGTTTAAGAAAAAATCTCAAAAAGACCTCTCCAATTATCACCTTGGGGGAAAAGGCAATTGCTAGATTGAATTGATTTTTGTTCATTTTGTAATAAAACAGCAGAAGATTCTGCTACATCATCAAGATTTCTATGTAGTCAGCAACAAATCTTTTGCTTCTGTTTTATTCATTTTATTTACAGAGTGATGTATTTTTATTAGAACAGGGAAATAAGTGACAAGTCATTTTGTTGTAGTCTGAATGGAAAATTATTGAAGGCCTCTTCAATTTCTTTCAAAATGAAGAAAATCCAAAATTGAGAAGATATATATTTGATTAACAGTGAATTAAATCTTTGTTTTTTTCTTCAACTAAATCTTCCATATTTGGATGGCCAACAATATGACCTACTGTATGACCCTATCCTTATAAAAGAAATTCAGGATGTGTGTTTGTGTAGATGAACATAGGTGTGCGCATGTATCTCCTTTGAGTCAGACTTAATTCTTAATGACAAGTCCATGTAGTTTTCTTGGCAACATTTTTCAGGAATGATTTGGCATTGCCTTCTTCCTAAGGTTGAGAAAGAATGATTGACCTAGAATTCAAAGTCTCCATGTTTCTAGATCAACATCTTTAACCATTACCCCAAAACTGTATTTTAGGGTATGTATTACCCCAAAACTGTATTTTATAGATATTTTAAATTCCAAACTTTGGTCTGATTTCCTTTCTCTATTTGGAAAATATTTAGATCTGGTGCTGCTGATTACTCTCAGAGAGCCCCATACTATCATAATTATTAAACCAATGATCATCCATGCTGTGTTAATTATAAAGCTATTAATATGTATATGTTCAACTCCTATCTGGAATTTTTCTTAATTGTTTCAAAAAGGAATAAGCAAGTTTGATACATCTGGATCAAGTAGAAAGTATTCACTGTGGAGAAGAGCCTAACACTTAGAAATTGTTAGTAAAATGGGCTAAATCTCTTTTAACATTCATAGTAAATATGTAAAGACTTTCTCAGCAGTGTTGCTTAAGGCATAGAAATTTTAGCCAATGATACTAAAGAAAGAGATGCACAGGAGAAGAGTAAAAAAGCCTGCCCAAGGCTCTGCATTGATCTTTTGGTTGAATGGTGTCAAACAAGTAAGAAATTGATGGTGATGGGATTACCGGGATTACTGATGGTGATTATACAAGCAGTTTTCCAAAAGGCAGAGTTACCCTGGTCTATTCTTTCTTTTTTCTTATAGTCCCTAGTTATTTATTATAATATATTTAATGCTTTTAAACACTTAATTAGGCAGTTTATAGCAACAGAATTGTATAGCAATAAATTCTATAACTCTGTCTATCTATCTATCTGTCTATCTGTCTATCTATCTATCTATCTATCTATCTATCTATCTATCTATCTATCTATCTATCTATCTATCTATCATCTTCTTCCCTGAGGAAATTAGGCATGACTCATAATGCTATTGACCATTGCATTCTGTGCCACAAATTCTTCCCATTCTGGATGTATGACAAAGAACCTGGTGTACACAAATTGCCCTGTCTATGGAATTCTGCCTCATTTAATTTTTTTTCATCTCTAGCAAAAAGAAGTGGATGGGATGTATATTGAGATTGAACCTGTAGGCTACATTCACACCATCAAATGCTGCTTTCTTAACTTGTCCATATATTGTAATATTTTTTTTTCAAATTACTAGTATATAACAGTGGTAGCAAATTCTCAGCAACTGCACTGAAAGTTATATTACCTTCCATACTAGTAGAATATATACCTGGCATCCATAGTAGTGATGAATATCCATGTCCTCATTTAATTTGACTACTCTCCTTTAAAAGTGACCAAATGGAAGCCTATATTGTTGATTCTGATTCATCTCAGCATTACTCAGAATCTTGTTCAGGATCTTTTCATTGTTTTCCTGACTATAGTAAACCGAAGTGGAGCTGTGTGATCTACATGTTGATCACAATATGCGATGTGACTCAACTACAACATGCAGTGCTTGATCTCTGCTTTATATCAGAGCTATCACAAGCCACAGTGTCATTCAGTTGCATGTAACAGTAAGAAAAGACATATTCAGTGGCAGTAGATATGAGTTGGGTAAACAGATCTTTTGAAGATATGGGCACTTGCTTGAAGCAAATATGCGGCTGCACTTAATCTTCCTGATTATAGTGGACAATGGAATACAGGAAGGAAATGCAGTTTCTGCAGATTTGAATTCCACTAGTTTACCAAACCTTGCAACTGTCAGAAATACAATATTTCATAGTATGGAACATCTTATTCATAAATTTCTGACATCTCCAGTAAGGTATAACATCTGTATATATGAATTATTATTTGCACATAGTACTGCAAGTTTGATCCTGAAATGGATATGTCTCTTTGTACATTCTTACTCCTTTTCCTGATTGCTTCCTGTTCTGTACCTTAATTTGAATTCTTGAAATCCCCGCGCTTTGATTGGCCAAAGTGCGGGGCGATCGGATTGGCTAGGCGAGCCGCGCCGATTGGCTTGCTTTGAATCTCCCGCGATTGGTAGATTCGAATCGCGGGAGATTCAAAGCGGTGCCATTGGCCACGGCCGCCGCGGCTTGGAAATAAAAAGCCGCAAAGTTTTCCTAAGAGCAGTTCGGTTCCTAACTACAATAAAGAGCTTGATACAAAGTCACTGACTCCTGGCCTCTTTCCAAACGGACACAACACTGGCGACGAAGGTGGGATTCTGATCCTGAATTGAAGCACGTGTCCGACGGAAGCCAGCCAACTGACGAGATAGCCAGCATCGCGCCACCAACACCCTTCAACCCCGCTAGCGAGGACTGGGAATCTTACACGGACAGATTCCGCATGTTCCTCGAATGCAGCGACCTGAAGGACGCCACCGGACCGAAGAAATGAGCCATCTTCCTAATGCACTGCGGCCCCGCAGTGTTTAAGATGGCAAAAGCGCTAGCCAAGCCTGCCGACGTTACCCCGATGGATTGGGATGACCTTGAGCCATTACTCCGGAGACACTACGCTCCAGCCGTACCCATCCTCATCCGACGACACGAATTTTATCGGCGGGACCAGCGGTCGGGCAAGAGTTTCAGTGATTTCGTCGCAGAGCTGCAGCACCTTGGAGGACTATGCGAGTTCTCCAATATGAACGAGGCCCTGCGGGACTGAATCGTGCTCGGCCTTTGGGACCCCGTTCTCCAAAGACGGCTGATGGCCAAGGGCAACATCGCCCTCACCGATGCCATCACCGAAGCCACGGCAGCTGAAGCCACCCGACAATCAGCAGACCGCATGCGGAGACCAAACGCCGGGGACCGCACCGCAAACAACCACCCTGCAAGGTCGGCCGAGGCCCAACCTGAAACTGCCACCCACCAGGGCGAGCTCCACTCCACCTCGGGCACTTCAGACGAGGAGGAAGAAATCCACCGTCTCCAGGCAGGCCGCGACCAGCGCAGCTGGTGGAGTCATAAGTCGAGGACCACGTGTGCCAGTTGCGGAGGCGACCACCCCAGATCCGAATGCCGGTTCTTCGACTCTGTCTGCCGGCACTGCGACAAAAAGGGCCACATCGCCCGCGTCTGCCGCCTCAAGAAAACCCACAGCCCCAGACGATGGGACCCGAGCGAGCAGAGACGAGAGAGCACACCACCCAGGACCAGAGACCGCCCAGCTGAAAACCGTTGCGACCGGAACGGACGAGCCCAACGAGGTGGCAAGACCCGGCGGAGAGAAGAGACACATCAGACGGTCACCATTGGCCACGCAACAACCACCGACGCCTGAAAAGTCTACGTGGAGGTAGGCATCGAAGGCGAACCCTGTAAAATGGAGGTGGACTCCGGGTCCTACCTCTCAATGGTAGCCTGGCAAGAAATTAAACGCTTGGTGCCTACCATCCAGAGAAGGGGACTAGAAAACCAGAGACTAATCCTCAAAGACTACCAGGGAAACTGCATCCCTGTAGTCGGAATAGGACAGTTCACAGTAACCTACAAGGGGCACACCGAAAGACTTCCCTTGACCATCGTCGATCGAGACTGACCTAGCCTGCTGGGACTTCAATGGTTCGCAACGCTCGGCATCGCAGTCACGGGCATCGACCATATCGCCAAACCTGACTGGGAGAAGCAACTGGCCCGGGACTTCCAAGAAGTGTTCGACGGCACCCTAGGCAAGTACCGAGGGCCCCCTATATCCTTCAGCCTAGACCCAAACATTCCCCCGAAACGCCTAAAACCAAGGTGGGTACCTTTCGCACTCAAACCAAAAATCGATGAGCAAATTGACAAGCTCGTCAAGCAAGGGGTCCTACAACCCAGACCACGCCCGGTGGGAGACCCCAATAGTCACCCCAATCAAGCCTGATGGGTCAGTGAGAATCTGCGGGAACTATAAGGCCACCCTAAATGGCACCTTGCAGCAAAGCGCTTACCCCGTCCCAGTAGTGCAACATCTCCTACACTCACTGGGAGGGGGCAAAGTTTTCGCGAAACTCGACCTGGCCCAAGCTTACCAGCAACTGCCGGTCGACGAGGAAGCTGCAGAGGCGCAAACCATAGTCACCCACTGGGGACCCTTTAGATGTAACCGACTCCAATTTGGAGTCAGCGTGGCACCTGGAATTTTCCAGAGCCTCATGGAAAGACTCTTACGAGGCATCAAGGGGGTGGTACCCTACTTCGACGATGTACTAGTATCGGCAACCAACCAGGCCGAACTAGAGAGTCGCCTAAGGGAGGTGCTAACGAAATTCAAAGAAACTGGGCTCAAAGTGAAGAGGGAAAAATGCCAGCTGTACACAGAGCGGGTCGAATTCCTAGGATACCTCCTAGACCGACACGGCATTCACCCCACCGACAAAAAAATTAAAGCCATCAAAGAAGCCCCCACACCCAGGTCAAAAACAGAACTGCAGGTGTTTCTGGGGCTACTTAACTTTTATAATGTCTTCCTGCCCCAAAAGGCGACCGCGGCGGAGCATTTGCATAGGCTTTTGGACAAGGTGGCTACTTGGACTTGGGGGAAACGCGAGGAATCCGCCTTCAGGAAAACCAAGGACCTGCTCACTTCGGATGCCGTCCTCATCCAGTACAACGAGACCCTACCACTAGCCATCACATGCGATGCATCACCCTTCGGCGTCGGTGCTGTCCTCAGCCACACTCTCCCCGATGGAAAGGAAGCACCCATCGCGTTCTTTTCAAGGACCCTCACCAACCGGAGTGGAACTACAGCCAGCTGGACAAAGAGGCTTTGGCTATCGTTGCCGCAGTGAAAAGGTTTCACGAGTACCTCTACGGCCGGACGTTCACCATCATCACCGACCACAAACCACTGCTGGGAATACTCGCAGGGAACAGGGCCACCCCGAACATTCTGTCTCCCAAAATGACAAGGTGGTCCGAATTCCTGGCTGCCTACAACTACAGACTCACACACCGACCCGGTAAGACTATCTCCCATGCGGATGCTTTAAGCCGCTCACCGTTACCCGAACCAGACACTGACCCAGCACCCATGTCGTCCACCCTCAGCATAGAGACTCTACCCGACCTACCCATAACCGCATCAAACATTTCCCGAGAAACTAATAAAGAAAACGTCTGGTGCGGGTTTTGCATTGGGTAGAGAAAGGGTGGCCGGAAAAAGACAACGACGAGACTTTCAGGACATTCTGGAACCGGCAAACGGAACTCTTGTTACTAAAAGGGTGTATACTATGGGGGGATAGGGTGGTCATCCTGGAAAAACTACAAGGGAAGGTACTGGAACTGTTACATGAGGGGCACCTGGGCATCGCTAGAATGAAAGCCCTGGCCAGAAGTTACGCTTGGTGGCCAGGGATGGACAAACAGATCGAGGCCTGGGTAGCAAGGTGTCAACGATGCCAGGAAACTAGACCAAGCCCACCCACAGCACCCATCCTGGAGTGAGAAACCCCCAGGGGACCTTGGTCTAGAATCCACATAGATTTCACCGGGCCCACAAAAGGACACACTTTCTTAATAACCGTAGATGCTTACTCCAACTGGTTGGAGGTAAGCAAAATGAGAACAACCACCATGGAAGCCATGACCAAAGAACTCTGCAAACTCTTCGCAACACACGGCCTCCCAGATGTCCTCGTGTCCAACAACGGGCACCAATTCACCTCGCTGGAATTCGAAAAATTCCTAGCGGAAAGGGGCATACGACGCGTACTGACAGCCCCGGTGCATCCGGCGGCGAATGGAAGGGCGGAACGGATGGTTCAATTCACAAAGAAAAAACATCCAGAAAATAGACCACGGGGAGATCCAAGACAAAATAAATAAATTACTCTTCATACAGCACATAACCCCGAACACCACAACAAATAAAAGCCCGGCAAAACTGCTAATGGGGAGGAAAATAAGGTCCCCACTTGATAGACTACACCCCACATACAACCCAGAGAAACCCCCAGACTCCACCAGCAAACACCGAACCTTCGCACCAGGCGACGCCGTCTACGCAAAGAACCTAACCGGAGACCCATTATGGGTACCAGTAATCATAACACAGCTAACAGGCCCACGCTCGTACCGGCTACAAACAACCGACGGACGAGCGTGGAAATGCCACATCGATCAGTTAAGATCGAGGACTGCCACAAAAGACACCACTGACAGGCAACCAAACAAAACCAACCCTCTCAACACAAACCAAGAGGGGAGGGGATACCCCGGGAACCAAAACCCAGAAGAAAGAAACCAGCCATACTCACCTTCAAGCAGCCAGCACGAAACGTCGCCAGGGAGAGACAGCCAGGCCAGCTCAACCAACCTGGGAAGACCGAGCGGGAGCGGCGAAAGCTGCAGCTCAACCAACCCGGGTAGCCCAGGAGGGAGCTGCGAAGAGCAGCCCGGCCAGACATACCAGGCAGTTCCCACGACGGAGTCAAGAGAAACAGAGACTCCAACCGAACCGGCGGGATCCAACCTACGACTGACCTGCGCAGGTCCAGTAGGCAAAGACAGAGCCCCGGCTACCTACGGGACTATGCTACGTAGGACCAAACCAAGAGGGGAGGGGTGTTCTGTACCTTAATTTGAATTCTTGAAATCCCCGCGCTTTGATTGGCCAAAGCGTGGGGCGATCGGATTGGTTAGGCGAGCCGCGCCGATTGGCTCGCTGAGAATCTCCCGCGATTGGTAGATTCGAATCGCGGGAGATTCAAAGCGGTGCCATTGGCCACGGCTGCCGCAGCTTGGAAATAAAAAGCCGCAAAGTTTTCCTGAGAGCCAGTTCGGTTCCTAACTACAATAAAGAGCTTGATACAAAGTCACCGACTCCTGGCCTCTTTCCAAACAGACACAACACTTCCCTTAATGTTTGGCTGTAAACTTTGTATTAGAAATATGCCTTTGTATTAATTAGGATCTGGGTAAATATGTTTATAAAGACTTTCAAATGCACCTGACTGCAAGAATGTTATTATACAATGATAATGTGCCAAAATGTTTGCAGGCTTTTGCTACCATCATTAACTGGGGATTTAAGGTTCCTTTCTCTTCTTTGCCACATATTATATTTTTAATGTGCTTTTTAAAGCTGTGAGCCACTGTGCGCCACTAAAACCTGTGTACTACTAAAGTAGGAATAAATGAAATAAAAGTAGAAGGAATAGTTTAAAATAGAAGATGGGATGGCATTAGGTAAGAACACTTGAATAGCATATTGCAAATGCCTTTCATAATTGAAGGAATAATAAATACTATTCCTATCACAACATTTTTATTTAAGGATTTTTTTTAATGTCAAAAGAAGCCTACTTTTGAGAACAGTTTTTCTCACACATTTTTCCACCAACCTATAGCTGAAACCTGTTAGAAGTAATGAACAGATTAACAATGGGATATATAACAATCTATTTTGGGACAGTGTTTCTTACAGTTATAATAAAGCTACAGTATCCAAAGTGAACAATGGGAATTAATTAGTTACATTTTATAGTTCCTCTATAAATGTCAAGGATATAAAGCTGTTAACAATAAAAGTTCAAAAATAAGCTATAGTTAATGGATGTAATTGTTTTATTTAACATTTAATTGATTGCTTTTAAGGTTACTTACACATTTAATGTAAGTACTGATTATTTTCTAAATAGAAATTTTGAACTTCAATTAAATGTATTATTTTTAATATACACACAATAGCGTTTAACATTTTTGTTTGATATATCTGCCATTATTTGCTATAGATGTTATTGGACATTGATGGCTTATGAAATAGAAATTAATCTGAGATTTAGGAGCATATAGTAGTCTCTTGCAAAATGTCTAAAATGAAGACATTTATACAGATTAAAAAAAAAACACATCATCTTATTGTCTTTCTGATAGATTGCTCAGTAATGGAAGTTACCTAAGGAAAATGCTCCGTAAAACTTACATAATTTTTTTATAAAATTACAGTGCAATTTACATTACAGTACAATTCACTTTACATAATCCATATATTACATTTACACAACAGCAAAATGGCATGTAGTGGCTTAATCACATTATGCAATGATTCTGACCACTGTGAGCAGGAGCATTGCATGGCACATGAACTTTAAAAAAATATTTTTCAAAATATTTTATATTCTAGGATTCTCTGGAACTCCATTTGAGAAAGACTAATCTAAAAGATGACATGAATTCTGAACTATTTAGAGCCAAAAAATAATAAAATACAAATACAGAGGAAGGAAAAGAATCAACAAAGAATAATTAAAATAATATTCTTTCAAAAATTCCTTGGTAGTTTTACTTATTCATTCATTTCAATTTTGGTTTCTATTCGAAACAATAAAGTTAAAAGCCATAACTAATTGTATTCAGTAGAATATGAATTTTAAAAAAAAATTTTTAGGTCAAGAATTTGAAACATTTAAAATACAGTACTACCCATGCCTTTATTGCTATAAATGTAAGTGTGTTCTTCATCTAAATTTTCTGAGTACTCTTTAGGGGGAAAAGCTTTGAAATGTATTTTTTTTTTCCTGAATGAACTATCATAGTCCATAGATTGAAACACAGAGGAGGTATTCAGTAGGTTCTGACCAGTGCAGAACCAGTAGTGGAAATTTTAAGTAGTTCAGAGAACCTGCAAATAGCACCTCTGACTGGAGATTTTACAGTATCCTTCCCCTGCCATGCCCACCAAGCCACGCCCACAGAACCAGTAGTAAAAAAAATTGAATCCCAGCACTGCTGAAACACTCAATGTATTTTAAAAGGGGAAGATTGCTATTACTTTAAACATTTTGGGAAGGAGAGATTTACTGATTCCATGTAGATGAAAGTGTAGTGGCTGCCACATAAATATATATTCTTAAGAATATATACACTGCTCATAAAAATAAAGGGAACACAAAAATCCTAGATCTGAATGAATGAAATATTCTTATTAAATACTTTGTTTATTACATAGTTGAATGTGCTGACAACAAAATCACACAAAAATTATCAATGGAATTATAATTATCAAATTTAGCAACCCATGGGGGTCTGGATTTGGACTTACACTCAAAATTAACATGGAAAAAAACACTACAGGCTGATCCAGCTTTGATGTAATGTCCTTAAAACAAGTCAAAATGAGGCTCAGTAGTGTGTGTTCCTGTATGACCTCCCTACAACATCTGGGCATGTTCCTGATGAGGTGGCCGATGGTCTCCTGAGGGATCTCCTCCCACACCTGGACTAAAGCATCCCCCAACTCCTGGACAGTCTGTGGTGCAACGTGGCATTTGTGGATGGAGCGAGACATGATGTCCCAGATTTTCTCAATTGGATTCAGGTCTGGGGAACCGGTGGAGCAGTCCATAGCATCAATGCCTTTGTCTTGCAGGAACTGCTGACACACTCCAGCCACATGAGGTCTAGCATTGTCATGCATTAGGAGGAACCCAGGGCCAACCGCACCAGCATATGGTCTTACAAGGGGTCTGAGGATCTCATCCCGGTACTTAATGGCAGTCAGGCTACCTCTGGCGAGCACATGAAAGGCTGTGCAGCCCCCTAAAGAAATGCCACCCTACACCATTACCGACTCACTGCCAAACCGGTCATGCTGGAGGATGTTGTAGGCAGCAGAACGTTCTCCACGGCATCTCCAGACCCTGTCATGTCTGTCACATGTGCTCAGTGTGAACCTGCTTTCATCTGTGAAGAGTACAGGGTGGCAGTGGTGAATTTGCCAATCTTGGTGTTCTCTGGCAAATGCCAAACATCTTGCATGGTGTGGGCTGTAAGCACAACACCCACCTGTGGACGTCGGGCCCTCATACCACTCTCATGGAGTCTGTTTCTGACCACTTGAGCAGCCACATGCACATTTATTATTATTATTATTATTTAGAAGAAAAGGCAGTCTCAACATTTTAGAAGTATATTATGACTTGAAATTTGCAGTTACTGTTATTCCCTTAATTTTGCAAATAGATAACCCTATTGTTGCTTTTTTAGTCAGTGAATTCAAGTTGTAGAAATGATTAATATGAACACTATCTGCAGAATGAATTTCCTATTTCATTTTTCATGAATTGTTTATCTTCCCTGAAGGGAAATGATATTTGCCCCAGGAAAAAGGAAAGGAATGTAATAGCAAAGGTGGGAGTTTATCTTGATTGTCATGCAAAAAAGAAAAAGAAATCTGAGTTTCTAAACACTTTTTAAAAATATGCAGCCAATGCATGTGCCAAAAGAGTAGATAAGAGGCTGTGAGTTAGGTCAACGATGCAAGGTATCCAGGAGTTTTAATGCCTATTTTGTATGTGAGGAAAGAAATATTACAGCAGCCTATGAAAATTCTGTACTTTAGTTTTGTTATATAATTGCTAAATTCTTCCTTTGGAGTTTTGGGATGAAAAAGAAATGACCATTGAAATCAATAGTATAAGATGTTTATTAATCAAAATAGTGACAACAGATATGTTAGAAAAGAATTAATACAAAACATATTTGGGATGATTATTATCTGTAGTTTGAGAGGAATATCACTTATCTTTATCTGATTTAAGTTTCAGTTTGTTTTCTATCATCCAGTCCGTTATCAGCATCAGACAGTTACTGATTGATTACATTTCTATACCCCCATCTTATTTTATTTATTTTTTATTTATTTATTTGATTTGTCAATCGCTTACAAGATAATAGGTATAAGTATAAACATGAGTAAGAAGGAAATAGGTACGAATAAATGGGGACAATAGGACAGGGATGGTAGGCACAATTCTGCACACTTATGCACGCCCCATACAGACCTCTTAAGAATGGGGTGAGGTCAGTAGCGGATAGTTTGAGGTTAAAGGAGTGGGAGTTAGAGGATGTAACAGGGTCTAGTAGTGCATTCCAGGCATTGTCCACTCAGTTGCTGAAGTCGTACTTTCTGCAATCAAGTTTGGAGTGGTTTACACGGAATTTGTATCTGTTGTGTGCTCTTGTATTGTTGTGGTTGAAGCTGAAGTAGTCATATACTGGTAGGACATTGTAGCAGACAATTTTGTGTACTATGCTTAAGTCCAACCATAGACAGCATAGTTCAAGGTTATCCAAGACCAAAATTTCAAGCCTGGTGATATAGGGTATTCTGTTGCGAGCAGAGGAGTGTAGTACTCTTCTCGTGAAATACTTCTGGACTCACTCAATTGTATTAATGTCCGTTATACAGTGTGGATTCCAGACTGATGAGCTGTATTCGAGTATTGGTCTAGCAAAAGTTTTGCGTGCTCTAGTTAGCAATTCAATATTTCCGGAGGAGAAGCTTCGTAAAATTAGATTTACAACTCTTAATGCCTTTTTAGCAATGCTGTTACAGTGAGCTCTGGTGCTTAGATCATTTGATAAGAGTACTCCAAGGTCCTTGACAGAGAGAGGATTCCACCAATTCCTTGTGTGTGTGTGTGTATGTATGCATAAATCTGTGTGGAGAGTCCATTCTATATGCAAATTACAAGGCTTTTTTGAAAAATTCTGCTATCCTCTTATGCAAGAGGACACTTGAAAACTACTTCTGAAAGAGATGGTTGAAGATGCAAAATGATTAACAAAAATTCCTTTTAAGAATAGAATCTTAGCAATCTTTAAAAGAAATACATAAACTTATCCAGATCACACAAATCACACAAAAACAAAAATTTATAACAATAAAGATACAAAAAGGAATATAAAAAATAAAGCATAATAAAACACTTGAAGAGGATTGTGGTCACGTAGGGCGTGGCACAAAGGCAACACAGTCAAATAAGCAAGAAGTATCCCTTTAGTACCTCCAACTTGCCCCCAATGTCCAGGTTACCTTTGGCTGGAGAAAACACTCTCCCAAGAACAGTCTTTAAATGGTGGAAATTCAGACTGAAAACAAAGTACATACAAACTGTAAATAAAAATCCACACAAACCATGCTGCAGTAATTAACTTGACAGGGCAGGAGAAGGAATTGCAAACTTGAAAGTCCAGCAAAACACACACCATTGGGAAGATGCCAGGAACTCAGATAAGCCTCGATGATACCAGATAATTCACGATTTGCTCCTAACAACTTTACTGTGTGCAGCTTCCCTTTTTAAACACTGTGTTCCCAGGGAATCAGGGCTCTTTCCCTTCCCATAAGCTATGTAACTCACGTTGCTCCCTTCTCCATTCCTCCTTGCATGCCATAGGATGAAGAGGGGGTGGGCCTGGATCTTCCTCTGAATTCCCTCTCCCTTGCTCTATTTCTCTCCTGCTCTGCCCAGCCGGTCTTTGCCCTTTCTCAGTTTCTTCAACAGCCAATGGAGCCACACTCTCACTCCCTGTCAGCTGCTTGGCCTCCCCCTCTGAATCAGATTCCGACAGGGGCATGACAAGGCTTTTTTAAATGCAATCTTCCTTTGTCATTCCTTATATTTTTCGCAAGTGCACACGACTATTTAAATACTTGTTTTAAGCTCAAACATCAAACATTATTGCTCTGATAAGTTAAATAAATAAATGTATCTGTTTAATATCTTATTTAGTTTTAATTAGTCTCTTAACATTCTTCCTTAAAAAATTGATTCCATATGTCTAAATTTGCTTTGGTTTGTAATGTGTCATGCATAAGGGAGCCATTACTACTTGAATTTGATTAAACTTCTGTTATGAATATACAGAGGCAGTTTTGCCATTGCTGCATATTTTCCAATTTTGGTCTGGCATTCTGATATTGTCAGCAAAGTTTCATTTCTAATGTTGTGCCAAATATGTACTTGCTGCTGTAAGCATTTATTTTATTGTATTATTCATTTCTATTCTGGAATTATCCCTACTAAAACTATTTGTCATTTAAATGCGAACTTTTATTTTAAAATTTCTGAATGTTTGATACTTTAAATATCTTAGAATTTCTTTACAAGAGTATTACATATAAAAACAAGTTCTTTAGCAATAGTAAAACATTTATTATTTATTAATAATTTTGCATGTATTTCTCTGTATATAAACACTTAAAGCAAATTGCAATGTTTACAGTACAAATTATAAAACATAATAGTAAAATCAAGGAAATAAAAATCAAAGTTACATTCAGAAGCACTCAAATCAATTAAGAATTAAAAGCTTGGCAAGATAAATGTGTTTTGTCATTTTCTTAAATGTTGAGAAATTGGGAGCCCAATGAAGTTGCCTGGAAAAGCATTACCTATGTCACAAGAACCATGCTTCTATCAAATGGAATAATATTCTAAAAAGCCTTTGCTGCTGAACTATGTAATTGTGCAGATTTATTATTCATAATTAATTAATTTATAATTAGGGAAGCACTTCTGCAGATTATCTTCCCTAAACTATTCAATGCTGAGACCAATGCCACTTGCTTAAATTTGCTTAGTGTACAACTGGTAGCCTTTGGAAGTCTTTTAGTACAGACAATATATGATCCTTTTAATTGTACAGTTAGCAGCCTAGACATCGCGTTTTCAGTTTTTCAGACATTTACTAAGAATAGTATGAAGTAGATGATTGATTGATTGTGTGTCATTGTTGCTTTCGAGTACTAATGACCACGAAGACAAATCTCCATGGCAATCTATTGCTAACCTGTTCTTTCAAGTCTCTCAATGGTGCACTTGTTTTCATTATAAGTAAGTTCATCCACCTTGGTTCTGGTCATTCTCTTCTCTTTTGTTCCACTTTTGTGAGCATTAAAACCTTCCAGAGAGCTATGTTTTCACATAATGTGTCTGAAATAAGATAATTTGAGCCTGGTCATTTATGCTTTGGTGAGAATTCTAGACTGATTTGTTTGATGATCTATCCATTTGTTTTATTGGCTGTCCATCATGGTCTACAGCACTACAGTTCAAAGGCATCAGTACTTTTCTCATCCTGCTTCCTGAAAGTCTAATTTTCATTTCTATAGGGTGTCACAGGGGATATCATGGATCGCACAATTTTGATCTTTATAGATATAGACATATCACAGTATTTGAATATATTTCCCAAGGTCTATATGCCTGTTCAACCATAATCCTTAAATTCAAAATCTCTGTTAGAAATACTGTGTTATATATGATGACTGATTGTTCCTTTATTGCAGATGGTTGGTTGTTAAAGGCAGAAGCTATCCACCACACTGATATCTTTATTCTCAGCTCTAAGGCTGGTTGTTCTATTGTCATAAGTTTTGTTTACTTTATATGTCATTTTAGACCCATGCTTTCATTATGCTCCTTCATTTTTAGTATTAGGACCTGTAGATCCTTTGCATTTTTTGACTCTCAGGGTAGCGTCATCAATATAGTGCAGGTTATTAAATTTTCTTCCTCATTTTAAAACCAAACTCATCTTCTGTTTTCCCTTAATGTATATTCCATGTATAGGTTGAATAAGTAAGGGTGATGTATGCAGCATATCCATACTCTTTTACCATCTGGAAGAAGTCTGTTTCGCCATGTACTGTACTGTGTTTTCCTCAGTTGTATATACATTCCTCATGAAGATGTTCTGGGATTTGCATTGCCAAGCACTATCCACAGCTTGATGCAATCAATACAAAGATTTTTCTGTAATCAATTTAGTATGTACAGCTGGTCCTCACTTAATTACCATAACTGAGCCTCTAATTCCTTGTAAGTCATTGTGGTTGTTAAGTGAATCAACATTCAATTTGACTCGATTTTACAATAATTTTCCTGACAGGTGTAAAGTGACTCACCAAACGAATCCCACAGCCATTAAGCAATTCGAATTTTCCAAATGGAGAATTTTTTTTTGCCAGAAACTGACAAAAAAAATTGCAAATCGTGGCCCATAGGATGCTGAAACTGACTGAAAATACAAGCAGTTGCCAAAATGCAATTCCATGACAGTGGGTGTGTATGCGACAGTCGTAACTTGAAGATAAGTAATATTTTTGGGGTTGATCATATGTTTGAAAAGTTATTAAATGACCAGTTGGTAAGTGAGGACTATCTTTATGGATTACTTTTTGGTAATCTATGGCCTTCTCAATTATCCAGTATGCATCAGCAATAATGTCTTGGGTTCCTGTTCTTTTTCTAAAGCCAGCTTGAATATCCTTTTTTCCCCATGTAGTGTTTGAATCTATTTGGGATGATCCTATGCATTATTTAGCTAGCATGTATTATATCTCTGAAATATAAAACTATTACATTATTCTGCTACCTATATATATTAATGGACAATAGTAATAGCTTGGCTATATTTTCTTTTTTCAACAATCTTAAAGTACATAAAAACATCCAAAGATAAGTTAGACAGAAGGAAGTTCCTATATGCATGTTAAAGCAAAGGACTTTGGTAATGGTTTCTTTCAATGAAAAATAGTGGAAACAGGCAATGATAAATTTAACAATTGTTGCATTTAAACTTTATAATGAAACAACTTATTTAACTGGAAAAGCAGAATAATGAAAAATATATTTTCCTATTGAGTTTTGAATTTAAATTCCTTTTTCTGTGAAAAAGTTATAGCATTCAAAACAGTCCAATGATTTGTCCATCTTGGAGTAAATTTTATGAATATTTTTCCTTAAACCTTATCCTTGTTCCACTGCTATTCTCTAGATTTTGCATCACTTTATCATGCATTGTTTATTTTGCTCTATCTCAATGGCATATTTCAGTAACAAACTTGAAATTTGACACATATGTTCCTCTTGGCTTCTAGGTGCTCACTAAGAAAGGATTTTTCAAAATGACCATCAGAGCATTAGTATTTCCTATATTATTATTAACACACTCTGATGCTAAGGAGTTCTACTCCCTCTCCCCACCTGAAAAGAAATCTATTCCAAATGCAAAACACAAACAGAGGAGAGGGGTTTCAGTTTCAGTTTTAGTTTCATTGCAGCAACCAGCTTTAGTACAGAACAGCTGAGCTAAGCCATGCCCAGGCTCCTTGATGTCTCCATCTTGCTCACACAGCAAATACTGTTTCAGTTTCCAAACAGCCCTCAAATTTCTCACACACTGACAGGATGCTAGCCAGATGAATACCAATGGATGCTGGTAGGCAGAGGCAGAATTTTCTCCCCTTATTTTCTTCTCCAAAATCTAAACCCAACCACATCATTTCTTAGCGAAGCATGGGTGTACACACACACATACACACACACCAGTCTACATCACCCATATTCTTGTCTCATTAGGTCACAAAAGAAAATAATCAGATCAATTTTATTGTAGTCTTTGATCGACTTTATGCCTAGTCAGAGAAATAACAAGCAATGAAATCTAAATTTATAAGTTAAAATTAGTGATACAAATATTGGAACTATACAAAAATATAGCATTTATTAAAAATTCAGCATTTATTAATTGTAGTTTTTGTTAAAGTTTTAGATAATCTTCATTTAGTGACCACAATGTGTTCTGGTGACTCTGTTGCTAAGCAAAGCAGTCACTAAGTGAAATTCACATCACTGTGACTGTGGTTATGATTTTACTTCAGTTTTCCTTTGCTTTACAGCATGGGTGTCAAATTCACGGTGTCATGTTGCCATCATGTTGTGTAATGTATCATGACATTTTTTTACTTCATGATCCTGGAATTGGTGGGGCCTGTGCATGACAAATCTGGCCCACAGGCCACCAGTTTGGCACACCTGCTTTACAACATCAGAAGGATATAACCTGACTGCAAACAACAAGCAGCTTTCCAGAACTCAACTCA
Organism: Hydrophis major; assembly: GCA_033807585.1. Taxonomy (NCBI): domain Eukaryota; kingdom Metazoa; phylum Chordata; class Lepidosauria; order Squamata; family Elapidae; genus Hydrophis; species Hydrophis major. Next base: position 285,004,512 of record CM066329.1, read on the forward strand.
TGAAGAAGCTGGGTAAAGGGGCAAATCCTATAATCCTTTTTCCCCACTCCTTTTCTATTTGGAATGCTTACCTCAGCTCTGGGATAATTAGCAAGAAGAGAATGAATGTTTGTATTTACATTTTTTGGAGAGGAAGGAATTACAGAAGAGTAAGCCAGCATACAAAGGGGAATACACATTGAAAGGAATGTGCAAGCAGTGATTGACTAATGCACTTGTGGTTATGAACTACTTAGGAGGCAAACAAAAGCATTTAGTGTGAAATGGAATAGGGTAGCATCAGGCAATGGTGTGAGCCGGGGTGGGATTCAAATTTTTTAACAACTGGTTCTGTGGGCATGGCTTAGGTGGAGGGTGTGGCTTGGTAGTCATGTGACTGGGTGGACATGGCTTGGTGGTCATGTTATTGGCTGGGTGTGGCCAACTCAATATCATTCACATCGAGGCACGCATCTCCTCGCCTGGCCTCTCATGACTGTGGGGATGCTGCAACAGTCGTAAGTGTGAAAAATGGTCATAAGTCACTTTTTTCAGTGCCATTGTAACTTTGAATGGTCATTCCACACAAGCAAAGTGCCAGCAGAGAAGGAGAAAAAAACTCCAGAGAAGTTCCTGAGACAGGATGTCTAGCCCTGCCAAGAATGTAATAAGGGTTAATGGAGAGGCAGTTTCTGTAAGCAACACCAGAATGTTTCCTTCCTGCCTTCCTTACAGGATTAGGCTAGTAATTTCTTCTAACAACTGGTTCTCCGAAATGCTTAGAATGTTAACAACCAGTTCTAGTGAATAGGTACCAACTGGTAGAATCCCACCCCTGGTGTGAGCCAGCAGGAGGGTACTAATCAATTAATTAAGGTAACAAAGCTGTTAACTTGTGGTTAGCATTTTTAAAGAAGCACTGTGCTGCATGGGGAGAAAAGGATTCAGGAAGAGATAGCTTGTTTAAACGATCTTGCTGCCCCATGGGACAAGGAGAAGAAAAAAAAAATGGGTCAGGCAGACCTTTAAAAGGGGTAATTACCTGTATTGTGTTTGTTCTTCTACATCAGGGATTTCTTTGTCTTTCATATGGTCAGACTGTAGAATAATGCTGGTAAGTTCCAGTTACATGCACAGAAAGATAGGGAAGCAAAGATTTGTGCATGCTTTAGCACACAGACACAGATGTGCTAAAATCCTTTATAGTGTAAAATTTTAATGCAGTTTGCAAATTTCTGTACCAACTTTTCAATTGACTTTCTGGGGAAACCAGCAAAGAAGATTCAAAATGGCAATCACATCATCACGGGCCTCTTGTCAAACGTTGTAACTTGAAAAAAATTACCAAGTATACAATTATGATCATGGAGTCACAGATAGTGGAAAAGGTGAAGGGGTTTTTTTTGTTGTTGTTGTTGTTTTGCAGCAATTGGAAATGCTTGCAGGCTTTAAAGCACTTTCTGAGCCTATCATTCCTTGTTAAGTGACCAGTCATTAAACAAGGACTACCTATATACCCTTTTTTTAATCACAAGGCAAACATAAATTAGATACTTCCACATGATTAGCTATTTATTACTGGAGACAATGAAGTATTTATTTTTAAAATGTCTGATTCAACAAAGTTTAATTCATAAATTACTGCTACACTAACAGTAACAGCTACAAATATCAAATATATAGATGTTTTAAATATATTTAAACCTAAAATTGTTTTGGGATTTGGATAACTTTTAATAGAGTTCCTAATTTAAAAAAATATTCCTTAAAATTCTTAGGCTTAAATCACACTATCAACTTTTACAGATATACTTTGATTTTAAAAGCACATAGCTACAGTCAAAAAAAGCTTTCCATTATTGTTAACATGTCTCTGACAAACATTTATCTCAGGATTTCTCAAGTTTGCCATTAAAATAAAATGTTCCACAAAGCTTTGAATATTTTTAATAAGTAAATGCATGTGGAATGCTCTTAACTTCTTAAATGCTCCATTTAGTTCTCTAGCCTCCTTCATCTGTACATTGAAGTTATACAGTGTGTATAAGAAATGAACTAGAAGATAACAATAAGACAATATGGAGAAGTGAATGATATGTAAGGATCATTCTGCCTCAAAGATTTCTCTGCCCTTTAAGACATTGGCTCGGACATCCAACAATGGCTAGATTGCAACAGTCATTCTAATTTGACAGTAGATTTAATCTGATGTTCACAACCTATCTATTTCATTGACCAGCTCCAAAAGGTAGACCCCTGGTTTTTTCCCCCTAACAGCTATGGAGCTAAGATTGCCAGCAATAGGTTTTCAAGTGACAGGTGTTTTGTTGAACAGAATCCTTTATACAAATAGGAACGCAAAGACATTGTTTTACGTGCTGACATTATTTCTGGTCCTTGAAATAAACACATCATTAGTTTCAGTGGCATTTTCTTAAGTTTGTTTTGATATCTGAAAGAAGATCAGGAGTGCCTACTTGTGCATGTTGGTCTAAAATTCCATTCTGTTCAAAGAAATTGAGTTTTTAGTGTGTGTATTTTACTTCCTTACTTGATAAGATATATAAACTGATGAGTAAAAAAGTAGGTTTTCAGCCAAGTGCAAAGATGCCAGTTTAAGTTTTTAACCACTACATTTTACAAAGTAAATGTAGAGGTTTTTACTAGTTGAGCATCTTAATCTTGCAAATTCCATTTACAACAGTCACGGGAAAAAGTGTCTTATGACTGTTTTTAACACTTACAACTGTTAGGCATCCAGAAATTGTCCATGGTAATCATTCACTCCGAGACAAGTACAATATCCAACTGATTTATTAGGAACAGCCCTGGTACATCTATGGAAATTTTCAAAACTGAAAGTCATTTTCAGTATGTTTCACAAAATCTACCTTCTCTCCTCCTACTTCTTACACTTCATTAATCAATAATCATAAATAGGAGCCTCATTGGCACAGTGGTTAGAGTGCAGTACTGCAGGCTACTTCTGCTGAGTGTTGGCTGCCTGCAATTTTGCAGTTCAAATGCTACCAGGCTCAAAGTTGACTCAGCCTTCCATCCTTCCGAGGTGGGTAAAATAAGGACCCAGATTGTTGTGGGCAATATGCTGACTCTGTAAACTGCTTAGAGAGGGTTGTAAAAGTGCTGTGAAGTGGTATATAAGTCTAAGTGTTATTGCTATAAATACAAAGGCTGGTCACAAAATTACTTTTTCATCACCATGCTCACTGTAAACATTTGTTCAAAGAGGAAGTCACAAAATGAGGACTTTAGATCTATTTGAGCTGCAAAGATCTGAATGACCTCTACATAATGGAAAAGAGAGTTTTATTTATCCTTTGTTGTGTATTAATCATCCAGATTTTTGTATCACTGAACTGGTCAACTCAGTATAACAATATTTCAGTTCTATTTCCTTTTAAAAGAATATGACATCATCTTTAAAGTAATACATTCTGGATGAAAATAAAACATCAAAATACTCTACAGCTGCAAAACATCCTCCTTGTATGAACAGTTTGAGTATTAAATATATTTTAATCTGCTACTAAATTATTTGTATATTGAAGAATTATGTGGGTTGTATATTTCTTATGGCTAATCATGCGTTCACACTATACTAAAATTTGTAATAGGATTTGACAGTGGCTTTGCATATTGGCAAAATTGTAACAGACAAGCACACCTCTGAATTCTTGCAAACTATCCTAGCAAGTGGGTAGAATTCAGATTTCCTGTTGTATTTAAGAATCTTATAATAAGTTATGTATTATATTGCAAAAACTCACTCGATTTTTGCTATTGATTTTCCTGAGGGTAACTTCAGTAAACATATGCTTGGATGAGCTTTCCTATCTAGTACCTTGAAAATGCTTTAGATATCGTATTTCACAATTCCTAGTGAAGAACTTGTAGCCAACATATCTGAAACTCAGATTTTGAGAGAGATTGGTTTAAGGCAGGGGTGTCAAACCTGTGTCTTCACAGCATCATCATGTGACGTATTGGGAATTTTCCCCCCTTTGCTAAACTGGGCAGGGCCAGGGCAAGCACATGACACATCCGGGCCAAGTTTGACATCCCTGGTTTAAGGTCTTCATAAATTACAAAGAATTAGCAACAGTTTAAAGCATGCTTACTAATACTATGGACTATTGCCTGGTTTGCTCTTGTTTGGTATGATGCTTGCTGTACTTATCAATTATCAACAACTGACAAGATGTTAGGGCTGAGAGGAAGAACGTCGTCCAAGGTTGCTCAGTTATATTCTTTACCTAAGAAAGGACTATAATCTGGGTATTCTTTGTTGGGTAATCCTGCAGAATGTTCAGTTATATATACTGTATGTTTATAAAACAGATTTCACTATGTGCAAAAATAAAAGTAGAATAAGTTAATTTTGAAATATTTTCAATTAATGTATCCTCCCATATTATACTCTTCTGTTGTGCTCCCTTTTGTCAATAATGCAAGATGTGTAATCACAATACAACATAATCTCTGTAATCTTGTTGTTATGTTGTTTTCCAAATACATAGCAGATACATGGTAAGAATTATTAAACAATTCCTGAATGCAATATTCAACACAAATCTCAGGCAACTGCAGTAATGAGAAGAGCCCATGCAATCTTGGAGACAAATTAGTTAGACTTGTATCATGTATTAAATGTCTGAATGACATTTCACTAATCTATGTAGCTGTTGAATAGTGCTTGTTGAGGAGTCATTGTTTGACTTAAGAAAATTGTATATTAATTGAAAATGCATATCTCTATCTATATATTCAAAATAACAAGAGTTGGGAGGGACCTTGGTCTTCTAATCCAGCACCCTTGTTCTGATCCAGGCTTCATCAAATTTAATAAAACACAAACACAAGTGGGTTTATGCACGCCCCTTACAGACCTCTTAGGAATGGGGTGAGGTCAACAGTAGACAGTCTGAGGTTAAAGTTTGGGAGTTTGGGGAAGAAACCACAGAGTCAGATAGAGTATTCCAGGCATTGACAACTCTGTTGCTGAAATCGTATTTTCAGCCATCGAGTTTGGAGCAGTTTACCTTAAGTTTGTATCTATTGTGTGCTCATGTATTGTTGTGGTTGAAGCTGAAGTAGTCTTTGACAGGTAGGACATTGTAACAGATAATTTTATGTACTACACTTAGTTCTAAGTTGTTTAAGCCCAAAATTTCAAGTCTGGTGGTATGAGGTATACTGCTGCGAGCAGAAGAGTAGAGGACTCTTCTCGTGAAATATTTCTGGACTCCCTCAATTGTATTAATGTTGTATTAATTGTATTAATGTAATGGAAGTTAACCAACAGTTACAACAATGATGCTAAATTAATGTGCCATTTTTATACCATTCATTGTAAACTGTTATTTAGACAACTGAGTGTGCAGATGCATTCAACAGACTTGATTAATTTTAACTTTATTGTTATATATGTGAATGCACTTTAAAAAGGTAAAGTGAAATAATGAAGAAAATCATTTTTTAATTTAAAAATTAAAGTTAAAAATTAAACCCTTAGTTAATTGTACAATGAATTGATAGTTCAGTTTCCCAGAAACTTAGCTAGTCATATTTTTGCTATAAACAAACTGAATTACTTCTAAAAACTAAAGAAACAGGTGTAATCCTTATAAGGAATTAATGTGTGTGTTTCCAGTTTACTGTGCCATTAAGAAAAATGTGTGAATGGCATGCATAATATCTATGGTTTGAATTTCTTTCAGGGTTGTTAAACAGTTCTTAAAAATAAATACAATTGCATATTTCCCCTCTTATTCTCTTGCAGTCAATTTGCAACATGATAGTTGACAGATGTTTGGTTTGGTGTGTAATTGTTTCTAAAACACAAGTTTTATGGAAGTATGACAGCTTCAGAATCTATTAAACATTATACAAATCAACTCAAAAACATTATGTTTACAGCTATTGCAAAAATTTGTTCAGCTAGAAATATCATTTAAGCTTTCTCTAAATCAGCATAAAATGTAATACCATTTTGAATTTAAGATTAGGAGATAAATGTGTTTAATTTTCATTAATATCAACTATTCCAATTTGTACTTCTGTAAGTAATCTGCACAAGAATGATTTTTAAATCTTTAAAGTGGGGGGAGGGAACCTCATCTCATTAAAAAGTTGAAATAATACCTGATTGTTTTCTCATTTTAAAAACCTTTCTGCCCCTTTTTCTTTCTTGGTAACCTTTCTACTCTGTCAAAATCAACTTGAGACAACTGGTAATAGAACTTTGGTTGTAAGAATAGACTTTTGTTCTTTTGGAAATCCACCTTTCCTTATTCTGACAAATATTAGCACAGGTATCTACCCTGCTGTCCTGGAGAAGAACTAGCAAGATTATTGTACATAATTAATAAATATTTGTAATAATCTTAGATTTAATACAAACTTATTCCATCTTAACAGTGTTTTTGGATGGAAGTCCATAGTTTTGGGGTTATGACTTGGGGGACTTTATGTTGTTAAGAGTTAACCCCACATAACAACCTTTTAGTAAAAATAGTTCCAGGATGCAATCTGTCTTGCTTCTTCATATATTAGATACTCCTTCATAATGGTTATTTTATCTGCTCACAGGCATTGTTTTGCTATCAAATCAGCAGTATTTACTGCAGTGCAAGACTGTTTAAAAATAATCATGTTTCTTGATGTCAGCATGATCTGTTAGAACTGCTGCTATAGAAACCTTCAATTCTGTGAGAGGAACATAGCATAGTGGTGGGGATTTATAATCCAGTGCATATGACTGACACTTGCATATATATCAAGTCCATTTAATTTGAAAAAAAAAATCCTTTATGTTGACCTTTTTGTGGAAAAAAATATGTCTTGGAATATTTAGGGGCTTTCTGGAAGGTTGAAGATGAACATTTTCACAAATAATAGGCTCCAGGGAAGGTTTATTTAAATGACTACCTAGTCTAGATAACATTATTCCCTTCATAAAAAATCGTTCACATTCCTGCCACCCAGCCTTTTAGCCCATGACTGCTAGTATAGTCAGGAAAATCATGGATCTAGTTCAAATATAGTAGAGCTTGTGCTGCAGAAACCATTGCCTTGGGGGTCAATGAGCTTCAAGGAATCCCATTTAATAGCACAAGGTCCAGCCATTTTTATAATCTGGGACATACTATTCTGAGGTTAGCAGCTTTATCTGCCAAGAATCACTCCAAGTCATCCAGAGAGCTTGCCAGCTCACCTATATTAATCTAAAAGAAACTGGGTAACTTTGAATAGTGCTGTCAGGTGAAAATCTGGATATCAGAGAAAAACTTTAAAACTGAACTTCAGAAGTTAAATATTTTTTGTATCAAAAATATAAAATATAATTTATATTTTCATTTTATTATATATAGATCATATGAGCCTTTTCCAATTGGGGGAAGCTGGATATGTCATTAAAAATAATATAGAACAGTTCCCATTCTGTAGGTTGATTATAACTTTCAGTGGGGAATTTGGTGGCCTTTGATGTCTTTGAAGACAACATACCAACCCTGTTTGTTCCCTGTATAAGAAGAGGGCTTCTTTCTTCCTCGGCATTGAAGTTGGAATCCAGGAATCAATGCATGTAGCTGGGCTATTTATCCTCATAACTAAATTACAGAAATGGAAGTTTCTTCAGCTGGCTTGTGAGTGGAACAGCAGGGTCATGGGGATGCAGCCAAACCTATGGACACAAGAACCAATTTTCTTCATTTTTAAATCACATTTTGGATTTATTCATTTTTACAGTTAAAGACAGACTTTTTTGGATTAGAGAAGTACTGCTCTTTGGAGGCTTTCATTGTTTCTCGAGCTGCATTTAAATTGAAGTATTGGAAATTCTTATTGGCACTTGTTCAACTGACAAACATTTGAAAGAAAAGAGTCTAAAAAGATTTAGATGGAAAGAGTTTTGGTTTATTTTTCAAAGACTGAAAGTTGGACAATTTCCTTTTAACAATCTGGGATTACAGTTTCAAGCTTTGAATGGGCTTTGTAGTGTTTTTGTTTTTAATTTACCTCATGACCAATTGATTGACTAGACATTAAGAAAGAATATTTCATTTTAGATGTTTACAGCTAAGGGCTTTGACAAATTCTTTCCTTGAATATGGATTGTAAACTTTAAAGTTCATAATGGGGCCAGTGTTCCTCAAAATACAAAAATACTTCTTGCTATTTGATAAAATTGAAGCAAAATACAGTTTCTTTATGAGAAATACATGCAAGAAAAAAAAGATATGAAATGTCTGATTTATAAAATTGGGTGAAAAATTTATATCTGTTATAAAAAAGACCAATGGAGTAGTTTTTTATGTTAACCCACAATTAAAACCAAAATAATTATTGATAGATGAACATGGTAGATATGCTGCTATTTAAGTCGACTTTGCTGGTCCCTATATTCCAAATTAGGAAAAAAAACAAAGTTTTTTTTTTAACATATGGGCTAATAGACATGTTTTTGTATGAGATATGGTATTTTACAGGGGACAGGAATGGAGAAGTATCTCCACAGTTGGATTGAACTCCAGATAATGAAATTAAACCTAAGCAAGGCAAATTATTAAAATTTTGGTAAAGAATTTTGCCAAATTTTACCAAAGCTAATGGAATTCTTTGACAATAACTTAGATAAAAGAGCAAAATTAAAGTCCATTTGAGATACCAGTAAGGTTTTTATGATAGGCTTTTTAAATTCAACATAGACAAGAACTGAAAAAGGAATTTCAAGAAAAATGTAGGCTATTTGGGAAGAAATTAAAAAGAAAAAAATTCACAAAAGACTCTGACAGAACTATCATATACCAAATTATAATCCTATAACAACAATTATCTCGCTAACAACCAGAGAAATAGACACATTAAAATATATGAAACAGAAGAATTTTTAGTTTGCACAATCCTGGAAAATGGGTGGTGCATAAATTAAGAAAAGAAAGAGAAAAGAAAATGATATTAAAAATCCAAGGAGATAAGCTATCAGTGGATTATGCAAGTATACAGACTATTACTCTAATTTATATAAAATCCAAGATACTTTCCTAGAAAAAAAAAGAATGAATATCCTAAAGTAGTGGTGGTGCAGTGGTTAGAATGGAGTTCTGAAGGCTACTTCTACTGACTTCCAGCTGTTTGCAATTTGGCAGTTCGAATCTCACCAGGCTCAAGTTTGATTTAGCTTTCTACCCTTCTGAAGTTGCTAAAATGAGGACCCAGATTATTGGAGGCAATATGCTGACTTTGTAAAACCACTCAGAGAGGGCTGTAAAGCAGTGTAAAAGCACTGTGAAGCGGTATATAAGTTTAAGTGCTAATGCCATTGCTAAAGTATAAAATTTACCAAATATTTCTCAATCCTTCCATCAAATTCTAAATAGTCCTTTTTGCTGACTGTTAGGGATAACATTGGTTACCTAACTTAGTTTGGGTAAAAATAATATATAAACTGTGTTAGTGAGTTTAAGTGTATGTGTCACTTTAACTGTAAAACATGTATTTTGGGTGCGGTTGTAAAATCACCATAAGAGGGAGCAAGAGAGCTCACTGTTTGCTGGCTTTTACTGTAGTAGCTGACAATGTTGGATTGATGGTGATAACTGCATGTTTTCCCTGCTGTTGCTGAGAGAAGAAAAGGGGTTTGATTTTCTTCATATCTCTGACTGCAAAAGAGATATATTGCTGGACTGATTATTTGTAAGTTTACTGACCTCTATTTTCAACACTGGACTTTGCAACTGATTAATCCCTGGATGGACTGAACTAGTGTATAACATATGGACTGTTTTGACTATGCTATAACTCTTGCTGGAATAAAAAACCTATTTAACTGACACAGTGTATTTGTCTTATTGAATGTAAACTACAACAACGTTTATCTCACATATTTGCCTGCCTGCTGGACTGCCGTTGCACGTTCTGCTAGGGTGTGTATTCCTAACACTGGTTATGGGCCCAGGTGCACAGTCAGACTAACCAGGATATAACAGGCTTAGATTAAAGTGAGAGTTTGTGTAGTTACACAATACTGTAAACAGACAGCTGTGTTTTATTAATTATAGTTTTAATATCCAGATAAAGATGGCACAAGTCAATTTACAAAGTTTGTCTCTAATATCCCAACTGGATGGAACAAACTATGTTTCATGGTCTATGAAATGTAGCCTACTTCTACGCAGAGAAGGTTTGTGGAGTATAATTCAAAACCCACCAGAAGTAGATGCATGGGTTTGGAGGATGAGGATGATGCCCAGAAAATACAAGAATATCAACTGAAGAATGAGCAAGCTCTCTGTATAATAGGACTGACACTCTGTGATGAGCAGCTTGTGCATATTCGAGGAGAAGAAACAGCTGCCAAATGTTGGGAGAATTTAAAGAAGATTTATGTTTGAGACAGTGTAGGAGCACATATAAATCTTACACGGAAACTGTTCAGAACACATCTTCAAAAGAATGGAGATATGCTGAGACATATAAACATAATGAAAAGAATTTTTCAGGAACTGCATGAAAAAGAACTTATCTTCACAGAACTACATCAAGTTTATATAATTTTGTCTTCTTTAGATAATAGCTGCAATGATTTCATAACTTCACTTGAGGTTCTGCCAAAAGATAACTTCACATTAACTGACATTACTGGCAGATTAATTGAAGAAGCCAGGAGAAGGCTTGAAAGGGATCAACTCAGAAGGGAACAACCACAATGTGAAGAAGAGAAAATATCTTCGTCACCCTATACAATTAGAAAATGTTTTAATTGTGGAGAAAAAGGGCATTTGGCAAGATTCTGCAAGAAAGCAAAAAGCTAAAATGCCAGCCAGAAAGATAAAAGGCATCAAAAGGATAAAAAATGCATAGAGTTAGCCATGTATAGCAACGAAACTGTGAATAGTAATTTATGGGTTGTAGATAGTGGAGCATCGCACTGTATAACGAAATATAAGAAAAGATTTATTAAGATGTCCATGAGTTCACAGCAGATATCGTTGGCTAATGGATGGAAACTGAAAGCTAAAGGTCAAGGTATATCATATTGTTCTTGCATAAGAGAAAATGTAAAAAATGTTATATGTACCACAACTTAAGTTTAATTTGCTTTCGGTTAGAGTTTTGGTTAAACTAGGTTATGTAATTACCTTTAGGGGAGACAGTTGCATAATTGAAAAAGAAGGTAAAAAAGTGACTGCAACTTTAAGAGGTGAATTGTATGTGTTAAATGATCATTCAGAGGTAGCTAACACAGTTTATAATAATGTTAAACCTCATAATGAGTGCATACATTTGTTACACAGACGTTTGGGGCATATAAATTTTAAAATGCTTAAACAAACAGTAGAACTATCTAAGGGTATAAAACTGAAGCCTTGCAGTAAGTATTTGCTCTGCAATACTTGTAGTCAAGAAAAAAGTAAGCAAATGCCAGCAAACAGAGTTAATGGATTTAAAACAAAGGAGCCTCTAGAGGTCGTATTTGCTGATATTATAGGTCCTAAAAAACCAAATGTGGGAGGTGCTCGTTATATATTAAGTATAATGGACCATTATTCCAGATATGGTTTCTGTTATCTAAAGAAGAACAAAATGGAAACATATCAAAATTTCTTTAATTGGCTTAAATTCGCAGAAAGAAAAACTAAAAGGAAGTTAGTAACTCTTATCACTGATAATGGTATGGAATTTATAAACAATAAATTCCAAAATAAACTGAAGATGGCAGGTGTTGAACATAAAAAGTCTGCACCATATAGGCCACAACATAATGCCTTTATAGAAAGATGAGGCCAAACAATTCAAGCAATGGCTCATACTATGCTATCAGATTCAGGATTATCTGAAAATTTGTGGGGAGAAGCAATAATGTGTGGTAATCATATATTGAATAATGTTGTTAACTTAACAACAGGTGAATTACCATTCACACGGTGGCATGGCAGAAAACCTGACCTAAGCTACATGCACACATTTGGAGCACCAGCACGGGTGCATATTCCTACACAACTGAGAAATAAGGGGCAACATAGGGCTAAAAAGTTATTCTTTGTAGGTTATGAATCTAATCACAAATCAAACAGATTCTGGGAAAAAGGTACATCTAGAGTTTATTGTAGTGCTAGTGCCAAATTCCTATAACATGTAGGATGGGAGAAACTGGAACAAGATTCAAGTAAGGAAGTAATTATAGAAACCTACAAAAGACCAAAAGAAAAAATCAGTAATAAGAAGAGTACAATTAAAGAGGAAGTACAGGAAGAGCATATAGGACCAGAACAGGAAGAAATAGATAACCAGGAACAGGTCGAACATGAAAGTCCACCTGTAAGTCCTGTAATACCTAGACATTCAACTCGTGTAACCAGACCACCTGATAGGTATCAAGCAAGTATAGTTTGCCAAGTAAATAAAGTTCCAACTAGTGTAGATGAACTTAGGAAGTATCCTGCTAAGGATCAGGAGAATTGGCAAAAGGCAATGGAAAAAGAACTGAAATCATTAAAGGTAATGAAAGTATATGAAGATGCTATATTACCTCCAGGAGAAAAATCCATTGGGTGCAAATGGAGATTTAAAGTAAAAACTGGAAATGATGGGACTGTTTCCCATAAAGCTAGGTTGGTAGCTCAAGGATTTAATCAAACTGCATCTGATTACGATGAAGTTTTTGCACCAAGTCTTAAAGCAACATCTCTGAGAGCAGCTTTAGAAAAACTATATCATTTAGATGTAGAAACTGCTTACGTGCATGCACCATTGCAGCACACTATATATTTGAAAAAGCCAATTATTATAAAAGACAATAAAGTAAATAGTAATGATTGTTGGAAACTCAAAAAGAGTCTTTACGGGTTGAAACAATCTGGCTTTGAGTGGAACCAATATATTGTGAAAGAGTTAAACAATATAGGTTTTAAATCTGGTTTAGCAGATCCATGTGTGTTTAAAAGAGAAAATAATGGAACGGTGTCATTATTGTTATTATTTACAGATGGTATTGCTTTGATAACTAAAACTAATAATGAAGCTAATGAGATTATATCATTATTTGCCAAAAAGATAAAATTAAAGCATTTAGGTGAAATTAAAAAGTATCTAGGATTGACAATTAACAAAACAAAAAATGGTTTTAAGATATCTCAAGAAGATAAAATTTGCCAATTAATTAAAACGTATAAAATGGAACTTTGTAAACCGGCAAAAACTTCAATGAGTCAGGAAGTTTGCCAAACTGATGATCAAAGTCCCAAATTTGATAAGTCCACATATCAATCTTTGATTGGTAGCTTATCATATATCTGCAATTGGTCAAGGCCTGATATAGCTTATAGTGTAAATCAGCTGGCACGTTTTAATTCAGATCCACATCAATGTCATTGGCAATCAATAAAGAGAATTTTAAGATATCTTAAAGGAACAATGAACCATGCATTGTATATAGAACCAAAGGGTGATTTGAGTCTTAGTGCCTATGCAGATGCAAGTTTTGCAACTGATATAAACACAAGAAAATCAACATCTGGGATGGCTATATTATTTGGTAAGACACTAATAGGGTGGAGGTCAATCAGACAACAGCATATCAGCTTGTCCACGATGGAAGCGGGATTTTCATGTCTGTCATTATTATGCACTGACTTAATTCTGTACAAACAGTTATTATTAGACATGGGTATAACTGTTAAAGATTCCATTATTGTGTACGAGGACAACCAGGCAGCCATAAAGTTAACTACTAATATTGCTGTAAAAACTTAAGATACTTAAGTGTTAGAGAATCTGTAAAGAATGGGCTAATTAAATTGGAATACTGCATGATGGAAGAAAACATTGCAGACCAATTTACAAAAGCTCAAGGAGTAATCAAATTTAAAGAGAGTTGTAACAAATATAATTTAAAAGTGTAAATATTATTATTATTACCTAAAAGGGGAGAATGTTAGGGATAACATTGTTTACCCTAACTGGTTTAGGTAAAATAATAAATATGTAATCATGGTTTATTAGTTAAAGTGTCTGCAACTTTAAATATAGGAATGTAATTAAGGGAGTGGTTGTGAAAACACTTTAAAAGAAGCAAGACAACAGCTTGCTCTCTCTCTGGCTTTGATGATCCCTAATTACTGCATGGACTCAAGACTGCGTTACAGAATACAGAATACAGAATACCTTTATTGTCACTATCCACGTGTACAATTTGCATCATACGCATACACAGTGAAATTAAGCGACTCGTCCTTCAGTGCAACATACACACCAGAAATATACATAAATCTCTAAAAAATTATGATAAAAAGAGTAAAAAGAATAAAAGAATAAAAGAATAAAAATACCCTACTGTGCCTGTCCCAGTAGGAATTATTGCACATGCCCACCAACACAACAACAATAGTGATCATATTGCACAAGATTTGTTCACAATTATTTACAGTGTATCTGGCAGTATTTAAAATCAGTGCATGTGTAAGTTCAAGGTAGTTATGGCTTTAGGGAAAAAACTGTTTTTAAGGCGGTTTGTCCTTGACCAGATGCTCCTGTAATGCCTCCCTGAGGGCAACAGGTCAAACAGTCCATAACCAGGATGAGAACTGTCTTTTATGATGTTCACAGCTCTACTAAGACAGCGGGAGGAATAAATGTCCGACAGGGAGGGAAGAGGGCAGCCGATGATCTTCTGAGCTACTTTGACTACCCTCTGTAATCTCTTCCTGTCTGCCATGGTGCAGTTGCCATACCACACTGTGATGCAGTATGTCAACAGACTTTCAATGGACGCACGGTAGAAGGTAATCAGCAGGTTAGAGTCCAGGTTGTGCTTCCTGAGCACCCGCAGGAAATGGAGTCTCTGCTGGGCCTTCTTAATGACCGCCGTGGTATTTTCCGTCCAAGAGATTTTATCAGCAATGATGACACCCAGAAACCGGAAGGTGTGGATCCTCTCCACCTGCTCTCCATCGATGTAAAGGGGAGCCAAATCGGTGTTATGCCTCCTAAAATCCACAATGAGTTCCTTAGTTTTCTTGGTGTTCAGAACTAAGTTGTTGTCCGAACACCAAGCTGTTAACATCAGGACCTCCTTCCTGTAAGCTGCCTCGTCTCCCTTCGAAATGAGTCCAACCACTGTGGTGTCATCAGCAAACTTCACAATGAGGTTGCTGTCGTGCTGTGGACTACAGTCGTGGGTGTAGAGGCAGTACAGGAGTGGGCTCAGCACGCAGCCCTGTGGAGAGCCAGTGCTGAGTGTACAAGTGGAAGAGAGGTGGGGGCCAAGCCTCACAGTCTGGGGCCGATCGCTTAGGAAGTCTTTTATCCAGGCACATGTAGGGGAAGGCAGACCTAATATGTCCAGTTTTTTAACCAGTATTCCTGGGATAATTGTGTTAAAGGCAGAGCTGTAGTCCACAAAGAGCATCCGGACATAGCTCTGCTGCTGCTCCAGGTGGCTCAGCGCAGCGTGCAGAGCTATGGCTATAGCGTCCTCTGTAGACCGGTTTGTACGGTAGGCAAACTGGTGAGGGTCGAAATCCAGGGGGAGATGATTGATGATGTGCCGGAGCACCAGCCTCTCAAAGCACTTCATAACTACAGGAGTAAGCGCCACTGGACGATAGTCATTGAGGCTGGAGATGGGGGATTTCTTCGGCACAGGGATAATTATAGCAGATTTCAGACAAGATGGTATAACTGCCTGGGCCAAGGAGAGGTTAAAGATGTCTTTGAAGATGGAAGCAAGCTGGGGAGCACATGCCTTGAGCACCTTGCCAGGAACTCCGTCTGGACCGGCTGCCTTCCTGGGATTCACCGCACGGAGCACCCGTCTGACGTCATCCTCCGTCACAGAAAGTGTACTGGGTGGAATAGTGGAGCTGGGTATAGTTGAAGGTGGGAATAGGGCTGGTACAGCTTTATGATGTTGAGGGACTTCAAAACGAGCAAAGAAGTTATTCAGCTCCTCTGCTAGCGCTGCACTCGGATGTTCTGTTGTCGCATGACAGCCCCTGTAATTAGTAATGTCATGTATGCCCTTCCACACCTCCCGTGTGTTATGGCTGGACAGATGGAGCTCTATGCTCCTCCTGTGGTCTATCTTGGCTTTTATGATCCCCTTCCTCAAGTCGGCTCGAGCGGCTGTATACAGGACTCTGTCACCTGACCTGAAGGCTACGTCCCGGGCTTTGAGGAGTCTGCGGACTTGAGTGGTCATCCAGGGTTTCTGGTTTGGGAAAACCCGGATGTTTTTATCTACAGTCACATTTCCGATACAGAACTTGATATAGTCCAGCACCGTACTCGTGTACATTTCCAGCTCCTGATGTTGAAACGTATTCCAATCTGTCTGCTCAAAGCAGTCTTGTAGTCTGCTGAGTGCATCCTCCGGCCAGGTCGTAATAGTCTTTATGATAGGCCTGCCCCTACATCTGAGGGGGGTATAGGCTGGGGATAACAGGAGGGAGAGATGATCTGAAAGCCCAAGATTGGGGAGGGGTATGGCTCTGTATGCATGTTTGATGTTGGTATAAACGTGATCCAGAGTATTTCCTCCCCTCGTAGCACACTTAACATGCTGGTAGAATTTCGGGAGTACAGTTTTCAGATTGGCCTGATTGAAATCTCCTGCAATGACGTGAACACCATCGGGATGAACCCGTTGCTGTTCATTTATGGTGTTCAGCAGGAGAGAGAGTGCCTTATCCGTGTTTGCACCGGGTGGAATATACACCGCCGTAACAATCACGACAGTTAGCTCTCTCGGTAGAAAAAAAGGCCGACATCTTACAGACATATACTCGAGATCAGGGGAACAGTGATTGTCTATAATTGTCCCGTTATTACACCAGTTCTCATGTACATAAATACAGAGCCCCCCCCCTCTACTCTTACCAGAGTCCCTCGTTCTATCCCAGCGTAAAAAAGTACGACCTGCAAGCTGCATGCTAGCGTCAGGAATCCCGGGATGTAACCAAGTTTCGGTAATTACCATAACGCAGCAGTCTCGAACATAGCGATTACCAGCGAGTTGTAAGTTCAGATAGTCCGTTTTATGTACCAGGGATCTGGCGTTGGCAAGATACAGACTCGGAAGAGGTGGCTTGTATGGATGTTTCCTCAGCCTTAGCATAACACCAGACCTACAGCCTCGCCTCTGCTTCCTCTCCCTCCTCCGTCTGCGCCGCCTCCTAGTCCCGACAACAATCCACGGAGAGCCCGCTGGTCTCGCTATCTCGTCAGGGATGTTATGTAAACGATGAAAAGCACTCGAAACAGACGTCTGGTGTCGGTTTCCTATGCCTATGATGTCCAGTCGTGAGTATAATTGGATCGTAGAGCCAATAGTCCACAGATAAACAGAAAAGACGTATACAAACAACAAAAAAGAGCACCGAACAGGAGAGCCATAAGCCGCTGCGTCCGTGCGCGCCGCCATTTTAGCCATCTTTACTCGAACGGGAGAGAGACAAATGACTGATTTTTAAGTGAACTGACATAGGATATTCTACACGGACTTTACTAACTGAATATCCTTGAATAGACTGACTAAATGATACATGACTAATGGACTGTTATTTTGACTATGCTATAAATGGAATAAACTATATTTTTGATAGCACAAGCGTATCTGTTATTTTTACTGTATGTTAACAAACATACAAAACTTATATCACTCATTTATCTGTGTGCCTATCTGACTAATGCTGCACATTCAGTTTAGCTTGTCTCCTTAACCCTGGTTGGGTAACACAGGCTTAACAGACCTGGCTAACGAAGACTGGGACTCGTATATGGACAGGTTCCAGATGTTCCTGGAGACCAACAATCTGAAAGATGCTACGCCTGGCAAGAAACGAGCTGTATTTCTGACCCATTGTGGGCCTGCCGTTTTCAAGATGGCAAAAGCACTTGCGAAACCAGCAGAAGTCAAGACAATGGACTTTGACAACCTCGCCCCAATCCTCCGGACCCATTATGCACCAGCAGTGCCAACACTCATCAGAAGACACGAGTTTTATGAGAGGGACCAACGGGAAAGTGAAAGCATTGGGGACTTCATCGCTGACCTCAGAAACCTAGGAGGACTCTGTGGCTTCACAAATCTCGAGGAAGCCATGAGAGATCGAATTGTTCTGGGGCAAAGAGACCCCACAACCCAGAGCAAGATTATGGCGAAGGGAGACATCGCCCTCGCAGATGTCATCACCGATACTACTGCAGCAGAAGCAACCAGGAAGTCAGCCGCTCAAATGCGCTGAGCGAATGCACCACACTGCCAACTCGCCAGCGACGCTACACCATTTTCCGAGAGGCACGGGACAACTACCCACCATAAGGACCTCGAATCCTCATCAGAAAGCGAGGAAGAAGAGGTCAACAGACTCAGGTCAGAACACGACCAGCAGGACCAAAAGAATCGAAAATCCCCGTACCAATGCTGTATGTTGGGGTAGGACATTATCTGGTGAAGAGGGTGCCTCCCGTTCCATATTCGAATTTTCGTTGCCGCTAATGCTCTCAACATCTCTTTGAGGCGAGGCCACCCCCATTCCGGATCCTTCACGTGTTGCCTCTGAGCGGTCATTACTTCTGCTTAAACTTTCTGCCACTTCAAATTCAGCTTCCTTGGTATCTCCTCCCCCCTTGGTTTGGAAATTAGGGGGCTCGGAGATTCCTGACGGTAGCCTTGAATGCAGCTGATCAATATGGCGCTTCCATATTCTATCCTCAGGACATTTTATGCGGTACGATCTAGGGCTGGTTACTTGGACTACAGTTGCCTCGACCCACAACGGATCACCTGAAAAGTTCCTAGTGAAAACCAAGTCGCCTACCTGGAAGTTACGGCATTTCCCGCTGAAACCGTGTGGTTTTTCAGGTTCATATGATGGATGCAGACGGTCGAGGTGGGAGCGGAGCTTCCGTCCCATTAACAACTCGGTGGGAGTTTTATTGGTGACGCTGTGTGGAGTGATATGCTGCAAAAGGAGTACCCAGTTAATCTTGTCTTCTATATCGCCATAGTCCATTTTATGCAAGGTTTTCTTGATGAATTGTACCATGCGCTCGGCCCTTCCGTTGGTCGCAGGATGCGCCGGCGAAGTTAGCGCATGGCGAACACCGCGGTCCGCCAGGTACTGTTCGAAAGACAGCGCGGTAAATTGGGGCCCGTTGTCGGACACTAGAACGTCTGGTAATCTGTGTGTCGCAAAGAGTCTGTCTAGTTTCCTGAAGACTGATTCGGTTGTTGTATTCCTCATCTCATGGATTTCAAGCCAGTTCGAGAAGGCATCCACCGTTAATAAAAATGTGTGTCCCTTGGTAGGTCCCGCAAAGTCCAGATGAATACGGGACCATGGTCCCTCGGTGTTTCCCATTCAGTCAGGGTTGCTTTCAGAGGGGCGTTGCTTACTTCCTGGCATTTGTGACAAGCTTTTACCCATGTCTCGATCTGCTTGTCGGTACCCGGCCACCATGCGTAGCTTCGTGCGAGGGCTTTCATACGCACGATACCGGGGTGGCCATCGTGCAAGGTCCTTAGTATGGCTGGTCGCAACTGCTCTGGGACGACAACTCTATCACCCCAGATAATGCAGCCCTTCTGGGAAAATAGTTCCGTTGTTGATTCTTGAATGGGGTGTAGTCGTCAGGTATCTGGTCCAACGGCCATCCCCGCTCGACCCAACTGAGGACTCATGCTAAAATGGGGTCACGTTTCATTTCCATCGCGATATCTCGGGCTGTTAATGGCAGCGTTCGAAGTGTCTCGGTCTGCAGTGTTGTCACCGTCAGAGCGGGGTCATCAATGGTCTCCGGAAGTGGTGCGCGGCTCAATGTGTCGGCGTGGGGAATGGCCTTCCCCGGGCGATGTTGCAACTTGTAATTATATGCCATCAAGAATTCTGACCAGCGGAGATAATATATACGGTGTTGGCCTATCTCCCGCTATTATTCCCAGCAAAGGTTTGTGGTCAGTCACTATAGTAAAGGCTCGGCCATACACATATTCATGAAAACTCTTAACTGCAGACACAATAGCAAGGACCTCTTTATCAATTTGACTGTAATTGCGTTCTGCTTTTGATAACATCTTTGAGAAATAGGCAACAGGGGCTTCACTACCATTTGGCAAAACGTGGCTTAAAATGGTGCCCACTCTGAATGGGGATGCATCACACGTGATCGTTAAAGGCAAAGTCTCATTATACTGCATCAAAACAGCATCAGAAGTCAATAAATTTTTCACATGTCGAAACGTTTGTTCTTCTCTGTGTCCCCATACCCAGGTTGCTTTTTTGTCCAATAAACGATGTAGGGGTTCAGCTACGGTTGCTTTGTGAGGCAGGAAAATGTTATAAAAATTGATAAGGCCTAGAAAAGCCTGGAGGTCGGCCTTATTCCGGGGTTTTAGGACGTTCTTGATTGCCCTAAGTTTGTTGTCGTTGGGGTGAATGCCTTGACTATCAATTAAATATCCCAAAAATTCTACACGATCCGTACATAATTAACACTTGTTTTTTTTAACTTTGAGACCTGAGTCTTTAAATCTCTGGAGAACCAACCTCAGGCATTCCTTTAGTATTTTCCGAGTTGGGGCAGCGATTAGCACATCATCAAAATATGGAACAACACCTTTTATCCCTTGTAATAGCCTTTCCATCAAACTTTGGAAGATTCCCGGGGCTACGCTCACTCCAAACTGGAGTCAGTTACATTTAAACGCACCTCGGTGCATAACAATTGTTTGGGCCTCTGCCCTTTTTTTGTCAACAGGCAGTTGTTGGTATGCCTGGGCTAAGTCTAGTTTAGCGAAGACTTTTCCGCCCCCCAGGGAATGGAGGAGGTGTTGCACCACCGGTACCAGGTAAGCGTTTTGTTGAAGGGCGTGGTTCAGGGTGGCTCGATCGTCCCCACAAATTCTTATCAATCCATCCGGCTTGATGGGTGTTACGATTGGGGTTTCCCAGGGAGAGTGATTGGTTGGTTCTAACACACCCTGGGCTATTAATTTATCAAGCTGCTCGTCAATCTTTGGTTTAAGGGCAAATGGAACTCGACGAGGCTTAAGGCGGATGGGAGCTATTTCAGGATTGAGGTTAAATGATATCGGGGTCCCCTTGTACTCGCCTAATTTTTCTGCAAAGACGTCCTGGAATTCGTGGACGAGGTCTTCTTCCCAATCGCTGCTGCAGGTTCGGTGAATGCCGGCTACTTCAATTCCGAATGGAGCGAACCATTGGAGGCCTAACATACTAGGCCGATCCCTGTCGATTACAGTCAGTGGAAGGAATGCTGTACGGTTCTTAAATGATACCCAGACTCGGCTGGATCCAATGACCGGGATTCGATTTCCTTGATAGTCCTTAAGTATGAGTCTTTGGAATCTGAGGTCTTGCCGCCGGATAGTAGGGATGAGCTGCTTGAGGGTCTTCCAGGAAATCATCGAGAGGGACGATCCTGAATCGACTTCCATCTGGCAGGGTTGGTTTTCGATGGCCACTTTCACTCTGATCTTTTTGGCACCAAGAGATGAGGCGTGACCAATCGTGATCGTTTGGTGAGCCTCTTCTCGCTTCATTGGGTGGTTTAGGGTTTTGTTTCTGTAGAAGTGGTTGTTCTATTGGTGGTTCATGGGTTCTCGCTTCACGGGACGACTTCCCGTCGGTTGGCAATAGTTAGCCCCCCTCGAGGGCTGACTGGGTCCTAGCTTGCTTCTACAGACCCATCCAATATGGCCTCTTTTCCTGCATACATGGCAGAGCGCTTTGAGGAATTTGCATTCTGACCGGGGGTGGCTTGCTCCACACCCGTCGCATTGGTACTGCGATTTCTGGCGTTGGTCTCGTTCGGACCGAAGTCGATGGACCTCTTCTTCATCACTTTCTGATGATGATTCGAGGTCCTCATGGTGGGCTGTTTCAAGCTGTCCCTCTGACTGAGGTGAAATTTCGCGGGCGCATTGGCGGAGCGGGGCGTGGGTGTGGCGCATTTGGGCAGCCGACTTCCTGGTTGCTTCTGCTGCAGTAGCTTCAGCTATGGCATCTTTAAGGCTAATGTCGCCCTTTGACATTAGTTTACTCTGAGTGCCTGGTGCATCTAGTCCCAGAACTATTCGGTCTTTTAGGGCTTTTTCTAGGTCGGCAAACTCACATAGGCCACCCAGATTCCGGAGATCCGCTATGAAATCAGCAACACTTTCACCCTTCCGCTGACTTCTCTGGTAAAATTCATGCCTTCTAACGAGCGTTGGCACAGTAGGTGTGTAGTGAGCCCTCAGCAGGGGTTCGAGGACGTCCCAGTCCATAGACTTTACTTCTGCCGGTTTTGCTAGTGCCTTGGCCATCTTGAATATGGTTGGCCTGCAATGAGTTAGGAATACTGCTCATTTCTTTCCGGTAGTGGCATCCTTCAAATTGTTGGTCTCCAGAAACATCTGGAAGCGATCCATATATGAGTCCCAGTCTTCTTGTGCTGGGTCAAATGGAGCAGGTGGTATGACACCGCCGAACATGGTTCCGCCGTTGGTGCGTTTCAGCCACGTGCTTGGTTATAGTTCTTCATCATTCAGTAAGCTCTGACGTCTCCACATCCCACCTTCATCGCCAGTTCTGTGTATGGGCGCAAAGGAGGAGACGAGCCGGTGAACAGTGAACTTCAAATTCTTTATTTACATGCGAAAACAGCTCAGCTCAATGGCAGCAATGGGCCCCTTTATATAGGCAAACTCTTAACTATTTAACCAATGAAACACGGGGAGCGCTATCTCCATTAACCAATGGGAGAGGCTTGTTAATAGCCAATCAGATTCTCCTGAACGGACCAATTCGATGTCGCTATTATCGGTCAATCAGAAGTGCAGGGCCAGAACCCTGCACTTTGCTTCAAGCTCTTAATAATCTTTATTCGAGTATTTATTGATTCATAACATATATGTCATGTCAAGGGTGCTTCACCTGGCCCCTTCCCTCCCAGCCATTTCTTATCATACCCAGCCTCAACTTATCTATAGTTCTACAAAAATGTTGTTCACTTTTTTTTGACTTTATTATCTACGTACTATAGACGTACTTTCATGGACCACTACTCAGAGTTTGGCATCCTCAGTTTTCCTGCCTGAGCAGGGGCTTGGACTAGAAAACTTCCCTTTCAACTCTGCTAAACACACCTGTATTTATGCTCTGGAGTATAGACACGTAAACCCTGAAAAATACCTGGGCAAAAGAAAGGCAGTAGAATCACTCTAGGTGTAGGGATAGTGTAAAATATTAATATATGATAAATAATAGAACAATTAAAAATAATAGCACAGAGTTTTCTCTCCCCACTTTCCTTCCTATTTCTTTTCTTTTCTTTTCTTTTCTTTTCTTTTCTTTTCTTTTCTTTTCTTTTCTTTTCTTTTCTTTTCTTTTCTTTTCTTTCTTTCCTTCCTTCCTTCCTTCCTTCCTTCCTTCCTTCCTTCCTTCCTTCCTTCCTTCCTTTCTTTCTTTCTTTCTTTCTTTCTTTCTTTCTTTCTTTCTTTCTTTTTCTTCCTTCCTTCCTCTTTCTCTCCCGTCCTTTTTCTTTCTTGTTCTCTTTCTTCTCTCTCTCTCTTTCCCCCCCTCTGTGTGTCTCTCTTTGTCTCTCTCTCTCTCCCTCTCTGTGTATCTCTCTCTCTCTGTGTATGTATCTCTCTCTCCCCCTCTCCCTATCTTCCCCCCTTCCCCCCTCCTCTCGTGACCTGCGACTATGGTGGAGCCGTGTGTGTGTGTGTGTGTTTGTGTGTGTGTGTGTGATGCTCAAGTGAGTGCCAAAGCACAGCAAAACCAGGTGCGGGGTGGGCAGCTGCGGCTGGCTATCGTGGTTCAGCCAGTCTGGATTCCAAAACAAAGAAATGAAAGAAGTAGTGAAGAGCACCAAGGAAGGAGAATTGGCTGGGCCAGGATTTGAGGGAGGGAGGGAGAGAGACAGAGAGGGAAAAACACACACAGAGAGAGTTGGGGAGGTGTGTATGTGTGTGTGTGTGCTTTACCTTTTAAAATTCTTTATTTTCTTTATCTTTTAAAAATCCTGGTAATCTCCTTCATTTATACCCTCTTTAACAGATTCATAACGTGTTTTGAAGGTGAGGCATGTGATGAATGACACAATTATCCTAAAGCAGGGGAGAACATTGGTTTGTTGAGGCTCAAGAGGAACTTGAAGACTTCATTTCCTGTTCCTGTCATGCAGCTTTTACAGGGATGAAATTTCTCCTCCTGTTGCATGGGAGATTGGTTGGGGCTGTGGAAATTGGAAGGGAGATGTTGCTTCTGGAATACTTACAGTAGTATAGTTTTCTTTTTCATTCTCCCTCTCTCTCTGTTTCTCATCTCACTCCTCCATGGCAAGAGCAGCAGCATCAGTGTCTCGGGAGAAAAGTGCCCCTCCCACATATTCCTTTCGTCTTAGCACCAAATTTAGCGTGCTTCACAAATGAGGAGGTGCAGTTGTGCCCCAGCCCAGGGCTTCGCCATACCTGTGAGGGGGGGATGAAGCAGCAGCGAGACAGGAATGGCGATAATGGTGCCCAAGGAATGCAATGGCAGTGATTCTGGTGGCATCGGGGCTTCCAGGACCAGCTCCCCACCTCGCTGTCCGTCAGCTGTTTGTGTGGGCAAGGAGGGGCGGAGAGGGGGAGGGCCAGCCGGGGGCGCGATTTG
Organism: Hydrophis major; assembly: GCA_033807585.1. NCBI lineage: Eukaryota > Metazoa > Chordata > Lepidosauria > Squamata > Elapidae > Hydrophis > Hydrophis major. The sequence goes on from CM066329.1 coordinate 285,029,177, forward strand.
CCAGTTCTCCAAACTGCGCAGAAGCATAACATCCGGTTCTATAGAACCAGACAGAACCTGTAGAAACCCACCCCTGATTCAGAGTACAAATACAGCCAGCATTAAAAAAATATGCTAAATTTCTAATGTAATCCAGTGTTGTTTATGGAACAATAATGAGAATGACTGTATTTGCTAACAGCTCTGAATATACAATGCAAACTGCTCGTCTTTGAAAAGGGTGAAATTCAATAACAGCAATCACTGTTACATAAATTGAAAGATGTTTTACGCAATTGTTTCTTAACTGGTAACTGGCTGTGTGCTTTATAAATACAATATTTGAAGTTTTACAAAGCTTATTTTTAAACTTAGTTGTATGTCTTTGATCACTGACAAGCCATAGTAGTAGAGTTATGCTTCATTTTACTTTTGAAGGAAACTCTTTTTGAATTTGCTGGAGTGTTAACTGATGGGTAAAAGAGAGGTGAAGGCTAATTTGACTACATACATACCATATTTGAGGAGCTCTGTGCCATTTCATTACAATTGTTTATGATGTGCAGCGGAAAAATGAATATCACATTCTTAGAAAAGTAAATTCAGGGCTAAATTTAATCAGATTGCAGGAGGGGATATATTTAAAACCTCTGCCTTCTTCTCTGACCAAATTTAAAACTCCCATTTCAGGTTTGCTTATATGTGTCCTTTATCAACTTTATTCTTACCCTAGGACTTTTTATGATCTGAAGTGTAATTTATCTGGGGACACAACACTCTCCTCAGATATAACAACCAATCATTTAAGTGTAATGTGGACCTTCAAGTACTTTTTACATTATACTTAATTACATACTTTTGTAAAAAAAAATGATAGAAAATGAAATGCATCAGTTCATTTTACAAGAACGTGTGCACAAGGAAAACTAACTTCTATCTCCCTTAACAATTAACATAATAGTCAAAATCTTTCGTGGATTGATGAATGTTAGAAGTTTAATTGTAAAAATTAATAGCCAGAATAGAATATAATAGAATTCTTTATTGGCCAAGTGTGATTGGACACACAAGGAATTTGTCTTGGTGCAAATGCTCTCAGTATACATAAAAGAAAAAATACATTTGTCAAGAATCAAGAATCATAAGGCACAACACTTAATAACAGTCATAGGGTACAATAAGCAATCAGATCATACTGTTGGGGTTAACAGGTGCAGATGGCTGAGGAGAACGATCACTCTGATGATGGGCCAAGACCATCAGGGAGTGGACTGCTATCTTCAGAGATTGTGGGGGCTGGCAGCAGTGACGAAGAGGTTCCCGAGGAGCCTGTGCCAAGTGCACATGCATGAAGGATTTCTCAGAGGAAAGAACAATTACAGCAGCACAGGTGACTCGGGAGTAAGGCTGCAAGGTAATTGCCCTTCCCTCAAGAGGATAAAAGCCAGGTTTGAAAAAGCATTTTTTGCAGAAAGCAAAGAAGCTCTGAAACTCAACTAGAGGACATCTTTATTCGTGTTTCGAGAATTCTGTAAATTAGTACTTATCTCTGGGTTTTTGGTAGCCTTGACAAATAACTTGGCAAGGCTCTTTCTTGTCAGAGCTAATTGTTGGAAAGTAGCCTTTTATCTGTAAAGGAACAGAATTGTGATTAAACCTTAAAAGGTGGGGCTGCTGCCTTTGTCTGCCTTTGCTGAGAACCCGGTTGGGTCAGAACACATACTAGGAAACAGTCAATATAAACTGTAAGGTTACAAGCGACAAAGTTACAGTCATACAGTCACAAGTGGGAGGGGATGGGTGATAAGGAGTGATGAAAAGATTAATAGTAATAGTGCAGACTTTGTAAATAGTTGGACAGTGTTGAAGGAATTATTTGTTTAGGAGAGTGATGGCGTTTGGGGAAAAAACTGTTCTTGTGTCCAGTTGTTCTGGTGTGCAGTACTCTTTAGTGTGGTTTTGAGGGTAGGAGTTGAAACAGTTTATGTCCAGGATGTGAGGAGTCTGTAAATATTTTCACAGCCCTCTTTTTGACTCGTGCAGTATACAGGTCATTGATGAAAGGCAGGTGGGTAGTAATGTTTTTTTCTGCAGTCCTAATTACTCTCTCAAGTCTGTGTCTGTCTTGTTGGATTGCAGAACCAAATCAGACAGTTATAGAGGTGCAGATGACAGACTCAAGATGATTTGAACAAGATTGTGCATAACTGAGCTGCCAGAAACATTTTGAATTCCAAGCTTACACTAGTTGCTTTGGACTTATAACAAGTTGACATGACATTACCATAAGGTAAGCACAGGACAGGGATAAGGTGTGTGGTGATTGTCATCAGAGAATGTCATATGGAGTTCACAGGCTTCTGGTTGTGAGATCCTATTAAGGTGGACTCCAGGGAATCAACAAAGGGGTATGGCAAACCTCTTGAAGAGGTATTCATTTGCATAGCATCTGTCCAATAAAGTCATGGGATTCATTTCCAGTTGGCCTTGTTGCAGGTCTGGAGAAGATGCCTGAGAATAGTCTTGAACAGTTTGAATCTGTAGTACCTTAAGAACTGGACAGGGTCCTCAAGACTATGAACTTTATTACCTGCTTTTTAGATTCATGCCTCTCCTGGCTTTCAAAGTGGCCCAGGTGTGTTGTGTAAGTGGTTAATTTTTCTTTGAGTGGGAGGGTTTTTTTTTCTCCTTTAATCTTTTAAGGAGGCTTTGGTTTGATAAATAAATAACTGAAAGGATAGAAAGGTCTGTTAAGAATTGATTGAAGACTCCAAATTTGGACTTCTTTTCTGACAGCTTTTAAGAAATTTGTTTATCATTGATAGCCATTTGTAGTAAATATGTCTGTTAGTATGTGGAGTAGAAAATATATGAAACAAAGAGTTTTTTTCTAAAATTATTTTTATCTTTCATTTATTAAAATATCCCTATTTAAAAGAAAATTTAAATATGTGAAGGCATGCATTTTCATTCTGCTCTCATATATTGTAAATACTAATGTGTATTTCTGGGCCATTCACTGGAAAGCTCAAAAAATGCTATGTTGCGACTATATGCTTAAAAACCTGACCTTCATTGTTGACAATTAATTTTTCAAGGTTATGCATTTAGTACAACTTTGAAAATGATTTGGAAAAAGCAGTTTAGACCATGTGCAAGCATCACTTTGATGTTCATTACAGCATTCCATTTTTTTCAAGACTCCAAAAGTAGTTGCTGCTTTATGAATCTTTATTAACTTAAAGGATCTGATTCCTTAAACTAGCCTTCACATCTTTTAGGTTTGTTCAAAAGTCTTTTAAAAGTTAGTTTGCTTTAATTGAACAGCAGGGAAGTGTTGTGCATGTTACATCATGCAAAAAAATGTATACATTATGCAAAAAATTACAAAAAAATTATAATCCTACTGATTTTGTATGGAGGTTTGTCCAATATGCAGTGTTCTAGTGATTAAAGCTCCGAGCTAGAAACTGTGAGTTCCAGTCCCACCTTAGCCATGAAATGCAGCTGGTTGATTTTGGACCAGTCACTCTCAGCCCAACTCAACTCAAAGGGTTGTTGTTGTGGGAAAAATAGGAGGAAGAAGTATTTGATATATTAGCCTCCTTGAGTTAAAATATATGTTTTCTTAAGTTTTCACAAGTATTTATATGTATGGTATTCAGCTTTGTTCGGGTATTTTCCCACGTCTTAATATTTGTGCTTTTATTATAACGACGTTTCAGCAGAATCTCATCTACCATCCTCAGGCTTATGTATTGGGTTCTTTTTAACCTTGTGTGTCAGGCTTAGCAGCCGTTTTTTGTTTGAATTTGGTGTTAACTTTCTGCTTTATTTGAATGGTTTTTTCCTCATCTTGATTGGCTGGGAGTCTAGGTCTATTTTTATTGGTCTTCGAGTTGCTGTGTTCTTGATTGGTTGGCAACATTGTGTTTTGTGCGTTGGGGTTTCTTAGTGCAGCTTGGTTTCTTGGGAATGGCCGATAATTATTTATTAGGAAGCTAGGTTTTATTTGGGTAGCTGGCTGGGGCGTGTTTGGGCTGGAGGTGTTAGTGGGGGTTTGTTTGTGTCCAGGTGCTTGCCTGGATTGTGGTATAGAGATTTTGTTTGTTTGTGAGTGCATGCTTCCAGATGATTGATGGTGGAATCATAAAGAAAATACTAGACTATGAAGAAATGGATAGGCTGACGCTAAAACTAAAAGATAAAGAGGAATCAACATATTATAGAGTTTGGGATGCCTGGTATGCATGGCTTAAGAATAGGACAAAAATAATGTTTTAATTAAGAATAGGAAACTATATATATTGAATGTAGAATAAATGGAATGCATGATGAAAATACATGATATAAATATGGAATAAGATAAGGAAAAGAATATGTAATTGTAACGTAATAAGATCTTATGTATAGAAATAAGATTAGGAAAAGTAAATGATGTCTTGATGTTGATATAATTGTGTATATAATTTTATTTTATGTTTTTTTTAAAAAATTGAAAATTGAATAAAGTTTATTAAAAAAATAAAATAAAATGTGAAATTGGTTGCCAGCATTTTTGGTAAAGAGGACTGAATAGAATCATTGAGAATCAAATGGCTACTAAGAGTGATGTTTGTTTACTACTCCTTATTCATAGTTAGCATGCCTTTAAATAGAGGTGAAATACAAATTGACAGTATGCATACATACATAAATACCAGTTAGTGAGAAGTGACACTGGAAGAGGTTATAGCCTTCCAAGGTTGTCAAGATTTTTCAATACATCACGCTTATCGCTATATGACAAAGAATGCAGCACCTGTTTTCATATATTCTACTAAATAATGTTATCCTGTTGAAAAAAAATGTATTGGTCTGAACCTTATAATCACACCCAAGTAACTTCTTTAGTATGTCCATAAATTATTTTTATGTGCTTGATATTTTTAGTATTTTTTGGTTTTGTTTCCTACTTATTATGTTTGTCTCTGACTAAATTATTTCACTTTTTCTTTATCTGCAGCATTTTAGGCTACCCACTCTCAAAAGACTCTGGGTGGTGACTTTATCAAAAGAAACAGAAAAAAATGCATTGATAAGGAACAATGATGTCCTTAAATGTTCCCAATAGCAAATCATACAAGTTTCTGTTTGATTCTATGCATGTATTAGTTATAAATTGAACCATATTTTTTGGCATATTAAATTGAGAAATGTAGTTTTGTTTTGTTTTTTGCTTTAAGGCCTCCAGTGAGTTTGTACTCTACTCCACTAAAAACCATACTTTAAAAAGCTAATGAAATGCAGTATTATGAAAATGTAGGAAATCAGATAAAGAAGAGTAAAAACTTCTGGTTTGATTTGGGAAAGTTCAATTGATGTTCAGCATCTACTAATTTTTTTCTACCCTCTCTCATTTGTAAATATGAAACATGGCACACCTAAAATGTCCAATACTTTCATACCTGAATAACAATTTGATAGTAAAAATAGTTTAAATGTACGATTAGTCAGAAACTCTGCTACAATAAATATTAATGGTTGATTTGCCCATTAAATTAAATTAATACATTTATTAACTTTGTCCCTGGCTACCTATTCCAAAGAGCATCTACCTGATCCACACAGAGAGGGCACATTCTGGGTCTGTTCATTGAAACTATGTCATTTTATTGACCTGGAATCATCATCTCAGTAGTTAGTAGTTGCTGCCCTTTTGAACAATCTTTCCTCTGACTTGATTGGACCCAGTCATTCAATTCTTTATAAAGCTGATTAAGACTTGATTCTTTCCCTGGATCAGGGCTACTGGAGTTTCTAATCCGATGAATTACAGAATAATCAGTTGTGTGTCAAGTGCAGAAAATCAGGAGTCCGGGCAGTTCAAATCAGGAGTCCGGGCAGTTCAAACAAAAATCTGAAATACAATTAGTCAAAGCAAATTGGTGGTAGATAAGAGCCAAAGAAATTCAAGGCGGGTTGGACATTGAATTATTGTGGGTGCGAAGGAACTCAAGACTGATGTGTTTCACCCTTCCCTCAGACTCAGTTGGCCTTCTATACTCTGATTGTTGTTTTACAGTCTTAATCAGTTTTAATGGTACAGATTAGTTTCTCTCTGTGTTGGTTGGTTATTTTTCTTTTGTACATCACATAATTGTTAAGCCATATAAATTCCATAAATAAATAATAAATAAATACACACATACATACATACATACATAATAAAGTATTGTATCATTTGCCTTCTTGCATGCTTTATACATTTTTTTATGCAACATTTAAACACATGTACATCAAATCATTCTAAAGCTACAACTTTAAAAGCACAACTACAATGACATGGGAAAATATCCGAACAAAGCTGAATACCATACATATATACATACATACATATTTGTTTTCTTAAGTTTTCACGGGTACTTACATGTATGGTATTCAACTTTGTTTGGGTATTTTCCCACGTCATTATGGTTGTGCTTTTAAAGTTGTGTATATATATATATATATATATATATATTTGTTTTCTAAGGTTCTCGCGGGTATTTGTATGTGGATCTTTGGTTATTCGGGTTTTCTCCCGCGTAAGATTGGAAGTATCACTCTGAGAAGCACAGAGCTGAAGACCAAGCCTGAAGATGATGAATGAGACTTCATCGAAACGTTGCCTAGATACTTCCAATCTTACGTGGGAGAAAACCCGAATAACCAAAGATCCACATACAAATACCCGCGAGAACCTCAGAAAATATATATATATATATATATATATATATATATATATATATATATATATATATATATATGTTTTCTTAAGTTTTCGCGGGTACTTACATGTCTGGCATTCAGCTTTGTTCGGGTATTTTACCACGTCATAATAGTGGTGCTTTTAAAGTTGTAGCAACGTTTCAGCAGAATCTCATCTGCCATCATCAGGCTTCTGTATGGTGTTTGTCTGTGAGTCAGACAGTAGCAGAACCCAGCAAACTCCAAGACCAATAAACACAGACCAAGACTCTCAACCAATCAGGAGGAAGAAAAAAACCATTCTGACACAGCAATAGGCTGCCCCAAATTTAAATCTGAAACCACTGTAAAAGTCTGACTCACAGACAAACACCATACAGAAGCCTGATAATGGCAGATGAGATTCTGCTGAAACGTTGCTACAACTTTAAAAGCACCACTATTATGACGTGGGAAAATACCCGAACAAAGCTGAATGCCAGATATATATATCTATATATATCTATATATCTATATCTATATCTATATCTATATCTATATCTATATCTATATCTATATCTATATCTATATCTATATCTATATCTATATCTATATCTATATCTATCTATCTATCTATCTATCTATCTATCTATCTATCTATATATCTATCTATATATCTATCTATCTATATATATATATTTGTTTTCTTAAGTTTTCACGGATACTTACATGTATGGCATTCAGCTTTGTTCGGGTATTTTCCCACTTCATTGTAGTTGTGCTTTTAAAGTTGTAGCAGCGTTTCAGCAGAATCTCATCTGCCATCATCAGGCTTCTGTATACAGAAGTTGCTACAACTGTAAAAGCACAACTACAATGACGTGGGAAAATACCCGAACAAAGCTGAATGCCATATAATTTATTTAAATGATTATTCTATTTTCTCTTAGATTTATAAATAATCTATTTATAATTTTTATGGAGTTGGAAGTCTATAAATATTGCAAATAAAATAAATACTATTGACCTCAAAATTTGTGTTGCTAAGTGAAACATTTGTTGAGTTTGCCACATTTTACAACTTTTCTTGCCACGCTTGTTAAGTGAATCATTGCATTTGTTAAGTTAGTAACAGGTTGTTAAATGAATCTGGCTTCCCCATTGACTGTGCTTATCAGAAGGTCAAAAAGGTGATCACTTGACCCTGGGACACTGCAACTATCATAAATACATGCCAGTTGCCAAGTGTCTGTTTTAAGTTTGGCATGCAGGAGTAAAGAGGCGGAGGCTTTATTGAAATAAAGTAACACAACAGTGACTTGCCGCAAGCTAACCAGGCAGCTGGCCGACAGAGAACAGCTGATTCCGTTTGACAGCTCCTTTTATACTCATCTGTCAAATGGAACTAGCCAATCAGGGAAGGCTCCAGCTCCTGCTCAAAGAGTGAAGTCTTCTGCAAGCTGCAGCAGTCTGAATTTTCATCATATGACTAGTAAGATGCTGCTGGTTGTAAGTGGAAGACTATATGAAGTTAAAGTGCTTTCTAATGCACTTTGGCAGCAGTACCTCTTCTTCCAAAGAACAGTAGCAACTTGTTTGTGAGACTATTTATTTCTACCCAGGGCTCTGGGAACTCCCAAGTCTTGATAAAAGTACCCAAAGAACTGAAACAGAATGTGTATGCTCCCCAGTTGTAGCAATTTTGTTTTTCCACTTTAATCACTCTTGTTAACATTTGTTAATGTTAGACATTTTATCTCTGGTTTTAAAATAGTACTAAGATCTTCAGAAACATCTGTTCAGCACTGCATGGTTTCTTGTATTTTCTCAAATTACATTAAAAATTATGTAATTTCTTGAAGTAAACAGTAAGACCAATCCTGGAGGTGAAATAACTAACCCCAGTTGAACCTTTCTGCTTAATTGTGTCCCCAAGTACTTAATCTTTTAATACTGAAAAACATAATTTAATTACATGTCTTTATGTTGAAAGAAAACATTGAGAGTCAATGGAGAACAGAAGAACAGAATATGCCATATCTCTGTTGTTGTGAGAATATATTTGATTTATGTTAAGTTACTATCTTCAAAAACCCTCATTCATTTACAGAAAGATTAGACATAGTCACATAATTATTGTTTTGATATTCTGTATTAATCATGTACTTGCTTCTGTTAATAATTCCAAAACAAATAATACTTATTCTGGAAGAAATCACTTACAAATAGCAGCAATATAATGGAATAGTTTTATGTTAACTGCTGTACAATTTTCTCTTGAAGTCTATAATGCTATTTTCTATGTATTCCTGCTTTTAAATGTCAAGTAAATAAACTATTCATCCATTGATTCTTTGCCACGTTTCTTATAAATAGAAATGTACATATGGGTTCTCAACCTGTTAGCGGTGTTCTAACTTTTCCATAGTTAGAATTAAATCGCATTAAGTTACTTAAAATATTGTATGAGCATAATTACCCTCTTCTAATGCCCACTGAGTCTATAGAAAATGGTAATTTCACCAAGTGTGATAGAATAGGTTTAGAAACTTTATCATATGATAGAAATATACCAACAGTACTAGAGTTTTAACTTAGTATTGTTCTTTTGCAAGTTCTATCTGTGGATTTCTGAATGCTTTTAATAATGTTTTGTTAAAAGTGGGGCTTGCAGTGTCATTGTTGGCGAGAACTGGACCAAGCTGCATGTCTCAAAAGTCCTGGAACCCTTTAAGAGTTAGCAATCTGTACCGCCCGCAATGGCTTTCCGGCTCCGAACATTGCATGGTACAAGAACAGGAAAGCCCTGCTCCCCAAAGATGAAGAAACAGGGATCCATGCTACAGTCATCACAGAATCCAGCGGGCTGATCACCATCCACAGCATGCTTTTGGCCCGAGTCGCCAAAGAGGATCGCGAGGCCCAGTTTCATTGACAAGTCAATTGTACCCTGATGGGGACAAACAAGACCACCATGTCAGAGAGCTTCCACATCAACATTTTGTACCTCGATGTGCCCACCATCTTCTCAGTTGGATCCCTGGAACCAGCGGAAGGAGAAGACCTGATCCTGACCTGCTCCATCACAGGATACGGACCCTTGAAATACCAGTGGAAAAAGGAAAGGGAAGCTCATTGGACACGGTGTGGTCCTGAACTTGACTTCCATCACCCATGAGAAAACAGGCAATTACACCTGTGTGGGTGGCAATGCCAGACTTCCCAAGTTGGGTGCGGTCCTGGCACATTATTATTGCTGTTTCAGCAAAGCCCCAGAAGGTGCCCATGGAGCAAAATCTGAGCATCCGGGAAGGGGAGGTGGTGGATCTGACCTGCACCTTCTACTCAATGCCTTGGATGAACATCTCCTGCAGTATAAGTAATGGCATGGAACATACATCCAGATGGGAATACCACTACAACAGCACTCTCTCCATGCTGGTCACCAAGGAAATCCTTACATCAGGTCTCAACTGCACTGGTGAAAATGAGTTGGGGTCAGAGAATTAGCACTTTCCACTCTGGCTGAAAACCAAAGTCCATTCTGAAAAACCGGAGACCAGAGCACAGGAGAGCAAAGGAGTGATCATCATAGCCATCATCTTTTTGCTGGTCTTTGCCATCCTGGGGGCTGTCCTTTACTTCCTGCACAAGAAAGGCAAGCTGACTTGTGCACTCCGGCAAACAAGAAATAGAGGGTCCTTCCGAAGTGCTTCCCACCTGTTTCTGCTTCTGTGGACTCGGATATATTTTTCACGATGGTTGTTTGGTCTGCAGCTCTTCCTCCTTCTGTCTCCCGAGGCCATGACTGTCCAATCTCTTCTTGAAAGCCTCCATGTTTTTTAAGCACAGCCAGGATGGCTAACTTCCACCAGTCCCTTGAAAATATGGAAGAAAAGCCTGGAGGAGCTGGGAAAATGGAAGTGTGCGAAAGATGGTTGAGCAGAAATGAATGTTTGCAGCTTATGGACCTCATTCAGAGCTGGTCGAGGAAGAAGAGAATTGAGGCCGTGGTGATTTGGGCAAGCATTCAAGATCAAAAAGGTCACCTTAATCTCCTGAAGTTGGAGGAGGCCATGAAGGAAGTCCACGAGGACTTCAAGATATTGAGGTCCTACAAGGACAAATCAGTTTCATTATTACCCTGATAAAGACACCCTACAACTCACCCTCAAATCATTATGGGTTCAGCGGAAAGAGTTGGTCCTCGGTTCTCAAGAGGTTTGCTCCTCCAGAAGATCCACTCGCTATGCCCAACAAGTCTGTCTTCAAGACCAAGAAGAGGATTGTAGTAACCAGCCAGAGACCATCCAAAGCAGCTGAGGGTAGATTGGTCAGTTTGGCCCTGGAGAGACCAAAAAAGAGACACTTGAGAAGTTTCCTTTGTTTATGTGGGAAAAAGAAGAAAAAATAAGAATGTTTACCAGAAAGCTATCCAGCAAAATTAACTGTTCTCCATTCCCTAATGGTGTTGGTTGTTCTATGGTAGTAAATCAAGAGTTGTTATTGGTTTTTTAGTGTTTGGAAAAATCATTCCTCTGCAGTTGTTTGTAGCAGGATTAAACCTCATGGGTCACGTTAAAAAACAAACAAACAATGTTTTGAAACCAATATTCACAACTTTGGAATTAAAAAAATATTTCTGCCCGTTACTTTTTGTAATCCAGAGCAATTAGATATAAAATATTACTTGCTTGAAATTTATAGCTTTTAAGAGTATGAGATACTGTACAGTACCATTTAGTGGTGAAGGTGTTAGATTGGCAATGGAGAAAGAAAACAACCTGCTCTCCATTCAGGGTGGAGCACATATTGGGTCTGTCAAATGCCCAGGCAGACTGGTTGAGCAAGGCCACGGTCAATCATTCGGAGTGGCACCTGCATCCAAGTCTGTTTTCAGGAAGTGGCCCTGACACTTGTCATAGACTTGTTCGCCTCTCCCCTCAACTTACAACTCCTGAGGTTCATCTTCAGGTACCCATCTCAAGGAGCAGAAGGCCTTCTATATGAATTTCCTCCACTTCCAGTGATTCCCAAAATAGTCCAAAAACTTCTAGAAGAGAGAGTGGAACTGTTGCTGGTGGTAACATACTGGCCCAGGTGACTGTGGTTTGCAGATCTCAGGGATCTGTCATCAGCGACACCATAGAGAATTCTGTTGGAAAGAGTCTTGTTCAGCCAAGACCCTCAATGGCTCAACCTAGCCATATAAAATTGAATGGAGACGTCTGAAGGGAGAGAAACTTTCAAACTAAGTCATCTTTACCATTCAAGCAGCCAGGCGCCCTTCAACAAATTATGTATATAATGCCACATGGACTATTTTTTGTAGGTGGTGTGTTAAATCTCACATGGACACCACCTCTCCATCAGTGGCACAAGTGTTAGAGTTCTTACAAGAGGGCCTAGACAAGGATCTGTCTCCAAACACCTTGTGAAGACAGGTGGCGGCCCTAGCTTCGGTGGTCACCTGCGGAGACCTGCAGTCCATTGCTCATCACCCATGCATACGCAGCTTCATCCATGGTGCCACAAATTTACGGCCCCCAGTGGTGCACTTGGAACCTCAACAAGGTTCTCACCATGCTCAGGAAGCCCCCCTTTGAGCCCCTGAAGACCATGAGTCTCCATTTTCTAATGTACAAAGTGGTTTTCTTAGTAGCAATAACATCAGCAAGATGAATTTCGGAACTAGCCGCCTTATCAGTTAGACATGACCTCTGTATCTTTCATTCTGACAGAATGGTTCTTCATCCAGATCCAACGTTCAGCCCAAAAATAAATTTGGCTTTCCTCAGAGCACAGCAACTTGTACTCCCGAATTTTTGTCTGAGGCCAACACAGGGCCTTGAGTGCCAATGGCATTGACTAGACATGAGACACTCTCTATGCGTATATTTAGACTGTACAGCAGGTTTTAGGAAGACAGAGGCTCGTTTTGTTTCTTTGCAAGCTACCACTCAGGGACACAAGGTCTCCTCTTTGATGATTGGCAGGTTGTTGAGAGCCATGGTCACTAAGACTTACGAAGCTCAGTCACTGCCAGTGTCCGGGGGCATGACAGTACATTCGACCAGGAGCACTGCAAGGTTGGTGGCATGGGCCACAAAAGCGCCAATAAAGGAAATTTGTAGGGCAGCAACTTGGGCCCCGCCATCGCCTTTCATCAGACACTATAAGATTGATGTGTTCACTTCTGCAGAGGCCTCTTTTGGTATGAGCGTTTTACAACAGATCCACAGGGACCAAGAGGGGACTCCAAACCAGATGGAGACCCTCCCATAGGACACACCAAGCTTTGGTATGTCCCAATCAATGGATGCTCTAAACAGCTCATCTGGAGAAGGGGCATTGATACTTACCTGATACGCCCTTTCTCTGTGAGCTGTGAAGAGCATCCATCCCCACACAGATTCTATCTGGTGGGGTCCTGTTCAGGCCAACCATTAGTGAGGGTGAAGGAGAAGAAGGTTTCATCACTTGGACTTCACCAAAACTAGGGATGCTAAGGAGGAGTCCCGTGGAGGAGGAGGAGCGTCCACACAATTAAGCCCAGTCTATCAGATGAGAGACAGAAGCATCTCCCAATCAATGGATGCTCTTCACAGCTCACAGAGAAAGGGCGTACCAGGTAAGTTCAATGCCCCTTTTGATGGCCATATATTACCTATTACTAATAAATCTTATCCAGATTGAATGGGAAAATCCTTCCAAAGATTTTATATTCTTTCCTTTTCAATATATTGCTTTTACCTTTGAAAAGCATACAGGAATATTAACTTCAGTTTAGTTTAATTATTCTTTGTTAAACAGGCACTTTTTTTCAAGTATTTGATAACTATATTCAAATATAGGAAAATATATTTTTATATACAGTATTGAATTTAACTGAATTTTAAAGAGTCAGCTTTTCAGAATTTTTTTTTACATTTTTTGCCCTCCTTTATTATTTTTATAAATAAGTAAAGGTGGCAAATGTAGCTAATATTTCCTATTCCTATTTTCCCTGAGAACAGTAGCCCTTTGTGATGAAATGAGCTAAGAGTGAGGAACTGGCCCAAAGCCACCCATATAGTTTTTGTGCCTAAGGTAGTCATGGACTCCTGGTTTCCAGCCTGGTGCCTTGACTAATAAACCTATAGTTCTACCATGTTTCTCCAACAATGCGCCCCCGCCATAGGAAGACCCAGCATGTTTTCTAGGCATAAAATGAAATTAAGCCCCTCCCCCAATTTAGGCCTATTTTAAAACATGCGAAATTTGGGGGGGCAGGCAGGGGGAACTTGCCATTAGGAGCACCCCGTGGGCAGCTATGCCTCGCCATTAGCTGCTCTTAACAGCCGATCATAGTGGAGTGTGGAGGGCTCTCTACCCACACCAAGCGCTTTTGCTGCAGATCCAGGTCAGCAGGCGGGTGGCATCAGTGTGGATGTCCGCCAGCAGCATTTCATCTGCTTCTCAGGCCTCCGTAGCTTCCACGGTTCCCACTGATGCTGGCACCTCTCTCGCCAGCGGTGTCTCCAAAAACAGCATCCGAGTTGCTCCCGCTTTCCCCCCATCCCCGTAACAACAGGAAAAAAAATTTTTTGAGGTACCTGGGAACACCGCACACTGCGTTTTGGTTTAATCCTGAGCAGCTGGGTAGGCATGAGAAGAGTCGAGCAAGCGTCTCTGCTGCTGCTACCCTTGGTGCTCCAGCCTCGGGCTCTGCAAGTTTCCAAAAGTCCCAGTGCGCAGCCCATTCCTGCATTCCAAGCACGCCCAGGCTGAGCTGCAGCTGTCCCTCTATCGCCAACGCCATCTCCAACAACAGCGGCAGCAGCAGTGGGAACCGTGGAAGTTACTGATGCAGCTCCCCCATCCGAGAAGTGGCTGAAACGCAGTGCATGGCCCTCCCAGGTACCTCAAAATATTTTTTTCCTGTCGTTACGGGGACGGGGGAAAAGTGGGAGCGACTCAGATGCTGTTGTTGGAGATGGCGCTGATGAGAGAGGAGCCAGCAGCGGCAGGAACAATGGAAGCTATGGAGGACTGAGAAGCAGATGAAACACTGCCGGTGAACATCACCGCCCCCCACCCACTGACCCGGGTCTGCAGCAAAGGTGCTTGGTGGGGGTAGGGAGCCCTCCACGCTCTGCCGTGATTGGCCATTAGGAGTGGCTGGTGGCGAGGCGTAGCTGCCCACGGGTTGCCCTAAGTGAGGGAGCACAGGGGAAAAGAATTAATTCACCCCCGAAAAGTCATCCTAGCCATTTTTTCGGGGCTCCAAAAAAAATAAGACCCAGCCTTATTATATAAGAAACACAGTATATTTATGTATAGGTCTTTCTAATATAGGTAGCAATACAATACTGTTTTAGTCAACAATATCCTATTATATATAATATTGCAACATTATATAGATGATATAGCATTTGAATATAGATTATTATTTAATATATGGAATATTATATATATTAGATGTTCCTGCATTTTAATGACTGTAACATTAAGCAAATGCCATATGTTTCCCAATCTTCGCTTTCTTAAAACTTTTTCACAAATAAAATCTATCCAAATAGGTACTTTGAATTTCCACTCTTGTATCCCTTCATCCTTTCCATGATTAAATATAACAAGACAATGTAATGGAAAGTGACAATTTATTCCTTTGATATCTTGGATTTTTCTGAAGACTTTTTTGTTTTCCAGGCCAAGTCCCCTTTCATCTCTTTTTAAAATAATTGACCACAAAACAACAAATCTCTGCCTCAAGCCTTCCTCTTTCTGGCTGAGTTCAGTTGATGGGCTGACATGGAGATAATCAATTCTTCAAGAAGAAGGATACAGAACAGAAAGGTTCTGATTCAAATTCCCAATCAGAGCAGTGTCTTATGGTGCTGCAATTTGACAACTTGAGAAGAGGATGCGGAAAGGGAGTGAAAGTAGGCATGTACCATTACTGCTTATGCCCAATTAATTTGTGATTGATGGAATGGAAGGGACTGAAGTAGAGAACAGAGACAATTTACCGTGGGAAGAAGCGAGTTGTGGTTTTGTTTGTTTTGTTTACTTTAGAGTAAGCTCAGAGAATCTAATCCAAATCAGAACTCTTAACATAAGCAAGGTAGGCTTTAATTTACCCCCTTCCTTCATTGTAGCCCTAATCAGACCTGTACCAATTCTTGCATTTACCATTTATGACTACAAGAATTAATCCATTTTTTTTCAGCCTAGGACCATCTTAAGATCAGGGTAAAATACATACAGTGGAGCCTTGGGTTGAGACCATAATCCATTCTCAGACTCTGGTTGCTACCCAGTTTGGTTGTGTCTGGAAGCATGACTGATTGTGCATGTGCACAGTAAAAAAAAAATGGCGCTGAAGGGGAAATTGGCATGGAAAGGGAATTTTTCCATGCTGATTTTGTTCACTACCCAATTTTTGAATCGTGACCCTGTTCAAAAATCAGGTGGATTTTTTGTTCGCCACTCAATTTGGTCACAAACAGGAGCGTTCGTGACCCAAGGTTCTACTGTACTTTTGGATTTTGGATGTAGTGGAAATGCTTAGAATTTTGCCATCCTGTAAATAATATCAGTTATATTCTTATTTTAATTTGCTTTCCCAAAGTGGTTGCAATTGTATGCCTTTTATTTGGAGGAGTAAAGCATTGGCTGTTTACTACTTCCTTGATTTTGAAACAAAACAAAAGTTGCCTTTTATGACTCATTCTTACCTGTGATTTATGTGATGGTATTTTACAATCTCATAAAGAAAATAAACCTATTTATTGTATGTGATGGTATATTCTGAGTTCTCTCCACCAAGCAGAGTAATTTAGAACAAATAATAGGTATATTTGGCTATTTTGATGAGGATATTTCTTAAAAACTAGAATTTTATTTAGATAAAACTTTGAATTGCATATAATTATGCTCAAATATATAACTCATGAAAATGGAAAATAATAACTTATAATAAAACGAGTTTTCAAATATGGATGCATTAGATTTGGAAAGATCCCACTGAATTCAGAATTAAGATGTACTGTATTTAAAAAATAAAGCAGATAGTATGCAAGCAAACAATCATTCCAAATGGCTGTCAAATCGTAAGTCCTAAGTTTCCTGTTTATTTATTTATTTGATTTGTCAATTGCTTACAAAATAATAGGTATAAGTATAAACATGAGTAAGAATACAGAAAATAGGTACAAATAAATGGGGACAATAGAACAGGGATGGTAGGCACGATAGTGCACTTATGCACGCCCCTTACAGACCTCTTAGGAAGAGGGTGAAGTCAATAGTAGATAGTTTGAGATTAAAGGAGTTGGAGTTAGAGGATGTAACAACAGAGTGAATTGCAGGCATTTACCACTCTGTTGCTGAAGTCATACTTTCTGCAATCAAGTTTGGAGTGGTTTACATTGAGTTTGTATCTGTTGTGTGCTCTTGTATTGTTGTGGTTGAAGCTGAAGTAGTCATTGACTGGTAGGACATGACTATTACATACTAGGACATTTGATTACATCAGCTGCATTGTTTACTTTATTTAGCAATAGCAATATTACTTAGACTTATATACCATTTCACAGTGCTTTGCAGCCCTCTCTAAGTGGTTTACAAAATCAGGATATTGCCTCCAACAATCTGGGTCCCAATTTTACCCAGGTCTGAAGGATGGAAGGCTGAGTTAACCTTGAGCCTGGTGAGATTTGAATTGCCAAATTGCAATCAGCTGGCAGTCAGCAGAAGTAGCCTGCAATACTACAGTTCTAACTACTGCATCACCGTGGCTCCTTTAGCTTGAGATTTTAAAGTGAACAATTTAATATTAGTCTGTGAAATGTTTAACAAAGATTAAATACTTAAAAATACATTATGAAACATATTTTAAAAAACATAATCTTCAAGAGTGCTTAGGTCCATAACCTTATTTGTAGGACTATGCAGAGATCTGGATTTGAATGGTAAAATGTAAGTTTGAGCGTACATGGATTTGTGCACAGTACCTGTCATGAACACCAAGCCTTCTGCAAGCTTAGAAAAAGAATTCTTGGTTTAAGATGTTTCTGATAGGGCTATAACTGCCCTTATCCGTATTGCTTTTCAAATCCAGTTAATGGTAGAACTCCAATTCATATACACATGTTAAGCTTAATAATAGTATTATAATACTTTATTGGAAATAGTAACAATTATTTTGCTGAATGGCTTCACATATTCATTAACATATTTTTACTGACTTAATATAAGTGTAGTAATAGACTGAGACCTTCATATGACTCCTTGCAACTTACTTTCAATGTCTAAAGATATGCAGCCTACGACTGGTTATATATAAATATTATAAATAAATAAATTCTGTTTGTTGCTTTGAGAGGAAATCAGGGTCTAAGATATCCATTAATGTATTTTTCATCTGACAGGTCATCAATCATATCAGAGAAATATGGTAGCAAATTGTTGATATTCAGCATATTTAATTTTTTTAAAAACAACCCAAGACTTAAAATAGATGCACTGAGTCTTTGATAAGCATAAAATAGCTATTTTGAGTACAAGTAATCATCCAAAAAAACAGAATAAAATGCCTTTGTCTGTTCTATCACATCATCACATCCTTGCTCTCTGGGGCATTCAGAGGCCATAAAAATATTGTTCATCCTGCATTTGGAATTGGACAGCAGCCTACATAATAAGCAAAGACTCTGGTAAACTAGAAAATTTTATTCTTTTGGATTCTTATGTTTCCTGATATTGTTACATCTTTCAGGATTTCCAGAATGAACATACTTTAAATTTCTGCTCTGAACACACATTCACTCTATTATCTAAAAAACAATAAAAAACAGATTGCATGCATATAAAGAGCAAATTAATAGAAATAGATCTAAAATGACCTATTGTTTATTATGAATTTTTATGGAACTGATAATGGAAACAAAAATGAAAGGAAGTTTTGAATGTGTGATATTGAATGAGTGACGATGCAGTGTCAAGAGTAGATGTGGAAAAAATGGATCTGAAAGAAAAGGAAACAAGAGAAAGAAATGAAAATGAAAATGAAAATGAATTGACTGGAAAGCAAATTTCAAATCTAATGTAAAAAAAAAATCAGATGGTATATTAGTTTCCCAAAACAATGAACTGGAAGCAGATATATAGAATGAGGATGGTGCTAGATCAAAGTAAAAAAAATGTTGCTGAGTGCCACAGAAGTATGGCACTGGAAAATATGGAAAAGAATTCTGGGAGGAATAATGAAATGAAAAGTTCTGAATGAAATACTCCTCCCATCATCCCCTCTATTAAATGTCATCCCACTTTTTTTATCAGTATAATATTTCATTCCATTTGTGCCACAGGAGAATCCTTGATTCTCTTCCTCTGCTTCTCTGATGTGGTTGTGTTTAATTTCTATTAAAATAGTCCTTCAATCCAAACTGTTCCTTAGTCTGTTTTTAACTGCATTTGTTGTCAGTTACCATTCTCGTTCTATACACATAATATTTTAATGAATTCTTATTTATGAAGTAATTCTTCTATTTCTCTAGATCGGTGTCGACAGGATCCAGGCATGGGATATATATATATTCAACTCTGTTTGGTTATAGACTGAATAGAAAAACTGAAGACACGCCCCCTTTGGGCCATCATCCGCAGTTCTTCTATTCAGTCTCGGCTGAGATACACTGCACAATGAGATACACAATGAGATACAAGCACAATGGGTCCACAATATGAAGTTGTGCAAAGACATTCCTAGCCAGGGTTTCTGCTTGCAGGTGTTATGAGTCCAGGCGGACCTCCCAGGTTGTGCACATTGTTTGTGGGGCAGTGCAGCCCTATCCAGCACCGGAAATGGTATAGTCCTAGAACCAGAATATACCAAAACTCGAAGCCATTAGTCTTTCTAATCAGCTGTCAGAGAAAACTGGAATAAGATTTCCAGATGTGACAGCTAGTGCAGTCAAAAATGAAATTGGATACATTAAATATTATACACTTGTGTGTGTGTGTGTGTGTGTATGTTACTTCTTTTTATTACACCACGCCTAGTTAGATATGTATATGCTTAATAAATAATTGTTCGTTATATTTTGAAATTTGTAACTATATGACACTTAAAATATATTTATTGTTTCAGGTTGTCCAGAAAGTGGATTTTGCTTTTACTGCTTTCATTTTGGTGAGTTTTTCATATTCTTTTCAATTATAATGACTTTCGTGATCACATTGAATCAATTTATTCCTGTTTCCCAAATTGAAAGAAACTGATTCCATTTAATTTCTGCTCTTCAAAATTCTCAGGTTTAAATCATTACGATAGAAATAGGAGTTATATTTTGTATTCCATTAAGGTATCTATCACTAATATATGAACAATGACAAAGAATAATTAGGTTGTATATCATCTTTTAAAATATTTTGTTGGTGACTTAGCAAATGTTAAATTGCTGAACCTTTGGCATACAAATACTTAAAGAACTTGAATCATTTAAGGACTTTCAAAAATCAAGGACTAGCAAAAATTTTAGAGGACATTTTTTTGGAATTTGAACTGCTGCATTAAAAGAAAAATCAAGTGCTTTTTGTCCAAAGTGTTACATATGAAATGAAACCAGTGTAATATAAATGTGTCATCTTCTCTTCTTGCTTTTCAATTTAGTGGCATGTTCTGTAACATGAGATGTGAATTTCAAAGAGAAGGAAGTGTTGTTAAATTAACAATACCTATTACACCTGCCATGTGTGTCAGGACCCACTGTCTGTATATTTCCTTGCAAAATATGAAGTACTATTTAAATCAAGAAAATTGTTTCTTTTCTCACTATCTGACATTATCTTTGAAATCACTTGATAAGTTTGAAATGTCTTTTAAAATTTTATTTGGAGCAGTTTGGCATTGTTACTTTTGAACCATTTATTGTGCTGCATTATTTATTTTGTAGAGAGAAAAATAATAATCCTAAACTTTATTTTTTGGAGGGAAATCAGGATACAATATTAATGTTTTTAGTTTCTATTGCAATATTAATATTAATGTTCTCTCTCCTTGTTTGCCTATACTAATTTTGGAAACCTGTTGTCAAAAGGAAGTTTAATTCTTTTGCTTTACTAAGAAATACATTGTATTATAAGATAAGTTACCTGATGTACAAGTTGTACATTATTAAAAATGAGAGTTGAGAGCACAGATTTAATTATTTATTGACTTACAATTATAAGCTTTCAGATGAAAAAATTACATACTCTTCAGAATGTATTATAACTTAAATTGATATTACAAAGATCAACTAAATTTTTTCAATGTAACGTTTTTAAAAGTGAAATGAGTACAAAAATGGGAAATTAATTTCATTGTTTCAAAATTAAATCTAAAAGTAAAAATATCAAATATTTGAGAACCCGGTAAAACAATCTTCCAAAACTTAGGGCTTTGAGCTAGTGGTAGTCTTCTATATTATTTTAAATATTTTGTTTAAATTTATCTTTTTAAAAAAACAACATAAATATACATAAATATTCATATGACAAATTATTTTAATTTCTAGCTGCAGTAGTTTGAGTAGTTTGTAAGATTTTTAGCTTAACTTTCCTCTTATTAGGAAATAATCAGGTTTTCTTATAAGTAGTAATCTGGAAAAAAAACTCAAATCAGAGTATTAAATAAAGATTATAACCTGTAGTGTTAAGTTCTGCGCATGGGTGCAAGGAATGGAGATGAGGCAGTGAACAGTGAACTTCAACTCTTTATTAAGCATACTGAACAGAGCAATCAACTCGGGCAGCAGCAGCCCTTTTATAGGGTTGGCTGCTGTCCTATTAGCCAATGAAAACATGGAAGTGTTAAACCCCTGAACCAATGAGAGTTGGCCCGTTAACAGCCAATCAGACTTCCCAGAAAGGACCAATCCAATGTCGCTATTATCGGCCAATCAGAAGTGCAGGATTAGAACCCTGCTTTTTACTTAAGGTTGTTAAAACTTTATTAAACGCCTTTATTAGTTCATAACACCCCTTCCCCCTAGGTTCCCTTTGGGGGGGGCGGTGACGTAATCCTGTAGATATGCAGATTGTTTCAACTGTCTATTAGATTTGCGCTGTCCCACCGGTTCCTGTCTGTTGTCCGGTTTTGGTGGAAAGTTTTTTGATTTCTCTGGTACAGGCGGTTCCGCATCCTCACAGGACAACTCGGCGCCACTGATTCTGTCGTTGTTGTCCTCCGGTCTCTGTGGGCTCGCCTCTGTTGGGGTATTTCTCTGTGGTGAGGCAACTCCCATTCCTGATTCTTCTTCAGGTGACGCTCCGGGCTGCTGACTTCCTTCGATTTCGTCATCCAGCATCTCAAATTCGGTTCTCTCGACATCCCCTCCCCCCTCAGTTTGAGGGTCACAGGAGTCGTGGGAACTGGGTTGCAACCTAGAGCGAAGCTGATCTATATGGTGTTTCCATATTTTCCTGTCCCTCATTTGTACGCGGTACATCTGGGCCCGGTGGCTTGGGTTACAGTTGCTTCGACCCACAATGGTTCGCCGGAAAGATTTTTAGTGAAGACTAAGTCGCCTTCCTTGAATTTGCGGCACTTTCCGCTAGATCCACAGGGTTTTTCTGGCGCGTAGGCCAGGTGGAGATGGTCGAGGTGGGAGCGAAGCCTGTGTCCCATTAACAGTTCAGCTGGCATTTTGTTGGTTACGCTGTGCGGGGTGATGTGTTGGAGTAGGAGTATTCTGTTCAGTTTGTCGTCAATGTCCCCATGGTCCATCTTGTGGAGAGTTTTTTTAAGAAATTGGACCATGCGCTTGGCCCTTCCATTGGCTGCAGGGTGCGCCGGTGAGGTTAGCGCATGGCGGATGCCCCAGTCCACTAAGTATTGTTCGAACGCCAGGGCCGTGAACTGGGGTCCGTTATCGGAGACCAAAACGTCTGGCAGTCCATGTGTTGCGAATAGTTTATTTAATTTGTGGATGACTGAATCGGTTGTAGTAGTCTTCATCTTGTGGATTTTGAGCCAGTTGGAATAGGCATCCACTGTTAGGAGGAACGTATGTCCCTTAGTAGGTCCCGCAAAGTCAATGTGGATGCGGGACCACGGCCCCCGGGGGGATTCCCACTCCGTTGGAGTTGCTCTAGGTGGGGCACTGCTGACTTTTTGGCACTTTAGACAAGTCTTCACCCTGGCTTCGATCTGCTTATCGATGCCCGGCCACCACGCGTAGTTTCGTGTGAGCACTTTCATACGCACGATGCCGGGGTGACCATCATGCAATGCTTTCAAAACTGCTCGTTGTAACCGCTCTGGGACGATGACTCTGTCTCCCCATAGGATGCAGCCCTTCTGCGAGAAAAGTTCTGTTTGCTGGTTTCTGAAAGGGGTGAAGTCATCAGGGGTTTGTTCTACTGGCCATCCTCGTTCGACCCAGCTGAGAACTTGCGCCAGGACAGGATCTCGTTTCATTTCGATAGCGATGTTTCTGGCTGTTAGAGGCGGTGAATGTAGGTTTTCAATCTGGAGTGTCATGAGGGTTGGAGCTGGGTTGTCGACGGTTTCCGGAAGTGGGGTACGGTTCAATGCATCAGCGTGGGGAATGGCTTTCCCCGGGCAGTGTTGCGATTTATAATTGTACGCAGCTAAGAACTCCGACCAACGAGTCATTCTAGGTGACAGTATATAGGGGGTTGGCTTGTCTCCTGCTATAATCCCCAGCAAAGGCTTGTGATCGGTAAAAATAGTAAAAGCTCGTCTATACACATATTCATGAAATCGTTTCACAGCAGATACAACAGCAAGAGCCTCTTTGTCAATTTGGCTACAGTTGCGTTCAGCTCTCGATAAGGTCCTTGAAAAATAGACAATAGGAGCCTCTCTGCCATTTGGTAACACATGACTTAAAATGGCTCCTACTCCAAATGGTGACACATCACACGTAATGGTTAAAGGCAAAGTCTTGTTATACTACATTAAAACAGCATCTGAGGTTGGTAAGTTTTTCACTTGTCAGAATGCGTGCTCCTCTCAGTGTCCCCAGACCCAGGTTGCTTTTTTGTCAAGAAGTCTATGTAGGGGCTCAGCTACGGTCACCTTCTGGGGCAAGAAGATGTTGTAAAAGTTAATGAGCCCCAGGAAAGCTTGGAGGTCAGTCCTATTCTTGGGTCTTGGGGCGTTTTTGATCGCTCTTAGTTTGCTATTAGTGGGGTGAATGCCTTGCTTATCGATTAGGTACCCCAGGAACGCTACTTTCTCTGTACATAGTTGACATTTTTTTTTTTTAACCTTTAGGCCGGAGTCTTTAAATTTCTGGAGAACCAATCTAAGATGCCTCTCTAGTACTTCTCTATTCGGGGCCGCAATTAAAACATCATCAAAATATGGCACGACCCCCTTGATCCCTTGTAAAAGTCTCTCCATCAGACTTTGAAAAATCCCTGGGGCCACGGTCACTCCAAATTGGAGTCGGTTGCATTTAAAAGCGCCTTGGTGCGTAACGATCATCTGTGCTTCCGCGGTTTTTTTATCTACAGGCAGTTGTTGGTACGCCTGCGCTAAGTCCAATTTAGCGAGGACTTTTCCGCACCCCAGGGAATGGAGAAGGTGTTGAACCACCGGCACTGGGTAAGCATTCTGTTGAAGGGTACGATTGAGGGTGGCCTGGTAGTCCCCACAAATCCTTAATGATCCATCCGGTTTGATGGGTGTTACGATTGGGGTTTCCCAACGGGCGTGGTCAGTTGGTTCTAAAACACCCTGGGCTATTAATTTATCGAGCTGCTCGTCGATCTTTGGTTTTAGGGCAAAAGGTACCCGACGAGGCTTAAGGCGGATGGGGGCTACTTCAGGATTAAGGTTAAATGATATCAGGTCCCCTTGTACTCACCTAGTTTGTCTGCAAAGACGTCCTGGAATTCCTGGATGAGGGCCTCCTCCCAGTCATCACTTCTGGTTTGGTGAATGCCGGCTACCTCGATCCCGAGTGGGGCGAACCATTGAAGGCCTAACAAACTAGGCCGGTCGCGATTGACAATGGTCAGCGGTAATGACGCAGTATGATTTTTGAATGATACTTGGACTTGGCTGGAGCCGACGACTGGAATTCGGTTCCCCTGGTAATCTTTGAGTATAATTCTTTGGGCTCTGAGGTCTTGACGCCGGATGGCAGGGATTAACTGTTTTAGGGTCTTCCAGGAAACCATTGAGAGGGACGACCCTGAGTCAACTTCCATCACGCAAGGTTGGTTCTCGATGGCGACCCTCACTCGGGTCTTCTTTGCATCTAGCGATGAAGCGTGACCGATGGTAATGGTTTGGTGTGCCTCTTCCCGTCTCGTTGAAGTGGCAAGTGTTTTATTTCTGTAGGAGTGGTTGTTCCATTGGTGGTTCAAGTGTTCCCGACTCACAGGACGATTCCCTGTGGTCTGGCGGAAGTTGTTTTCTCTCCAAATTGGGCTGGATTCTCGCTTGCTTCTACAGACCTTCCTGATGTGGCCTCTTTTCCCACAGGAATGGCAGAGCATGTCAAGGAATTTGCAATTTGATCGCAGGTGGTTTGCCCCACAACCTGCGCATTGGTGTGGTAGTCTTCAGTTCCGCGGGTTGCGTTGGTCGCATTCGGACCGGAGCTGGTTGACCTCCTCCTCCTCAGTTTCTGATGGAGATTCGAGGTCCTCGTGGTGGGCCGCTGTTGTGTGCCTCTCTAGGCGAGGTGAGGTATCGTTGGCGAGTTGACGGAGTGGTGCGTTGGTGCGGCGCATTTGGGTAGCCGACTTCCTGGTTGCTTCTGCTGCAGTAGCGTCTTTGATTACATCGGCAAGATCGATGTCCCCTTTGGCCATGATCTTGCTCTGCGCCGTGTGGTCATCTAATCCCAGAATTATTCGGTCTCTCAGAGCTTCTTGGAGGTCTGCAAACCCACAGAGACCTCCCAGGTTCCGGAGGTCCGCGATGAAATCTGTGACGGTCTCTCCTTTCCATTGGTCCCTCTAATAAAACTCATGTCTTTGGACAAGCGTTGGTACAGCGGATGCATAGTGGGCCTGTAGAAGGGGCGCGAGGACGTCCCAGTCCATGGTCTTCACCTCAGCCGGTTTCACTCATGCCTTGGCCATCTTAAAGACAGCAGGCCCGCAATGGGTCAGGAACACTGCTCACTTTTTCCCCATAGTTTCGTCTTTCAAGTTGTTGGTCTCCAGAAACATCTGGAACCGGTCCATGTACGAGTCCCAGTCTTCTTGTGCCGGGTCAAATGGAGTGGGTGGTATGGCGGCGCCGGACATGTTTTCTGTTGTCGATGTGCCTTCAGCCACGTGCTCTGTTTGGTGCTCTGTGAGTGTTCAATCAGCTCAGATGTCTCCGCATCCCACCTTCATCGCCAGAGTTAAGTTCTGCGCATGGGTGCAAGGAACGGAGACGAGGCAGTGAACAGTGAACTTCAACTCTTTATTAAGCATACTGAACAGAGCAATCACCTAGGGCAGCAGCAGCCCTTTTATAGGGTTGGCTGCTGTCCTATTAGCCAATGAAAATATGGAAGTGTTAAACCCCTGAACCAATGAGAGTTGGCCCATTAACAGCCAATCAGACTTTCCAGAAAGGACCAATCCGATGTCACTATTATCGGCCAATCAGAAGTGCAGGATTAGAACCCTGCTTTTTACTTAAGGTTGTTAAAACTTTATTAAACGCCTTTATTAGTTCATAACATGTAGGAACTTGCAGTACTATATATAAGATAAATTGAAAGGGAAAAAAGCTTGACAGTAGGCCTAATAGAAGAAAGTAGATAAAACAGATGTAGATTGTGTTGTAATAAATGAGTAACGTGGCTGGAAAAAACTGATTGAGTAGCAAGGCTGGCAGGACTGGATTCAAAGACAAAGAGTATGAGTATAACACTTGTCTATAGGCTCTTAAACGAAAATATCATTTTCTGGTCTTTGACTGTGTTAAAGTACAATACTGGAAAATGTAAGAAATTAGAGAATTCTACATGTGCATCCTGACATGTTCAAAGCACCTTTTTTGCCTTCAACTATGAAGCACTATAGAATCTCTTGTCTAACAATATTTTTAATTCATAAGGCCCACTATGGAAATGCAGCAAAATTAAATATGGGCACATAGAAGGGAGTAATAATCTTATTAAACTTCTTGTTTCACTGAGGTTATAATCTCTGTTTTCATGGACCTAATGGATCATTCAAAGAAAGAGAAAACTTACAGGCCAGATTTTCTGAAGGAAAGAAGAAGTCAAATGATTTTCATTTATATCTCAGCAAAGCAGTTAAGCATTCCTGGTGCCACTTGAAATGGGAATACCGTTATTTGTTAATTTTGCAGGATCCAATCTGGGTCACTCATTGGGACCAGAGGTTTATTCTTCTGAGCTTTCAGACTCATGTCCATCCTCGGGGAATTTCTTTTTAGCGGAATGTGTGCTTTGGGCTATTCTATGTGCCTGATTGGATGTGGCTTTTTATTGTTAGATTGGGATGCTTGATGGCCAGCTGTTAAGTCATTGGCTGTTATATCCCTGTATCTCCTAAGTACCTGATAAACATAGTAAATCAGCACTGCTGTTTACTGACAAGGAGCCCATTTCCCAGGCTTCAATCATTTATTTATTTATTTATTCATTTGTTTGTTTGTTCATTCATTCAATATATGTCTACTTTTCCATTTGTAGAATGTGCAAGGAGCTTAATGTTTTTATTTAAAAAAATATTTTTATGGTTTCCCTGTGATCCCTCTGTAGTTTTCTGGACAGCCAGCTATTTAGTCTTATGTGAACTGAATATTATATAATGTGCAATTTTGAGAAGGAAGTCTGTGTATGTACACTGCAAGCCATATATGCACACATGCATTTATACATTTATATGGCTGTCAACTCAAACAATGTGATGCAGGTTGCCGTACGAAAGTGGAAAAAAAATAAAACCCTAAGATATGAAATAACATATCATACAGAAATGTGTATTTTCCACCCCTCGTATGGCTAAGTAAAATGCAATACTTAGTTTATGTGTTATGTGTTGACAAGTTCACCTATTTTGATTCCAAAACAAATCTTTAAAAGAATGAATGTTTATTCAACTATGTTCTGTATGCAAAAAAGTGGCAAATTATCCAGATTGCAGCTGCTTATAAATATTGATGAAATCAATAAACAAGGCTGTTTCAGATTACCCAGTTGAAATATTGATCATAATATCTATCTATCATCCCAAATTAAATCAGTGGATAAAAAAAAAACGCAAGAAACTTTCAAATAAAAAAATCTACAGAATTCTCCTCCACGCTGCGATGAGAGTGCAGGAATGGGCTAGACTTCTCTCTCTGATGTCATTGAGCTGAGTCTGCCACAGTATAAAAAGCCAACCTCTGCTGTTAGTCCCAGCTTTTTGACTCAGCTCCTTGAAGTCATAGCTAATGTCTCTGGAGTCTTGCTAGCAGCTAACTTTGCCTAACTTCAAAAAAGGAAGCAAAATCACCAGTGCAGCTCCCAGGGACCCAGTAGAGCTGAGCCTTCAATGTCTCATCTTTGATCGCAAAGGCTCTGATGTTGATTACTGTGACTATGGGCTGGGAGAGCTTGGCTGAGCTTCTCACACAGCTCTGGCTTGGTGCGCAGCCCAGGAGTCCCCAACAGTGAATTAGGAAAATGCGGGCTGGAAGAGCTCGGCTGAGCCTCTCACGCACCTCTTTGCCACACAAGCATGGATCACGTTCAGCACTCCACAGTTGTTTTTCAGGGCACCTAGTATTTTTTCAACAGGGCCGGGTCCGTAGACTGCCCTTTGAGTAGGGTTTTCCTGTCAGCTTCCGAGCACATAGCAGTCGGCCATTTTGGATTGACCAATTAGCCAGTGCCACATGCCTCAAAGCTAATGGCGTCCTCAGTGGCAGTGAAACGCCTCTTGTGGTTATGCAATTGGCAAACAGATTCCCGTCACAAATGGAAGCTAGCGTCTGCTCCAAGCTCAGGGGAGAATCTGTTTGGGGTGGCCCTGAAACCTTACCTGGTGGAGACCAGGGATAAAAGGAAGATCCTTTCATCGGCAAGCAAGAGGTCAGAATTTCTCCAGATACCATATTCCTGATCTCCCTGCTTTCGGCCCAAGCCCAGCTCTCATTTTCTTCAGGGTCAGAGGTCATTCCCTCCTCATCAAGAGCAGCAACCTGACCGAGCCGGCAGATAGCAGCAGTTCTCTGGAAAATGGCCCTTTCGAGGAGGAGGTCATTTGTTCCGACACTCCAAATGGCTGCAGTTCCTTCCCTCCCATCGGAGGTTGTCTGGCCTTCTTTGCCTCATTCTTCCTGATGGGAGGAATCAACATAAGATGCCTGGGTTCTCAGTATGGTGAGATTAGGTCTTCAACTTGAGTTCCTCTCCTCTCCTCCGAAGTTCTTTGTTCACTGTCCAATATTTTGGGGCAGGTCCAGATGGGCCCTCATGGAATCAGCCATTCAGCACCTGGTGAACATCAGAGCCATACAGCCAGTTTCAATGGATCAACGGGGGCTGGGGGTGCTGGGGGGTGGAAAGCAATTCTTGAATTCAAGTTTTTGAACAAGTTCCTTCCCTACAGGCACTTCAGGATGCAGTCCCTCCACTCTATACTGCAGAGTGTTCAAGAGGGTGACCTCCTCTCATCCATAGACCTCACAGAGGCATACCCCCATATTCAGATCTGGCCCCTTCATTGCCAGTTCCTGCACTTCTATTACAACAACAGGCACTTTCAGAACGGGTCCTTCCATTTCACCTCCCATCAGTCCCCAGGGCAGCATTGGCAGCATTCTTTTGAGCTCTACCTGTGAGGGTCCAATGCTACCTGGACGATATACTGATCCTGTCAACTTCCGTCCACTCAGCCAACCATGACCTTCAAACCATGATGCGGCTCTTGCAGGCAAATGGGTTCTCCATATATTTCAACAAGATGACTTCTACCAACAAGTCATCATCTACATCTGGGGATGATCATCGACATGACCCTCTGAGGTCTTTCTTTTCCCAGATCGGCAAGAGCGTCTTAATGACTTGATAAACCAGGTTCGACAACACCACACTATTCCTATCTCTACTGCCACAGCTGCTTGGGAAGACAATTTCCTGCATCAACATAGTGCTGTGGGCTCGTCTCCATGCCCAAGCCCTACAATGGTTCCTGTTGCCATTTCAACAGGCGGGAACCAGCCACTCGGACATCAGGATCCAAATTCCTCCACAGACCCTTCGTTCCTTCTGGTGGTGGCAGCCCCAAGCTATCAGGAAAGGCCATACATTCAAGGAACCAGACAGGATCATGGTCACAACAGAGGCCAGCCTTTATGGCTGGAGGGCTCATCTGCAAAGTGAGATTGCTCAGGGTCGCTGGTCCCAAGCAGATGGGTCCTACCCCATCAATTTGCTAGACCTCAAGGCTATCTTCCTGGACTCGAGACACTTCCAGGACAAGGTGACAGGGTCCCATGTGTTGATCATGACAGACAATGTGGCTGCCAACAGGCAGGGTGGGACCTGATCCAAATCCTTGATGCAGGAAGCCGAATGGCTGGGAGTTTGGCAGAGAGACACCTTCTCTCCCTCAGGGCAGACCACATCTTGGGGCCAGCAACACCCAGGCTGACTGGCTGAGTTGAACTGAAGTCAACCACTCAGAGTGGAGCTTCATCCATCCCTATTCCAGGAACAGTCCAATAGTTTTGGATCCCCATAGTGGACCTATTCACCGCTCCCCAGAATGCAGAGATAGGCAGGTTCTTCATCAGGTTTCCTACCCAGGGAGTGGAGTACACCAATGCACTTTGGAGCAGGTGGTCTCCAGGTCATAGACCAGATAACAGAAATTCCCAGTCTTTTTGGAGGGGTTCCTTTTGTCCCTTCTATCAGGGATAATATTCTCCAAGATTCCACAGGGCATCTGGATTCAAGAATGCCCAGCAATCAGAAAGATCAGACTTCGGAGACAACAACCAGAGGGGAGGGCAAGGCAAAAGGCCGTTCCATGGGGAAGGAAACAGTGGTTTCTGATGCCCAAAATAGACTCAGCTCCTACGCCCCCATTGGTGGACAGTTGAAACTCTTTGCAGACCACTGGGATTCCTCTATCTCGGATTCCTGGGTTAGAGACACCACCAGATTCGGCCTGGCTCTAGAACTCCAATCCACACTCCCAGCATGCCCTCTCTCCAGGAACCCTGTTTTTCACGATGTGCCCTCTCTCCAGGAACCCTGTTAAAAGGGACCTGATGGAAACAGCTATCAACCACCTACTGGAGATCCATGCCATCCAACCAGTGTCCCTGGATCAGCAAAGGCAAGGTTTTTACTCACTACTCTGTCATTCCAAAGAGTTCAGGGGTAGAGGGCAATTTTGGATTTAAAACAACTCAATTGTTCCCTGGTCTATCGAAGGTTTAAGATGAGTACATTGCAATCCCATTCTGCTTAGCATAAGATAGGGCGATGTTCTAACTTCCATTGACTTAACAGAGGCATACCTACACATTCCAATTAGACTGTCACACAGCAAATTTCTAAGATTTTGTTACAACAATCAACATTTTCAGTATGTTGCCCTACCCTGTGGTCTGTCATCTGCTCCAAGGACTCTTACAAAGGTTCTTGCAGCCCTGGCCGCCCATCTCAGGGTACATCTGTTAGACTGCAGTGTTACCTTGATGACATTTTGTTTTTGTCATCATCAACCCAACAGGCAGAAATAGATACTCAAATTACCTTGCAAACTCTCCAACAACATGGTTTCTCCATTAATTGGGCAAAGAGTCATTTATCTCCATCGACTCGCTTAACTGACCTGGGTACCATTATAGATACAGTGGAAGGGAAGGTTTTCCTCTCCCTAGAGAGGCAGGAGAGCATTAGAAAATTAGCTCAGGAGATCAGGACATTTAAGCGGGTTCCCCTGGCCCCTTGTCTAAATTATTGGGGAAAATGGTATCCTGTATCTCTATTATCCCATGGGCCCGATTCCATGCTAGATCCCTACAGTGGTATTTACTTCCATACCAATGGTCAGGAAGAAGCAACTCCAAGGCTCGCATCATTGTTCCATTGAAGGTCCTAATATCCATGCACTGGTGGACCATTCTAACCATCAACAAAGGTTGCCCCTTCAAAGAATCCCATAGACTCACCATCTAAGACTCACCATCACTATAGATGACAGCCTGTTTGGATGGGGAGCACACTTCCAGTCCTTCAAGGCTCAAGGGCATTGGTCAACAGCAGAACAACTCTGCAGCATAAACTGGTTGGAGCTCAGAGCAGTCCATCTGGCTCTTTGCAGTTTCCTTCCACAGATTCGGGCAAAGAACATTTTGATACTAACTGACAACGTCATGGCAAAAGCCCATATAAACAGGCATGGGGGTACCCAATCGAGACAACTCATGAGGGAATCTGAGTGACTGTGCCTTTGGGCAGAAAGGAATTTGCTCTCCATCAAGGCAGAGCATATCTCAGGCCTGTCAAACACCCAGGCAGACTGGTTGAGCAGGACCACAATAGATCAATCAGAGTGGCGCCTGCACCCGAGTTTCAGGAAGCAGTACAAAAATTCGGTCAACCGGTCATAGATCTATTCACTTCTCCACTGTACTCACAGCTCCCGAAGTTCATCTCGAGATACCCAACTCAGAGAGTGGAGAACATCAACATTCTACATTACCATTGGCCCCCAGGATTGCTGTATGCCTTTCCCCCTCTCCCAGTAATTCCCAGGATAGTCCAAAAACTTTTGGAAGAAAGAGCAGAACTGTTGTTGGTGGCCCCATACTGGCCCAGGAGGCCATGGTTTGCAAATTTCAGGGGTCTGTCAACAGAAGAACCTTGGAGGATTCTGCTGCACAGAGTTTCGCTTACCCAGGGACCGATTCAACACCTGGACCCTCAATGGCTACACCTAGCCATATGGAGGTTGAGCAGAGACATCTGAGAAGCAAAAATTTCTTGAACAGAGTAATTACCACCACCCAAGTGGCCCAATGCCCTGCAACAAACTGCATATATGCCACATGGAACATTTTCTATAACTGGTGTGTTAAATCTAACATTGACCTCATCTCTCCATCAGTGGCACAAGTATTGGAGTTCCTTCAAGGGGTCTTGACAAAGGTCTCTCACCGAACACCTTGAGACAACAGGTGGCTTCAGTAGTTTCAGTCGTGACCTGGAGAAGTCTATGATCTGTCTCACACCTCCCATGCATACAGAGCTTTATTCAGGGTGCCACGAATTTACGCTCTCTGGTGGTGCACCTACCTGGGACCTTAACAAGGTCCTCACAGCTGTCACGAAGGGCCCCTTCAAACCACTGAAAACCATGAGTCTCCACCTCCTCATATACAAGGTAGTTTTCCTAGTAGCAATAACATCAGCATGACGTATCTCAGAACTAGCAGCCTTATCAGCCTGACAAGACCTCTGTATTTTTCATTTTGACTGAGTGGTTCTTTGTCCAGACCCTACGTTCATCCTGAAAATTAATTCGGCTTTCCACAGGGCACAAAAACTTGTTTTCCTGAACTTTTGCCTGAGACTGTCTCGGGCTAGAACGTCAATGGCATCATCTAGATGTCAGGAGAGCTCTCCGTATGTATTTAAACTGAATGGCTCCTTTCAAGAAGATGTAAGTGCTTGTTTCCTTTCAGCCAACCACTCAGGGACACAAAGTCTCATCTTCAACTATAGGCAGATGGCTGAAAGCTGCAATCACTAAGGCGTACGAGACTCAATCATTACCAGAGCCTAAGGGCATAACAGTGCATTCGACAGGAGCACTGCAACTTCAGCTGTGTGGGCCACACAAGCACCAATATCAGAAATATGTTGGGTGACAACATGAGCATCTAGCCTCACCCAATTTCCATCTGGTGGGATCCTGTTCTGGCCAACGATTAACCAAAGTAAAAAAAGGCGAGGGTTACATAATCTTCGCGAAGGGGAAGCTAAGGAGGAACCCATGGAGGAGGAGGAGCATCCTATCAATTAAGCCCAGCCTATCTGAGCAGAGACTAAGCACCTCCCCACTACTGGATGCTCGTCGCAGCTCACAGAGAACAGGTGTATCAGGTGCCCTTTCTAAGATGTCCCAGGACCCTACATCTGCTTCAGTCCCAGATGTGTTGATGTTCCTATAAAAAGGTCTAGATAAACGGTTTTTGCCAAAGTGGCAGCTTTTTCTTCAATATTGTCATGGAATAATTATACTTCTCTATTCCACCACCCATCAGTGTGCAGATTTTTGAGGGGAACCTCAAATCTGCATCCCCTGGTAGTTCATAGATATCCCACTTGGGATCTCCCAGAGGTACTCCAGGCCCTGAAGGGACCCCTGTTTGAACCTTTAAGATAAGTGGGCCTAGGTTTTTTGACCCTCA
This sequence comes from Hydrophis major, assembly GCA_033807585.1. NCBI lineage: Eukaryota > Metazoa > Chordata > Lepidosauria > Squamata > Elapidae > Hydrophis > Hydrophis major. Next base: position 285,063,258 of record CM066329.1, read on the forward strand.
AGATGGCTTTTATGGTGGCTATCACGTCGGCCAGAAGGGTTTCTGAGTTGATGGCCCTCTCAGTGAGGCAAGATTTTTGCATCTTTCATGAGAACAGAGTAGTGTTACTTTTAGACCCTTTCTTTATTCCAAAGATCAATTCCAGATTTCTGCCCTAAGCCTCAACATGAGTTGGAACACAAGTGGCATAGGTTGGAAGTGCGGAGAACTCTCTGTATATTTGTTAAACGTACTGCTACTTTTCACAAGATAGAAGCAATGTTTGTGTCCTTCCAATAGGCTTCCTTGAGGAGTAAGGCTTCCTCATCCATGATGGGCAGATGGATCAGGGCCTACAAAACAAATCTCTTCCTGTTCCCAAGAAACTCACAGCTCACTCTACTAGGAGTGTAATGACCTTGGCTGCCTGGGTTACCCAGGTGCCTATTGAGGAGATTTGCAAGGCGGCTCTGGGCATCGCCTTCTCCATTTTTCCGGCACTATCGGCTGGACTCTTTTGCCTCTGCAGAAGCAGCATTTGGGGGAAGGGTGCTCAGAAGTTTCTGCCAGTGTCAGACTGAACAGACCAGACAATGACCCTCCCTTGGACATGCAGGCTTTGGTACGTCCCATTCCTGGACTCTCGTCGCAGTGTGGAGGAAAATGGGTATTGATATATTTACCTGAAAACGCCCTTTCTATATACGCTGCTAGAGAGTCCAGCCCTGCCCAGTATTCATCTGGTCTTGGTTGAGGAGGGTTCTTCTCACTTTTTTATCTTCCAGAGACACTCTACGTCTATCAAGTTTCTTCACCAGAAAAGCTGGAGCTAACAGCAGAGGCTGGCTTTTTTATACTGTGGCAGACTCAGCTCAATGACATCAGAGGGAGGAGTCTAATCATTCCTGGACTCTCTAGCAGTGTGTGTAGAAAGGGCATTCTCAGGTAAATATACCAATGCCTATTTCACAAATGTTACACCCTAAAATACCTCCAAATAGATCATTTTGCAATGTGGATGGCAAGTTATACATTAACTTTCTTTTAACCTTTTCCACTTTGGAAACAAAGTGATTTAAGACTTTCAGGCCATTTTAATCCTCCTCAAGAAGGATTTTAAATTGCGATCCTCTGTCACAGGGTAATATACATAATGCAAATACAGTGTATAGTATGCATTCAAATAGTGTATATTCCCCATCAGAAAGCAGAGTTGCAGTGAGAATATACTCCCCTAAGAAAATTCTTTCAACCTCTTACAAGATCAATACATTTATTTACCCTAATGTTTGGTAAGAGCCACAGGGGGAACTTGGAATCAATCTGATTGAAATGAAACAAAGAGCTGAAATCAAAGCCACAGCTTTCACAGTAGAAAGCTTCTCCTGCAATTATAGAACCTTCCACTTTCAAATTCTTTCTCAGGTTCATTCAATGAACACTACCTCTCTAAGAACATGAGACCTCCTATGGTTCCTCTTCTTGGAATCCCAACAAATGCTAATGGGATGAAGATGTAAATATAAATTAACCCTTATTACCTTTTCCAAATCCATGTTGTTTTATCTTTTGGGATGGAGGGAAGTATAATAAGTATAACTAATATGTTCTTAAATATTATTCAACACCTCCATGGGGATAAACCATGAAACGTACTGTAGTAGCAATGCAAATGCTGCCCCTTTCTTACTTTTATTACGTTGTCATGTGCAAGTCCATAAGAAATGGAGTTTATAGTTTGTGTCATCATTTATTATATACTGATAAAATTATGTGCTACAGATGCCACTTATACTAATTAGTTTTTAAAGAGTTCTGTATGAATAAAGCTCATTGTTTTTAAATGTAATAGATAAAGGATTCTGGAAATAGTTTTATAAGCATCCACCTGCCTGTTCATCCTTGATTGAGGAAAAGACCCACAATCTTGCTAATTCTAAAATGGAAATAGTACCATAGGCTAAATTCTTATAACCCAGGTACATTAATTTAAAAAATCTTGCTAAAGAACATTCTGCGAGGAGCTGACATGGAAAAATTACTTTTTACATTTTCTTTTATGGAGACATCTCCCAGTCACCAAGCCCAAAGCATTTGTTTATCTAGCTGCATGAACAGCGATCAAGAAGCTCTGGCTGGTTGGTTAATTATGCTACAAGTTGCCATAAGAGGGAGCTATAAATCATGGTTTAATTCTCTTTCTCTCTCTCTTTTTCACTGATGGTCTCTCTTTATACTGATACTCTCTTTATACTGACTACGGGCTGATACTGACTAACCCTGTTTATTTTGATACTCTGTTGATATCGAAGGTAATCTGTTGTATGATATTTGTTTGATATTTGTCTGCTATAACAGACGTGAAACTGGTAAGAAGACTTTATAACTGGATATTTCTGGACTGTTAAAAACATTTATGACACGGACTGTTTATTGGACTATGCTATTTCTTCAAGTAAACATTAACACAACTTGTTCAACTCTATGTGGTTGTATATTTATTCATAACTGTTCTCATAAACCATTTCTGTGTGCATATCCTTTTTATATAAGGGTTACTCTGCACATATCTTAACCATCACTCATTTGAATTGCAAGAGAGAATCCCACCTAATGATGTCAGATTTCACCAGTACGTTAATAAAGTTCCTAGCAGCTGTTGAGTTTTCAGCTGATGCCACCCTAAGTGCAGCCAGATTTGCCTCAAAGGCAATAGGATTTGTCTATAGCCTCTCCCTGGCTGCTCTGGTTCAGGCAATGGCAGGCAGACATGAGGCATAATTGGAGGTTGGATAAATTGTTTAGAGAAGCCCTGGACAAGTTGCTGGTGGACTCCAAAGACAAGGGGAAGAACTTGCCTTCCAGGTCCAGAAAGAGTGATTTCCACTCACTGCCTTATTTCCACCATCTCTCCTTTAGGGTACCTGAAGCTGGAGGGGGGTTTTCTAGATCCCAGAAGCCTTTCATCCCCAAGCAGGATCAACACCAGGACAGGACAGGTAGAAACCGCCAATTCAACAACAAGCAGCCCTTTCAAGGAGCTGGGGGTCAACCCTTCCAACGCCCCAGATAAATATGCTGTCAATCCTCCCATTGTTTACCAGGCATTAGGAGGAAGTAACCACAGACACCTGGGTCCTGGAGATAGTCCATTCAGGCCTTTCTCCAGAATTCTTCTCCATACCCCCAAGATTTTTCATTTGTTGCCGTTTCTCAGACAGAGAGAAAGGTCCTCATGGAAACAGCTTTCAGTACCTGCTGGAGATCCAGGCTATTCAACTGGTGGCTGAGCACCAACAGGGGATGGGATTTTACTCCCATCTTGTTTGTAATACCAAAGGCCTTGGGGGGATGGAGACCAATTCTGGATTTAAACCCCCGGGTAAAATACAGGCGGTTTAAGATGCATTCTCTTGTCTATTCTGGAGGGAATTAGGGATGGGGATTTCCTCACTTCCATAGATTTAACTGACCTACATTCATGTTCCCATTCTTCTTTCCCATAGACAATTCCTCAGGTTCTGCTATAATGGTAGGCACTTTCAGTACAGGACCTTGCTCTTTGGACTTTCATATGCTCCAAGAACATTTATGAAGCTATTAGCAGCCCTGGCAGCCCACCTTAGGGCTATTCCAGTCAGAATCCAGTGCTATCTGGATGATATCCTGATCTAGTTCTCCACCCCATCTCAAGCAGCAGAGGACTTGGAGATCACCATCCAGGTGCTAAAGGAGCATGGCTTTTATGTCAACAAGGCCAAGAGTCACTTATTCCCACCAATAGCTTGCTCCATCCAGGAGCTGTAATAGATACCATATCGTCCTTGTCCTTGGAGTATCAGGAGAGTATCAGGGAATTGATTGGGCAAGTAAAATCTAAGAGCAGGATACCCCTAGCTATGCTATAGGTAAAATGATCTCATTCTTTAATTGCATGCAAGGCCTCTCCAATAGTTTATTCTCCCTTATCAGAGGACAGGCAGGAGTTGCTACCATACCCAGGTCAGGTTAACAGTCATCAAGTCCTTTAGATGGTGGTTATCTGAGGCCCTTTCTTTAGGGCACCTATTCAAGGACCCTAATTGGCTGGTGTTGACCATGGATGCCATCCTTTATGGCTGGGGAGCTCATCTGCAATCTAGGATGGTCCAAGGACAGTGGCCCAGGAAGATTTGAGCCACAATATTAATTGGCTAGAACCCAGGACAGTCTGGCTTTAATAGACACAGTAGCAGATAGGTATGTCCTGGTCTTAACTGACAATGTGACCACCAAGGCGCGTATAAACCACCAAGGGGGAACACATTCAAGCCCCCTGATGCTAGAAGGAGAGTAGATCTGTCTTTGGGTGGAAAGGCATCATGTGTTGCTCAGAGATGAGCACATTGCAGGTGTATCTAATGTTGAAGCAGACTGCCTTAGCAGAGCCACCATAGACCACGCAGAGTGGCGTTTGCAGCCTGCTTTGTTTCATTAGCTGTCAGAGCACTTTGGATGACCAGCAGACCTCTTTGCCTTTCAGGACAATGCGCAACTCCCGAGATTCTACTCCAAGTTTACAGTTCCAGGGGCGGAGAGGATGGATGCCTTATGCAGCCCTTGGTGGAGCTTCTCTATGCCTTTCCTCCTCTACCTCTGATCCAGAGGGTGATACAAAAACTGTTGGGGGAAAGAGGAGAACTCATACTTGTGGCTCCTCATTGGCCCAGAGGATTGAAGGGCCCTGTGTATTTACATAGTTTGCAGACTTAGTGAACCTATCTGTGACCAGTCCTTGGAGGATACCAGCAAACAGAATATCTCTCAGCCAGGGACCCTTGTTTCCTGTGGCTTCAATTGACCGTTTGGAGTGGCTTCAATTGACTGCTTGGAGATTGAGCGGGGATCTCTGATCCAGGACCATTACCCCTCCAAGGTGTTACAAACCATTCAAGAGACCTTCCACCAATCAAATTTATGATGCGACATGGAGGGCTTTCTGTGAACAGTGCTCTCGATCTGGGATGGACCCTACCGAGGCCTCGGTCACTCAGATGCTGGACTTTCTTTAAGAAGGACTTGACAAAGGCTTCTGTAGGGTCCATCCCAGATTGGTAGGGTCAGTAGGGTCCTTGGCAGGGTCCATCCCAGACCCAACACATTATAGTGGTAGGTGGCGACCTTATCTTCTGTACTTTCTTTGTGGGGCTCAGAATCCCTATCTAGGCATCCTACAGTCTGCAGATTTCTGAAAGGGGCTACAAATCTTGGGCCTCCAGTGGTTCATCGATTCTCCACATGGGACTCTCTAAAGTACTGCATTCCCTGACTGAGGCCCCATTTGAACCACTGAGATCTACTTCTCACAATTTTTGTCTTGCAATGTGGCCTTCCTGGTAGCCATTATCTCTGCCAGGAGGATTTCAGACTTGGCTGCCTTATGTCAGGAAGAACCTTTGTATTTTTCACCCCAACTGAGTTGTGTTGAGGTTGAATCCTTCATTTGTTCCAAAGGTGAACTCTTGGTTCCACATGGCCCAGGAGCTGATTTTACCTGATTTTTACCCAAATCCTGTCCATTCTTTAGAAAAAAAGTGGTACACTCTAGAGGTTTGAAGGGCCCTGCGTATTTACGTTAAACAAACTTCTCCCTTCAGGAAGTCTGAATTCCTTTTTATTTCATTTCAACCCTCCACCATGGATTGCAAGGTCACTTCAACAACTGTGGGGAGGTGAACTAGACTGTGCATATTCAAAGTCTAACAATCCCAAGGACTTGTGGTGCCTCCAAGAGTAACTGCCCATTTGACAAGAAGCGCAGCCACGTCGGTGATGTGGGCCATTCAAGCCTCTCTGGAGGAGGTTTGCATGGCAGCAACTTGGGCTTCACCTTCTCCGTTCATCAAACATTATAAGCTTTGCATCTTCAGAGGCAGCCTTTGGACAGAGAGTTCTTCAAAAGATCTACCCTGTCTAGGGATTCGGACTGCACTAGACCCACCTGCAGGACAGCCAGCTTTGGTAAGTCCCAATCCTGGATGTTCTCTCCACGACAATGGAGAAGGGTCGTTGATTCTTACCTGATACGACCTTTCTCTTTGGGTGGAGATAGCATCCAGCCCCACCCTGATGGAAGTCCATTCCGAATCCAGTGGAGCACGACAACAACAAGAAAACATGTCAGTCTGTCGCTATTCCTTCGCCAATTTCTGGGGCACCCTTAGCAACAGGGGAGTGTCCTTACAGATTTGACAGACTCAGTCCAATCAGCAAGCAGTGACTGACAACCCAATCCTAGATGCTATCTCCACCCAAAGAGAAAGGTCGTATCATGTAAGAACCAATGACCCTTTGGTTCACATATACAGTTTGAGGAAGGCTGATCTAAGTGAAATGGATGAAAATAGAAAGCAAACTCATCTCATAAGAAGAGGTTTTTATGAAGTGGTATTGTAATTTTGTTCAACTTGTGTTCATCAAACTGACAACAAAAATCTTCAGATTTGACTTTTTTCCACCACTGGTATATTTGAGGCTTCTGCAATAACTAAGGCAGGGATCTATAGGCTGTGGCTGGTTTGGAAGTGGGATGCACACATACCGGCCCACTGCTTGCACAGGTCAGTTCCCCTCTCCCTCCCATCTTGCTGGCCCACCAAGCCATAAAGGTTGAGGACTGCTGATCTAGGGCCATCGCCATCATCATCATCATCCTTTTTTTAGCATTCCCACAGCTGCAGGGTTCACTTTTTAAATCTATGAATGCCATTTTGCACAATCAAATGCAGCATCTGGGTCCAACTGAACAATTTTCTATTTGTGTGGTATCAGAAGGCCCCAGTATTGTTTGACGGATGTGGCTGTGATCCATTGGTTGTGACAAAAAAAGGGGAGGAGGACCAACTGGCTTGTCTCCTAGGCCTGACATTGTTTTGACCTGTGTTCAGCTCACCACTACCCTGGCAGGATGGCAGTATTCCAGTGGCAAATACTAGGAAGAGCAGACCTCACAGAGCCTCTCTAATGTCTAGAATATCATACATAATATCACCAGTATATATGGTTGTACTTTGTGTGTGTGTGTGTGTGTGTGTGTGTGTGTGTGTGTTATCACTATATAGCAGATGTTAATTCCTTGGCAACCTCTGATGAAAGTTTCTGCCACAAAGAACATTTGCACTGCATCTCATACCTCTTGTCCACCTGCCCTGTATAACCTGTAAAGATTTCCTGTGTCATGCTAGTAGAGGACAGTCAATATATATTTGAGATTCTTTCTGCACCTGATAATCTGGCCTCTGTTACATGAACATACAAATAAAATCGAAATACTCTGAATTGAAGTACTGGCAACAATAGCACAGAAAATATGTAATTTAGCAACAGAGCATAAAGTACCTGAAACAAATTTTAAAAAGTGGCCCTATGTGTGTGTGTCTCTCTCTCTGTGTGTACACATTTTATAACTGCTCTTAAAAGTATATACTGTAGCAAACTCATCTAAACCTATTATCCTTCATTAGAACATGAACAGTAAGACTTGGATATAGCTTAGTGGCTTTCAACTTGATTATACAATTTTGTTATACAGCATGGGACTATGATTCAGCATTTGGAAACGGTCCATTTCCTCAGTCTAAACTGCAATCTTTTTCTCAGATTTTATAATTTGTAAAGTCTTATGGCACTTTAAAATCCTGCAAAGCTAGTATTTATTCAAAATTTTATAAGGTCTGTGAGCACTTTGAAATCTTAAAAGGTTTTAGATACCCATAAGTTCCTAGAATTTGTTTTTTGATATACTCTACCACTTAGAATTATCATTATACACTGTTGGAAAGATGATAATGGTAACTCTGTGTGGATATGTTTGTGAATTTGTGCAGCCACTTAGATGTGACTGACTTTACTGAGCCATGATGGCACAGTGGTTAGAAGACAGTATTGCAGGCTAAATCTGCTGACTGCCATGAGTTTGAGCCTCACCAGTCAAGGTTGACTCAGCCTTCCATCCTTCAGAGGTCATTAAAATGAGGACCAAGATTGAATTCCTATGGTGATGTTGAAAGAGTGAGAGGCGAAGAAAAGCAGGCTCCATTCTCCAAACCTTTTTCTTGACAGTGGGGGGAAATTCGAGGAGCAGAGCGGTGGAGGGCGACCACCCCTTCAATGAAGATAAATCCTTGGATCCTAACAGAAAAGAGGCTGCCATCCCTGAATGGTGGCCCCAAAGTCTTGATAGGCCAGGTGAAAGAAGGAAGCAAACTTTAAAATAACAGATTGTGGCATTGACTGGACTTGGTGGTGCAAACACTGTGTGCAACAAACAGGGATTGCTTCAAAAGAAGGTTCATAATTTGCAGATGGTGAGAGAGGCAGGAGAAAGCCAATCGGAGCTCCAGAAAAGCAGTGAATGAGCAGTGGTGAGAATGGGCAGGGAGCAGAGGATTTGCCCGAGAGACTGAGTTTTGAGAATTGAGACAAACAAAGAAAGGAAGAGACTGAAGATCTTTATAGACTCATAGGTTCAAAAAGAGAGCTGGATTTGGTTGAAATAAAAGATAGTTGCTAGGCTGCTTATACTGGACAGTGACAGTGATAGAGAAGAACGGAAGAGGAAGTGGCTGAAGTAACAATGTCCATTAAGGAGAACAGCTGTTACTCAGCAATTTTGCTTTTGAGATAAGAGAATTGATTTGTGGAAAGCAATTTTGAGGGGTGAAATAGAGCATTGTAAAGATACGGGGAAATATCCGGCCTCAAAAATTAATAGACAAAAACCTAAACTTTTAACTAAAATTTGATGGAATTACAGAAAGTAGAATTGAAAAGAGCAATGAGTAAAGAGTAATAACAAAGAAAATTAAATATTTAGGTATTTGTTTGACTGCACACTGTATAACAATAACAATAACAGAGAATAATTATACTAAACTTATACAACAAAGATTTAGAATTATGGGCCAAATTACTATCATTATTAGGAAGAATAGCAGTGATCAAAATGACTATCTTACCTAAATTTTTATATCTATTTCAGATGATCCCCATTAAATTAGAGAATTTTTTTTTCAATGAGATGAATAAAATTACGGCAAAATTTATATGACTAGGGAAAAAACCTAGAATAAGAATGAAAGCGCTACAAAATAATAAAAGCAGAGGTGGCTTTGGACTGCCAAACTGGTGGATGTATAATAAAGCGACAGTGTTAATTTGGACTAAGGAATGAATTAATTTAAATAATAAATGAATATTAAGTTTAGAGGGTCAGGACCTGCAAAAAAGATGTCACTTCTTTTTGTGGAATACAGGAACAAAAAAACAATCATATTTCCATAGACATTTGATTAGATTCCCTTTTACAAAATTGGATTAAAATAAGGAGACACTATATGAAAATTCCAATTTGGTTATCTACGATGGAAGCTATTATACATCCTAACAATTGGGACAAAATGCAAAATGACAAAATATAAAGAGGTTTTAGATGCACAAGGGAAGTTAAAATCAAATCAGGGCAACAAATGCACAGACGGACTTCCTCAGGACCACAGTGGACCACTCTGAGTGGCAGTTGCACCCAGATCTCTTCCAGGAAATGTGTGAGAGATTCGGCTACCCAGTCCTGGATTTGTTTGCCACCCCAAAGAACTCGCAACTGCCCAGATATTTCATGAGATTTCAGACACTGGGAGCAGAGGGAACCAATGCTCTCTGATGCCCTTGGCCCAAGGACCTATTATATGCATCCCCTCTGGCATTTCCCATCATACCAGGAGTGATCAGGAAACTTCTATTGAAATAGGCAGATATATTACTTATCGCTCCCCATTGGCCCAGACGGTCATGGTATGCAAACCTCATCAGCCCATCTGTGTCCCGGCCTTGGAGGGATAGGTCTCCCTCAGCCAGGGGGGTCTTGATATACCCGGAGCCTCAGGGCTCCAAATAACCACTTGGCACTTGAGAGGAGGATCCTGACAAGGGACAACTTTTCAAGGGGGGGGGGGGTAATACAGACAATCCAGGCCTCCAGAAGGCCTTCCACCACTAGAATTTTTACTCTACTTGGAAGACATTCTGAAGTTGGTGTACTAGTTTGGGTAGGGACCTCATGGCGCTCTCCATTCCACAGATCCTGGGCTTTTTGCAAGAGGGTATAGACAAGGGGTTAGCCCAGGGGTGGGCAAACTACGGCCCGTGGGCCACATCCGGCCCATTGGTCTTTCTAATCTGACCCGCCTCTGAAAAAAAAATTCCCCTGAAAAAAAATCGGGGCCGGCCAAAAGAGACCCCGCGCCGCACGCCAAAAAATTGCTGGGTGTGGCATATTGCCCTGCGCCGCGTGGCCCCCACCTGGCAGTGTACTTCTTGGCTGGTCTCCTCCTCCTCGGCCATACAGAACAAACCTCCAGAGAAGGAGACGACCCCCTGGCTGGTCGGGGTAAGCTTTCTGTGCCGAAAGGGGCAGCTACTAATCTCCGGCTTTGCTCCACTTCTCCAATGGTCCAGCACCACCCTGTTCTTCTTGTGTTGCAAAAGAGGCAGCTAATGATCTCTGGCTCCACTCTGCTTCTCCAACATCCAGCGCCGCCCTGTTCTGTGTCAGGCCCAACAAGTCCGAGCAGCTGGCGTACAGGGCGGCGCTGGATGTTGGAGAAGCAGAGCAGAGCCAGAGATCATTAGCCGCTTCTTTCGCAGCATAAGAAGCCTCCCCCATCTGGCCATCTGCTCTCCTCCTTCTCTGCCTGTTTGTTCTGTATGGCCAAGGAGGAGGAGACCAGCTGGCTGGTTGGAGCAACCATGGGAATCTCGCAGCAGCCTACGGGCAAGGGAAGTCTGCCCTCAGCAGTGCCAGTCAGCCTGAGAGAAAAAGGAATGCAGGGTGGGGAGAAAGCTCACCTCAGCGGCTCCACCATGAAGCGCTTCTTTCCGGCGCACCTCGCCTTGCTTCACGCTTGCCTCTCCTCCTCCTCGCTGGCTCGTTCTCTTGTTCCCCAAGCGGCGCCCCTTGGCACAAAGGTTGGGGTGGGAGGTTCTTGTGAGGTGTGTCCAAGGCGCAGCTCCGGGCAGAGGGGAAAGGGAGCAAGAGTGAGGCGTGTGAGCCGAAAGCTGGAGGGGGGTGGAATGAAGTGGCTCAGATCCAGACCCCTCGTAGGAGTCCCCGAAAGCAGCCCTGCACTTGTCCAGGGTGCTGGAGGGGTGCCAGGACCATGGCTCGGTGGCGGCAGCAGAGCTGTCAGCCAAGGGAGGACGAGGGTGTGCAACCAAAGGCGCCAGGTGGAGGCGAAGGCAGTCGCCGCCCAAAACAACTGGGAGAGGTTGTTCCAATGCAGGAACAGGATTATTATAGGCTGCATGGTTTAAAATAGCAATATTTCAAAAGGAAAAATATTGAAGTCACTCACTACCCTCTTTATTTTTAGACAGTTTGGCAAACTGCTGCAATTTGCAGTCAAGGAACTCAACACCCTCAGATCTCCATACGAGAAAATTGTCCTTACTACCTCTCCTGCCACTGCTAGGCTCCCGCGTAGATGCAAGCCTGTTATAAACAAATAAATGGTAATTCCAATGAATAAAATGACTGATCACTGCTAGAATAAATACCTGGGATTGGATCTCTAGTATAGTGGGGGTTAATATTCTTTAGGAGGGGTTTCACCCACTAAGCTCCCCCAAAAATGTCGGCTCACATTAAAAAAAGGAAAGTTGATTCTGAATGCCATGTTTTCAACAAGACATGGACTGCTAAATATTTATTTACGGAAGTCAAAGGCAAAGCCGTTCGCTTAGTTTGTGGTACAGTTGTCGCTGTGTTGAATGATTATAATCTGAATCGCCACTATGTGACCAAACATGAGGCTAAATATAGGAACTTGTCTGACCAAGAATGAGCAAAGGAGTCAGAGATTTTGCTATCCAAGCTGCAAACTCAACGAACACGTTTTACAAAACTTAGCACATCCAGAGATACAGCTACCAAAGCAAGTTATGTCATATCTCATAAAATAGCTAAACGAAGTAAACCGTTTTCTGACAGAGAGTTTATGAAAGAGTGTTTGGTGGACTCTGCTGAGCTAATATGTCCAGAGAAAAAGGGTGCATTTGAGAACATCCCTCTGTCCCGGCGTACTGTAATGAGAAGGGTTGAGTACATTGCAGGAAATTTGGAGTTTCAATTGAGGAACAGAGTGGTTACATTTTCCTTTTTTACCCTAGCTCTGGATGAGAGCTGCGATGTATGAGACATTGCCCAGCTACTCATCTTCTTACATGGGATCACTGCAGACTTCAAAATAACGGAGGAACTGGCAGCCATGCAGTCAGTGAAAGAGACAACAACAGAGAGTGATTTCCTAACAGAAGTAAATGCTTATTTAGACAAGTTGGGACTGAAATGGGACAAACTTGTAGGTGTGACAATAGATAGTTGTCCAAATCTGACGGGGAAAAATGTTGGACTTTTGAAGAGAATGCAGGATAGAGTTACCGAAATTAACCCTGAGCAGAAATTGACATTTTTGCATTGTATTATACATGAGTCTGAACATCGTGACATCAGCTACTACACAAATGTCAGGTGGCTGAGCCTGAAAGTTTTCTGGGACCTGAGAGAGGAGATCTGGCAGTTCGGTGAGAACAAGGGAAATGACATCCCTCAGCTTTCAGATGCAGACTGGCTGGCAGACCTTAGTTTTGCTGTAGACGTGATTTCTCGGATGAATGACCTGAATGTCAAACTGCAATGCAAGGGCCTTTTTGTGCATGAAATGTACAGTGCAGTGAAGGCTTTCATGAGAAAGTTGCAGCTTCTCTCAAGCCAAATGCAGAACAATATTCTTACTCACATGCCAACACTGAAGGAAGCCAAACCATCAGCTGATCACCTCCACAGGTACTCATTCATGTTAGAAGCACTGCATGCTGAGTTTTCAAGGCGATTTCAAGACTTCAAAACACTTGAGAGTGAAATGGACATGGTTTCTTCTCCCTTCAGCTGCAATGTGGATAATGCACCCAGTGATGTTCAGATGGAACTCATTGACTTGCAGTCTGACACACTTCTGGCAGCGCACTTTAGGTCTGTCCCACTGCTTGAGTTTTACTTATCACTCAAAGAGGAGAACTTTCCACACATGAGGAGACATGCTCTGAAAATTCTAGTCCTCTTTGGATCTACCTACATATGTGAACAGACATTCTCAGTGATGAAGTTCAACAAATCCAGACACAGATCCTCTATCACTGATGACCACCTCTCAGCTGTCCTTCGCATAGCCACCTCAGATATTCCACCAGATTTCAGTGCACTTGTTCAAGCCCAAGACAGACTGGATTTCTCCCACTGAACAGGTAAATGATTCTTATATATAATTTGCTGCATTTTATAATGGGCCTTTTATAATGGCCTTTTATAAAATTGGTTTGGCCCTCGAATGCAGATCTGATTTTCCATGTGGCCCCCGACAGAAATTAATTGCCCAACCCTGGGTTAGCTTATCTGTAGAAAAGTGCCTTGTCTTTGGTGCTGACTTACGGGGATTTGGAATCCATAGCACACCATCCGGTGGTGCATTCTTTCATAAAGGAGGTGGTTAACTTGAAGCCATCTGTTGTACACAGATACCTTAGCACCTTTTGAACCACTTAGGTCTACAAGTCTATGATACCTGTCATTCAAGGTCGCCTCTTTAGTTGCCATCACATCAGCCAAAAAAAATTTGGAACTGGTGGCTATATCCGTAAGAAAGGAACTTTGCACCTTCCACACAGACAGGGTGGTTCTATGTTTGGATCCTTCCTTCATCCCAAAGATCAACTCCTGGTTTCACCGGGCCCAGGAGATAGTGTTGCCAAACTTCTGCCAGGGACCTTCTCACCCTCTGGATGTAAGGAGGGCACTATGTAGATATATCAAGTGAACTTTGCCTCACAACAGAACTCAATCACTGTTTGTCTCGTTCCAAGCGTCATCTCACTTAATAAACCATAGTTCGTTGGATAAGGGCGTGTATAGCCAAAGCCTACAAGACACAGTCTATTCCGGTTCCCAGATGAGTAACCGCCCATTCTACTCAAAGCACTACGACTGTGCCCACATGGGCAATGCAGGCCTCAATTGAAGAGATCTGCAGGGCAGCAACATGGTCTTCACCATCTCCCTTTGTGCACCACTACAAGCTCAGCTGAGGCTGCCTTTGGCAGGAGGGTGTTCCAGCAAGTGCATGTCGATAGGGGGACTCAGGACCAGATCAATTTCCACCCATAGGAACAGCCAGGATTTGGTATCTCCCAAATGTGGATTCTCCAATCAACGTGCTGGAGAAAGAGTGTTGTCTTACCTGAATGCTTCTTCTCAGCACGCTGATGGAGAATCCACTCCCCCCCCCCCGAGACCATCTGGTCCACCATCCAGGACAGGAAGAGCCAATGCCACCACAGAGTCTTTCAGATGACTGCACCTTCATCATGAACTGGGAAAGTGACAGTTGACAGACAGTTGAGAAGAAGCGTTCGGGTAAGACAACACTCCTTCTGTTCTGAGTTTGTGGTGTATTTAGAGCATGTAGGAGATGACAACTAGTTGCTTTATAAACCTGAATGCAGCACTCTTTTATTTTATAAAAATTTTGTCCATTTTTTTGCCATAATATATATGTTTTTAAATGACATGGAATCCAATAAACTCAGAAAATTAACAGATTTGTTATAGAGATACATTTCTGAGAAGTTCTTGCCCCAAGAACCTTTGCTTAGCCCAGCTTGCAGACTCTTAAGGGAGAGGAAGGGGATGCACCTTTTTGATGTATTTCCAGTACACACTTACCAGATTCAACTTTCTGGATGAAAATTTCAACATGGCTTTTTTCCTGCTACTTTTGAGAATACCAATTCTAACGGCTGTATTTCCTTGGCTTAAATGGGCTTTCGTTTTAAACTACTTTTATTATTATTCATAGGGCAACTCTACAAATAGCACTGTCTTTTCGAAATTGCATAAAACACTGTCACAAACTTGCATTCTCTTGGTGTCCCATGTTAGTGATTTTAACACAATCTTTCAAGAGCTTAATATAAGTTTTGCTTCCAGAAGTATTTAAATCTTCCAAATGGTTGAGTGATTGATGGAAGGCTTTTCTGTTTTTTTCCTTCTTCCTTTGTTTCTTTGCTCAAAGTACAATATTTCATCTGTATGATATATGCATTCACTTATAAACTACAAAAAATGAATCCTAGTTTGTACATTCTTTTTAGGAAACTGTTTTATTTGTAACAAAGGAATGGAAAGTAATAAATTAATTCTTGGTGATTCACCTTTGTGGTATAACTATTGTTTCCTGGTGACATTCTGGTACTGATTTCAGTGTTTGTTTACTGTGATGAGTCTCTAGTATGTAATATTATAAAGATTTATGGCTGCTATTTATGATAATGTTTTCCTTACTGCATTTATTGTATTTCATTTGTTGCTTTATGGAATACCATTAGAGTATGAATATTTATTCTAAGAAAGATGAAATCTCAGAAAGCTGATATTGATACACAGTGTTACTGCATTTTCAGTCGTAGAGTATGTAATAAAATATTCTCATTTATGTTTTTACCGAATAGTTTTGTTAAAGCAATACCAAAAACACCCAGCCACCATACATTTTAATGAAAATGTTCAGAAATAAATAAATGCTAACAAGATTATATAATGGCAATAACTTGAGGATCAGACTGTGCGAATACAGTAAAGTACTGACATGTATGTATAAAAGAAACAGGACGTGCAAGCAAATGATACATTTTGTACTCATTTTAAAATATCAGGCATAGAACACATACACTTTTCAGCTTACCTTGGACATGCAATTTTAAAGGATCCTGTTAAAATTAAGATTTCTTCCATTTAATAGTTTTTACGAACAAGATTACTTTACATTTGCATTTTTCAAACTAAGGGAAACAAAATATTTGGAATGAATGAAGGTGAGTTTTTTTCCAAAATTTCACAAGGGAATCTAGTCACTATTTAAATCCTGGGATATGGCTAAAGTAGCACTTTAGATTAATGTTTTAGCTCTTTGCAAAATCAACTAGTTCAATTAAATGTTATACAGGAATTACTGATAAAGTCTTAAATTTTCCAATGAACTCTAAGTGAAGAAAACATACGAATTCTGCTAAAATCAGATGTATTCCCAAAATTTAAAAAATGCCGGTTTAGTCCATAATTGACCAAATCTAATACAATTATATAGAATAATACTGTAGCCTTGTATTGGGATTTGGGTTTGAAAAAAAAAAAAGTATATTTGTGTTGTAGCTCCACAACAGTTCTCATGAGCCCTCTGACCAACCTGTATGATTACAATAAAAACTGAGAAATGATAACAATGTTCTTGATTTGAAAATTACTTTCAAAGATCAACTATTCTCAGCATTATCAGTACTGATTGTACAAAAAGCTAATCTAGGAGAAAAGTCTGGAAATTGCAAATTATTTTATGCATTCCTAGAAATGACTCAAAATTTCAACTTGGACATGCACTTCAGAAAACATCATGTTCTTGTAATCTTTTAAGAAATGTAATGTTCTTGTATGTTCGAAACCAGAGTATTTAGAGGTTATTGAACCACTCATACTTATTAAAATACTTCTTAAACAGTTGACTTATATCAAAAGCAGACAAACAAGGTGTAGAAGTGCTATAACTTTTTTACCCAAATATTTATTTAAATGTACTTTAAAAACAGTTCACATGTTTATATTATTTATTTAAATGTTTATTTTAAAGAAAGAATTGTATATGTGTACCTAAATATACCTGTTTTATCTTAATAAAACACATAATTTTAGACTTACTTCCAATGTGAAATGCTATAGCCTATAACTTGGTAAAGTACAGGCTAGGCACTTTATTATATTATTAACTTTGCATTTATTGTATTGAGATTATACTACGTTGATCCTCATTGTGCATATCTTAAGCAGAAGCAAGGTACTGAAACTTCAAATACCAATGTCATCACATGAAGAGTATGATGAATATAATATATGCTTTTAAAATCAGCTTTACGTGTAGTGTCTTCTTTTTAAACTGTGGACCTAGGGAATATAATATATGTTATAAATAATAGGAGTGCTCAGTTTATAAAGGAGGCTGGGGAACTGTTTATTAGGGCTTCAGATTCAGACTACAAAAGTTTTGGCACACATGGAAATGTGAATGTAGCACCTGCCCGCAACACATTAAAGCAGCTGAGTCTTTTCCCAAGGATGTGCCTTGCCACAAGCATCAAAATATGTTAGATTCCATTAAGGGAAATTGTGCATTGCTAAGATTAAAAGCAAATATTGAGCTCGATCAGGCATTAAGCATAAATAGGTATGGAAATATATATTAAGTCTTTGTCTGTGGAGCCCCCTTCCTGAAGGGCAGACACAAGGGAATTCGCTATTCTCAGAGGTTTTGCCATTTTTCCTTTTTGCAATTGTTTTGTGAATAAATCGCCATTCATTGTGCTTGTATCTAAATATACAGAGAATATATAGAGTGCTGAAAATACACCTCAAAATACTTTCTTTGTACTGATCACTCACTTTTGTATTCAGTTCACACTGAGTTATCATATATTCATTCCTGACCCAATCTCTCTTACCTGTTAAGTACCTCACTCCTACTAAGTTCCATTAAGTGTTTCTGCTGACATGTTCAATTCTCACTTTCACATAGTGGACAAAAACTGTTTTTAACCTGCTTTTTGAATTAACTCTTTCTGGTTTGGACAATTCACTGAATAATAAAGATACTAATGGATAAAAAAGTCTTCAAAGCTGAGATTAGCATATTACTCACATTCAACAGCTGGAGATTTAACGGATTTGGTTAGCAAAGTGTACTAAATTTATGTATGCTTGTTCTTGGCAGAATATATTTGTTGTGTATGCAATAAGATTAATAAAGTATGAGCTTGGAGTAAGTGCAGGGTTCTGGCCCTGCACTTCTGATTGGCTGTTAAGCGGTCGGACCGGATTGGCCCGTTCTGGGGAATCCGATTGGCCCTTAACAGAGAGTTCTTATTGATTATAAGAGCTAGCGTTCCTAGCTCGTTATTGGTTAAACGTTACAGGGTTTGCCTATATAAGGCGGGTTTTACTGCTGTTGAATTGAAGAAGTCACAATGTAAATAAAGAGCTGAAGTTCACCATTCAGAGGCTTGAATCCATTCTTTCTCGCCCATGCTCAAAACCTAACACTGGAGATGAAGGTGGGATATGGAGATATCTGAACCAATGAAACTTCGAAGAACACCGAGCACGTGACAGACGACGTCAACAACAGAACCATGTCCGGCAGCATTGTACCACCCGCTCTGTTCAATCCAACATAAGAAGACTGGGAGTCTTACATGGATTGTTTCCAAATGTTCCTAGAGATGAACAACTTAAAGGACGCCACAGCCGGGAAGAAACGGGTGGTGTTCCTAATGCATTGCTGTCTAACCGTATTTAAGATGGCTAGAGCACTAGCCAAACCCCGAGAAGTGAAGGCCATGGATTGGGATGACCTCGAACCTATCCTGCGAGACCACTATGCCCCGATTGTGCCTACGCTCGTGAGAAGCCATGAGTTTTATCAAAGAAGCCAGTGAAAGGGAGAAAACGTGGCCGACTTCATAGCAGACCTCCGAAATTTGGGAGGCCTCTGCGGATTCACCGATCTAGAAGAAGCACTAAGAGATCACATAGTTCTGGGATTAGATGCACCAGGCGTCCAAAGCAAGCTGATGGCGAAAGGCGACATCAGCCTTGCCGATGCCATTGCCGATGCTACTGCAGCAGAAGCAACCAGGAAGTCGGCTGCACAACTACGCTGAAACCGCACTCCGGTACCACCACCGGCCAGCGAAATCTCACCTAGTTCAGAAGGGCAGCTCGCGACAATGCACCACGAGGACCTCTCTTCGTCGTCAGACAGCGACGAAGAAGGGGTCCATCGACTGCGGTCTGACCAGGACCCTCACCCGAAGCCCTTACGCCCTTGCGCTGGCTGTGGAGCCAACCATGCCAGGTCCGAATGCAAATTCCACGATGCACTCTGCCATGAGTGCGGGAAACGAGGCCACATCGGATGGGTCTGCCGCAGCTTGCCAGGACCCAGCCAGGCCTCAAAAGGGGCTAACTATCGCCAATCGACAGGAAACCATCCTGTAAGGCGAGAGCCAGTAAACCACTCCTACAGAAATCGAGCTTTGCAGAGAGAAGAGGCTCACCATACTATCACTATCGGTCACGCCTCAGCCTTGGACACAAAGAAAATCCGAGTCACAGTAGCCATCGAGAACCAGCCTTGTCACATGGAGGTCGACTCGGGATCGTCCCTCTCGATGGTATCTTGGAAGACACTCAAGCAACTCATCCCCACAATTCAACGCCAAGATCTCTGTTTCCAACGTCTCATCTTCAAGGACTACCAGGGGAATCGAATTCCCGTGATCGGGTCCTGCAGAGTCCGAGTCTCCTCAAGAAGCACACAGCTACTTACCTTTAACGGTCATCGATAGAGATAGGCCTAGCCTACTGGGCCTCCAATGGTTCGTGCCACTTGGCATTGGAGTGGCTGGCGTAAACCGAGTTGGTGGCTGTGACTGGGAGGAAGACCTTATCTATGAGTTCAGGGACGTCTTCGCGGACAGCTTAAGTGAGTACAAGGGGACCCCGATCTCATTCAGCTTAGATCCAAAAATAGCTCCCATTTGCCTATAGCCCCGTCGAGTTCCATTTGCCTTAAAATCGAAAATCAATGAACAACTCGACAAACTGATAGCTCAGGGGGTGTTGGAGCCCATCGATCACTCCCCGTGGGAAACCCCTATTGTAACACCGATTAAGCCAGACGGGTCAATCCGAATTTGTGGGGACTACCGGGCCACTTTGAACCACGCCCTGCAGCAGAATGCGTGTCCAGTTCCGGTGGTGCAGCACCTCCTCCATTCCCTGGGGGGCGGGAAAGTTTTCGCTAAATTGGATTTAGCTCAGGCATATCAGCAATTACCAGTAGATGAAAAAACGGCACAGGCCCAAACTATTGTGACATACCGAGGTGCCTTTAAATGTACCTGGTTGCAATTCGGAGTGAGTGTCGCCCCGGGGATTTTTCAGAGACTTATGGAAAGGTTATTGCAAGGAATTAAGGGCGTGGTCCCCTATTTTGACGATGTATTAATTGCAGCCCCTACAAAAAAAATCTTACAGGACCAGTTAAAATTAGTCCTAAAAAAATTCCAAGAGGCCGGTCTTAAGGTTAAAAAAACCAAATGTAAATTGTGTACTGACAGTGTTGAGTTTCTAGGGTACCTGATTGATAGCCAGGGCATTCACCCTACCGAAAGTAAATTAAAAGCTATCAAAAACGCTCCCTGGCCATGAAACAAGGCCGATCTCCAGGCGTTCCTAGACCTCATCAATTTTTATAATGTATTTTTACCGCACAAAGCAACTGTCACTGAACCGTTACACCGATTGTTAGATAAAAAAGCAAATTGGTTATGGGGTTACCGTGAAGAACAGGCGTTCCAAAATGTTAAAAAACTGCTCACTTCTGACTCTGTACTCATGCAGTATAACGACACTTTGCCGTTAGTTATAACCTGCGATGCATTGCCTTTCGGAGTGGGCGCCACTTGAGCCACGTACTGCCTAATGGGAACGAAGCCCCTGTTGCATATTTTTCAAAGACTCTTTCAAAAACGGAGCGGAACTATGGACAAATTGATAAAGAAGCCCTCGCAATTGTCTCAGCTGTGAAAAGATTTCACGAATACGTGTATGGTAGGGTTTTTACTATTGTGACTGACCACAAACCTTTGTTAGGGATAATAGCCGGAGATAAGCCGACTCCCTACATATTATCACCTAGGATGACCCGATGGTCAGAATTCTTAGCTGCTTACAACTATCGGCTGCAATACCGCCCGGGGAAAGCCATTCCCCACGCCGACGCATTGAGCCGAGCACCGCTTCCAGAGACTCTCGATGATCCGGCACCAACGGTAACCACGTTGCAAATTGAGGCACTCAACTCACCGCCACTGACCGCCTGAGATATCGCGAGAGAAACCAAACGTGACCACACCCTAGCACGAGTCCTAGGCTGGGTAGAACGCGGATGGCCATTGGACCAGTTATCAGTTGACTTCACACCATTCAAGTCTCGACAGACCGAGCTCTTCTCCCAGAAAGGCTGTGTCATCTGGGGCGATAGAGTCGTTATCCCAGAACGGCTCCGAAAAGCGCTACTGAGAACTTTGCACGATGGCCACCCCAGCATCATGCGAATGAAAGCCCTTGCACGAAGCTACGCATGGTGGCCGGGCATTGACAAGCAAATCGAACAGTGGGTTAAAGCTTGTCCCAAATGCCAAGAAGTCAGCAACGCCCCACCAAAAGCCATGCCTACTGAATGGGAGACAGCATGTGGACCCTGGTCCCGAATTCACCTGGACTTCGCGGAGCCAACCAAAGGCCACACTTTCCTGCTTACCGTCTACTCGAATTGGCTCAAAATTCATCCCATGACGACTACGACCTCCGAGGTGGTTATCAAAATTTTAAACAGACTCTTTGCAACCCATGGATTACCAGATGTCCTGGTATCCGATAACGGCCCACAATTTACTGCACTAGCGTTCGAGCAGTACCTCGCTGACCGCGGCATCCACCATGCGCTCACCTCGCCTGTGCACCCTGCGATCAATGGCCGAGCAGAACGCATGGTCCAATTTGTGAAGAAAACCTTGCAAAAGGTAGACAACAACATTGACAACAAGGTCAATCAAATCCTCTTCTTGCAACACATCACCCCACATAGCGTCACCAACAAAACTCCCGCTGAACTGCTAATGGGACGAAA
Organism: Hydrophis major; assembly: GCA_033807585.1. NCBI lineage: Eukaryota > Metazoa > Chordata > Lepidosauria > Squamata > Elapidae > Hydrophis > Hydrophis major. Next base: position 285,085,124 of record CM066329.1, read on the forward strand.
GCTCCACTCCCACCTCGACCGGTTGCACCCGGCTTATGAACCGGAGAAACCACTAGGATCCAGCGGCCGCTGTCGCACCTTCCAGGTAGGAGACCTGGTTTATGCAAAAAACCTATCGGGCGACCCGTTGTGGGTGGAAGCGACAGTAGTACGTGTAACCGGCCCCAGATCCTACCTTGTGCAATGCCTTGACGATAAACTTTGGAAACGGCATATCGACCAATTACGATCGCGGCTTTCAGCGGCCAGTTCGCAAATCCCCTTTGACCAAACTGAGATGGGGGGAGGTATGGAAGAAGATGAATTCCTAGGAAACCAGTTCGAAGGAAACGACGGTTTAATAGAAACTCAGGAAGTGGAGCCGGAGGGAGAAACGGTTGCACCTCAGGGAATTGCAGAAAATGTGGGCAACAATGTAGAAGTGAACTCTGAACCAGAAACAGCCCCACTGCCAAACAACGATCTACCTCAGCATGATTGCAACCAGCCGATACTACAAAAATCAAAGAGACTAAAAAGACAACCGTCCTACCTAAGGGACTATGTAACTGCACCCTGAAATAAGAAGCCAGGGGGAAGGGGTGTTGTGTATGCAATAAGATTAATAAAGTGTGAGCTTGGAGTAAGTGCAGGGTTCTGGCCCTGTACTTCTGATTGGCTGTTAAGCAGCCGGACCGGATTGGCCCATTCTGGGGAATCCGATTGGCCCTTAACAGAGAGTTCTTATTGGTTATAAGAGCTAGCATTCCTAGCTCGTTATTGGTTAAACGTTACAGGGTTTGCCTATATAAGGTTTTACTTGCCTATATAAGGTTTTACTGCTGTTGAATTGAAGAAGTCACAATGTAAATAAAGAGCTGAAGTTCACCGTTCAGAGGCTTGTCTCCATTCTTTCTCGTCCATGCTCAAAACCTAACAATATTTATTCTATTTTGTTCATGGGACATGGCATAAGTTAAATCAGAGAGTAGATAGAAATTACTTTCTTCTTGTTTTGCCTTTTCATATGTGCATATGAGGAGATTGTGGATGGGATGGAGGGAGAGATATGTATTAAAAATATTGGGTTTCTTCAAAGAATAATTTCAGCAAAAGTACCATTAAGTAGTTTCTTACACTCTGTCATGGTGTGAATGTAGAGGGAATAACTTCATGCAGTAATTCAAAATACATCCTTTGTGTCACTCATGTGGTGATATCATAACACCCATAATATCATCATGGATTGTGGCAGACAGTTATGAATTCAAATTTCTAACATGCATGTGCTTTCCAATCTTGTCTTCATTTTTGTATACAAATTCTTTCACAAATTGGGCTTGACTTCTGTAGCAAATGCCTTAGTTAATTCCTTCTAATGATTCTGAGGAACTAATATGCCATTATTTTCTTCCCTTGGCAGTACATTAGCCATTGAAACAGTGTGACACTAATGCAACTGTAGTCGGATTTTTCCTTTTTCCTTTTTTTTGCAGGGCTTAAAGCTGATAAATGCCAACAAAAACACTGAGTACAAGTTGAAGAAGAGCCAAGGGATTTCTACTGCAGTTTTTAGAGGGCTGCCAAGTGGTGGAATTAGCAGTAGCATAAAAAAGTGTCTGTTCTCTTTATGAATGGTTTAACAAGCATGTAATTTCCACAAACTAGGCATGGCCTTCTTCTCAAAGATCCCAAGGGCTAGCAAACCTATATCTAAAAAAATAGTATTATGAAAAGATAATACAAATTCATCTGTTCTCTGTATTCTATCTTCTAGAATGCAGAAAGAGATAAAGCTATCATTATACTGTCCAGTTCACTAGCTGCTCACTTACTTATTGCCACAATTGCCACAACAGAAAAAGCAAGTAACAAATTACTAGAGTATATTCATGGAACTCAACCTAATATCTTATTTGAATTTATATTTAAAAGCTTTTGTTCCAGGCAGATGCCAGTGTCACATTTGCTTCTGAAAACTGGTTTTAAATGTTTTAGCAACAACTCAATGTTTGTTTGAGCAAATCTATGTTTTTATTTATCCATTTATTATGCAAACATTTATAAAGATGTTATGTGTTTTTAAAAGATAAGCTCTTAGTCTCGTGCATGTGCTGAAAAAGTTGGTCACTTTTATAACTAATCTAATTTTAACATTATTCAGCATCAACTCCAACATAAATTGAAGATGTGCTGAGATTGTATTATTGCCACTCTAAATTACTGTTAGATATAATATATTCTGCAGGAAATGTCTGTGTTGTCGTTGTTACCTTATATGCAGATACAGCAGAAACAGATACTATGCTGAGATTAGGTCTATGAAAACTAAAGTAACATCCATTTTCCGAGCTGATTAGCCTTTTGAAATACAATGCTTTGTAATAGAGGATTGCCAGAAAAAAAATCCTACAGAAAGACCATTTTAATTCCCGTTTTCTTCTTTGACTATCCAATGTTACACATTTTTCAAGAAAATACATGATACAGGAGAATCCTGAAGTTCAGCCTTTCTTAGCTTAGTGCTTTTTTCAGAGATTTTATTAATTAGGCAGCCTGGAAGGGGATTATACAATCTATAAGAGATTAGCAAATTAGGAAACACTAGAGATTGCCTGAATACTGCAGAAGGGGAGGAGCCTTAATTTTTAATTATTGCTGTATTATCCAATACTTTAATGGTCATAGGCTAAATTAAATTATTAGTGTTAATACTTTGGCCAGCTATAAGTTTTCCTAGTGCTATTACTCAAAGATGCTACTACTCCCATAACACTATATAAATGCCCCCTTTCAGTGTAAAACAAGTAAATAAACAGAATAAAGATTTAGTAATTTTTATAAAGATAATGCCTTGAGTATTGGTAACACCTGGCTGATCATTCCTGGGTGTAGAAATTAAGCAGAATTGCTGCTATTCAATATAGAGATCAGTATTTTTCAACATTTAATATGTGTGGATTTCAACTCACAAAATCCTCTAGCCAGCAGTAATGTAAATGGAAAGAAATCCCTGGCTCTGGAGTAAACTAAGTTTGAAAGCAGTCTAGAAAAAAGCACTTTAAACATTTCTCTACAGCTGCCAATAACACTGTAGGAACATGTCCATAAAGTCACCAGGAGTTGAGCTGGGTTCAAAGGAACTTTATTTTACTTTTTATTGAGAAGAGCAATCTGAACAGGGATTAATTTAAAAAATAAGACACAAACATACATTATGATTGTCCCGTGGGGTTATTACATTGTACAAATATATCACCTGGATTGCTATGGGATCATTTTATTTTCTTTATAAGGGCCATTCGATGCTTTTTAGCATCACAAGGTGATGTGTGGGTGTTATTTGTTTTGTTGTTTGTTTTTGGATTTTTGGGTGGGTGGGTGGGTGGAACAGTCATGCAGCACTTCATTGCAAATTCATAATGCAGCTGTATGTTTTCCTGGAATTATATAGACACCCTTTGTACTTGCAATGAACTTGTCAGGAAATATATATTTAAGTAGGTGTAGATCAATGAATTTTTTTTTTCTTTCAGATGGACACAATTTGGCCAAACATAAGGAAAAAAAATCCTTTCAAAACAAATGTATTAAGAACTAGTTAGTATATTTTAGAAAGTGTGCTTCTTACAGACACCACAGCAGAATAAACTAAAATTATTTGAACAACTACCTAAGAATTTCTCCCTTTGTTTTAGAGAACCAAATTCTACTCACCATTGCTTAAAATTTGTCCCTGCAATAATTAACTTACTTTTCAGCCAGAAGAATCTATCAAGATTCACATCCAATAGATATGAATACAATCTGATTCATAATCATTTGTAGAATGATATTAGGAAAATGTGCATATTACTTTTTAAAGCAGGAGAAATAGATGCGGGAAATTCCTATAGCAGTTATGAAACTGACTAGAAGTGAATACATGTGTAAAAAAAAATCTTATTACAATTGAATGAAAGATGGGATGAACTACAGAATAGGCAACTCGTCAAGGAAAGACATGATAGAAGAAATTGGTGATCAAAAATAATTGCATTCTGAAACAAAAATATTAGGTATACATACATATGTGTTTATATATTCATGTATACATATACATATGTATTTATATATTTATATGTATATTTATATTCATATATATATGTTTTCTTAAGTTTGCATGGGTACTTACATGTATGGTATTCAGCTTTGTTCGGGTATTTTCCCACGTCATTATACTTGTGCTTTTAAAGTTGTAGCAACGTTTCGGCAGAATCTCATCTGCCATCATCAGGCTTCTGTATTGTGCTCGTTTGTGAGTCAGACTGTGAAAGTCTGACTCACAGACGAACACAATACAGAAGCCTGATGATGGAAGATGAGATTCTGCTGAAATGTTGCTACAACTTTAAAAGCACAACTATAATGATGTGGGAAATTACCCGAACAAAGCTGAATACCATACATATATACATACATAATGTATATACACACACACATACGCGTATGTATACGCACACAAAGAAATGTTTTCTATCTATTTATGTTTCAGAATGAAAAAATGTAACTAAAAAACAAATAACGTATGACAGCAACTGCATTACAGTTGTATTGTCTATAACACACAGCCTTATAATAACTTAAAATTTCTTCTATAATTATGTCTCCTGCTCATATAATAAACCCTTACTGCGCTGCTTGCCATTTGCCCTGTAAACAGATACTGTGCTGTAGAAAATAACTTCACTGCTAACCTTAATCAAAGGAATGGTGAATGGTTCCCTTGCCATGGAAAATGTAGCCTGATTGAAATATGGATAGAACCTAGGACTGACATTCAGATAAATTACAAAAAGCTATAAACTATATAATTTCAAGGACTGATAGGAGTATTTATTTTCTTATTTTCTTATAGCTATATACTGTATGTGTGTATAATGACATATTACTGTATAATAATTCTCTATAATTAAAATGCAGAATTTGGGTGATGATGTGAGTTTGAGTTTGTAGCAGCTGGTTTTTTGGTCCTTAAATAAAGAATTCTTAAGAAAATAATAAATGCATGGGCCTTCTAATACTTGATCCCAAAGAACTAAAACAGTTTCCCAATACATGTGGAGAACTTATTCCCCAATATTTCACTTTTTAGGTTGACTATGTGAAAACAAGGAGTTTTTTTAAAAAAATGTGAGGACATCATAGCCATAAATATACAGTATATGATCAAGTTAATATTCTTAATGCTCTTTTCATAGTATCTTTCTATTCTAAGTGGACAGGAATGTCCTTCTGTAATGAGAATTTAGTTAATAATTCAATTACATTCAGAGTACTTTTCTAAAATGTATTTTCAAAACAGCCCAGCCCTTGAAGCTATATCGATAGTCCTCATTTAACAATCCCTTATTTAGCAACCATTCGAAGGTAAGACAGTGTTGAACCAAGTGGTACTTAGAACCAATCCTCAACATTCTAAATATCTGGCTGACTGCAAAAAACCAGAATAATAATTTATTAAATTAGATGCCACTCAACTCCCAGGGACTTGGACATTACAATTGCTAAATCATTAAAAGTTGTATACAGGTAGTCAACAATTGGGACCAGAATTTCCATTGTTAAGCAAGATAGTTGTTAAGTGAGTCACACTCATTTTATGACTGGTTCACTTATGGTTGTTAAGTGAATTGTGTTATCAGAAGCCAGCTGGAAAGGTCGCAAATATGATTTGGGGATGCTGGTTGTAAAGGGTGAGAATTTGGATGAGGTGATTGGAAATTCTGTGACAATTGTACCTGTGAAAATCAGTTTTAAATCACTTTTTTTCAGTGCCACTGTAACTTTGAACAGTCATTAAAGAAATATTTGTAAATTGAGGTTTATCAATATATTGCAAATGCACAGATGTGTTCATAGTCATTGGTAGAGTAGAAGAGAAAGGTATAGAGCAATATAGTGAAAGATCTAAACAAGGTTTAGCTATGTGTCTTTTTCTCCTTATTTTGTATGTTTTTTGTCAATTAATTTCTTTTTATGTTGCTGACTAATGTGTGTATATTTAAAAATATGGGAAAGTGGAAAAAAAAACCTTTTTTGTTTCCTTTTTTTAACTTCTACTCTACTACATTTGAATATTAAAGCCAGAGAAACTGATATGTAAGGCATTTTGATTGCTCTACAAAAAAGCCCCAAAGTAGTAATATAATTATTAGAAATTATTCCTAGCTAAAATGATTTCATGACAAAATCAGTTTCATAAGCGGTGGGTTTATAATTACCGTATACTAGCACACGATCAGAAACTCCTAATGCTGTTAAAATGCTTGTTGTCTATCAACATTTTTAAAAATCCAAGTTAATTTCAGAAATATAAACCCGACCCCTGAGTTGTGAATTCCTGTTGATGTCAGCCACAAACCTTGGTGTGAAGTTAATATCTGCATCTCATGTTTGTTAGTTCTTACACATAAGCTTCACCTTTATCACTGTAGAGGTACAAATCTAGAAGAATATTCTGGATGGCTACTGTTTTTCTCTCATCAGCTGACACATTTTCAACTTCACCAGGAAGAGCTATGTGCACTAACAACCATTCTCCTGAGATGGCCTCTGGCATAAATCAGAGTAGGCCTAGGGCTCTTCTAAATTAAACTACTGACTATAGTCTCTAGTGAATCAGCCAAAATGGAAACACACCTCTGTTTGGAAACTCTTGCCATACTTCTTCTAATTTTGAAAAATAAGTAATATTGGAACAAGGGAACAAGAACAAATGAGAAGTGGAGGCAGAATATTAGAAAAATGTTAATCTGATCAGTAGTACTATAGGGAGAAGAATTGATGGCAGCTGTAGCTAGATTGAAAACTTGCTGAGTCTGATATCAGTAAATGTTAAAGAAAGAAAATACACAACAAAAGTTAGAAGAATTCTCAGTGGAAGCAGACTTTACTGAGAATAAAATAAATAAAAATTCAGTGTAAATAGAAGGGAATGAATCTGGAAAAAAAACAGCACTAAATATATTGTGGTGCTGCTGGTGATGGTGGCACAAAGGAGGAGGAGGAGGAAGAAGAGAGGGAGGATTATTTAAATGTATATGCCACTAGACTCCCAACAACTCTGGGAAGATTGCAAATGGTTAAAAACTGTTGAAAACAAGGACCGGTTGCAAGGCTTTGGCGGCGGCAGGAATCCGCTTCTGTGCGGGTCCCTGCTGCGCTTGCCGCTGAGGTACCCCCGATCCAATTGGATTTGGGGGTTGTCGCTACCCTGTAGGGGCAGCGGAAGACAGAAGAGATCCGGGCAGGGGTCTGGGCATATCGCACCCCCCTTCCCCAGCCAGCTAGACTCCTTTTTCCTGAGGCGGTGGAGCGGCTGTCAGAAATGGCAGCCTCAAAGGAATCTTCAACTGGATAAGACTGTGCAGGAGGAAGTTTTTTAGAAGAAGTTTTCTTGGCTGAACCAGGACATTAAGTTACTTTTAAAACACCCTGGAAACCTGACTTGTGGATTGATACATTTGTTTCCAAAATATTGTTACAGCAGCGAAAGTGCTGAAGGAAAGTTCACTCCCCTTCCTTACTGAGAAAGCAAATGAGCACAGAAAAACCTGCTTCTTTAAGGTAAAAACAAGCTCTTTGTTATAAGTGGGAAGGAGAGGACTAAAAAAAATATTTAAAAATTTGTTGAAGGAGATGCCTTGAAGATTATAAGACCAGCAACTAACTGTAATATGGCTTTAAAATATATTTGGGATTTTGCCCCAGGAGGAAAAATTGCAAAGAGAAGAAGAGGAAATAATTTCTGTCTGTCTCGATTGTTTGATAACTTTGACATTTGGAAATTACTTTAAGACTAAAAACATCTGGGTTGTTCTTAAAAATTTACAATGACGCTATCTGTGGATGAATTAAAAATGGAATATGAAAAATTAAAAGAAAGATAAAAAAATGGCAAGGATTTTCTGGGAGCTGCCTTCCACTTTTTAGAAATGGTGGTTTCTACGTACCAGCAAATACTTGAGGAAGGAGAAGGAGAAGAAGAAGAAAAGGAAGAAGCCATCTTTTTTTTTTTTTTGAAAATTTTTTTTTTATTAATTTTCTACAAACAGACAAGACAAACAAAACATCAAAACATACACCTCTCATATTTACATACAGTGTGTCAGTTGGTTCATCATTTTTGTGCATTCATTTTGTAATCCCAGTTACAATTATGTTACATAACAACTCATATTATCAATCCAAACTTATATATCCTATAATCACTGAACAAAAAAAAAATTTTTTTGACTATACTTTTAATCATTCATGCTTTATGAGCTAACAATACTTTAACCAAATTATTCAACTAATCATATAATCATACCAGATCAATCCTAAAAAAAAAAAACCTTTATAAATATAATATCGATTAACAAAATAATAGCAAAATAACAAGATAAAGATATTTCTTACTATCTAAAATATTCTATTATCGTATTTTATCATCTAGCCATTTATAAAAAAGATCCCAAATTTCATAGAGTGTTTATCCTCTTGCTCTCTGATTTCAAATGTCAATCTACTCATCTCAGCACATTCCAATATTTTCTTAATAATTTCTTCCTGTAATGGTATTTTCTCATTCTTCCAGTTTTTAGCAAATACAATCCTGGCCGCTGTTAATACATTTACAATCAGATATTTCAAATCTTTACTATATATATCAGGTAAAATTCCCAATAAGAAGATCTCTGGTTTCAAGTCTATATGTTTCTTTGTCATTTTTTCCAACCACATGCGAATTATAGTCCAATATTTTCTAGCGTCCTCACAAGTCCACCACATATGGTAATACGAGCCGGGTATCTGATGACATTTCCAACATTTTTCAGATTTATTCTTGAACATTCTTGCTATTCTTGTCGGAGGAAAGTGCCACCTGTAAAACATCTTATACGAATTTTCTTTATATGCTGTTGACATTGTCATTTTATAATTTTGAGACCACAATTTCTGCCATTTCTCTAAATCAATCCCATATCCAAAATTCTTCCCCCAAACAATCATAGTTTCTTTGACTTGTTCTTCCTCTAATTTCATTCCCAGTAAATAACCATATAATTTTTTAATCACTTTCTCATCAATACCCATCAAGATCTTATCTAAATCAGTCTGCTTATCATAAAATCCCTCTGTTTTAGAATCTTCATCATACCTTGAATGTATTTGTACATATGAAAACCAATTCATCCTTATACCTTGTTCCTCTAAATTTTGAATCGATTTAAGTTCACCCTTTTCATCCAAAAGTTCCTCATATCTAACTGTTTGTTCCTTCTTGTAAATTATAGGATAGGAAAATGCTTCAATGGTTGATAACCAAACTGGAATTTTCAAATAACATTGTCTTTTTATCTTCTCCCAATTTAACCACAAAGACTCCCGTACATAATGTCTTCTAAAATAACCCTGTGTTTTAGTTCCCTTATACCATAAAAAAGCATGCCAACCCAACAGCAAATCATGCCCTTCTAATGTCAACAACCTATGTTTCCTTAATGTTATCCATTCTTTGACCCACATCAAACTTGCAGCTTGATAATACAATTCCCAATTAGGCAAGCCAAAACCTCCTCTAATTCTAGCATCTTGCAAAAGCTTTAGCTTTATTCTTGCTTTTTTACCTTGCCATATAAACTTCAACATGATTTTATTTAAATCTTCAAAATAGTCTTTTCCAAGCCTAATTGGTATTGTTTGAAACAAAAATAAAATTCTAGGTAAAATATTCATCTTAATTGTTGAAATTCTCCCTATTAATGACAATTGCAAGTTTTCCCACTTCTTCAAATCTGTAGTTATCTGTTGTTTAAATTTAATATAATTATTCTCCTTTAATGTGCTGCATCTTGTTGTCAAATATATCCCCAGATACTTAACCTTATTTGTAACTTGAATTTTCAAAAGATCTGCCAGTTCTTCTCTCTGTCTCAATAGCATCTTCTTTGTCAAAATCTTTGTTTTATCTTTATTTATTTTCAAACCAGCCACCTCTCCATAAGTCTCTATCTTTTCCAATAACTTTGGAGCTGTTTCTAGCGGGTCTTCCAAAATAAAAGCTAAGTCATCAGCAAAAGCTTGTAGCTTGAATTCTTCCTTCTTAATTTTCATTCCTTTTATGTTTTTATCATCCCTAATATTTCTATTCAACACTTCCAAGGTCAACACAAATAGCAAAGGAGATAGGGGGCATCCTTGTCTTGTACCTTTCCTTATATTAATAAAATCTGTAAGTTCCCCCTCCATCATTACCCTTGCTGTCTGTTTATTATATATGGCTTCTATTGCTTGAGTAAATTTTTTAGTAAAACCCATCTGCTCCAATAATAATAACATAAATCTCCAGTTCACGTTGTCAAATGCTTTTTGAGCATCTAGGAATATCAAAGCCATTTGCTTTTCAGGATGAGCCTCATAGTATTCCAAAGTGTCCAAGATTACTCTCATATTGTCTCTAATTTGTCTCTTTGCCAGAAATCCATTTTGATCTGGGTGAATAAAATTATTTAGATATTTTTTAAGTCTTTCTGCTAAAATTGAAGCAAAGATTTTATAGTCTGCGTTCAATAAGGAAATAGGTCTATAATTCTTAATTTGCAGTGGGTCAGTCTCTTCCTTCGGTATAAGTATAATGTAAGCCTCTGACCATGTTTTAGGTATCATCTTTTTTAACATAACTTCATTCATAACTTCTAACAATTGGATGCTCAATGATTCTTGAAATGTTTTATAGAATTCTGCTGGAAGCCCATCTGGACCCGGTGCTTTCCCATTATTTTGTCTCTTAAATGCTTCATTTAATTCCATCATTGTTATATTGCTTTCTAGCATTTCTTCAGTCTCTTTAGGTATCTTTGGTAAATTAGCTTCCTGTAAATACTGTTTGACTTTTTCTTCATCAATATTCTCTTGTTTATATAATTGCCCATAAAAATCTCGAATAATTTCTTTTTTCTCCTTATTCCCATAACAAACTTGGCCTTGTTCATCTATTAACTTCAATATTTTTCTTGATTCCTTCACTTTTCTCAATTTATATGCTAGCCATCTACCTGGTTTATTTGCATCTTCAAAATAATTCTGTTTAGAGTTTCTGATTTTCTGTGCCAGTTCTTCTTTCTCTATTAATTCCATTTTATGTTTAATTACATCCAGCTTCAATTTAATATCCTTTTTCTGTGGCATTTTCTGTAATTCTTTTTCAAGAATTTTGTACTCATCTTCCAAGGCCTTAAAAGCTTGCCTTTTCCTAATATTCTTTTTTCTTGTATAATCTATTATCAAACCTCTGGCATATGCCTTCATTGTATCCCACACATTTTGCGTTGAAGTATCTTCTTTTTTATTTTCTCTGAAGAAAAAAGCCAATTCCTTCTCCATCCATTGTATAAAATCTTTCTCCTTTAAAATAGTATTGTTTAATGTCCATCTCGATCTTTTTTTTTGTCCCTTCCATTTCATTGTCATTGGGCTATGATCTGCCCAAGTACTTGTTTCAATATTTGTTTCTTTAATATTGGATATTAATTCTGTTGAGATCCAAATCATATCTAATCTGGACCATGATAAATGTCTATTTGAGTAAAAAGTATATTGTTTAGCTTTAACATTTCTTTCTCTCCAAATATCTTTTAAAGTTAATTCATCTGTCATTTTAAAAAAAGACCTTGGGAGAGCCTTTCTATTTTGCTTTGTTGTTGTTGCTATATAGTCCAATTTATTGTCCACAATTCCATTAAAATCTCCCATCATAATTATATTAACATAGTCCAGTCCAATTATTTTCATATGTAGCTTTTTATAAAACTCTTCTTGTTTATCATTCGGAGCATAAATTGCAATCAAGAGTATTTTTATTTTATTGTCCATTATTTCTACTATTAATATTCTTCCATCTTCATCTGTGTAAATCAATTTTGCTGGGATAGCCTCTTTAATGTATAGAACCACTCCTCTTTTCTGACATTGAGTCAAATAAGTAAATATTTTCCCCAATTTTGGCTGTACTAACAATTGTTCATGTTGTTTTTTAATATGAACTTCTTGTAGACAAATTATATCAAATTTTAATTTCATTAATTTATGAAAAGTTTTCCTTCTTTTAACAGCTGAATTAAGTCCATTTATATTCATTGTAATCAGTTTTCTTTCTTCCATGATTATGCTTTATATTTAGGTCTAACAGCTCTCGTGGATCTCACTTCATGCTGTTCTTTATTGTCCACCTGTCCACTTACAGCTCCTTTCTCTTTTTCAGTCTCCAGTTGTTCCTCTTGAAACTCAATTACTGAGACCTCTTTCTCTGCCTCCTCTCTTCTTCTTCCAAAAAATTCTGCATGGAAAAGTTCTGCTTTTTCAATTGAATCAATTCTATGTCTCTGCTCTTGCCACGTAAACATTAATCCTTCTGAAATCAGCCATCTATAATTCACTTCGTTTTCCAGTAGCATTTTGGTCAGAAATCGATATTCTCTTCTCATCTCTCTCACTCTTCTGGGTATTTGTTTTAAAACCACAATCTCTTTACCTTTGTATTTCAATGTTTTCTCTCTTACCACTTGTAATATTTGTGTTTTAATGGATCTTTTGGTAAATCTAATATGGACTTCCTTGGGTAATTTATTCCTCATCGCATATCTTGTATAAACTCGATATACCTCATCTATTCCATCCATCATCTTTTCCTCTGTAATTTCCAAAGCATCTGCCAAAATTTCTATCATTAGCGCTACCAAGTTTTCTCCTTTTTCCTCTTCTATATTTTGAAATCTAAGGTAAAATTCTGACCTTTCCATCTCCCACCTCAGCATCCCACCTTTTTCTTGTTCAACCGCTGTTAATCTACTATCAATATTTCCAATCTTCTTCTCTCTTTGTTTTCCTTCTTCCTCAATTTTTTGAAATCTCTCCTCATACTTAACCATCATTTGTTTGATGTCTTCCACTTTTTCATCAGTCTTCTCTATTCTTTGTTCAATATTTTCTGTTCTTTGTTCAATAATGTCTGATTTTATCTTGAGATCTTGGATTCCTTGCATAATCGTCTGTAAAGTGACTCTTTCTTGTTCCTTATCTTGCTTCAACATTGTCTGGATTAAGCGTTGTCCTCCAGCTGGTGGGGAAGCAGAGGTAGAAGCAGAAATGCCAGTTGATATTGGTTTCCTGCTCATTTCAATGCTTCCAAGGCTTCAAATTCTTCTTAACTTTTAATCCAACTAGTAAAGCAGCCAATTATAATCCAAAATGGAAAACTCCGATAGTCAAAAACACGAAACCAAGGAAGAAACAGCAAAAAAGGAAGAAGAAAGATCTTCAGGTTCTTCTAGACCCTAATCCAATTACGAAATAGTCCACCATAAAAAAAGAAAAAAAGTAGAAAGAAGAAAAACAAATCCAAAAATAATAATATTGATTAAGAACAAAAAAAAAAAGAAAAAAAAAAAGTTCCCAGATTCTTCACACCTTAATCCAGTTGAAAAGTCTCAATAATAATAATAATAATAATAAAAAGAAACAACAACAAAGTGGTCCAAGAACATAGATAGGAAAAGCAAAAAAGTCCCAATAAAAAAGAAAAGAAAAATAAAGAAAAAAAAAAAAACCCTGAGGCTTTCCCTTTAAAAAAAATAACAAACAAAAATAAAAATATTACTATTATTATTATTTATTTATCCAAGGCTCTTGTTATGACTCTCTTCTCCAGTAGCTTCAAAGCCAAACCTCAAGTGTTCTTGATAACAGTCCAGGAAAGCACCTGCAATAATATTTTGCTGTGCTCTCCCTCTATCTAATCACGTTAAAATGTCCTTGAGAAGAGGTCTTTTTGCAATTCTCTCCCATTCAAATAAAATACTTTCAAGCCTCTAGTTGGCAGTGTTACAAAGTTTCTTAATGCTCTTCCTCCCCCCCAGCCGGAAAAAAGGAATAATATATACAAAAAAGAAAAAAGAAAAAATAGCCAAAGGGAGCCTCTATCCTAAAGAAAGTTAAAAAATCAAAGGGAGCATAAAAATATATCTAATAGAAAATTCAATCCGGTTACCTACAAAGTTACAGTAAAATCTTTCCCAAAAAATATAAAGAAAAAAAAAACCCAAGCCTCAATTTGACATCACTTTAAAAAACGCCGCTCAAACAATTTCAGTCAAAAAAAAAAAATCTCACAGCTTTCTTCTTTATTCCGGATGAACTTTCCAACCTCAGCGAATTTACAACACAAAAAAGTTTTTCTCACCCAGCCGACATACTTTCACTCCAATCACTTTCTTTCCGGAGCTGTCCCGACTTCAGCAGCTATGGAGGCTGCCTCTCCGCCGCCAGCGAAAGGGCTTCTTCCGGATCAAACCAGAGATTTTGCGATATCTCTGGGATCCTGGAACAGTGCCCTTCACAATCACCGTCTCTACGGGACGGTTTAGGTCCGTTAGGACCGACCAGGGGCGAAAATATCGGCTGCGATCTCAGAGTCCCGAGATCGCAGCTGTATCGCCGAGACGAAGCTCCGCCTTCTCCGGAAGAAGCCATCTTTAATGGACAAAAAAGTTTGATTAAGAAAGAAAATAGGAAGAGAGGAAGGGAAAATGAGAATTTAAGATTCAATAAAACAACCAAGAAAAAGAAAAATAAGGTGAAAAAAAGGTACAATGTTAGAAAGCATTTGAAAAGAGAACTACAACGGAGAGGGGAAGTTAAAAAGGTGGAGGTTAGGAGGGGGGGGGGCAAAAAGACCAGACTGGAGAAGAAAGGGAGACAAAAAGGGGGAAAAAGCCACAGTCTGAAACAAGATGCCAAAAAGAAGATTTTTTTAGAGATAAGGGATAAAAGATTGTGTATAATTAAAGAAAGATTCTGCAAGAGTACATAAGATAGTATTGTAGTATTTGCATTTGAAATAGTCTATTGGAATATTATAAGATTTAACAAAATATTAAAATATTAAAATGTTTAATAATGATAGATCTCAATATTTAATAAAATATTAAAGAGAATGTGTAAAATGATTAATGCTTAGTTATTATTTAATTCATTATTGTTTCAATTTTATTATAAATTTACTATTTCATCTTCTTATTCTAAAATAATGTATTAATTAGAATTAGAACTAGAATGGAAATTATATACTTAACTATATTACAAGTTTATTATTTTTTTATTTTAAAATGCAACATGTAGAATGTACTAAGCAGAATTAGGATGGAAATTATGTATTATTTTAAGTGTTACTTTAGGGGAAAGATAGAAAGGCATCATACTTTAAAAGTGATTACAGGGGAAATTCTTTGCTAAAGAGAAGAAATAAATAGATGATTGGAAAAGAACGGACAAAGGATACAAGCATAATGATTTTGAAATAAGATGAAATAAACAAAATATGATTAAGAGAGTGAAAAGAAGGGAGAAGTTATATAGAAAATATAGAATGGTCAATAAGATATGAACGGTATATAAGGTGAGCATGAATTTGATTTAGGTCTGTAAAAAAAGATATAACCCGGGGCTAAGCCACTTTTCAAAAGAAGTTTTATGTTTTGTGTTTTGGTTAGCTATGTTTGATTGTGAATTAATAAAACTAAAGGGAGAGAAATTTGGAAAAGACATGTACAAATGATAATTAAAGAGGTTTTATCTTTTTATGTCTTGTTTTATGTTTTGTATTTTGGGTGTTTTTGTTTGACTGAGAATTAATAAAACCTCGATAGAAAGAAATATAATTGAATAAAAGTGAAGGGAGAAATAATGAGAAATTTGGAAAAGATATATATGTGCTTAAATGGAAATGTGACAATGTGGAACTATGCCTTAAAAATGATGTTTATTTGCCTTGTTAAAACTTATAAGTAATTTTTAGAAAGGAGGTTTTATGCTTTTATGTCCTATGTTTTGTTTGTCTTCAAAAATTAATAAAATTTGTTTTTTTAAAAAAACTGTTGAAAACAAAGCACATGTAAAAATCAAGCTAGGACTTAACTTTCAGAGTAGGTGGTATTTTCTGGGAAACATCATTGCTTTTTAAGAAAAAAGAGCAAAATATAAAAGAAATAATGATGACAATGCATTGTCAAAGAGAAAATTTTATTAACAAAAAATGAATATGAGAAAAAAACATTTCATTACAATATACAATTCTATACATACTCAATGCAAATATTATTCAAGTGGGAATATATTTCTAATACATTTATATGACCATCTTTTTAACCTACTGAATTTGGTATAAATAGCCTAATTTTTCAGTATACTTGTCTATACAAAGTCTATACATTTAGAGTTAGAAGTGATAAATGCAATCAAGTCTTCAATCCATTGGATAAATGGAACCATATATTTATCTTTTCAGTGTCAGTCTTTTAACCATAGTAAGGGCAGAACGAATCAATTTGTGAAATTCTCCACTTCAATATACTAAGGGTGCTGATCTACAACCTGGTGGTAGCAATCCGGGCCAGGACACAGTCAGCCTTAGATCCAGAGGGCTGCCCTGGAGCCGGTGGAGGGGGGCTTTCTTTCCCTGCCCTCTAGCGCATGGACAGGAGGCAGTGAGTATGTGTGGAGCCTGGTGTCCCTGGGGACCATCTTCTCCAGCGGGCTGACTGTACTCTGAGCTCATTGTTTCATCCAGGATGCCAGCCCCTGCATGGTTGCCGCTTCCTATACGTATGTACAGATTGTGAGGCCAAGGCAGCTGGACTGTCCCTTGTTGGCTTCAAGGTGGCTTGCAGGTCAGATCTAAGGCCAGGTGCAGGAATCAATGCTGTCTGTGGCCTGGGTGCGCTGCTCACTTACATGCACAAGACTCACTGTTTGAGGGTAAGAATGAAGCCTTTAACTGAGTGAGGAAGTACTGTGGGGCCAGAATCCTCATGCCTGCATTCAGCCCGCAGGAATTTGCCACACCAGGGGAGAACTGAGACCCCATTGTCCCACTGATCACACTTGCATGTAAGTGGGGTCTCTGAGTGCAAAAGGAGTGATCTTTGAAGGCAAGCCCATTGCTCTGCCTCTTCTTCCTTCAGTTCGGACACAATAGGGGCATCCAAGCTGCTGGCGGCAGCAGCCACCTGAGCAGCCATGATCTCACGCTTCCCAGCCAGTCAGCACCGCCTGACCCTAGGGCCCTGTTGGCTTTTATGGCAGCTCTGGCTCATATTTAAGAGATTTTCCACTAGCACTACAAGATCCCTCTCACAGTTACCCCCATTGAGCCAGTATAATAGGTGAAAAGGTAAAGGATCAAAGATGAGAGGGAGAGACAGAAAGAGAAATCTAGCAAATATTTTTGAGCTGCGTGTGTATCTTGAAAACTTCACATTTGATTAAATTATTCTGGAATCTACAAACAGGAAAAATATTTTTTACAACCTCTATCCTAAAGGGATGGAGAATTCCAGTGCCTCAAGTCACTAAATAATACCATAGAAATATCACTCACAATTTGGGCCTTTGCTAATATAGATAGACTCTGTTAAATTTCTCTTTAACTGGCCAGAAATTGGTACATTTTGCCTCAAGGAAGAATCTGAATTATAACTGGCCTTTGAATTTGAGGAATGGATGTTAGCTATTGTTTCACTGACATACAAAAGCAATTCAATTCTTTCAGCAGGTATTAGTAATTTCTTAGACATGGCTAATTTATTTGGACTTTAAAACTCTATTCCTGCAGCATAGGTGCCAGAGAAATTATGGTCTGTCTTCTTTTACTAGCAGTTTTATAGAGAAGTTAATCTTCATCTGATTACTCTTCTTTTAACTAAATTCCCTAGAAACTCTGTTAAGACTTTCATCACCAGGCTCAAGGTTGACTCAGCCTTCCATTCTTCCGAGGTGGGTAAAATGAGAACCCAAATTGTTTTGGGGGGCAATATGCTGATTCTGTAAACTGCTTAGAGAGGGCTGTAAAGGACTATAAAGTGGTATATAAGTCTAAGTGCTATTGCTATGACAGTATTTACCATATTATTATGGTAACTATTTTTAGGAATGTGACAAAATTGTCTTTCATCCTATCTGAACTGTTGCATTCTAGCCGCAGTTTTCCCTCTGGTCCGAGTTTTGACTGGGAGCATAAACCACTTTCACTGGCTGAGCTGTTTGACGGCCAAGTATAGAAGGGAGCTGTCAAGCAGAATCAGCTGTTGCCTGTCAGCCAGCCACCCTGTTAGCCGGCGGCAGCCATCAGTAACCATTTGTTATTTTAAATAAACATATTAGGTGAAGTTTTACTTTTGTAACCTCCGTTTCTCAAGTCACCAACTTAATACTGGCGACGAGGATGGGATCAGCAAATTGAGGCAACTGAGCTGCAAGTCACACAACTTAAAAGTCATTATTCAAAAGAGCTGAATTCAACCACTAAACATGGAGCTGAAGTCACCGAAATTATGCACCAACTCCTAACTTCACCCTCACCAAGAAACAGAATAGAAGATGACTACCATCCCATCTTTTCCCTCTTTTCATCTGACATCTGAGATTCCTATATTAATCATTTCAATAGTTTCCTAGATGCTGCTGATCTAGCGGAGATCCCAGCCATCGGAAAAAGGTGTATTTCCTGAGTTTTTGTGGGGCTGCTGTTTTTGATACTGCCCCCCCCCACTGGCTCCACAGACAGTCAAGTCTGTGACATGGGATGATCTTCAAGAAATCCTAGGCAAGCATTTTGTGCCAAAAACCATCCTGAATAGTGCAACAGCATGCTTTCCATATACGGAACCAAGCTGAGGGGGAAACAATCAGCATGTACATAACTGCGCGAAGGATCCAGTGGAAGCTCTACCAGTAGGGAAAATATGGCTATTCACTATGACGACGTCTTCCCAGAAGAGTCATTGGATGAGGATAAGGATGTAAATCACCTTAGGTACCCAAGACCTCTGCAGAAGAAAAACTGGTCTGGCGAAAATAAACCTCCACAGCCTCAGGTGGTTTGTATGAGCTGTGGCGGGAACCACTCAAAGGCAATAGGCAGATTCCGAAATGCCATCTGCCTGAAATGCCAGCAGGAGATTCCCCTGCCCAGAGTCTGTTGTTCAGGAAGAAATATCAACCAACCTTCCTCCTATCAGCCATCATAACAATTTCAAAAGCAAAAAGAAGCTTGTTTTACCTTAACTAGAGCCTGCAATCAGGCTGAGTCACTAACAAAGCATTCTACCCATTCTCATACTAACAAAATCCATGTTACTGTTTTTATAGAAGGTCAACCATGCTAACTGGAAGTAGACATGGGGTCATCATTATCTATCATGTCGTGGAGCACTCTGAAGTGACTCCTGCCAAAAATTGCCAAGAAAAGACTTCAAGATTGCCAGTTGTCACTCCAGGACTCCAGGACTATCAGGGGTGGTTTACCCCAGCCATCAGAAAAGGCAAGTTCAATATTCAGTTTCAAAATTTCAAGGTGCATCTGCCACTAGTCATAGTTGATGGTTCCCTACTAGGATTAGATTGGTTTGCCTCCCTGGGGTTACATGTAGGCGGCTTTAACTCCATTAGCGACCAGGAAGTGGATAACTTACTAAATGACTTCACAGATATTTTCAGTAATGACCCGGGCAGCTATGTGGGAACCACTATTTCTTTTAATTTGTACCCCCAGGTCACAGCCATCTGCCTTAAACTGCGCCAGGTGCCTTTTGCATTACGTCCTAAAGTGGATGAACAACTTGATAAATTGATAGTCCAGGGAGTGTTGGAACCCATGAACTTTGCCAGTTGAGAGACCCTAATTGTAACTCTCCTTTTTTAAAAAAGGCTCCATGAGAATGTGTGCTGATTATAAATGCACAATAAGGCCTTAAAAATTAATGTCTACCCTGTTCCTGTCATTCAGCACTTGCTTCATTTCTTAGGAACAGGCTCTATTTTTGCAAAGTTGGACATGGCTCAAGCCTATCAACAACTTTCAGTTGATGACATCACGGCTGAAGTCCAAACTATAGTTACGCATTGCTTTTAAATGCAGCACCTGCAGTTTGGCATTATCATGGCCCCAGGAATTTTTTAATGCCTCATGGAACATTTACTGCAAGACATCCCAGGAGTCATTCCTTGTTTTGACTACATCCTTATCTTGGCCACCAACAAAACAGAACTCATATACCAGCCTATGAAGGATACTAACTTGTTTTCAAAAAGCAGGACTTAAAACTTAAAAGGGACAAGTGCAACAATGCTGTCACCCTGGTGGCTTTCCTTGGATATTGTATAGATGCAGCTGGCATTCATCCCATCGAATCCAATGTACGTGCCATTCACGATGCTTCAACACCTATCAACAAAACCAACCTACAATCTTTTCTAGGGCTTTTAAATTTCTATAGTTTCTTTTTATCGCATAAAGCTTCAGTAGCAGAGCCACTACATAGACTGTTAGACAAGTAGGCTCTGTGGACATGCGGCCAAAAAGAAGCCTCTGCATTTAAATCTGTCAAATCCTTACTAATCCTTAAAGTTAGAACATTAATATTATAGTTTGCCTACATATTTTAGTACTATGTTGAGTTTACATTTATTGTGATTAGCATTTTCTTCTATCTAAGAGATATTAAAATATTCGTTTGGGCAATTGAGAATATGTGTTTTTTGCTGCAGGTTGCATGCAAAAATTGTGAACAATGGCACTAGTGATATGATAACTACCCACAGATGTAAATTACATTAACCTAGCAAGGAAAGTTAATGATACAATTATCAATGTAAGCCATCTCTCCCTGTCTTTCAGTGAAAAAACACTTTAAAATATTTTAGAAATATTATAGAAAGTGATTGCCATGCTGGATACTTCAAGGCACAAAATAAATAACTCTTCTACTTCCTCATATGACAGATACAGGTTGTCGGGCAAAGAAAAGGCAATATACATTTACTCAAATATAAGACCCATGGCTATTCTTGTAAATAAAATTGGGATATTAGAGTTTCATATTCTGCCCTTTGTAGCACATTCATTTTCCTTTTTTAAATTAACAAACTATTGAAAACTATTTCTGCAAGTCAAGTGGGACAGAGAATTTGTAGGTCCAAAATATTTATCCATGGCCTTTTAGCGATCACAACTCTAGACATTTGATATAAAGATTTAAGTTGACATCTAGGAGAGAATATCAAGAACAAAATATAATCAGCATGCTGAATTTGGAAAGTTCTATCTTAGGTGAACTGGATAATAGGGAACAGAAGTGGGAATCTGTTAGAGGACTGTCAAGTATTAGATTAGTGTACTAATCTTGACAATGGATACTTTGTGAATCTATAATATTTGATGGGGTATGAGGAATGGGGAATATTTTTTGGAGAAATTAACTTTCTTTTTAAAAGTATTTGGTTATTGACAGCTACTGGAGTCACTTTGGTGTTAAATTGGTATCTGTGGCTAACAGTCTAAAAATATATTGGTAAAGAAAATAAAGACAATAGTTGGGAACTTTCATCCTCATTTTGCTCATTCATAAGAAATGAAATCATTTCTGTGTGAATCCATAACAGCTACACATTGCATAAGAATGGGGATAATTCTGCCATTTAAAATCAATCTGTTGCATTTCCATTTTCTGATCTACAAATTGACTATGGCAAATACCAGAACAAAAAAGGACAGTAAATGAATGCGAAGACACATTATGAGCCACACAGCACCATCAAAACACTCCTGGCTGTACAGCATCTGGAAAAGGCAGGATGGAGGAAGGGTAATTCACCCATTAAAAACCAATATATTAACCCCATATTTTTCTGATCCTGAAAAATACAGCTAAGGAACATAAAACTTCATTTAGAAGAATAGTCAACCAAAGCAAGCAACTTTAACAGTTTGAATGCAAAGGAAAATGGTACACACTAAATTGGCAATATTCCCTTTATGCCTATCTCTCTGATACTAAAATAAAGGGCAACATTTTTAAATGCTATTGAAATGCAGTTTCCCATGTTTCATTTAAACTGGATTTTGAGCAATAAAATGGAGGTGGCTTTTTGCTCTTCTTTCCTGTCAACTTTTAGATACATTAAATGTAGTTATGTTTTTCTCTCACTGCAGCAAATGACTTTTTTTTAAATCAAGAGTATAATTCCACCTTTCCAGAATGAACATACTCCCTTCAAGTTTTTGATTAAATCCTGCAAACATCCCAAAAATCCCTCTTACATACCCCTCATTTTCTATTTCAAAAACACAGAAATATATAAAGGAAGACAAAAACAGAGTTGGAAACCTGAAATTTGCTGATGTTGGAATCCAGAGCCACATGCAAATCAAAATCAGCAGAATAAACACCTTTTGGCCTGCTTTGAGAATTTTCAGGGCCCTGACTTTTTTAACAAAATAAGAATTATCACTCTTTCTATTTCTCAAAATGTGGCCAAGTTTCATTCTTTTGATCTTGATACTTTGAAGTAGGAAGGAATGTATTTTGCACTTCTGAATAACCATTGTCCTTTATTTGTCCATGAGCCATTATTATTTTTTGTCCAGGAGCCACATTCTCCAGTCTTTCTTTCTACCTCCTGTAAGAATATATAGGCAGTCCTTGACTTACAAATATTTGTCTAATGATGATTTGAAGTCACCAGGGTACTGAAAAAAGTAACTTATGAGTGATCCTTACTGTTATGACTGATACAGTATCCCCACATTCATATGGGTGCTTGGCAACCAGCATGTATTAATGACATGCCAGGCTCACATGATTACCGTATGTGACTTTCCCACAGGAACTGCAACAAGGAAAATAAACGGGGAAAGCTGGATTCACTTAAGAACCATGTGATTCACTTAACAATTGCAGTGATTCACTTAACAACTACCTTGCTTAGCAACATGCATTTTGGTTCCAGTTGTGGTCATCAGATGAGGACTACATTATGCATGCTAGGGAATATTGTGTGACAGTCATACTTTTGGCCCCTGCAATTCATACAATTCTGAAAGGGCTGTAGCTTTTGAGTGGCATTTTGTTTGCAATCCTAACAGTTTCTTCACAAAGAATAACTATTTTTAGGCCTGTGTGTAGTATCTCACTCCCTCCTACTCCCTCCAATTCCAGAATATTTGTTTCTTTCATCTATCCATTCACAAATTTCCAACCACATTCCCCCCCCCATCTACACTGCAAAAATAATTTCTGAAGGATTTCCTTAAAGTGTAGGCCAGACAGCTGCCTTTTTTTGATGTGCTGCAGCACATTGACTTTGGAGGCGGCAGTGTAGATTAGGAGGTCTCCAATCTTGGCAATTTAAGACTTGTGGACTTTAATTCCCAGAGTTCCTCAGCCAGCAAAGCTGGCTGTTTTTCAATGTTATTTTGCTTAAAATGAGAACCAGACAGAATAAAAGGAACTTTCCTCCACCCGTGCAAGAAAGAAATGCTAGATCTTTTTACTTATAAATTCTACTCAACTTGGTAGATTTACCTGCTATTTTGAGAAAATAACATTTTTTCTGTTCACATGCCATGCATAATGTTGCTTTCATTTACCATTTCACCTTTGCTAAAATTCCCACGTTTTAACCTTTACTTGTTAATAGAATCCCCTGATCATTTTAGTTCTCCTTTTCTGACCCTTTTATATATTTTCTTCTTCATAGGTTTAGCACCAAGAATTATAAAATTATATTTTCAGTAAATTCAGATTATAGATTTTTAGAAAGCCATTGTTATATTAACTATTTTTTCCTTTTATTTCTTTCCTATTGATCTTTTCTACTAATTTCCATCTCACTGAATCTATTTTTACAACAGCTCCTGTTATCAATCTGTTCCCATGAAGCCAAAATCACTTTCCTGATTACATCAGATCCCTTTAGCATTGAAATTATTGGGCCCCTTCTCAATTTTTGATAAGGAATTATGTTCCTATTTCATGAATGCTAAGTTTGTTGCTTTCACAACTGCTAAGTTTCTTTAATGAATAATTTCCCCTTATGCTGCTTGAAACTCTAATTGTTCAACATCAACAGAATCACTATTAATGTTTGCAGAAATACTCAGAATTCAGCAAAATACTTCTAGAGAATTTAAACTGCAGAGCTTTTGTTAAAAGAAAATCCAGTTTATTCCAAGCCAGAACAAGTTATGTGTTATGTTGAAATAATGTTGTTATGTTGAAATTGTAGTTAGCGTGATGGGAGAGTGGGCACAAGAACGGAGACGAGGCATTGAATAGTGACTCCAACTCTTTATTAGTGACTTCAGAACAGAGCAAAAGGCTAGGGCAGCAGCAGCTCCTTTTATAGAACTGGCTGCTGTCACAACAACCAATGATTTGAGTTTGCCGTGCTGGAAAGCGTCCAATCAGCGGCGACCCTTTAACAGGCAATTAGATCAGCCGACAATGACCAATCACGATCTGCTACTAGCGGGCCAATCAGAAGTGCAGGTTTACAAGCTTGCTGTGAAAGTAAAGCTATTAGAATCACAGGCTAATGAGTTTGCTTAGTTCGTAACACCCCTCCCCCCTAGGTTCCATCTCAAGGGTGGGGTGATGTATTCTCGCAGGTAGGCAGGTCGTCTTACCTGTCTACCTGATCTTCATTGCTCCACCAGTCTTTGCCCAGACTCTGGTTCTGGTGGGCTGTTGATTGAACTCGGCGGTAATGGTGAGCTGGCTGCTCCGATGGGCGACTCGGTGTTGTCATCTCTACTCCCATCAAGGTTGTCATCTGGATTCTCTGGGGTTGCTGATGCCACCATGCTGCTTTGTGGAGAGATGGCCATCTGCCCTGGCTCTTCTTCGGAAGATGAATAATCCAGGTTTGGTTGCACTGATTGCTGGTTTTTGAGTACTGGGTCAGGTACTAGTTTGTTTTCGACCCCTTCGATTTCCCTTCCCCCCTGGTTGGGGTTCAGGGCTTGTGAAGGGGGTAGATGCCAGCCAGGAGCGTAGCTGGTCAATGTGGTGCTTCCACAGTCTCCCATCAGCAGTTTGTAAACGGTAGGAACGGGGACCCATAAGTTGAGTTATGGTAGCGGGGACCCACAATGGGTCACTGGTAAGGTTTTTTGCAAATACCGGGTCGCCTACCTTGAACGTGCGATACTTGCTGCTGGACCCCAGGGGCTTTTCTGGTGTGTAGGCAGGGTGTAGTCGGTCAAGATGTAATCGAAGTTTCCTGCCCATCAGAAGTTCGGCTGTGGTTTTGTTTGTGGTGCTGTTTGTAGTGATATGCTGGAGGAGGAGCATCCTGGTCACCTTGTCGTGGATGTTCCCTTGTTCCATCTTGTATAAGGTTTTCTTTATGAACTGGACAATTCGTTCAGCCCTACCGTTGGCCGCAGGGTGGACTGGCGATGTTAAGGCATGGCGTATCCCCCGGTCTGCTAGGTACTGCTCAAATGCCAAGGCAGTGAATTGTGGGCCATTGTCTGAAACCAAGACATCTGGCAAGCCATGTGTAGCAAATAGTCTGTTTAGTTTTTTAATGACTGCCTCTGTGGTGGTGCTCTTCATTTTGTGGACCTCAAGCCAGTTGGAATAGGCATCCACTGTTATGAGAAATGTATGCCCCTTGGTGGGTCCCACAAAATTGATGTGGATACGAGACCAGGGACCTCGGGATGCTTCCCATTTGGTTGGTGGTGCTTTTGGTGGAGTTGAGCGTGTTTCCTGGCATTTGTTGCAGATAGCGACCCAGGTTTCTATTTGCTTATCTATGCCTGGCCACCAAGCGTAGCTCCCTGCTAGTGCCTTCATTCGCACGATGCCTGGGTGTCCATCATGCAATAGTTTTAGTACCTTATGCTGCAGTGTTTCTGGGATGATGACTCTGTCTCCCCATAAAACACATCCTTTTTGGGAGAAAAGTTCTGTCTGCCTGTGTTTGAAAGGCTTGAAGGTTTCATTGAGTTCATTGTCAGGCCATCCTCTTTCCACCCAGCTGAGGACCAGTGCTAAACAAGGGTCCTTCCTTGTTTCTGACACGATATCTTGAGCAGTCAGTGGTGGTGATGGAAGTGTCTTGATTTGTAGTGTGGCTAGGGTTGGAGCTGGGTCGTCCAGGAGTTCTGGTAGTGGAGAGCGGCTCAAGGCATCAGCATGGGGAATGGCTTTCCCCGGTCGGTGTCGCAGTTGGTAATCGTACACAACTAAAAACTTTGACCAGTGTGTCATTCTTGGCGATAAGATGTGGGGAGTTGGTTTATCCCCCACCAAGATTCCAAGTAGTGGTTTGTGATCGATTATTATAGAAAAGGATCTTCCATATACATACTCATGGAATCATTTCATTGCAGACACAATAGCGAGAGCCTCTTTATCTAGTTGGCTATAGTTTCTCTCAGTTTTAGATAAAGTTCTAGAAAAGAATGCAATGCGTGCCACAGTACCGTTTGGCAGGATGTGTCTCAGGATGGCTCCTACTCCAAACGGTGAGGCGTCACAGGTAAAGTCTCGTTATATTTTATCAATACAGCATCTGATGTTAAAAGGTCTTTTACTTGCTGAAAAGCTCACTCTTCTCGATGTCCCCAGACCCAGGAAGGCTTCTTGTCGAGGAGCCTATGCAGGGGTTCAGCAACAGTTGCCTTCTGGGGTAGGAAGATGTAAAAAAGTTGATAAGTCCCAGGAAGGCTTGGAGATCTGTTTTGTTTCTAGGTCTCGGGGCGTTTTTTATTGCAGCCAATTTTTTCTCAGTAGGGTGAATTCCCTGTTTGTCAAGAAGGTAACCAAGGAATTCAACCCTCTCTGTGCGTAGTTGGCACTTGTCCTTCTTGACCTTCAGGCCAGCATCTTTAAATTTCTGGAGGACCATTCTTAGTCATTTTTCTAGTATACTTCTAGTGGGAGCAGCTATCAGGACATCATCGAAATATGGCACGACCCCTTTTATGCCTTGTAGCAATCTCTCCATCAGACTTTGGAAGATGCCAGGTGCTATGCTTACTCCGAACTGGAGTCTATTACACTTGAATGCATCTCTGTGTGTAACTATAGTTTGGGCTTCTGCAGTCTCTGCATCTACGGGCAGCTGCTGATACATCTGGGCTAAGTCCAATTTTGTGAATATTTTTCCGCCCACAAAGGAATGAAGGAGGTGTTGGACCTCAGGCACAGGGTAAGCACTCTGCTGAAGTGCGTGGTTCAGGGTGGCCTTGTAATCCCCACAAATTCTCAAAGACCCATCAGGTTTTATGGGGGTTACAATTGGGGTCTCCCATCGGGCGTGGTCAATTGGTTCCAACACGCCTTGGGCTATTAATTTGTCCAATTGTTCATCAATCTTTGGTTTGCGTGCAAAGGGCATTCGACGAGGCTTAAGGCGAATGGGCGCAATATCAGGGCAGAGGTTAAACGATATGGGGGATCCCTTGTACTTGCCTAGCTTCTCGGTGAAAACTTCCTGGAATTCCTGGACAAGGGCTGCTTCCCAATCATTGTCTTCAGTCTGGTTGATGCCTTCCAGTTCGATTCCCAGAGGCACGAACCACTGTAAGCCTAGCAAGCTGGGTTGATCTCTATCGACAACGGTAAGTGGTAGGGTTGCAGTGTGGTCTTTGAAAGAGACTTGGACGTGGCTGGAACCGGCGACTGGCATTCTATTTCCCTGGTAGTCCTTCAATATAATTCTCTGAGTGCTGAGGTCCTGGCAGCGGATGTCAGGGATCAGCTGTTTGAGGGTTTTCCAGGAAACCATCGATAGGAACGACCCAGAGTCGACTTCCATAACACATGGTCGCTTCTCAATGATGACCTTTACTCGGATTTTCCTTGCATCAAGGGATGAAGCGTGGCCGATGGTGATGGTTTGGTGTGCCTCTTCTCGTCTGGTAGAATAGCTGGTACTCGGTTTCTGTAGTAATGGTTCCATTGGTTGCTTGGGTGGTCCCGATTTATTGGTGGGGTGCCTGTTGTCTTCCGGAAATTATTTTCTCTTCGGTTTGGGCTGGACCCTTGCTTGCTTCTACAAACCTTTGCAATGTGGCCCCTCTTTCCACAGGAACGGCAGAGTGCGTCTAGGAATGTGCAGTCTGATCATGGGTGGTTTCCCCCACAACCAGCACACTGGAATGAGGCCTTACGACCCCGTTGATCTCATTGATCACATTCTGACTGGAGTCTGTTGACCTCCTTTCCCTCGTTTTCTGATGAGGACTCGAGGTCTTCATGGTGGGTGGTCGTTGTGTGCCTCTTGGGACAAGGCGTAGTATTACTGGTGAGTTGGCAGTGTGGTCCGTTTGCTCGGCACATTCGAGCGGCCGACTTCCTGGTTGCTTCTGCTGCAGTAGCATTGGCGATGACATCTGCGAGGCCCTTCGCTATAATCTTGCTCTGGGTCGTGGGGTCTCTTAGACCCAGAACAATTCGATCTCTCATGGCTTCTTTGAGATTGGAGAAGCCACAGAGTCCCCCCAGGTTCCTGAGGTCCGTGATGAAGTCTCCCACACTTTCGCTTTCCTGCTGGTCCCTCTTTTAAAACTCATGTCTTCTGATGAGTGTTGGCACCGCTGGGGCATAATGGGCCTGGAGGAATGGGGCAAGAGTGTCCCAGTCCATTGTCTTGACTTCCGCTGGTTTTGCAAGCGCCTTTGCCATCTTAAATACGGCTGGCCTGCAATGGGTCAGAAATACAGCTCGTTTCTTGCCAGGCGTTGCATCCTTCAAGTTGTTGGTTTCTAGGAACATCTGAAACCTGTCCATATACGAGTCCCAGTCTTCGTTAGCCAGGTCAAATGGAGTGGGTGGTATGGCGCCGCTGGTCATATTGCTGCGATTGGTGCGCTCTCAGCCACGTACTCTGTTATCGTGCAATAAGTGATCAGTCAGCTCTTATCGTCTCCGCATCCCATCCTCATCGCCAGTATTGTGTCTGGGAGAGTGGGCGCAAGAATGGAGACGAGGCATCAAATAGTGACTTCAACTCTTTATTAATGACTTCAGAACAGAGCGAAAGGCTAGGGCAGCAGCAGCTCCTTTTATAGAGCTGGCTGCTGTCACAACAACCAATGATTTGAGTTTGCCGCGTTGGAAAGCGTCCAATCAGCGGCGACCCTTTAACAGGCAATCAGATCAGCCGACAATGACCAATCATGATCCGCTACTAGCGGGCCAATCAGAAGTGCAGGTTTACGAGTCTGCTGTGAAAGTAAAACTCTTAGAATCGCAGGCTAACGAGTTTGCTTAGTTTCTTGTCATTTTTCATGTCACCAAACTTTCATGTCATTTTTTTAGCACTATTGTTTCAGGTGTGAATACCATGTCCACACATGAAGTTTCAATTAGACTGATTTATTGCTAAAAGCCTATGCACAGAAATCTTCTCAAGTAATGGTTAACACCTGCTCAGAGTTATATAAGGATCAATGGCACTCAAGAGGGATTTGACTTAATTCTCTTGTGGCTATGTACAGATTCTAAGCTGATCCCCCATTTCACTCCACCCCTCTGCCATTGCTCCTCTATATCAAAACTTCACATAGTTATTAAACAAGTGGTTGTATGTCAAGGACTTGCTGTAAACCCTATTAAGACTATAAATAAAAATGTTGACAAATTGTTCTAAAGCCTAAAAATCTGGATTAACAATTGAGCTATTCTTCTAACACTAATCTTTCCCTATAAAAATAAAAATATAAAAATAAAAGAAGATGTAATATTTACTCAAATTCACATTTTGGAATATTAAAACAAAGTTTATGATGCAATGTTTATCTCAAAAAATAAAATGGTTAGATGAATTGCTATGTCTGAAATAAATATAAGCGAAAACAGTTACTAAGCTGGAGAATTTAATGATGTGACTATAGAGGACAATCACATGTATGTTACTGTGTATGTGTGCTGCCATACTTTTGGAAAGATCTAGAAAATAATGCTGAAAAACAGGAAATTGAATATTTGTCTTCAAAGGGGTACTCTAGTTGTTCAGTAAAAAAAAACAACAGGTTTTCCTTGATTGGTAAAATCTTTATTTCCTCTATATGCACAACTATTCACTGATAAAAATGTGACTCTTCTTAACTTGTAAAAAGCAATTACCTTCCTCTCTTCAAAAAACATGTTGTTATCTTGATATTTGCTGTACTGATGGCTGTAACTATCATTTAGTGTCAGCATTGGTTATAAAAGTGACTTTGCATAGGTCCATATAATGCTGTGCAGATTATGGAGTATAGAATATGGAATAATTATCTTAAATTATTGGAATATTCATTCCTTTTATTAAGACAAAGTTCAACAGTACAGCCAATTATTCAGAGAAGTAGTGACCTCCTCATCACTGGATAATTTCAAGTTGAACTTGAACTTAAAATTGCCGGTAAATGAATCCATACACCTAAAAGGAAGATGGATTCTATAATTTTCCTTTAAATTATAGGCTGGTGCTCAATTGCATGATATATTCTTATACAAGCTTTGAGCATCATTAAAATCTTCTGTACCCTTTTGTATATACTGCTATTCAGGGACAGTCTAAATAGGAAAAATTGGGCAGTATTAGTATTATGTCTAATGTACCATTTTTATTTAAAAAAGATTTTTCAATCCAAATATCTGGAATTCAAACTATGCCTTATTAAGCCAATGATTCTATTCAATTAATTAAAATTGTATTCTGTTAAAAACTAAAATAATTTAACTGCAGTTATTTTACTTTGCATATAATTTTAGGCTTAGCTATGAACAAGATAATCAGCCTGGAACCTAATCCCTCTATGGCTTTTTTCATAAATAAAAGTAATCCCAATCTTACTTAATTTTACTCATTTTCCCTTCAAGAATAATGCAATATGAGTCTTTAAATATGAGGCCTTCTGTCTGCATCTTTTGCTTTTGTTTTTCAAAACGTTTTCAGGCACAGTTTGCAGGGAGTGATGTTTAACAAGTATTCTATTTGTTTGCTACTTGAACTGTATAAATAGATATGACGACAAGATTCAGTGATGGCTCAGAATGACACATGGGGAAGCTAAGCTTTATAAAAAGAACTGTTAAAACAAATTTTAACATCCCATATGCTCATTTCTCCTTTTGCTGCATCTGTAGTTAGAGGGTAAAAGAAAAACACTCATCAGAGAGATCAGTTTGTGTATTACTTTCTATATATCATCTTTGCAAGAGTAGAAATGATTCCCTTAGTAAATAAATATTCCCAGTGTAGACTCTAATTGTTTCCATGTAAATGGTAGTATGTGGCTTTAAAATTATAAAATTGTACTATCCACACTTGTCTCCAGCTGTATTTCTTTACAATTTACTGATATTTCCTTTGTTAGTACAGGTAGTCTTTGACTTACGACCACAATTGAGCCCAAAATTTCTATTGCTAAGCAAGGCAGTTGTAAAGTGAGTTGCACTCCATTGTACAATCTTTTTGCTACAGTTGTTAAGCAAATCGCTGTAATTGTTAAATGAATCACGTGGTTGTGAATCTGGCTTCCCTCATTGAACTTTGCTTGTCAGAAGCTAGCTGGGAAGGTAACAAATGATGATCACATAACCCTCAGACACTGCAACTCTCATAAATACATGTCCATTGCCAGATATCCAATTCCTATTACCGTGGGATGCTGCAACGGCCGTAAGCATGGAAAATTGTGATCAGTCACTTTTTAAAGTGCCATTGTAACTTTGAATGGTCACTAAATGAAAGGTTGTAAGTTAAGGACGACTAGTCCGAGTGATAGCTTCATACTAGCAGCTACGTCTTCTCTTTCTTAAAGATGTGTACCTTTAATCCATTTGTATACAATGGACCAACATTTAATTGCAATATATCATTTGCAACTGTGTGATAATATAATTTGTGCCATTTGTATCAGTCTGATAATCTACTATTTGATTTATGTCAGTACTTTAACATAGTCCAAACAAGAAGTACATGAGTATTAACACTACTATTGTTACAAGACTACAGTTTCAAAAACTTGCAAATCTGAAAATATTTCTCATTTCCTTTTCCTTTATTCTCCCAAAACTTAGGGAGGGTCTCTTCTGAGATTCCCATGCCCCTTATGTTTCTGTGGACTGAAATACCTATTGCATGCAGTTGTGTAGCCTGGAGTATTTCCTTTTTTTTTTCAAGGTAATTCTCCTATAGCATTACAATTTATCAGACTTTTGGGAAACACAGTCACTCTTTTATCCCAATTATTCTTTTAAAATGAGATTTTATTGTAAATATATAAAATTAGAGAAAATATAAAAATGTCACTTTGTATGATAAATAAAAATAATATAAAGAGGTTCTCTATCCATTTTTTTTTTTTTACATGTGGATCTTAATATGCTGTATCAAAGTGCCCTTTTCTTCAAAAATAAATCCGGAGAATACATCTAACAGTTTCATGTACAGTTTTGGAACATCAGCATTTCGATACCAACCCCAATTGGAAAGAATTTTCAAAACGATTTGTTTCAATGTTCTGCAGTGGCAGGAGTTAAAGTATAGAAATAATGAGAAAAGTTAGGGATAAAAAAAAGAAATATCTTCTTTTTTTTTTTTGTTTTAAATAGAAAGCCATTTGTATGTAGTGACAGCCATGTGGTTTAGAGTCCCAGCGTACCATTTTTAATCTAGCTTATTTTGAAAGGAAAGAATTCACTGTTAAACTTCTAAAATTAGTATTGTTCCATACTAGCAGGCTTCTAGGCCTGCATTCCTATTGGTCTGGAAAAGCCGGGCCGTGATTGGACAAAACTAAGTGTTTTGCTTGGTTCTTATTCGGCTGTTGCGATTGGGTAAAACCAAGCAAGGCAAGCTCAAATGCATGTCATAGGCTGCCTAGCTGCAGCCAGCTCTATAAAAGGAGCTGCCTCGGCTGGGAGTCTTGTCTCAGTATCTGGTTTCCTAATAAAGAGCTGTTGTCACTACTTTGAGTCTCATTTCTCCTTGGGACCCGCCGCCCAGACTTAACACTGGTGACGAGGATGGGATACTGAGACAACAGAGCTGACTAGCACGTGGCAGATAGCGCATAGATGACCTGCAAGATGGCCAGCAGCACCGTGCCACCCACACCATTCAATCCGGCCAGTGAGGACTGGGAGTCCTACATTGATCGTTTCCAAATGTTCTTGGAATCAAACAACCTGAAGGATGCCACCGGCAGCAAGAAGCGAGTGATTTTTCTAACACACTGCGGATCCACCATTTTTAAAATGGCCAAGGCATTTGCGAAGCCAACAGACATCAAGACCATGGATTGGGATACCCTAGCTCCCATCCTCCAGAACCACTACGCCCCGGCGGTGCCGATTCTCATCCATCGGCATGATTTTTACCAGAGTGATCAGCGCGAGGGCGAGAGCGTTGGAGAGTTGACCTGAGGGACTAGGAGGCTTGTGTGGATTCGCCAATCTAGACGAGGCCATGCATGACCGAGTCATCCTCGGCCTGAAAGACCCAACCCTCCAAAGCAGACTGATAGCTAAAGGGGACATCTCCTTCGCCGATGCTGCAGCCGAAGCCACTGCAGCCGAGGCCACCCAAAAGTCAGTGGTGCAAATGCGGCATTCAAACAGAAATGACCGCCAACCCACCAGTGAGATGGCAACCGGAGCAGACAAACACGCAGCATCCACCCACCACGGCGACATCGAATCCCCTTCTGACAGCGAAGAGGAAGAAATTCACAGACTTCAATTGGAACGCAAGCGACAAGACCGGTGCAGTCGTAAGTCGAGTTACCAATGTGCCAGCTGTGGAGGAAATCACCCACATTCCAAATACAAGTTCCTGGACGCTGTTTGCCATTTTTGTGCGAAACGAGGACATATTGCCAAAGTATGCCATAACAAACAAAATTCCAGCCCCTGACGATGGGGAAACAGCCCAAGAAGAAGAATGGTGCCCCCACCATAAACCGGGACCACCATAATGACAGCTGATGGAACCGGGACAGCCAACCCAGGAAGTTCCTCAAGGTACCCAGAAGAGAAGAAACGCACCAAACAGTCAACTTCGGCCATGCTTCATCAATAGACGCACGAAAGATATGTGTAGAAGTCAACATCAAGAATCAGCCTTGCACCATGGAGGTAGACTCCGGTTCCTCCCTCTCTATGGTCTCCTGAAGGACCATCAAAAGATTAATTCCCAGCATCCGCCACCAAGAGCTAAGCGACCCGAAGCTAATATTAAGAGACTATCAAGGTAATCACATTCCGGTCATTGGCACTGGACATTTTCAAGTTTTGTTCAGAAACCACTCCACTATCCTACCACTCACAATCGTCGATAAAGACAGAGCCAACCTACTCGGGTTGCAGTGGTTCGCACCATTGGGGATCGAGATGGCAGGCATCAACCACACATAAGACGAAAACTGGGAACCAACGCTCATCCAGGACTTACAAGAAGTCTTCAGTGAACATCTAGGCAAGTACAAGGGGTCCCCTATCTCCTTTAATCTAAGCCCTGACATCGCTCCCATCCGTCTCAAGCCGCGCCGAGTGCCTTTTGCACTCAAGCCTAAAATAGACGAACAATTAGACAAACTAACAGTGCAAGGCGTGTTAGAACCCATCGATCATGCCCATTGGGAGACCCCAATTGTCACCCCCATCAAACCCGACGGCTCCCTGAGAATTTGTGGTGACTACAAGGCCACCCTCAACCATGCATTGCAGCAGACCACCTACCTGGTGCCCGTAGTCCAACATCTCCTGCACTCACTTGGGGGTTGCAAGATCTTTGCAAAGCTCGACCTGGCTCAAGCTTATCAACAACTGCCAGTCAATGCTGAAACCGCCGAAGCCCAAACAATAGTGACACATAGAGGGACGTTCAAATGTAACCGGCTCCAGTTTGGGGTCAGCGTTGCACCAGGCATTTTTCAAAGTCTAATGGAGAGATTACTGCAAGGAAGTAAAGGAGTCGTGCCCTATTTTGATGACGTTCTGATAGCAGCCCCTACCAAAAAACAATTGGAAAAATGACTGAGGGCGGTCCTACAGAAATTCAAAGACGCTGCCTCAAGGTGAAAAGGGAAAAGTGCCAATTATGCACTGAAAGGGTTGAATTTCTTGGCTACCTCCTTGACAAACAAGGAATTCACCCCACAGAAAAAAACTGAAAGCCATCAAAAAGGCCCCAGACCAAAGAACAAAACGGACCTCCAAGCCTTCCTCGGACTCATTAATTTCTATAATATTTTTCTACCCCAGAAAGCAACTGTCGCAGAACCTCTGCATAGACTCCTTGATAAAAAGGCTTCCTGGATATGGGGATGGTGAGAAGAGCACGCTTTTCACCAGATAAAAAACCTTTTGACTTCAGACGCAGTCCTCATGCAATACAATGAAACGCTACCTCTGACTGTTACTTGCGACACATCGCCTTTTGGGGTTGGCGCCATCCTGAGCCACATTTTACCAAATGGAACGGAAGCCCCCATTGCATTTTTTTCCAGAACATTGTCCAAGCCAGAGAGGAACTATAGCCAGCTGGACAAAGAAGCCCTCACCATCATTTCAGCAGTAAAGAGATTCCACGAATACATTTATGGTAGGACATTTTCCATTATTACAGACCATAAGCCCCTACTTGGCCTATTGGCGGGTGACAAGCCCACCCCCACACATCTTGTCACCTTGAATGACAAGATGGTCTGAATTTCTTGTCACTTATAATTACAAATTGATACATTGCCCTGGCAAGACAATCTCGCACGCCGACGCCTTAAGACACTCCCCCTTGCCAGATGTGCAAGAAGACCCAGCACCCACATTACCAGTCTTGCAAATTGAAACGATCCCTATGCTACCAATAACCGTGCAAGACATCACCCACGAA
The DNA here is from genome assembly GCA_033807585.1 of Hydrophis major. Lineage (NCBI taxonomy): Eukaryota > Metazoa > Chordata > Lepidosauria > Squamata > Elapidae > Hydrophis > Hydrophis major. The sequence continues at coordinate 285,120,863 of CM066329.1, forward strand.
ACTAGGAAGGACAGACACTTGGTGCGAGTTCTCAGCTGGGTGGAGAAGGGATGGCCAGAAATCGAGCCAAACAAACTTTTTAAACTGTTTAAAAACTGACAAAGTGAACTCTTTTCGCAAAGAGGTTGCGTGTTGTGGGGAGACCGGGTAGTAATACCAGAGACACTACAGAAAAAAGTTTTAGACTTGCTGCATGACGGGTACCCTGGTATTGTGCGCATGAAAGCCCTGGCCAGGAGCTAAGCTTGGTGGCCAGGCATGGACAAGCAAATTGAAACCTGGATTACCACTTGTAACAGATGCCAAGAGACTCGCTCGGCTCTCCCTAAGGCCCCACCATTAGAATGGGAAACACCCAGAGGCCCTTGGTCGCGCATCCATATTGACTTCGCAGGGCCAACCAAGGGGAACACCTTCTTAATCACTGTTGACTCTTATTCAAATTGGCTCGAGGTGAGCACAATGAAGACAACCACCACGGAAGCTGTCATCAAGAAATTAAATAAACTTTTCCCAACGTATGGTCTGCCAGATGTCATCGTTTCTGACAATTTGCCACAATTTACCACCTTGGCTTTTGAACAATACTTAGCAGACCATGGCATCCGACACGCATTGACATCGCCAGCTCACCCGGTGGTGAATGGTAGAGCTAAACGCATGGTTCAATTTAAAAAAAAAAACTCTGCACAAGATGGAACATGGCAACATCCACGAGAAGATCATCAGGATGCTTCTTCTACAACATATCACACCAAATACCACCACCAACAAGAGCCCAGCAGAACTATTAATGGGCAGAAGACTCAGGTCACCTCTAGACCACCTGCACCCTGCTTACACGGCAGAAAAACCCCTTGGTTCCAGCAGCAAGCACCGCGCCTTCAAGGTAGGAGAGACTGTATTTGCCAAAAACTTTACAGGGGACCCACTTTGGATCCCTGCAAAGATCACCCAAGTCAAAGGTCCCCTCTCCTACCGGCTCGAGACCACTAATGGGAGGTCGTGGAAACATCATATTGACCAGCTAAGATCCAGGCTGGCCGCTTCCCCCCTCATAGACTCTAACCAAGAAATCAGAGGAGGGGAAACCTCAAGTTCAGAAAATGAACGAACATCTGTACAAGTAGAACACCCCCCACAGACATTAAAAAAAAACCAACAATACTTACCAGCCAGAAGGGAGTCGTGGCAGATGGGCACTTCGCCTGGAAGAAGCAGCCGGACAAGCTCCACCAGCCCAGAGAGCCCAGATGGGAGCAGCAGAGCAAACAACTCAACCGACCCGGAATCACCAGGCAGGAGTCGCAGCCAAAAGACCGGCTCACCCTTCCAGGCAGTTCCATCTTGCAGCTTGAGAGCGACGCAGAGCCCGTCCGAACCCGAAAGTGAACAGAGACATTGTGAACAGTGCAAGTCTAGTAGGCAGGTACGACGACCCGCTTACTTGGGTGATTACGTTACCCCGCCCCTTGGAACCAAGAGGGGAGAGGTGTTCCATACTAGCAGGCTTGTAGGCCTGCATTCCTATTGGTCCAGAAAAGCCGGGCCGTGATTGGACAAAACTAAGCGTTCTGACTGGTTCTTATTCGGCTGCTGCGATTGGGTAAAACCAAGTGCGGCAAGCTCAAATGCATGTCATAGGCTGCCTAGCCGCAGCCAGCTCTATAAAAGGAGCTGCCTCAGCTGGGAGTCTTGTCTCAGTATCTGGTTTCCTAATAAAGAGCTGTTGTCACTACTTCGAGTCTCGTCTCTCCTTGGGACCCACCACCCAGATTTAACAAGTATAGCATGCAAAAGTTGGCTTTTTGAAAGCTTAATTCATGTTAGACCAAAGAGGGATAAAAAAGAACTATTGAGTAGAAGAGTTTGAGGAACAAAAGGGGGGAATCAGTAAAGATAAAACTTAAACTAATACTTGACAGATATCACATGCTTTAGAGATCTGCATTCAAATGACATGAAAATTGGTGTGGTCATCATAATTGTTCAATCGCGGGAAAAATAGAGACGCGAGATCAGGGTGACTGTTCAGCTCTTTATTTGGTATATAGATCTGTGCTGGACCTGCGAGTCGCGGCAGCCCTTCATATAGGGATTTGCCGGCAGCTCGCAACCAATGACGGCTCTTTGAATCTCCCGTGATTGGCGCGGCCAATCGCAGTTGATTCCTTACGGCCCAATCACTGCTGTTCTTTCCACCAATCACAGAGTAGTCTGTTTGGACCAATCAGGTGAGGGTATCCCAAGAATGCTAATATGGAATAATAATAGTTAAGTAAATAAGATTCAGAATTCATACTATGTGTGGTACTGGAAACTCCACTTTCCAATTATGTCAATGTAGTTGCTTTTAGTTTAGAATTAACTGACATAGTTTCTATGTTTTTATTTATTTATTAAGGAAGTTCCCTTCTACTCTTGATCAACCCATCAGGGATCAGCAGAAAACAGAACAGGATACATAAACTTCTCCAGATTTTTCAGAGACTCCTACCAAAGTCTTTAAGTCTTTTTAGTTAGCAGCAGCAATCACAATTAAGTTTTCTGACAGACATTATTTGAAGACTTCTGTGGTATACTTGTGGTACAATCAAATGTGAAAAAATGGAACTAGAAGAATTTCAAATTTAAATATGTACCACCATTATTCTTTGAATCTTCTTTGTGTGAGCATGTGTATAAAAAGACAATATAATTTTTCCACCATTGCTAATTATGGTGCACTAGTGGATTAACTCTTCTTTTCTGCTTACATTTTAAAAAAATATTTTGATCTCATTTCTCTAATCAGTAAGTGTGACTGAGTTCCAAGTATGCAACATTTTGCAGCAGAGAAGCAACATGAAATCTGATTATTAAAATGGACTTATAGTGTTTTAAATTAGCTACATTTACGTCGCTATAGTGCTGATTATATGAATTTCATTCTTGAAGGAGTTGAGTTGCCAGTCACTTTTCCTAACCAACATAATCACGTTGGAAGCCAAAGCATGATTTTTTAAAAATCAACTCCAGTTTTTTTAAGAGCTATTTACAAAAATTATAGTGATAATTAAGAATGTAATTGCATATTTATCAGAGTTTTTTGTTGCAATAATCAAATCCAGAAAGCACACACAGATAACTGATTCAGCAGGATTCATTAACATAAGAAGCTTCTTTGTTACCATCTCTAATCCAGACAGTCCCATTGGCTGACCTGTTACCATGGCTAGTCCAGTTCATGAACTATATGCACTAACAATATTTGCAACTTTTGATTACACGTGGTCTTTTGCATTCATCATAGTCTATGATGTTGTTGTCCTTGGAATCATGTCTTGTGAATTGTAAAATTTACCTCTATTCTAAATTGCCCCTCCCCATAATAGTTCTTTGATTCATGTTATAATGTGGTTTGGACAACTTTTCTTTTTCTGATTTATTCAGTGGCAACAGCAGCAGTGGAATGAATAACATTATCTCTTTTTTTCTTTTCTTCTTGAATTATTATTTTAGCAATATGCCTTGTACCAGAATCCTGGAAATCTTGGAATGGGAGTGCAGAAAAATAAAATAAAGGGAGATCAATTCTTTTGTTATGAACTAATAAAAATGCTTAAATAATGTTTATCAAAGCTTAAAGAAAAAGCAGGGTTCTAATCCTGCACTTCTGATTGGCCAATAATAGCGATATCAGATTGGTCCGTTCTGGAGAATCTGATTGGCTGTTAACAAGCCACTCTCATTGGTTCAAGGGTTTAATACTTCCATGTTCTCATTGGTTAATAGGTCAGCAGCCTGCCCTATAAAAGGACTGCTGCTGCCCCAGGTTTTTGCTCTGTTCACGATGATTAATAAAGAGTTGAAGTTCACTGTTCACTGCCTCGTCTCCGTTCCTTGCGCCCATGCGCAGAACTTAACATCTTTCTTGCTGGTTACCATTCCTATAATAACAGCATTCCTATAATGGCAGTCCTATAATGGCTGCATCTATAAATAGAAGTGGCCACTTAAGTAGTAAAAAAAAATACTTTGTAGTTATATTATAACTAAAAATGTCACACTATCAATTATCTTCCTATTAACTTTCTAAATTAACCAGCCTATTTTCTTATTTTGGTTTGCTTTTTCATTTGTAAAATAGCTGCCTTCTCTCCCTCCCTCCCCCAGCAGTTTAACTTAATATGCCTTAGCAGATAGCAACACCTGATTGACTTTCTCTGGGCTGGACAGTGAAAGACGCTTGGGCCTAATTAGTAGTTGGAAGGGAGATTTCCAGAGAACACGAGGCCAATAAGCTACATGAGGAAAAATAATTCCAGAAAAAATAGTGGCAAATCATTTCTAGTCTGTTGCTAAGAAACCTACTTGGATATGTTCATGAAGTCATCAAGATTCAGGCTGATCCCTGAAGATGCATTTCTTAATCTAACACAAAGTATGGCCAAAAAGAGGTCACCCTTAAGCTGATGTAATAAAGACGGTTTTGCAAAAATAGAATAGAAAGTTACAGAGTGAAAAATAAGGTGGAATTTATTGTGTGGCCTAAAAATGCAGCTGATTTTACTGGCTGCAAGCACAACGGTTTATGCATCGAAGCTAAATTCAGAGGATTTGATGGCATCTCCATTCTTCTGCAGAAACATTTTGACAATAATGGAAATACCTGCAGCTGCTCCTGATAGGAAATAAACTAGTGTCTCCCAAATACCTTGATGGATATGCTATATTTAAATATGAAAATTAATTTAAAGAGTCTCTTACCTTGTTATGTCTTTTTTCCTTTTCTTCCTCTTACTTATTTTAATCATTTTAAATTGTTTTAAAGGATATGAATAATATTAATTTAATAATACAAATCCAGATTAGATTTGGCCACATTAAATTAGTGCCATCTAATGTGATAGTTATAAAATATAAAACAATAAAAATGTATTACTGTATATAGTTTACCATAATTCTATATATCTGAATGACAAGGACATGTATTTTCAAATATACTAAATACCTAACTTTTCCAATGGTGAACAATCAGAAAATGCTTTTTTGTTTGCTAAACATTTTCAAACCAAGATCTTCCATACTATAGTTATAGGATCATCTGGGAAGCTTACAAGTCTTTGAAATGTCAGTGATAATTCTATTGTGTTCCTCAGAGTGCAGTGTGAAATAAATAGCTTTGTCATATACATCTGCTAGTGTAGCTTAATAATCTTAGACATGCCATCATTCAAACTGTATGGAAGAAAAATAATATTACTAAAAGCACCTTGGTACTCCTACGGGTAAAGTTGAAGAGCTTATGCATATAAAGGCGAGAAAACACTTTCCTCCTGTAAAAGAATTGTAAGAGAATCCTAAACTACCATATTTAGACAAAGTAAATTATGATGTAGCTGCACTGAAGTAAAATTGATAAGATGATTTGATTTTGAGCAATACAACAACAGAGACAAGTAGAGAAATGTTTGTCTATTTGGTAAGTAAATAATTTGGTTTTCTTTCCCTCTGTAGTAGAATAAGTTACAGAATTTTTGTATTGTTCAGATAGATCTGTAAGCAAATAACACAAATGGCAATGGTAGTGGATCATCTGTAACAAAATAAGAACTCTCACTAAGGTTATCTGTTTGAATTAAACAGACATTTTATTTGGATTCATGAAATTATTGAGCATCACTGAAGTTTTGTTTAAGAAAATTGTTATGGACTAAGCCAACGCAGCAATACAACACTCAACAGTTTTAATTTACAGCAGGCTTGTAATCCTGCACTTCTCATTGGCCCGTAGACAGCGAGTCAGGATTGGTCGTTTTTGGCCATTCTTTTTTTTTTAAAAACAAATTTTATTGATTTTAAAGACAAACAAAACATAAGACATCAAAGTATAAAACCTCCTTTCTCAAAAATTACTTATAAGTTTTAACAAAGCAAATAAGGCATTATTTTTTAAAGCATAGTTCCACATTATCACATTTCCATTTAAACACATATATATCTTTTCCAATTTTCACTTTTATCCAATTATATTTCATTCTATCAAGGTTTTATTAATTCTCCATCAAGCATAAGCACACAAAATACAGAACATAAAACAAAACATAAAAAGATAATACCTTCTTAATTATTATTTATACATGTCTTTTCCAAATTTCTCTCCTTTTAGTTTTATTCCTCCAAGGTTTTATTAATTCACAATCAAAGCATAGCTAACCAAAACACAAAACATAAAACTTCTTTTGAAAAGTGGCTTATCCCCGGGTTACATCTTTTTTGACAGACCTAAATCAAGTTCTTGCTCACCTTATATACCATTCATATCTTATTAACCATTCTATATTTTCTATATAACTTCTCCCTTCTTTTCACTCTCTTAGTTATATTTTGTTTATTTCATCTTATTTCAGAATCATATTTGTATCTTTTATCTGTTCTTTTCCAATCATCTATTTATCTCTTCTCTTTAGCAAAAGAATTTCCCCTGTAATCACTTTTAAAGTGTGACGCCTTTCCCTAAAATAACACTTAAAATAATACATAATTTCTATCCTGATTCTGCTTAGTATATTCTACATATTGCATTTTGAAAAGAAAAAGAATAATAAACTTATAATATAATTAAATATATAATTTCCATTCTAATTCTATTCATAGTATAACTAAACATTAATCATTTTACACATTCTCTTTGATATTTTATTAAATATTGAAATCTATCATTATAAAACATTTTAATATTTTATTAAATCTTATAATATTCCAATAGACTATTTCAAATGCAAATACTACAATACTATCTTATGTACTCTTACAGAATCTTTCTTAAATTATACATCCTTTATTCTTTATCTCTAAAAAAAATATCTTGTTCCAGACCGCGGCTTTTTTTCCCTTTTTCCCTCCCTTTCTTCTCCAGTCTGATCTTTTTGCCCCGTTCTCCTAATCTCCCCCTTTTTAGCTTCCCTTCTCTGTTGTAATTCTCTTTTCAATTGGTTTCTAACATTGTACCTTTTTTTCACCTTATTTTTCTTTTTCTTGGTTATTTTATTAAATCTTAAATTCTCATTTTTCCTTCCTCTCTTCTTATTTTCTTTCTTAATCAAAATTTTTTGTCCATTAAAAATGGCTTCCTTTTCTTCTCCTTCTCCTTCTTCATCAAGTATTTGCTTGTACATAGAAACTGCCATTTCTAAAAAGTGGAAGGCAGCTCCCAATGAATTCTTGCCATTTGATTCTCTTTCTTTTAATTTTTCATATTCCATTTTTAGTTGATCCAGAGATGGTGCCATTGTAAATTTTTTAAAAACAACCCAGATATTTTTAGTCTTAAGGTAATTTGCAAATGTCAAAGTTATCAAACAGTCCAAACAGCCAGAAATTATTTCCTCTTCTTCTCTTTGCAACTTTTCCTCCTGGGGCAAAATCCCAAATATATTTTAAAGCCGTATTACAATTAATTGTTGGTCTTATAATCTTCAAAGTGTCTCCTCCAACCAGTTTTAATTTTTTTTTTTTTTTAGTCCTCTCCTTTCCACTTATAACAATGAGCTTGTTTTTACCTTAAAGCAGCAGGTTTTTCAGTGCTCATTTGCTTTCTCCGTAAGGAAGGGGAGTGAACTTTCCTTTCAGCACTTTCGCCATTTTAACAACTTTTTTTGGAAACAAATGTATCAATCCAAAAGTCAGGTTTCCAGGGTGTTTAAAAGTATCTTAATGACCCGGTTCAGCCAAGAAAACTTCTCCTTCTGATTCTTCCTCCTGCACAACTCTTATCCGGTTGAAGATTCCTTTGAGGCTGCCATTTCTGACAGCCGCTCCACCACCTCAGGAAAAAGGAGTCTAGCTGGCTGGGGAAAGGGGGTGCGATATCCCCAGACCCCTGCCCGGATCTCTTCTGTCTTCCGCTGCTTCTTCGGGGCAGCGACAACCCCCAAATCCAATTGGATCGGGGGTACCTCAGCGGCGAGCGCAGCAGGGACCCACAGAGAAGCGGATTCCTGCCGCTGCCGAAGCCTTACAACCGGAACTCACATTTTTGGCCATTCTGATTGGCTGTTAACGGGGCCCCCTGATTGGACACTTGTGAAAGTGGCAAATTCAGTTCATTGGTTGTTTTGACAGTAGCCAGCTCTATAAAAGAGTTGCTGCTGCCCAAGTATGTTGCTCTGTTCTTTCTTGATAATAAAGAGTTGAAGTCACCATTCGATGTCTCGTCTCCGTTCCTTGCGCCCATGCCCAGGACTTAACAAAAATCTTCCTACTTTAATTTTAATTTTTATAAGCATTTTATAGTTATTTTTAGATTTTTATCAATATTTTCCAATTTAAGATCTTGTTAGCTAGGAATTAATACTAGGCAGGAGATTAGCAAGACCATATTTGAAACGCAAGAACTGCTGTGTGGTGGGGTTGAGCTCTCAGCCTTCACTGCAGCTCCTGCTGGAGACTTGAAAGGAGCTCCCACTGGGCATCCCCACAGCAATGTTGATGTCATTGGCTAATCCTTTCAACCCAGAAGTGCCTCATACTTGTGACTTGAGTGCAAAAATAATAATAATCTAAGAATTCTGCGAACAGCAGCTGTAATATAATCAGAAGGCAATAGCAACCTTTCGTATGCAGTTCCCCAGAATAAAGCTGATTTTTAGTTGAAAGAAATCTGTACTATGTTTCTTTGAGATAACTATTTTCTTGCACAATACTAGTAATTGAGAAGGAGAATAAAAACTTTTCAGCTGTTTGTAAGTTAACTGAGATGATAAACAAATCTCTTATATTAAGGCCAATAATATGGATTTTTTGTATAAATATCCAATTGTTTTTTGTCATTTTCTGTACCCCTCATTTAGCAAAAGTGGCTAAAGCATTGCTATTCCTTATCAAAATTAGAGAGGTTGATAAAAAAAAAGTAGGCGTATTCATTAAAAACTTAACTTTTTAAAAAAAAATTCTCCAAATTTGGTCAGTTTCTAAAAATATTTAGTGAGCATGAACTATCGAGAGTTTCGATACTGATAATTTCTGACCAAATGATGGGATTCCTATTATCTATAGAAAATTGGGTTTCTTGAGGCATTCAGTAATACCTATTTAAATAAAATATAAAGTAAATTGATTGCAACTTCTCTTGAAATATATCTTTAAAAATTATCTCATACCAATCCAGTAACGAAATTTTAAAAAAATCTGGGTAAAACATGTAAAAATTAGGTGACTGGAAACAATTCATACGTCATAATTTTTAAACTTGCAAATAAAAGAGCTAAGTTTTCAGAGACTAACTCTGTTTTAAAGCAAATAAATGCAAACTATAACATATATTATTATCCATTATATATTACTGAGTTATATAACTGTTGCAACTGTCAAAAACTTACTTTTATTTGAAAGAGATCATATGTAACCCTGTCACACTAAATTATTCAAATCTGAAAATGTTGAAGTCATACTAGTGGTATAAAAGTAAAACATTTGGGGAACCTGTTCCTTTTTATGGCTGATAACTGCATAAATTGAGGCATCTTTAATAGAGATCATAATTACATTAGAGTTTAATTTACAGTGTTGCGTGTCAATTAAAAAGGCCATTTGCAAATGAAATAGAATAAAAGCACAATTGGTTAATATCCAACCTGAATAAAATTATACAACTCTAGATTAATGAGTGATTTAAAATATCTGAGAAAAGGTTGTGTAGCAAATGAGCGAAGTGTTAAATCACATAATATCATACAAAAATTGGAGAAATGCCATTTACTAATTGCATGATACAATTTTATAGAAACTTCCAATTAATTAAAAAATTAATGCAATATTTAGAACGAATATATTTTATAATTTAACTAAATGCCTACTGTGTTACATGCATTGAAATATTATGTCTTATTGCTCATATTAAGAGGTGGACTGCTGTCGGTTCGCACCAGTTCTGGCAGATCAATGGTTAAAATTAGTTTGGTGAACCAGCAAATCCACCACTGGCTGGCCCAGCCCCACTTGTTTTCAGCTTGGTTTTTGGGCTGTTTTCAAGCCATTTTTGGACCATTTTCAGTCTGTTTTTCAGGACAGTTTTGGCCATTTGGGGGGCAGACACAGCTTAAAAATGCCCCCCAAAGATGCATAAAATAGCCCCCAAAAGCCTGGTTTTGGGGCTGTTTTCCAGCTATTTTGGCGACATTTTTTGAGCTATTTTCAGGCTGTTTTCTGGGTCAAACATGTCCTGAAAACGGTCTGAAAAATGGCCTGTTTTGGGGGCATTTCTTGTTGTTTGGGTCATTTTTAGACCATTTTCCAGGCCAAAAATGGCCTAAATGGCCCCAAAATGACCTGAAAACAGCCCCAAAATGACCTCTAAAATGGCCGCAAAACACCCTGAAAATGGACAGAGTGGGGCCAGCCAGTGGTGGGATTAGCCCCACCTGGCTGAATCTACCTGTTCCTTTGAGGTGAGTGGCGGGGCTGGGTGTGATGAGTGACATCAACCTCCCCCCAGTCACATGCCCAACTGGTCACACCTATTCACCCAGAGAACTGGTTCTTAAAAAATTGGCAGCCCACCACTGCTCATATTGTATTGTCAAATATGTATCATCACATAATATTGTAATAGATTGTAATCATGTTCATAGATTTTCAGAATTAACTGTTTTTAAGTATTGGCTGATATTTTTGATTTTTTTTGGAATTGGACTCTTGAATGACAATTGCACATATTCCTTTCAGCCAACCACTATGATTAAGCAATTAAACTGCAAAGCAGAACCACAGTTACTGTATATTGCTTTTATTTTAAAATTGTCTAAATAGAATTTAGATAACTACAGATTAAATATATTAAAAGTAGTTATAGAGACTGATTTTTTTCCATGCTTCTACAGATGAATACTGTTTTATAGAACATTTATTCTTTGGAATGTTTTCTGGAATTGTTATTACAGACTTTGGTGTGTTGATTTGGAATTATATGTGACCTATGTGCTTATCTCTATCCTATCATATTTTTTGTAATAACAACCCACATATAATGATACTTTTCTCATTGATTGTCTGTACAGATGAAAAATCTTACAAATTTAATTGAAGCAACGATGAAACTTCTTAACTACTTGTCACATGGAGTTCTAATTCTATTCCAATGCACTGCACTCATACAGCTTTCCAAGATTTCAAAAGCAATGAATTCATACTTCTCACTATCATTTTACTTTGACACCTTTTCCATCACATTCAGCATCTGTTGAATAATATGAAATTGGACTTGGAAGGGGAAGGGAAGAAGCTGTCTGCAGTGTTCACAGCTGGCACTCTAGTGCTGTGGTGCCTTGTCATCACCTGCCTACACTCAGTTAATAAGCATCTGTTTTTATCTTCACTGTCTCCCTCCCAACCTACAAACAACTTCTTTTTTTTTTCTTTTTCATCTTCTGGTTCAGACTTACAACAGGAACTGCTATATTTGATTGTTACTTTTTTAAGACAGCAAGTTATTTCATTGTTTATGCAAAATATTAAGTTTAAAATAAACTCCGGGAAAAGAAGAAAATGGTTTTAAAAATAATGTCTGGCATTAAAAATAATGTCTGGCATTATATAATAAACCAAATGTTTTCAACTTAAAATCATTTTTTTTAGAGGATAGGAAACTGAAACTTTCAAATTTGTCACTTACAAATCTGGTTCAAATTTTAAAGACTGAACTATTTAATTTGAAGGATCTGGACATAGATATATAATACATATTCTGCTTGTTGTATTCCTACAATTTTTTAACATTCTTTCTCTCAACATCTAAGAGAAGCATTATTGATTTTCTTTTTCCTTACAAAATCCTGTGAGGTTAGACCAAGGATGCTTCTAACCTAGTTAGTATAGTAGAAATTTGACATCTTCTCTCTCTCTTTTTTGCTGTAGCACCATAACTTCAGTCTGGTTCAATCAAATTAAATTAAATATTACAGGCTTAATTTTTATTGACTGATCAAGCAAATACAGTTGTTTAATTACATTAAACATACATCTTTTTTTGCCTCTGTTTGGATTCCTAACTGTATATAGCAACAAGCATGAGTTTCAAATGTTCTGATTTCAGTTTTAAAAATATGAATTTGTGCTGTAAAGTTTAGTAGCTTTTAAATCCCTAAAGCTGCAATTAATTAAGACAGAACATAAATGCTTATTTTGCATAGATCTTCCTCCAAATATTTGTATGTTATTGTTTTTGTTGTTAGTGTATATATACTCTTGGGATTAAAATACAGAAATTAAAAGAAATTTTGCTCATATAATCGGGTTTTGTGTAAATATAAACATTGCATCTAAATTAAAAAGTGATACAAATATATGGGCAAAAGATGTCATATTAAAATGTAAGGCGATACTTGATTTTAAGAGATATACCTTATACCCCATAGTTTTGTTTCCCTGTCAGTATAGCTCCTATGCCCTAGGCTTGTTGTTTGTGAAAAAATTATAGTTTAGGATTCCATTAAATGAAATTATTTTACATTGTGTCATTGTATAATTGTTCATCAGTCACAATATATACAACAGAAAGAATTACATTACTAAGCCATCATACACAATCGTATCTTGCTCCATGATAATGATGCAGCATATAGAAGGGGTGTTGATGCTTACCTGTTGCGCCCATTCTCTGTGAGCTGTGAAGAGCATCCAGGTATGGGACATACCATAGCTTGCATGTTCTGCAGGAGGGTCTCTATCTGGTTGGAGTCCCTTTTTTACGTGTGGACCCTTTGTAATATTTGTCTGCCGAAGGCTGCTTCAGTGGAAGCAAAAACGTCCAGTTTATAATGCCTAATGAAAGGCGACGGTAAAACCCATGTTGCCGCCGTACAGATCTCATCAGTTGACGCTTGAGTAGCCCAATTTTGGTGATTTTGCAGCACTCCTAGTTGCTATAATACCTGTAGCACTCCTAGTTGCTATAATACCTGTAGATGTGGGCAATGACTGTCTTGTAAGTCTTTGCAATTGTGGCTTGGAGCCACTTGCCAACTGTTGATGATGTGACTTTAATTCCTTGAGTAGCAGGTTGAAAGGAGACAAAGAGCGCCTCCATCTTCCTAAAAGAGGCAGTCCTGTCTCTGTAGATTTGGAGGGCACATCGTACATCTAACAGATGCCATTGTCGCTCTAGAACGTGAGATGGTCTAGGACAGAAGTTGAGGAGTATCAACTCCTATGGAAGGCCAGATTAACTTTGGGAATGAAGGTTGGATCTAAGTGAAAGACAACTTTGTCTGAATGGAAAATGCAGAGATCTTGTCTCACTGACAGGGCAGCTAGGTCAGAAATTCATCTTGCAGATGTTATCTCTATTAAGAACACCACCTTGTATGTTAGTAAGTGGAGACTTGTGATTCTGAAAGGCTCAAAAGGTGAGAACCTTGTTTAGATCCCAGGTGGGGTATCTGTGGACCACAGATTATGGAGAAAGCTGCGTATTCCTGGGTGATGAGTGAGGAATTGTAGGTCACCACAGGGAATGACTGATGCTAAAGCTGCCACCTGTCTGCGCAAGGTGTTTGGTGAGAGTCCTTTGTCCAAATCTTCCTGGAGAAAGTCCAGTACTTGTGCCACTGATGGAGAAGTGGGGTCTATTTTCACCTTGTCACATTACCTGCAGAAGATGTTCTAGGTAGCATTGTATATATGGTTTGTGGAAGGATGTCTGGCTGCTTGGATCATAAAGATGACTTTATTGGAGTTCTTCTTGCCTTTCAAATGTCTCCGCTCAAGCACCATATGGCTAGGTGCAGCCATTGTTGGTCCGGATGTTGAATTGGACCCTGTTTGAGCGAGATTCTGTCCAGCGGAATTCTCCATTAGTTTGTGAACGATAGATCTCTGAGATCCGTGAACCATGGACATCTGGGCCAGTATGGTGCCACCAACAATAGTTCTGCTTTCTCCTTGAGAAGTTTCCTGACCACCTTGGGAATCAGCAGTAGGGGAAGTAAAGCATACAAGAGACTTCGAGGCCAGCGACAGCACAGAGCGTTGAACTCCCTCCGCTCCTTTTGTTGGAAATCTGGAAATGAACCTTGGGAGTTGTGCGTTGAAAGGCGAGGCAAAGAGGTCCAGGATCAGTTGAACAAAACAATGTGATATCTCCTGGAATAGTCTCGGGTGCAGGCACCACTCTGAATGATCAACAGTGGCCCTGCTCAACCAGTCTGCCTGGATATTGAACTGTCCCGAGATATGTTCCACTTTGATGGAGATTAAGTTCCTCTCTGCCCAGCATCTCAGTCTCTCTGTCTCTCTCATTAGCGATCTTGAATGGGTGCCCCCCTGCCTGTTTATGTGGGCCTTTGTTGCCATGTTGTCAGTCAGGATGAAGACATGTTGTCCTAGAACAGTGGTAGAAATTTACGGAAGGCCAGATGGACTGCCCTCAATTCCAGCCAGTTTAAGCTGCAAGCTTGTTCTGTTGTAGACCAGCGACACTGAGCTACTGACAGTGCACCCCCCCCCCCATCCAATAGACTTGCATCTATTGTGATAGTCTGAGGTTCCTTGAAAAAGCAGCTTTTGTTGATATTTGTTGTGGTCCACTAGTGAAGCGATAAAAGGACCTTTGATGGAACTGTGATCTTGGACATGACATTGCTCCTTCCTGGGTGCAGAAGGCTGAGCAAAAATTGGAGTCGCTAAGGAAGAGCCTCAGGGAGGAGTGTCCTAAGAAATCAGCTCAGCCTATTGAACAAGAGACAGAAGCACCTCCCATACCTGGATGGTTTGAAGAGCTCATCTGGAGAACTATATTATTACATTTGTGCTATTTGACCATTGATATGTGTGATTTTCTGGGGCAGTGACTGCCCACATTACTCCAGTGCCTGGCTGCAAAGTATCATTCTTCAGCTTAACTGATATCCCTGGAGGCAATAGTAGGTTCATTTTAGTGTGTCTTTAGATTCTCTTATAGAAAGATTATCAAACATATCCAGTGTATGTTCATAGCATTAGAAACCAAACAAGAATAACAGGCAAAGATAAACAAAGCAGTACAAATTGTCAAAAGAACAGAAACTCTGAATGCAAAAGTCATGTACAGATAGTGCATTCAAAATTTAAAAAAATATTCAAAAACAGCAGATACTGTACATCAAGGTTGCAAGGCAGGGAAAAATACAAAGAAAAATTACTGTGCATTTTCAGTTGTACTACAAAGCATATAGTAATTAACTGGTTCTGTGAGTGAGGTGATAAAGATGGTACACCTGGCAGAGGCAAGGCGGATATGGAGGCCAAATTAAAAGCAGTAGAAGGGTGGTAAATTTAGAATGTAAAGACTTCCTCAAGATAAGTTTGTCCCATAGTGATGACTCAGACAACTTCCCTGTAGTTTTCTTGGCCCAAATATAGACTGTTTTGCCATTATTTTCTTCTGAATGGTTTTATTTCTTAACTTCACAGCAACTTACAGCCCTAGCCTAGTGAAAGAAAAACTAGTCTTGAAAAATAAGGTGTGGCAGTGGGTATTTGGAAGGTAAAGTCTCAGAAAACAATCAAGTACAGTATGAATAAAACTGGACTGGTGAAAAGTTTAAGAAAGAGTTAAAATGCAGAAACGTGCAATTCATAAACAGCTTTTTGAAAGAGCGTTCCAAATGTAACCACCATCTTTTTGTAAGCATATCAAAGTCAAGATATATTATGTACAAGCAATTAACTACAGGTTTATTAAAGACTTTTGGAAATCTACCCAAACTTTTTTTTTCTCAATTAATTGGCCTTTGTGGAATCAGCTTGCTGGAAGAGATGGCAAACTGACGGATCAATTAAGCAGTCAGAGATGGAGAGGCCTGGTGCATATATGCAACATTTTCTCTTCCCCAGAAAACAGGAGAGGCAAAAGCATTGAAGATTTGTCAAAAAGAGTGGTTGTGATGGAAATAATTTCTACTAATCCAATATTTATTGCTGAAATGTAATTAGGAAGGGCTGTTTTTTAATCTATATATAGGTGTATTTAAAAAAACAACATCAGTTTATGAAGGACAGTTCAAAATATTTCAAATAGTCAGTCCTGTTTTGCAGTGTACAACTCTCCTACAGTTGAAAATAAATGATGCAGATTTTTTTTTACCACCGTTTCCTTACATTTCTCTCAAGTGTTGGGCACAGACTGGCTGCACACTCCTAATTCAGATGTTCACTGAGATCAAAGAACAATTTCTTTTCCAGTGTCAATAGCATCATTTGTAGACATCCCACTCTTCTTTTTCCCTCTCGTTCAAACACCCTCACAGCTGTTTGAATTCCCTTCCCTTCCAGAAATAAAGTAGGCAGGCTTTACTGGTGTTTGTGGGGGAGGAGGAAGCAACTACTTTGTCTCCTCAGATGGCATGTGACTGTACCATCAATGTAAAGCAGGGACAGTTCAAAATATTTTAAATTAAAAAAAAAATTCAAAAGAAATTAAATACACTTAGCTTCTTCTACCAGTTAATGCTTTCTATTTAATAGTTGATATCAGCCTTACCAAGGATACTGGCCAAGAAACAGGGACATATAAGTTAATTCTACTTTATTATGAAATTTTACTTTGTAATGCTAATTCTACTTCGTTGTAAATTAGATAAGAAGAATTTTACAACTCTGAAAGTATAATTCTCCTACTAGCATCTGTATTGCTTCTTAGCTTAGGGGTGGTCCCTCCTAAGCCTATTTCACTGTACTCCCACTGAGAGCCTACTGAACCTCTATGCAGCTTCAGGCTATGCTCCTTTTTATCTGACCATTCCCTAGGCAGCATCTCTTTACCTAATGTCCCAAGTTGATTCCCACCTATTATTACAGTTGACTATGAGTAAATTCTATTGATTTTAAGAGAAAAGTGAAAAACAAAATTGAGATATTTAAACCATGGAATGTAACCTTATTTTTATCCAGAAAGTTTTTTTTTTGTTGTTGTTTTGTTTTTAAGAGACATAGGGTACTATCTTTTAGTTGAGACCTAGGCCTCCTGCTTCTTGGCCAGTCTTTTTGGTAAGGTGTGAGGTCTTCTTAATTGTCTGAGGAACAACCTGCCAAGTACTTGGGAGGAAAACCTGCAAAATTTCCTGGAGGAAAGGAAACAAGGCTCCGCATCAATTCTAACACTTGTTTGCTAAATGGCTTGTAGATCTAACTGTCTCAGAGGTCAGTGCTTTACTGATCCACATCTTGGCTTTCTGTTCTGGAGCTCCACAGCAATACCATAAACAAATGTCTCTCCTTCTCTATTTTCCTGCTGAGTACAGGGATCTGATTACTGCTTCCATTTGCAGGCGATCTCAATGACCAGAGTTCAATAAGGCCAAAGGAAGGTGGATATAATGGCAGAGAAAGACCATAAATCCTCCTCCCCTTATTACATTTGCTGTATCTCATATTCTCCAATCACCCATTAATGATTGTGTAATATTAGAACACTTCTACATTCTTTTGAATGCCTTGTCTGACTAATTCACCTGTCAGTTCATCAGTAAATCCTTCCTGAAACTGCTCAATAAAAGCAAGATAATTTCATCCTTCAATCATGGCATAAAATGGGAAATCCAACATTACAGAAACAGCATTTTCCTTGCTTTGGATTGCAAATCTTCCAATGTGTTGTTGGTCCCATGAGATATTAAAAAAACCCCTAATATTAATGATTCAAAATAATTCTATGAATTCTGGTAATTATCCAGCAATGGATCATTGATCTTATTGAAAGCCATCAAAGTCATTTGCCTTTCTTCAGCAAAATGAAGACCTTCTAGAGCATCTATATGAAATTCTGCTACTCAATTCTTCCCTAAATTATTCTTATTCAATCAGAATTTAGTCCTGGACACCCTCAGATCTTTCCTGCAAACTTCATGAGAACAAATAGGCTGCAAGCCTTGCCACAATTACTGGGTTATTTGAACTATAGCATATTTATTACATGTATATCCACTTGCTGTTGATCTTGTATCAATGCTTCAGCAAGGTATTCTGCAGACAACACAACACCCCAAGGATCTATTGCCAGCTTTAAGACTTAAAGACAATATTTGATGCCTCTCCTATGAAAAAGTGAGAAGTCTTTCAAGATTAATGTAATCTGAAAATCATGTCAAAAGTTCTCTTTTCCCTATCTGATATTAAACAAAAATCAAGGTGGGATTATTTTGAGCTTCTTTGTCACACTTAACTTCAGTCATTGCCTGTGTAATTTTCTTTTACAAGTCTCTTCTTAAAAGTTCTTTCATATTTTGCTCAGGGCATGGAAGATATCTTCTTACAATATATATTCTCTAAATTCCTTTATGGTATAGAAGACATCATAGTCTGATATGCCTCAGTTTTATCACACTGCACAAAGTGTCAATGCTTCTAAAGTTGGCAGGCAAAACATATTCTTCACAAGGTGGAGAAGATAGTGAAATAATGAGCTAAAGTGTAAAGTCCCCTATTGAAACAATTTTACATTGCAAAAATACTAAAGAAAATGTCAGTAAAGATGATTAAGTAATTGCACATTATATTTCATTCTATATGTTGCCTGTTTGATGTGGGTTTTTTTTAGCTATACATATAACTAATTCCCCCATGGTCTGCACCAGTTTATGCAAATATCAAGTCCCATTGTTTTAAACATATTCCTTCCTTTCATATCTTGTCTGCTTGCCAACTGAACAAGCTGCCTGGAACATAGTGTCTGATGTGGAATAACCAGATTTAGTTGCAGGAACATCTGCCTAGCTAGCCTGCTGTGTAGATAGAAGTAATTTCATATTATTATTTCTGGGTTATCATAATGCTCCCATGGTACAACAGCAGTAGGATATGGTTTATTTGTGATTTTCTTTTTGAACGTGGAAAAATAAGCAATGCAAGCAGTGAGCTTTCTTCCACTTTAATAAGACTGTGATATGCATTATAAAAAGAACACTTTTGTACTTAGAGGATAAATAGAATTTACAATAATACCCTTCAATATAAATTTTGCCAAAATTTCATATGAATGCTAATGTTTTATACTGTTAGGCAGTTAAAAAATATACAAACTCTCAACCAGCTAGGAATGGTAATGATAATGATCTAGAACAGCCTAGACATGTCTTCCTTTTCAGTTCAGAATGTAATCTTTGAAGTGTTCAGAAAAGCAGTTGTAGCATTTGCAACTCCCAAACATTGAAGAGACTAAAATGCAAGAATCAGAATACGACCACATTTAGATTTTATTTTAAGATGATATCACGTTCATTCTCAAAGAACTCAATGAAGTAATTGTGGAATGGAGGCACAACCAAATTCTGGAAGCAAGATATATAACAGATACTGGCATGAGAAATTAGCAGAATAAACAAAACGATTTGAAGATTAACAGCTTTTCCAAAAAGTTGATTAAACTATATCATGGTGTATATTGATTGTATTGTTTTTGTGTAATTTTAACTACTGTTTAGTTTTTATTATATTTGTGTGATTTGATAAATAGATGATTGTGTGTACGTTCAGCTATACAGATCAAAGTCATTTGCTTTAGTGTGTTCATTGTTTATAACTGGATTCTGCTCATAGATATTTAACCAAGGAAAAAGTGGGAGGAAGTTTTTTAATCACAATCTATTGATTTAATATATGGTAATCTGGGATTGAAGCACACATGCTATTGTTCAGTTCCTTGCTGGACATGGAAGTGGCTCTGTGGTCCTAGTCTGGAAATGCAGAATCTAGCACAATGGGGGCACTGAAAGTTCATTGTTGTGGAAACCATGAATGTTAGTCTGTGATGTCGTTCATAGGTTTTTTAAATCAGTTTTTGGTAGTGACTACTTCATAGCCAATGGAAGCTTCATAGCACAGGTGTCACCAGTGGGTTTTATCAGCAGATGCGGTTTCTAGCTCCCTTATCTGGATCTCAAGGGACATAGGTTTTCTTTCACAGTGTCTTTGTAGTGATTGCATATTCAACCTCCAGTCTGTTCCCAGTATTTTATAGAAAAATAGATCAACATGGAGAAGCCAACAATACCACAGAGAGCAGTCAGGAAGAAAAGATATTGGAAAAAGGCTCAGAAACTAGTTGGATGAGATATCATTGATTTCCTGGGCTGTGGCTTAGTCTGGGTGGGTCAATAAGGAGAAATCTGGAAGTGTGACCTTAATATCGGACTAATATAAATAGTGCCAAGTGGTATTTAAAGGACTATCCTATCCTATATATTCTCTGCTTTGATTGCTTATAGTAAATGAAGTACATTAAGTAATATCTTTGTAATTGAAACTTTCTAAAGAAGGAATCCACTCTATCCAAATCAACAATGAGATCTCTATAGAGGAGAATAGTTCTCAATAGATCCAAACATTGTCTGTAACTCTAATGTTGTTCAGAGCCGTACTTACTTTTGTGATCCTATCTTAGAGGTCTCTACCCAGCTGCCCATATTATTTCTATGAATTCAGGTGTAGTTAAGATTGCAACCCAGGCCAGAATCTCATATCACAATGATTCATTTGTCTGAATGCATTCAAATGTTTATTCAGATGAGGCCTAGATCTGCATTTGAATGGCAAGGATTCTTCTGACATGAAATGCTGCTGAAGAAACAACTTCTCCAGAGCTTCTTGGGCCAGAATAATGAAAAACTCAGGGGCATAATGTGAACAAATTAAAACAAAAGCAATCACCACTTAAATGAATTAAAATATTTCTTCCTGTTAGGGGACAATGCCAAGTCTTACAAGAATGCACAATTTACAAGGATGATTAGGGAAATTCAGCATGAACAAACTCTTGTAGGAACATAAATAGTACAAAATAATTATCTCTGTGTGGTGACAGGTCTTAGTGGACTTCTTTAAAAGGAAGTCTCCAGAGATTCTACCCAGCACTTATGAGTTTCAGTCTCATTTATATAAAAGACAAGTCCTTGTAGAGTAGAATATCCAATTTAGCATTCAAAATTGTAGTGCAACATTTATGGGTTGTAGTGTTTCATGCTTCAGTTATTTCGCTTAAGAAATTTATAACACAATTATAAGAACTATTGAAAAAATGAAGCACTTATCTACCAAATGCCTTATTATATATGAAATAATAATCTTATTAAAATAGACAGTCAGCAGTTACAATTGAGTACTGAAGTTATAATCAGTAATCATGCATTATGGTTGGGATAGTATTAGAGAAGAAGAATAAACAGACTAACAGATTTCAGGTTCTACCTAATCAATATTTGTAATGTCGGACAGAACGTATTTCTCATTCTGAAAAAACAATATGTGCATTTCTTATAGATACATTCTAAAATCCTGTATCCCTTTTGCATTTTAGTCAAGGCCAAAAAAGGCATTATTTCTGTAACTCTGCACTTACATCCCATGCTGAGGTCTGTGTTAGATTGTATGATCCAAATTTTCTTTTTTACTTCAGAGTACCAATGAGTACTAATAATTTCACTGTTGAATATGTTATGGACTAAGCCAACGCAACGATACAACCGAAACAGCATTACTTTACAGCAGGCTTGTAATCCTGCACTTCTCATTGGCCTGCAAATAGCGAGTCATGATTGGTCGTTTTTGCCCAGTCTGATTGGCTGCTAACGGGGCCCCCGGATTGGATGCTTGTGAAAGCGGTAAACTCAAATCATTGGTTGTTTTGACAGCAGCCAGCTCTAGAAAAGAGCTGCTGCTGCCCAAGTATTTTCTCTGTTCATATTTTACAATAAAGAGTTGAAGTCACCGTTCGATGTTTCGTTTCTGTTCCTTGCGCCCATGCTCAGGACTTAACACTGGTGACGAAGGTGGGATGCGGAGACAATAGAGCTGAATAAGTGCACATCGAACAAGACAGAGCACGTGGCTGAAGAGCGCATGCAACAAATGGCAAGATGACCAGCGGCGCTATACCACCCACTGCATTCGACCCAGCAATCGAAGACTGGGACTCGTATATAGATTGTTTCCAGATGTTCCTGGAGATCAACAATTTCAAAGATGCTACTCCTGGCAAGAAACGAGTGGTGTTCCTGACTCATTGCGGCCCCGCCGTTTTCAAAATGGCTAAAGCACTGGCAAAACCGGCGGAAGTGAAGACCATGGATTGGGATACCCTCGCCCCAATCCTCCGGGCCCATTACGCACCCGCAGTACCTACACTGATACGAAGACATGAATTTTACCAGAGGGACCAATGGAAGGACGAGAGCGTTGGAAATTTTGTAGCTGACCTCCAGAACCTAGGAGGCCTTTGTGGTTTTGCAAACTTAGAGGAAGCCCTAAGAGACCGCATAGTTTTGGGATTAAATGCACCACACGCGCAGAGTAAACTGATGGCGAAAGACGACATCAGCCTTACAGATGTCATCACCGACGCTACTGCCACAGAAGCAACCAGGAAGTCAGCCGCTTGAATGCGCCGAGTGAACGCACCGCCTTGCCAACTCGTTTACGATAGCCCACTTGCCACTGAGAAGTACACTACCCCCACCCACTACGAAGACCTCGAGTCATCCTCAGACAGTGAGGAAGAGGAAGTCAACTGGCTCTGCTCAGAATGAGAGCAAAGGAACCAGAGACATCCACACCAATGTGCTGGTTGCGGGGCAAACCACCCGCGATCGGACTGCAAATTCCTCGACGCACTCTGCTGTACTTGCGGAAAAAGAGGCCACATTGCAAAAGTCTGCAGAAGTAAGTGAGAGTCCAATCCCAGCCGAAGGGAGAACAACCTCCGTCAGGAGACAGGCAAACCTCCTGAGAACCAGGACCGTCTGAACCACCAATGGAACAACCACTACTACTACAGAAATCAAGCACCTGCCTCTTCAACGAAACGAGAAGAGGCCCACCAAACCATTATTATCGGCCAAGCTTCATCGTTCGACACAAGAAAGATCTGCGTAAAGGTTACTATTGAGAATTGACCATGCGTGATGGAAGTCGATTCAGGATCATCCCTATCGATGGTATCCTGGAAAACCCTCAAACAGCTGATCCCTGCCATCTGCCGCCAGGACCTCAGCACGCAACGAATCATCCTGAAAGACTTCCAGGGAAACAGAATTCCAGTTGTCGGTTCCAGCCATGTCCAAGTATCCTTCAAGGACCACACAGCGACGCTTCCCCTGACTATCGTCGATCGTGACCGACCCAGTTTGTTAGGGTTACAGTAGTTCGCCCCACTCGGGATTGAACTAGCCGGCATACACCAAACCAGAAGCGACGACTGGAAAGAGGCCCTCATCCAGGAATTCCAGGACGTATTCACAGGAACATTAGGCAAGTACAAGGGGACCCCTATATCATTTAATCTCAACCCCGATGTAGCTCCCATTCGGCTTAAGCCTCATCAGGTGCCTTTTATCCTAAAGCCGAAAATCGACGAGCAGCTAGATAAACTGATTGCCCAGGGCGTATTGGAACCAATTGACCATGCCCGCTGGGAAACTCCAATAGTAACACCCATGAAGCCAGATGGTTCGTTAAGAATTTGTGGGGATTACCGGGCCACCCTAAATCATGCTCTTCAACACAGCGCTTACCCAGTACTGGTGGTTCAACACTTTCTCCATTCCCTGGGTGGTGGAAAAATATTCGCGAAATTGGACTTAGCTCAGCATACCAGCAACTACCTATAGACGTGACAACTGCAGAAGCCCAGACAATAGTTACACGTAGAGGCGCCTTCAAGTGCAATAGACTCCAATTCGGAGTAAGCGTGGTGCCTGGCATATTCCAAAGTTTAATGGAGAGACTATTACAAGGCATAAAAGGCGCCGTGCCTTATTTTGACGACGTCCTAATAGCTGCCCCCACTAAAGAAGTATTAGTACAACAACTCAGAAAAGTTCTTCAGAAATTTAAAGACGCTGGTCTGAAGGTAAAAAGGGACAAGTGTCAACTTTGTACAGAGAAAGTGGTGTTCCTGGAATATCTTCTCGACAGACAGGGAATCCACCCTACCGAAAAAAACTAACCGCAATCAAAAACGCCCCGAGACCTAGGAATAAGACAGACCTCCAAGCCTTCCTGGGACTCATTAACTTTTATAAAATCTTCTTGCCCCATAAGGCGACCGTAGCCGAGCCCCTACATAGACTTCTCGACAGAAAGGCTTCCTGGTTCTGGGGACGGCGTGAAGAGAGGGCATTCCAAGAGGTAAAAGACCTCTTAACTTCTGGTTCTGTATTAATGCCATACAACAAAACTCTACCTTTGACGGTTACCTGTGATGCCTCACCATTTGGAATGGGAGCCATTTTAAGCCATGTCCTACCAAATGGGAATGAGGCACCTATTGCGTTCTTTTCGAGAACTTTGTCTAAAACCGAAATGGAACTATAGTCAACTTGATAAAGAGGCTCTCGCTATTGTATCCGCAATTAAATGTTTCCATGAATATGTGTACGGGAGACCCATTACCATAATTACAGACCACAAGCTGTTACTTGGTATTTTGGCGGGAAACAAACCAACTCCCCACATCTTATCACCAAGAATGACACGTTGGTCGGAATATTTAGCCGCCTACGATTACCAATTGCAACACCGCCCGGGAAAAACCATTCCCCACGCTGATGCTTTGAGCTGCTCTCTACTACCAGACATCATAGATGACCCAGCTCCAACCTTAGCCGTATTGCAAATCGAAACCCTCAAATCGCCGCCACTGACCACTCGAGACATTGCCTTAGAAACAAAAAAGGACCCTGTTTTGGCACGAGTCCTCAGCTGGGTAGAATGGGGTTGGCTGGTCAGCGCAACCAATGACACGTTCAAGTCATTTAGGAATCGTCAAACAGAGCTATTATCCCAGAAAGGCTGCATAGTGTGGGGAGACAGAGTCATAGTCCCGGAGAAATTGCAATATAGGGTATTGAAAATGTTGCACGATGGACATCCAGGCATCGTGTGGATGAAGGCATTGGCCAGGAGTTACACATGGTGGCCTGGCTTAAACAAACAGATAAAGACCTGGGTAGCAAAATGCATCAAATGCCAGGAGACTCGCTCCACTCCTCCCAAAACTCCCCCAACTCAGTGGGAAACGCCTCAAGGTCCTTGGTCCAGTATCCACATCGATTTTGTGGGACCCACAAGAGGACACACTTTCCTCCTAACAGTGGATGCCTATTCAAACTGGCTCAAAGTCCACAAGATGAAAAGCACCACCACAGAGGCAGTCACTAAAAAGCTGAACAAGCTATTCCCTACCCACAGGTTTCTGGATGTCCTGGTCTCCGATAATGGCCCCCAATTCACTGCCCTGACATTTGAACAGTACCTGGCAGATCGGGGCATCCGCCATGCCTTAACATCGCCAGCTCACCCTGCGGCCAATGGTAGGGCTGAGCAAATGGTTCAATTTGTAAAACAGACCTTGCACAAAATGGACCACGGCGACATTGACGACAAAATAAACCGGATGCTTCTCCTTCAGCACATAACGCCAAACAGTACCATGAACAAAACCCCAGCTGAACTCCTGATGGGCCGGAAACTTCGCTCGCATCTCGATCGCCTTTAAACACTGTTAAAATTAGTTAAAAGACTCTCTTGCTAGATCCCACCAGTCAGAATTCTTTAACTGATGGGGCAAGCAGCATGTCTTTCCTGCCTGAGTGGATGGGCCAGCCTGCTATAATGGCCATGTGCATACTGTACTTTTATTTTTATTTATTGTTGGATGTATATCCCAATTTTATTTGCACAACACAAGGTAATATACCAAACTACACGCCGGAACAAACCCCGAGATCCACCAGCAAGTGTCGGGCATTCCAGGAAGGTGACCTCATGTTTGTGAAAAACTTCTTGGGCGACCCATTGTGGGTCCCCGCGACCATAACGCAACTTACGGGACCCCGATCCTATCACCTACAAACCGCAGATGGTAAGATGTGGAAATGCCACATAGACCAACTCCGCTCCAGATTGGCACCTAGTCCTATCTCAGCCCTGGAACCTCTAGCTGGGGGGGGGAGGGACATTGAGGAGGCCAAAGAAGAAATGATAATCGAAACCCAAATGCCTACACAACCAACCAGGGGATACTCACCATCAGAAGGAGAACCGATCCAGGGAATGGCCTCGCCGCGTGACAGCACTGCAATGGAAACAGATCCAGGGAACCTGGAAGACAGCACTGGTGTAAGCAGGGAAAGCAACCCAGGACCACAATTTTCACCAACCAACCCACCTTGCAGCCCACCGGAACCAGAACCAGGACAGAAACCGGTGGAACAGCGCAGGTCAAGCAGACAGGTGAACCAACCTGCCTATTTATGAGAATACATCACCCTGCCCCTCAAACGGAACCTAGGGGGGAGGGGTGTTATGGGCTAAGCCAACGCAGCGATACAACTGAAACAGCTTTATTTTACAGCAGGCTTGTAATCCTGCACTTCTCATTGGCCGCAAATAGCGAGTCATGATTGGTTGTTTTTGCCCAGTCTGACTGGCTGTTAACGGCCCCCCCTGATTGGACGCTTGTGAAAGCGGTAAACTCAAATCATTGGTTGTTTTGACAGCAGCCAGCTCTATAAAAGAGCTGCTGCTGCCCAAGTATTTTCTCTGTTCATATTTTACAATAAAGAGTTGAAGTCACCGTTCGATGTCTCGTCTCCGTTCCTTGCGCCCATGCTCAGGACTTAACAGAATATGTGCTGGGAAAAAGGATGTTAAATTCTTTCTTCCAAAGAAAAATAAAAGCATAGAAAATTGCATCGATTGTCCTCAGTTTACCTTAAAAAATTCACACCTTTATGGATTACTTAAGCCCACTTCTTACGTTCTCTTTTCAAGAAAGAAAGAAAGAAAGAAAGAAAGAAAGAAAGAAAGAAAGAAAGAAAGAAAGAAAGAAAGAAAGAAAGAAAGAAAGAAAGAAAGAAAGAAAGAAAGAAAGAAAGCAAATCATTTAAAATAAGCATCCTGTATTTAGTTTATTCATTAAAAAGAACTAGCATTCATCCATACATGTATTGGAATGGAAAGAATTATCTTTATTGTGGTCATTAATCAGCATGTGCATTTAAGTAGAATTTTCTTTATGTGCAGTATCATGGAAATTTTACTTCATCTTATTTTTAACATTTTTGAACGATCCATCTCCCATAGAGCGGTACTTCGGGTAGTGAACAATAAAATGTTAAAACAAAAAAATAGTATATAAAATTAAAATTTTAAAGGAGGCAACGATGGTTAAACACTGTTAACATTAGTTAAAAGACTCTCTTGCTAGATCCCACCAGTCAGAATTCTTTAACTGACGGGGCAAGCAGCATGTCTTTCCTGCCTGAGTGGATGGGCCAGCCTGCTATAATGGCCATGTGCATTCTGTACTTTTATTTTTATTTATTGTTGGATGTATATCCCAATTTTATTTGCACAACACAAGATGATATACCCTCTATTTTGTCCACAGCAACATTATGAATCTGGTATCCTTGCAATGTGCATGGATGGTGGATATCTATTAGCCCAAATTTACAACGGCCACATATTATTTCAATGTTGACATTTTTCTATCAACTTTCTACTGAGATACAGAGAGTGCAAAAAACTGTTGCTGTTATTAGATTTCAAGGAGGCAGTTTAGAAATGCAAATTGCAAAAGCCATTTTCACCAGTATTGCTTTTATTATTAAACTAAAAACTACAAGTAATTGCTTGAAGGGAAAAGTCATTTCAGTGTTTGAGGCAATATATAAGTTGTCAAATAAAGAGGGGAAGGAAGGAAAAGGGAAGGGAAGGGAAAGACAATCCAGGGACTGAAAACCAAAAAAATCATTTGCATTGCATTTGGACTCCAATTAATATGACCAATCAATAGAACCATTTTATTTGTACTGATTTATTCACCAGTTTAAAATTACCCACCTGGCTTAGTCTAAGGGAGAACTAAAAACTCATGGTCTGCTGGTTTATAGTCCATTAACTTAATAAGTTCACACACACATGATATTGTGATGGTGGTGGATGGAATGGAATTCAACTTTTCTAGAAATTAAGCAATTTAAGATAACCAGGTTATTTGCACTGGTATTTGTTACAGGATAGAAACTGAAAGATCTTGAATTCCAATCCTACCATGAGCACAAAACCAGGTGGGCAACTTTAGGCCAGTCTCTTTCTTTCAGCTATGAGTGTGGATATGCATATGTAAATATTTACAAATATAACTTTATGTTAGAGATAGGGTATCAACAAGAATTTGATGAGAATTTGAAGTAACAAGCAAAGTTAGTGGGAATATTCAGATTCACTTAAATGTGTGATTCATTTAACAACTGCCCTATTTAGTGATAGACATTTTGATCCCAAATGTGGTTGTAGATCAAGGATGCTCTGTATGAAAATTATGTATTTGGGGTGTCAAACTCGATTTCATTGATGGCCACATGAGTGCTGTGTTTGACCTTGCGGAGGAGCGTGGCTGGGGGGGGGGCATGGCCAGCTCAATGTCACTCATCAAAGCTCTGTTTTCGGCCATAATGGCTCTCTCAGGCTCCATGTTCAGCTGTGACGGCCTCCTGCAGCCCTCTGCCAGTGAAAACGGATCTCGGGAGGGCTGCATGCGGCCTTCCTGAGCTCCATTTTTGCTGGCAGAGAGTTGCAGGAGGTCATTGCAGTCCAAAACGGGGCCCAGGAGTGCTGCATGTGACTCTCCCAAGTTCCCTTTTCAGGCAGAGGCCAGTCCTTCGCTGTTTATAGGGTGGACCCATGGGTCAGATCTAAACACGCCGTGGACCGGATCTGGCCCCTGGGCCTTGAGTTTGACACCTCTGACATACATCATCTATTAGTAAAGTAATTAGTAAATAATAAAGTAATTAGTAATTAGTAAAGTATAAAGCCACCATCCTCATCTCTTTGTTTATTTCAGTAGTTTATGTGGGTTAGTGTTTTTGTGTTTCTTACATTGTCACTTTCAACGCAGCTTCTGCAACACAGATTGCCTCTATTTCCTCTAAAGAAGCAGTTGGGAGACTATATTTAGCAGAAGCTGAGAATAAAGTTATTGTTTGAGAGATGTTGTGGTGCTTGTCTCTTTTTATAACCTAGCCCAAGTTAAGGTCTCTAAGCAGAATTATGTCACTGAAGGCTACATTCAATAAAGCATATACTATTTTTATTTTGTTTATTTATTTATTAAATTTGTTTGCTGTCCATCTCACTTTGCAGTGACTCTGAGCAGCTTACAGCATTAAAAGCAATGAAATCACCAAAGATAAATATTTCTAAAGACAATAAAAATAGAATTACAATCCAAAATAAAGCTACAAAGAAAAGATGGGGAGGAAGGAAGCAGGATGTGCAAGGGAGGAGGTGGGATTGCCTCTTAATTCATCAACCACCTCCAGTGTGATAATAGCAATAGCACTTAGACTTAGAGATCACTTCACAGTACTTTACAGCCCCACTCTAAGCGATTTACAGAGTCAGTATATTCTCCCCAACAATCTGGGTCCTCATTTTACCAACCTTGGAAGAATGGAAAGTTGAGTCAATCTTGACCTGGTCAGAATTGATCGGCTGGCAATCAGAAGAATTAGACTGCAATACTGCATTCTAACCACTCCACTATCACATCTCTTAATCCCCCCTTGGGACCCAAAGCCATCTGGCAGAGCCAGGTCTTCAGACCCTTACAGAAGATCAGAAAAGTGAAAGCCAATCTCATCTCAGGAAGTAAGATGTTCCAAAGCCATTGCAAAGAAGGCTGTTCTCCTGGCCAAAATTCCCTGGCTGACGGGGCCTGCAGCATATCCCCTCTGCTGGCATTGATGGGGTGGGTCAGTCAGATTGGGGTTAGGCAATTCCTTAAGTAACCTGGACCCATGCCACGTAGACTTGTAATAACCAACACCTTGAATTGTACCCAGAAGCAAATTGGCAGCCAGTGCAGCTTGTGGGGCAGTGGTCTAATGTGGGTTACCAAAGAACTGCCCATGTTGCCACACTCTGCACCAGTTGTAGCTTCTGAATGCCTTCAGGAAAAGTCTCACGTAGATCTCATTGCACTAATCCAAATGTACGGTGAGTAAGGCTTGAGTGAATCATATTGGGGACTCATTAGAAAAGTATATGTATATGTTAGGATAATTATATTAAAATAGCACAAAAAAGAATTTTTTGAGAAAAGCTGACTTCCAAATGTATTCAAACTCCACACAAACAAAACTTGAACTTCGTATGAATCTTTTTTAAATATTCAGAGAAAATTTTCTGGAATCAAATAAAAACTGAATACAACACGGACATATATTAGTTTTAAACTATCTCTGCAGAGTTGATTTTATTGTCCTCTTAATGAAAATGGCAATATTCAGAATATTCAGAAGGATTTTTAAAATAAATATATACTGATTTTGCCTACTATAACATAAATTACATTCTATCCTTAACCGGGTTATTACTATTGCCATAAAACAAGTTTTAATAGTTGTGGGAAATCGACTCCTAACAAATAACACCTCAACATCTTTTGCATTTATTCTTTCTTAAAGTAGCAAAAACATATATAAATAAATAAATAAGATCCATTCCAGTGTATGTCTACATTACCAGCATGGTGCAGATTGGTTTTGATTAAAGTAGGTGCCAAACTATGCAAGTTGTTTTATAAAATGGAATAAAAACTCCAGGTGCTTCTGTTTTGGAAAGCTTTAAGTACATATACCAGAAAATATATTTAGCAGTCTTTAAAGAGAAATAATTTTAAAATGAATTTTATTCTGTTGTTAATAAAAGAGTGACAGATGGCCATAGTTTCATTTAAAATAATGCATCCATTTCTGTTTTGTTCTTTAACTTAAAAAAAACAGTATTTGAAAAGAAAAAAACACCAATTTTAGATGCATAAACATAATAACCTGTGAAAAAGAAGAAAATAATTAAGTCAAACATTTTGCGTACAGGAAAGCAAGTAAAAATATTCCATTGAAAAAAGCTTGATCCCTGGCATTCCTTAAGAATGCTAGTTACCGGATATTTTTCAGAGATGGTAGCAACATCTAACTGGCCATGGCTGACCTTGAAAGAGTTAAACAAACTTTGTCTTGTTTGTTTTTGGATCAAAGACTATGAGGAAATTCCTATGAAAACACTATAAAAAACAGGTATTTTTTTTGTTAGTGACACTGTTTGGGACTGGAAACCTATTGTTAAACAATGTGGTTGAATGTAGAAAAGAAGTATTTCTGGGTGGCTTTGAGCTTCCTCAGCAACAGACTGAGACCTCGTATCTGCGAGGCTTCAATCTGTGCTCGCCACTGGAGCGCCCCAAGCTGGCTGGCTTCAGGGCTAAGCCACCCCGTAGAAGTGGTGAAGAGGGGGGAGACTGCCTGAAGGGTTGAGGAGAGCCGCATCTCTCCTCCCCAGCTGGCCATTACTCCCTTTCCTAAAGGTGGTTGCAGCGGTGGTCAGAAATGGCCGCCACAAAGAAGAACTCGACCAGAAAAGAATGTGCAGGAGGAAGATAAGAGGAGAAAGTTTTGGTTGACCGGATCAAACAGCAAAATAAGGTACCCTGGAATTGAAACTATTAAAAAACAATAACATTGTTCCCTAAGAAGATTTGTAAGCTGTGAAGGAGAGAGAAAAGGGAAAAGATTTGGGGGGTTTTCTCCTTTTCCTATACTGACAGCTAAGAGACTTAAGTAAGAAATTAGAAAAAAGTCCACTTTGACATCAATAGGCATTTAATGCTGAAAATAAAAAGTCAAAGGGATAATAAAGATTTCTGGGTAATTAAAAGCTTTTGAAAACAGGAAAGGAGAGAGGAAGAATAAAAGGGCAGGATCTGGAAGGGAGGAGACTGCCTGGAATTAAAAAAGAATTTATAGCAAAATCTCAACAAGACTTCCAAAAGATACATTCTAACTGAAATATCGCAACAAAACCCCCAGGAAGAGAAAGTCGAAAAAGAAATAAGAAGATATCTGGATTACTTGATGATTTCTGGATATTTGGTTATTGTTTTGAATGACTAAAATCAATTGGGTGATTGTTTAAAACTGTTTAAAATGGCTCCACTTTTAGAAGAACTGAAAAGGGAACTTAAAAAGGTCAAAGAAGATGCACAAAAAGGGAGAGGTTCTTTTGGCTTCATATTTCAGTTTTTATAAAGGGAGATTTGGAATTATGAGAAACAACAAGAATTGTCTGCAGAACAAGAAGATTGCGACAAAGAAGAAGCCATCTTTAATGAACAAGTAATCTTAGATGGTGGGGGGGGGAGGAAAGGGGAGAAAGAGAATGGAAAGTTTAAGATTGGGAAAAACAACTCCAAAAAAAATAGAGTGAAAAATAAGTATAAAATCAGAAAGCAACAGATGAGGGATGTTGTGTCCGCGAAATGATGCCAGGAGTCGGTGACTTTAGTGCAAAGCTCTTTATTAGGGCGTTGGAACCGAACTGGCGAAAGGAAAAAAGCCCGCGGCTTTTATTCCTTTCGCCGCGGCGGCCGCGGCCAATGGCACCACTTTGAATCTCCCGCAATTCGAATGGACCAATCGCGGGAGATTCCCAGCGAGCCAATCAGCGCGGCTCGCCTGACCAATCGGAGAGCCCCGCGCTTTGGCCAATCAAAGCGCGGGAATCTCGAGAATGTTAATTAAGGACAGAACACCCCTCCCCTCTTGGTTCAGTCCTTACGTTGTGTAGTCACGTAGGTAGGTGGGGCTCCGTCTGGTCCTACTTGACCTGCGCAACTCAGTTGTAGGCTGGATCCCAGCAGGTTCGGTCGGGATCTCTGCTGCTCCTGCTGCCGTCGTGGGAACCGGCTGGTCGATCGGGCCGGTCCTTTCTCCGTAGCTCCCTCCTGGGCCTTCCGGGTTGGTTGAGCTGTGGGTTTCGCCGCTCCTGCTCAGTCTTTCCGGGTCGGTCGAGCTGGCCTGGCTGTTCCTTCCTGGCGAGGGGTCGTGATGGCTGCTTTCCGGTGAGTACTGCTGGTTTATTCTTCTTTGGTTTTGGTCCCCTGGGTATTCCCTCCCCCCTTGGTTTGTGTTGTGGGGGTTGGTTTCGCCTGTTTGTTTGCCGGTGGTTTGTTGGTTGGTAGTCCTCGACCTTAGTTGGTCGATGTGGCGTTTCCACGCTCGTCCGTCTGCTGTTTGTAGCCGGTAGGAGTGTGGGCCTGTTGCTTGTGTGATGACGGCTGGAATCCATAGTGGGTCTCCCGTCAGGTTCTTTGCGTATACGTGGTCGCCGGGTGCGAAGGTTCGTTGTTTGGTGTTTGAATCTGGGGGCCTCTCCGGGTTATACGTGGGGTGTAACCTGTCGAGTGGGGACCTTAGCTTTCTCCCCATTAATAGTTCGGCTGGGCTTTTATTGGTTGTGGTATTTGGGGTTATGTGTTGGGTGAAGAGTAGTTTGTTGATTTTCTCCTGGATCTCCCCGTGGTCTATTTTCCGGATGGTCTTTTTAGTGAATTGGACCATCCGTTCCGCCCTACCGTTCGCCGCCAGGTGCGCCGGTGCTGTCAGCACGTGGCGGATGCCCCTTTCCGATAGGAATTTTTCGAATTCCAGCGAGGTGAATTGGGGCCCGTTGTCGGAGACGACGACGTCTGGGAGGCCATGTGTTGCAAAGAGTTTGCAGAGTTCCTTGATCACAGCCTCCGTGGTTGTCGTCTTCATGTTGCTTACCTCCAGCCAGTTGGAGTAAGCGTCAACTGTTATGAGGAAGGTGTGTCCTTTTGTGGGCCCGGCGAAGTCTATATGGATCCTAGACCAAGGTCCCCTTGGGGTTTCCCACTCTAGGACGGGTGCTGTGGGTGGGCTTGGCCTAGTTTCCTGGCATCGTTGGCACCTAGCTACCCAGGCCTCTATTTGTTTGTCCATCCCTGGCCACCAAGCGTAACTTCTGGCCAGGGCTTTAGTCCTAACGATGCCAGGGTGCCCCTCGTGTAGCAGTTCCAAAACCTTCCCCTGTAGCTTTTCCGGAATGACCACCCTATCCCCCCATAGTATGCACCCTTTTAATAAAGAGAGTTCCGTTTGTCGGTTTCGGAACGTTTTGACGGACTCGTCGTTGTCCCTTTCCGGCCACCCTTTCTCCACCCAATGCAGCACCCGCGCCAGATGTTTGTCTTTATTAGTCTCTCGGGCAATGTCTGATGTGGTTATGGGCAGGTTGGGTAGAGTCTCTATGCTGAGGGTGGTCGTCGTGGGTGCTGGGTCGGTGTCGGGTTCCGGTAGCGGCGAGCGGCTTAAGGCGTCTGCATGGGAGATCGTCTTACCCGGTCTGTGTATGAGTTCGTAGTTGTAGGCTGCCAGGAACTCGGACCACCTTGTCATTCAGGGAGACAGAATGTTCGGGGTGGCCCGGTTTCCTGCAAGGATTCCCAGCAGCAGCTTGTGATCCGTTATGATGGTGAAAGTCCGGCCGTAGAGGTATTCGTGGAATCGTTTTACGGCGGCAACTATAGCCAGAGCCTCTTTGTCCAGTTGGCTATAGTTCCACTCTGGTTTGGTGAGGGTCCTTGAAAAGAATGCGATGGGTGCTTCTTTTCCGTCGGGAAGGGTATGGCTGAGGACAGCGCCGACGCCAAAGGGTGATGCGTCGCATGTGACTGCCAGAGGTAGGGTCTCGTTGAATTGTATGAGGACGGCGTCGGAGGTGAGGAGGTCCTTCGTTCTTTGGAAGGCGGCTTGCTCGCATTTCCCCCAAGTCCAGGTCGCCGCCTTGTCCAGGAGCCTATGCAAGGGCTCCGCCGCCGTCGCCTTTTGGGGTAGGAAAACATTGTAAAAGTTCAGTAACCCCAAGAACGCTTGTAGCTCAGTCTTTGACTTGGGTGTGGGGGCTTCTTTGATGGCCTTGATTTTTTGTTTGTGGGGTGAATGCCGTGAGGGTCTAGGAGGTAGCCCAGGAATTCTACTCGTTCCGTGCATAGCTGGCATTTCTCCCTCTTGACTTTTAGTCCGGTCTCTTTAAATTTAGTTAGGACCTCCCTTAGTCGACCCTCTAGTTCGGCTTGGTTGGCTGCCGACACTAGGACGTCGTCGAAGTAAGGTACCACCCCCTTGATACCTTGCAATAGTCTCTCCATTAGGCTTTGGAATATGCCCGGTGCCACGCTGACTCCGAATTGGAGTCGGTTGCATTTGAATGCCCCCCGGTGGGTGACTATGGTCTGTGCTTCTGCCGTTTCCTCGTCGACTGGCAACTGTTGGTATGCCTGGGCGAGGTCGAGCTTGGCGAAAACCTTGCCCCCTCCCAGTGAGTGCAATAGGTGTTGTACCACTGGGACGGGATAGGCGCTTTGTTGCAGCGCACCATTTAGGGTGGCCTTATAGTCCCCACAGATCCTCAATGACCCATCGGGCTTGATCGGGGTGACTATGGGGGTCTCCCACTGGGCGTGGTCTATGGGCTGCAGAACCCCTTGTTTGACGAGCTTGTCAATTTGCTCGTCTATCTTGGGTTTCAGTGCGAATGGCACCCGCCTTGGTTTCAGGCGTTTTGGGGGGACGTTAGGGTCTAGGTCGAAAGATATAAGGGGCCCTCGGTACTTGCCTAGGTTTCCATCGAAGACCTCTTGGAACTCCCGGGCCAGTTGCTGTTCCCAGCTGTCGTCGGTGACGTGGTCGACTCCCGTGAGAGCGATGTCGAGCGGGGCGAACCATTGCAGTCCCTGTAGGCTTGGGCGGTCGCGGTCAACGATTGTTAAGGGAAGTCGTTCGGTGAGCCCCTTATACGTGATTTGGAAGTGTTTGGTTCCGACTACCGGGATGCGGTTTCCCTGGTAGTCCTTTACAATGAGTCTCTGGCTGTCTACTTTCCTCCTTTGGAGGGTAGGCACCAAACGCTTTATTTCATGCCATGCAATCATGGAGAGGTAGGACCCGGAGTCCACCTCCATTTTGCATGGCTGGCCCTCGATGCCTACCTCCACATGGACCTTCTGGGCGTTGTTGGTGATGGCGTGGCCGATGGTGACCGTCTGGTGGATCTCCTCTCTCCGCCGGTTGTCGCCGCCTTGCGAGGATCGCCCGTTCCGGTCCCATCGGCTGTCCGAGGGGCGATCTCTGGTCCGGGGTGGTGTGCTTTCTCTCCTTTGGTCCTTCTGGTCCCATCGTGCCGGGCTGCGAGTTTTCTTCAGGCGGCAGACACGGGCGATGTGTCCCTTCTTGTCGCAATGCCAGCAGATCGATTCGAAAAACCGGCATTCCGACCTGGGGTGGTCGCTGCCGCAGCCGGCACAATTGGTCCTCGACTTATGACCTCGCCTGTTCCGTGGGTCGTGGCCTGTCTGGAGTCGATGGATGTCCTCCTCATCATCGGAAGTGCCCAATGCCGAGTGGAAATCGCCCTGGTGGGTGGTCGTCTCGGATTTGGGCTCGGTCGACCTCGCCGGGTTGTTGTTTCCGCTGCGGTCCCCGGTGTTCGGTCTGCGCATGCGGTCGGCGGAAGTTCGGGTTGCTTCGGCGGCTGCGGCTGCGGTGAGGGTGTCTGCTAGGCTGATGTTGCCTTTGGCCATCAGCCGGCTCTGGAGGACGGGGTCCCACAACCCGAGCATGATTCGGTCTTGCAGGGCATTGTTTAGGTTATCGAACTCGCAGAGCCTCCCTAAACGCCGCAGCTCGGCGACGAAGTCGCTGAAGCTCTCACCCGACCTCTGGTCCCGCCGGTAGAACTCGTTGCGCCGGATCAGGATGGGTACTTCTGGAGCGTAGTGCCGCCGAAGTATGGGTTCGAGGACGTCCCAGTCCATCATGGTCGCATCGGCGGGCTTGGCCAGCGCCTTGGCCATCTGGAAGATCTCGGTCCCGCAGTGGGTCAGGAAGATGGCCCGTTTCATTGGGCCGGTGGCGTCCTTCAGGCCGCTGCACTCGAGGTACATGCGGAATCAGTCGGAGAACAATTCCCAGTCCTCGGTGGCGGGGTTGAAGGGTGCGGGTGGTGCGATCTTCGCCATCTCGGTGGTTCGTCTGGCTTCCGTCGGACACGTGGTTCGGTTCAGGGTCTGGATCCCATCCTCGTCGCCAGTGTTGTGTCCGTGAAATGATGCCAGGAGTCGGTGACTTTAGTACAAAGCTCTTTATTAGGGCGTTGGAACCGAACTGGCGAAAGGAAAAAAGCCCGCGGCTTTTATTCCTTTCGCCGCGGCGGCCGCAGCCAATGGCACCACTTTGAATCTCCCGCGATTTGAATGGACCAATTGCGGGAGATTCCCAGCGAGCCAATCGGAGAGCCCCGCGCTTTGGCCAATCAAAGCGCGGGGATCTCGAATATGTTAATTAAGGACAGAACAAGGGAAATGCAGAAGAGAGAATTAGAACTAGAGAGACGAGGGGATAAAAAGGGGAGGGAGAAGATGAGAGGGAAGAAAGAAACGATAAGAAGTTATAAAGGACAGAAGCAAAATATAGAGAAACGGGGTGTATTTAGATAATGGGTGAAAACTTAATGGAAAAAGGGATTCTGCAAAGGTACATAAGATAGTATGGTTATATTGGAAGTAGAAATAATTTTAGAAAATATGAAACAATGTATGATTAAAATGTCTGACAAAATAGTTATCGTAACTCAGTGGAATGCTTGTCAATAAATAAATGTAATAAAAGGTATATTTAATGATATATAAAACATATGTGAAGAGAAATAAGGGAAAATTAATTATGGAGATTATATGTGTTTTTAAGGAAGTATGATATTAAAGAAGTGTTAAAGATGTTAAGATTTTAATGATTATTAATGATAGAACTGAACTGGAATGGAATGAGGGTTTATGATTACATATATTTACAATCTTTCTTTTTAAAAAAATATTATAGTGTGTATTATAAGAATGTGCCAATTAGAATTCGATTGGAAGTTATGTATTATATTGAAGTTATGTATTGAAAGTTATATATTATATTGAAGGTCATAAACTTAAGGTATATATTGAAGTTTAAATAAGAGTTGAATGGATGTAATTAAAAGATATAAAGGTGTCATACTCCAATTAGTAACTACAGGAGAAAACTTGTTTAATGAGAAAATATAATATGAAATTGAAACAGAACAGACAAAAGTATAAATATAATAATTTGAATTGAGATGAAATAATCAAATTAAAATTGAGAAAATCAAAAGAGGGGAAAAACTATATAGAAAATGTAAAATTGTATACGATATAGAATAGAATACAAAAAGGAGCATGAAATTGAGTTTTGTGTCTGTTACAAGAAGTTCAACCTGGGACCATGCTATTTTCAAAAAATATGTTTTACTTGTATTTTGTATGTGTGAAAACCCAAATAAAACTTTATTTTTTTAAAAAAAGATGTCTTTCTAAAGTTTTTGTCCTTCACGAGTTTTTTTAAAGGCTAGAGTTGAAGATCATAACTTGCTCCTAAGTCTGAATCATATAATCTGTATTAAATAACCTAAGTAAATAGTGTTGATCCATGCTAAGTTTGCCACTTGGGGTCTGATTCTTATTGAAAAGAAAGCCACCCCGTTTTCAAGAAATTAAAATAGCCGTACTGTACTTACTGTATTTTCAATGTCTTGGTCTGTCGTCATGGCCATTTATTGATTTTAATCATCCTGAGTGAGAACCATATACAGGTGAAACTTGAAAAATTAGAATATTGTGCAAAAGTTCATTTATTTCAGTAATGCAACTTAAAAGGTGAAACTCATATGTGAGATAGATTCATTACATGCAAAGCAAGATAGTTCAAGCCGTGATTTGTCATAATTGTGATGATTATGGCTTACAGCTCATCATTCCTTAAAAGAGGGGTGGGGAGGAATTAACATACTGGCTTTTGTTTCACTAAACACACATTGAGATAAGGGGAGGGGTTCTAAACTCCCTTATGTATCCCTGCATGCCTGAGAGACTTCAGATGCTGCTTTGAACTCCTACAGGAATTGTCTCATCTCAATAAAGAATTCCTTTGTGATACGTTTGGATACGTTTTAAGAAGTTCATTCTAGTTGAGTGAATGGGAAAAGTTCTGTAGCCTGACATCTCACAACAATCAGTTCCTAGTGCCCACCCCCTTTAAAAAAAAAAAAAAAACTCTGAAGGAATGTTCTATGATTAGAGGATGAGAAGAAGAGACATTTCTAACCAGGGTAGTGAATAACAAAATTGAATCATAAAATTTTATTAGAAAAGGAATATGCCTTGACTGAAAACTGTGAGTGAGAATTATGAGTTGATTTATTTCATCAATCGTTGCAAAAATCAACCCGAAGTTCTCGCTCAAGCCACAAATGGCCAGGCTGAAATTCTCTGGTTCAGACATATGTGAACTCTCTGGAAAAGGCTCTAATGTTGGGAAAAAAAGAAGAGAACGTCCAGGATCAAGGTGTTTATAGTGCTGATGGGAGCACCATCGCCAAGGGCTAGGTTAGGGACAGATCATTCTGGAGATGATTGCAAAGAGTCAATAATGATTGCAAAGTCTACATGATTGCAAAGAGTCGACAATGACGAATCAATCAAGAAAAGCTTTTTTTCCTGTGTTCCTAATTTATCATGACAGTGTAATTCTTAACTTTGCTTGAGTATTGGGTTTTATGAGGGACCATTTTCTCCAAATAAACTGCCTTCTCCATATGCTTAGTCCATGAAGGGATGTCCTCTCTCTCCTTTTCTCTGAAAAAGGTTCAAGAGATGAGAGCCCAGAAGCTATCTTCTGTAGACACTTCCCACATTTTTGTATTCTGGAAAGTGGTAAATACCTTTC
Organism: Hydrophis major; assembly: GCA_033807585.1. Classification (NCBI taxonomy): domain Eukaryota; kingdom Metazoa; phylum Chordata; class Lepidosauria; order Squamata; family Elapidae; genus Hydrophis; species Hydrophis major. The sequence continues at coordinate 285,160,531 of CM066329.1, forward strand.
TTTTGTACTGATTATTCAAGAATAGAGATAGTTTGTTTTTCAGATCTGTTTTTTAGTATGGTTTTTATTGTAATTTAAAAGTTACTGTTTTAAGATACCAAATCTGTGTGAGGCACTCAGTGTTTATACAATTTCAAGGGGAAAAAAAGCTATGTAAATAAATAAATGAATATCTTAATTTGTCTCCCTGTAGCTGAGTTTTGGACTCCACTGTCCTACTTGTCTACATATATGAACACTTGAATTAAATTATACTCCCATATTCCTTAATTCATGATTTTCCAATATTTATAAATTATTCTTTTTTATAAGGTATTCAAATGAGAGAGGGTAGCTTTCATCTTTCACAGTGTTACTTTTTAATGGGTGGAATCTTCTTACTTTAAAATACCATTAGGTAACTTAAATAGAAGTGTGAAAAATGACACCCTTACCTGTGATCTCTAAGAAGCCTTGGACCATTGTTTGTATGTCTCTGTAGGATGATTTCAGGCAGTTTCCTTTGTATTTTTTTTTTTTTTTTACAGATTTATAGGAGAGAGAATCAGTAGCTTTCTAAAATTAAAAGTGTGAATTCTTAAGCCTGTTTAGATAACAGAAGTTTGAAGCTAGAAATAAAAGTGAAGATGTTTGGCCTAATACTAAAAATATGGGGAAATTATTTAAATTTAAGTGATAAGAGACTTCATTTTATAATTTTAAGGATGGTTTATGTGTTGAAAAAGAATTTTAATATTGAATGAGATAGGTCATGTGTGTAATTAACCTTTATATGTGGAGTTCTTGGTGCTCTCTGAGCTTGATTGTTTACTGTAGATGTTTGATTATCTGGCTAGGTAATATCAGCAAAGTGAGCGTATGGTTTTCTCTCCTATTTATAGACAGTAACTTGCCCCATTAGTGCTGGTGGGGATAGTTTACTCTCTGGCAATTCCGTGATTCGGGTATTGTTTTCTGCTTGATTATTTGTCTAGTGTTAATCCCTGCTTATCTGCGTGTAGGCTGTTGGAAAGTATGGGTTGCAATCTTTTAAATTTCTTTTTAGCTTTGTTATTGTTCTTTTGAATGATATGTAAATATGATCTATGTTTTCTACAAACAGAAACTCCCATTTAATCATTAGCATTTCTGTGAAGCAAAGAAAAATTCACAATTGACATGCTAGAATTATAGTGAAGCATTCTTCATTCAAAACTGCAAATAGAACAGCATATATTTTGTACAGTTTTGTCCAATAAAGGAAATATTTTATGATGAAGTTGTGTCTGAAACGTTTTTATTGTGTTGAAAAAGTTTTTGCAATGACTGGACACACCACAATGTAGATAAACAATTTCTTCCTCCTCCTCCTCCTTGTCTTCCTCCTCCTCCTCCTCCTGTTTCTATTTCTTCAGCTGCTTTTACTTCTTCTCTTTCTTCTGCTTTGGTGTACCCAAGGCAAGACTATATAATTCACTGTCTCCTAGCTAGCCTTGTGCCTAAATCATTACACCAAACCAGTGATTATTGAAAACTGCAGGATGCTTTATTGTATTACACACTTTATCGGACAATAGCTTGTTGACCATTCAGGAACAGGGTTAACTCCTAGCACTTACAGGTTGGTTTAGATTTGTAAACAACCATCAAATATGGAAAAATCAGGAAATTCAGGCAGTTCAAATGAATATAAAGGTTTGTTGCAAGGCTATACTGTCTACAAGAATCTGAACTTCCCTTGGTCAAGCCTAATAGGTGGTAGTCAATGGAATTCAAGATGGGCTGGACTTAGATTTCTTGTGAGTTTGAAGGGACTTGAGAGTGATGACGTGTTTGATCCCTACCTCAGGCTCAGTCTGGTCATGTCCTACAAGTCTTTCAGGCAATCTAGTAGGGTAATGCAAAGATGGTCTGCTTATTGTAGTTTGTGATTTTGGTCATGTACCTCTGCTATGCCTACAGCTATTGCACTTTCCGAGGCATTGCTTGCTCATTCTTCTTCTTCTCCTGTCCACTTATACACAACCTAAGTTGTTTCCCCCCCTTTTTAGGTTTTGATGGGATTTGATGTGCTAACCTGGATGCTTATGGGTCTTTGACCATTCTGGAAAAAGCCCAGCTGTAGTTAAAATAGCCAGCTGGGAAACTATACCACTGGTCAAATAGCTGGGTGTGATGTAATGGCTAGCTGTGACTCCAACTGAGAGGAAATGAACACTCCTCCCCTCTCAGATTGTATAATTCCACAGATTAATAAGCATGTTTATTGTTTTTGTTTGTTTTTTTGGATATGTTGTGAGGAATACCTTCTTTATAATTGTGAGAAATGTTCACAATAGCAAAGTCGCTATAATGAGAGGGGTGGGTCAGTCAAACAAACAGACAATATTACAATAGTCTTCAAAGAAGCCTTAAGAATTTCTTTCACACTCAATGAAAAAGTCTCCACAAATACATTGGCATTTCAGAATCTAGAGTATAGTTACTTAAAATACTTTATTTTAAATAGAGAAGGAGGAAGGAAGAGCAATTTTGTTTTTGTACAAGTGTTTAAAATTTGATCTGAACTGATTTTTAAAAAACTGAATATGAATAAAACGATTGAACAATAAATTTAAAATAACTTACAACTACAATTGAGCTCAAATATAAGTTGCTGAGTGAGAAATTTGCTAAGTGAGTTTTGCCCTGTTTTACAACTTTTCTTGTCACAATTGTTAAAGTTGTTAAAGAAGTAGCATGGTTGTTAAATTTCTCCATTAGTTTGGCTTGTCAGAAGGTTGCCAAAGCTGATCATATGACTCTAGGACAGTGGCTTCCTTAGCATCCCCTAAAGGCAGTGCCTTAGGGGGCGCTAAGAGGCAAGGGAGCCAGTAAGGGGGCTCTAAGAGGCAGCAGGGGGACACTGGAGCAGGGGTGGGATTCTATAGGTTCGCACCTATTCGCTAGAACCAGTTGCTAACAATCTAAGCAGTTCAGAGAACTGGTCTAATCCTGTAAGGAAGGCAGGAAGGAAACATTCTGGTGTTGCTTACAGAAACTGTCTCTCCATTAACCCTTATTATATTCTTGGCAGAACTAGACTTCCTGTCTCAGGAACTTCTCTGGAGTTTTTTTCCCCTCCTTTGCTGGTACTTTGCTTGTGTGGAGTGACCATTCAAAGTTACAATGGCACTGAAAAAAGTGACTTATGACCATTTTTCACACTTACAACTGTTGCAGCATCCCCACAGTCATGAGAGGCCAGGCGAGGAGATGCGTGCCTCAATGTGAGTGATGTTGAGTTGGCCATGCCCAGACAATAACATGATCACCAAGCCACACCCACCAACCAAGCCATGCCCACAGAACTGGTTGTTAAAAAAATTGAATCCCACCCCTGCACTGGAGGTGGGTCCCTTGCAGGGCTCAATTCAGGGGTGGGATTCTACCAGTTCATTACCATTCCCGGTAGTTCGGAGAACTAGTAAAATGGGCTCCTGGCTGGCCTTGCTCCTCTCTGCCTGCTTCCTCGGTTTCCTGCCCAGTCAGTCCTTATTGCGCATACATGACATCATGTGCACGCACAACAATCGCAGTGCAAGTAAAGCTGGAGATCGGTTATTTTCGCTGCAAAAAGTCTCCAGATGCCCCATGTTTTTTTGGGTGCAGCTGCAGTCCAGAGGATGAATTTGTAGCACCAAGGGGTGGACTGAAAAAGTTTGGAAACCACTGCTCTAGGACATTGCAAACTTCATAACTGTGACTCGGTTGTTAAGCATCCGAAAGCAAATCATGGGACCATGGGGATGCTGCAATGGTCATCATTGTGAAAAATGGTCACTTTTAAAAATGCCGCTGTAACTTCAAATGGTCAGTAACCGAATTGTTGAAAGTTAAGCATTACCTGTACAGATAGTAGCAATTTACTAAGCCAAACAATAAAAACAAAGTGAGGGAGAACTAATGCTGGTGCTGGTGATAAGGTCTCTTACTCAATCAAGGGGTTGGATTAGAAAAACTCCCACATCTCTTCCAATCCTGCTATTCTATGTCCAATGTTCTAAGACTCCATAATCAGTCATCAAAGTATTTCTTATTTCAGGTAAAAGCTGCAATTACCATTTCCTCTTGGTCATGACTTACTGTATATATAGTCTTCCATCAGGAACCAAGAGTCTAGGAGGATTCTCAAGTGGTGGATATGATCTCCATGAGAAAATTCATCTCTACAGATAATCACAAGTTGGACTGTCCTAAAAGCAATAGGCCAACAGCTTTTTATCCTATTTTTACCTGTCTAGATCTTTCCAATTGAGAAACACAAAGTCATAACTTTTGCCAAATTCTACCATTTGGCTTGAAGAGGGAATATATACTGTAACTAACTTGTATCTTGATAACTTCAAATGGATCAAAGATTTCTCTAAGCAGCTTCATGTAGATTTTAAGGATAGGACTAAGACACCCCATAACAGAGTCCTGCTGATCTGACTTCTCCCCTACATGGCCCCCTCTGCAACTGGACTCAGGAACCATCATAATATGTTGCCTCCAACTCTTAACACTCACAGGAAGCCCAGAATGATATTGTGGCTGTCACAATTCAAAGCCACTGAGTTGTCTTAGACTGAGATTCATTTAGATCATAAAACAAGTTGTTCATGATGAAGACTAATGTGGTTTCTGTTGCATGCTGAAGAACAAATTCAGGCTTATTTGAAAAATTGAGTTGATAAAACTCCTTTTTAAATGCTTGCATTGGCCATATCAATACACTAGGATAATCTGGTGCAATCTATTCCTGTTTTCTCAGACAATAAATAAAATCATGAACACAAAACATTTCCATCTTCATAATTGTAAATAATAACCTTTAATTTACCAAACTAACAGTAATAACAGTAGCAATAACAGTAGCATTTAGACTTACATACCACTTTACAGTGCTTTGCAGCCCTCTCTAAGCAGTTTACAGAGTCAGCATATTGTCCCCAATAATTTGGGTCCTCATTTTACCGACCTCAGAAGGATGGAAGGCTGAATCAATCTTGAGCCTGGTGAGATTTTAATTGCCAAATTGCAGTCAGCCGGCAGTCAGCAGTAGTAGTAATGCACTCTAACCACTGTGCCACTGCAGCTCATACATTGAAATAAGCTACAAATGATGTTGAATATTTATTATTTTCTTTGATGTTGTGTCACAATGTCGAAGGGTAAGGCAGGCTGCTATCCAACAGGCTGCTATCGAAGGGTAAGGCAGGCTGCTATCTATCTAATCTAGAAGATGAGATAATAAGGTAATGGAATACTGATTAATGAAATAGAAAATAAATGTTATAACTCGTCAAAAGGTAGCTTTTGGGGTATATTGCAAATCCTGAGTTAAGGATAATTTATTTCATGGAGTTCCAAAGAAAATGAACATAGTATTATGAGCACTTCCTTTTGTTCAATACTCTCAGTTTCAAATCAATACATTTTGTATATATACTACATTTTTGCAGGCATTTCAGAATGCCAAATATTATTTTTAGCAACTTTGTGTACCCTGGAGAGAAATACATCCCTATAGCAAGTACTGCCATCTGCTCTCTACTTTTTTAATGAATTGATGGAACCTTTTGCTTTGTGATTATTTAGAAATTAGAGCTAAAGAATTGCAAAATGTATGCATGTTCCCAGTTTTAATCTTTTTTGTATTAGAAAGAAAACTGATGTTCTATTACTGTTCTGATCTTTTTAAAAAAATAATTTGCATGTTGGATGTGAAAAAAGGAACTACTATGTATATAAGATCAACTTGAAGATAGGGGACGGCTTTCAAAGAGCTACTATGTACCATCTACACTCCCATAAGAAACATAGTGTGGCTACAAAATGAATGCACAAAACTGATGAACCAACTGACACACTGGATGTACATATGAGAGTTGATGTTTTAATGTTTTGTTTGTCTTGTTTGTTTGTAGAAAATTAATAAAATCTCTTTCAAAAAAAGAAAAAGAAACATAGTGTGGCATCTGCTTTGAAAACTATTTTCAAGTAGTTCACTTATTAATTGAAACACAAAAAGGTTTTGTATTTCATGTTAATTTCTCTGCATGCCAGATTTTAAAAATCCCATATAATTTAATCACTTTTAATATGGATTATTGATTGCATTGTTAAAAGTACTTGCAGAATTACTTTTCAGAACAAATGACTGGCAAGCTGTGAGGATTTTCAGGAAAAAATATATAACAATGCTGAACCAGACATTAATTAATCGTAAATTTAGCTAATGTTAGCCAATATTGATGTAATTTGTCACTTTGACAGCAAAGTGGCAAAATAACAGAGTTGGAAGGGACCTAGGAGGTCTTCTACTCCAACCCACTGCTTAAGCAGGAGACCTGATACTATTCTAGACAAGTAGCTGTCCAGTCTCTTAAAAGCCTCCAGTAATGGAGCACCCACAACTTTTGAAGATAAGCTGTTCCACTGGTTAATTGTTCTCACTGTTAGGAAATTTCTCCTTAGTTCTAGGTTGCTTATCTCTTTGATTAACTTCCATCCATTGTTTCTTGTCTTGTTTTCTGGTGCTTTGCCCCCCTCATCTTTGTGGCAGCCCCTCAAACACAGGAACACTGCTATCATGTTATCCCCAGTACTTCTTTTCCTTGGGCTAGATATACCCAATTCCTGCAACTGTTCTTAATATGTTTTAGCCTCCAGCTTTCTAATCATCTTTGTTGCTTTTCTCTGCACTCTTTCCAGAGTCTAAACATATTGTTTTTAAAATATGACTGCCAAAACTGGATACAGTATTCTAAGTGTGGTCTTACTAAAACTTTATAAAGTGGTACTAGTACTTCACATGATCTTGAAGGTTCTAGAGACCATATGGAATATTTAGTTTTTCTATACTTGTAATATGAATTTGTGATATATGGGATATATATGTCTATTTTTATGGTTATATCATCATGTAATCTTGTAGTGTTACATTATCTAAAATCATTAAAACATGCTTATCCTATACAAAGTATCAGCAACCTGCAAGGGATTCTGCTGCTATAATAAAATGCATTTAATTGCTAAAATTGATGTCTTTACATAACTGAGAATATTATCAAGACATAGACTTAATTGCAGCACATTTCAGTATATGATAATAAAGAATAGTTACTCTTTTGCTAAACTGCATAGTGAGATGCAATTTCTTAGTAGTGGTATAAGTTTAAGCTGATAGGCAGTTATTTTATTTTGGTTGTGCTTTTTTAATTTTACTCTTGATGAAAAAGCATGTTTTTTTAAAAAAAACTGATCAGACCCATACATGTCTGATTTTAGAACAGTCTAGTTCTGCAATTCGAGTGAATGTATATATAGTTTCCAGTCAAGTTGCTTTTTTTTTCAGCAAGTATTGGCAAAAGAAAGCTCAGGACTGTATTGGTTGGAAAGATATGGAAGAGGCCTTCATCCTGCGGTGACTAAAATGATGGTGATTAATTACTTCCTTTATTGATCGATGGATGAACATCTTGTTTGTTTGTATCTACAGTATATCGCACTATAGCAGATCACCTTTTTCAAAATAGATATTACTATTACCGTATATACTCGAGTATAAGTCGAGTTTTTCAGCCCATTTTTTGTGCTGAAAAAACCGCCCTCGACTTATACTCAAGTCAGATTCCCCTCTGAAAAAAAAATGGTGTGGAGCTCCGAAGCTGGGCAGCCGCTTCCCTGCTTCCGTGTTTCCTTTGCAACTTTTAAGCATGGGAGGGGGAGGCTTTTCTGAGCTTTAGGCTGAGAAAGCAACGCAAGTGGAGGTCGCTCCACTCAGTTTCATTTCCTCAGCTCCAGCTGCTTTCAATCCACTCGGGAGGAGGGGGAGGGGGAGGAGGAGGGGGAGGCTTTTCTGAGCTTTAGGCTGAGAAAGCAACGCAAGTGGAGGTCGCTCCACTCAGTTTCATTTCCTCAGCTCCAGCTGCTTTCAGTCCACTCGGGAAGAGGGGGAGGAGGGGGGGGAGAGAGAGAGATATCATAAGAACGGCTCTTGGTTTTTTCTTGCAAGGGAGAGAGTGACTCCTGCCTACCACTGTCATCATCATCATCTTTTGCGTTAGTGAATCAATCAAACCTTTCATGATAGTGAGATCGTTTCCCAAATTTCCCTTAAATCAGGGAAGAAATCAGAAACAAACCTTTGGGCTGAGAATAAGCTTGTTCCTATGATGCCATTTTTGTTCACTTCAGTGTGAAAAGTGTGAAAAAACACACTTCTTTTTCTTCATCTTCTTGTTCCCTATTTACTGGTCTCTTTCAAAGAGGAAATTGTGAACATCAAACTTATTCTCAACTGTCCTAGTGAAAGTTTTTATTGGCATCTATTTTTATTTTTGAAATTTACCAGTAGCTGCTGCATTTCCCACCCTCGACTTATACTCGAGTCAATAAGTTTTCCCAGTTTTTTGTGGTAAAATTGGGTGCCTCGACTTATATTCGGGTCGACTTATACTCGAGTATATACGGTATTAAAATATTTTATTAATAAATTCATGAGGCACAGGCATAGTAAATGAACTATACCTTTCCTTTCAAGAAAAGCAAAGCAAAATAGTAACAACAATCAAAAGCACCAGTAAATTCAAACACATCAAGAGATGCTATACATTCAAGCCTGATCCAAGAACACATAGGGCAGAGAAAAGGCAGAGGAGAGAAGGTCGGCCAGATTACTCATGAGGAGAAAGCCTTACCCTTCTTGATGCACCAGAAGCTGGCTCTTTAGCACAGTTGATAGATCGAGATGATGCTGGGAACAATGTGTTCATTTCCTAGCTAAGTATGTTCTGGTTGTTGTGATTGTGCCTCGCTTTGGAATAACACTTGGATAGTGTCTTGTGAACTTTGGACTTTTCTTGCCTCATGTACGCTCTTGTATTTAATTTGGGTTTAATTCTGGCCACAGTTGTTATATGTAAAATGATATATTTATCTGTTTTAGTATAATCTCCCCTTATTATTTCCAATAAAGACAGTTCCGGTCTGAAATCAATTCTTTGTTTTGTTATTTCCTCTATGCACTTTTGCATTCTGCTCCAGTAACTTTTGGCTTCCGAACATGTCCACCACATATGGAAAAAGGTGCCCTGTTTACTTTTACATTTCCAGCATTTTGGGTTCCTGATTGGGAACATCTTTGCCAATCTAGCAGGGGGTAGATGCCATCTATAAAACATTTTGTATATATTTTCTTTATATAGTGCTGATAATGTTAATTTATAGTTCCTCCCCCCACATTTTCCCCAATATTCTAATTCAATACTGTAACCCAAATTTTTTGCCCAAGCTATCATTGTTTCTTTTGCAAATTCTTCATTCATTTTAAAATTCAAAAGAAGGTTATATATTTTAGATATCATTGGGTTTAATTTTGCATGGTGGGTTTATTTTGATTGGGAAACTTTCAACTGCCTGGTGGACGCATTGGCCATTGCTCTGTGGATTAGCTTTGGTCTGCTTGTGGTTAGATTTAATTGGGACAGTTCTGGGTTTTTAGTGAAGGGAGTTGCTGAGGAATATTAAAAGAACCACTAAACCATGGGGGGGGGGGGGGGTTTGAGAGGGAAAGAGAGAGAGAGAGAGAGAGGAGGACAGCACATATTTTAACCTAATAGAAGATCAGATTAACAGAATCTTATAAGTGCATTTTTCCCTTGCCACCTTTACATTCTATAAAACTATACAGGGTCCATGGTTATATGGCTCAGCGGCATGCATAAATTAGTCCATTTAACTTTGCAATTTTCTTCAATTGATGGTATTGTAGTGCAACCTGCTGATGATGACCCGGGGCATGGTACAAAGGCAAACAGTCAAATAAGCAAGAAGAGCCCCTGTATTATCTCCAACTTTGCCCCCATTGTCCAAGTTACCTTTGGTTGGAAAAAAAATCAATCCAAAACAAGACACATACAGACTGTAACTAAAAATCCAAACAAACCAAGCTGCAGTAATTAACTTGACAGGGCAGGAGAAGGAATTTCAAACTTGAAAACACGGCAAAACTCACATACTTGAGAAGATGCCAGGAACACAGATAAGCCATGACGAGACCAGATAAACTTATAATTTGCTCCCCACAGTTTGCTGTGTGCAGCTACCCTTTTAAACACTGTGTTCCCAGCTGCAGTTAATGAAGGGAACCAGGGCACTTTCCTCCCCTGTAAGACATGAAACTCATGTTGCTCCCTTCTCCTGCTGGAAAGGCAGGAAAGCTAGCAAAGCGATCATTCAGGAGGCTCCTTCTCCAAATTGCAAGGTTGCATCTATAGAAAACCACAAAGGTAAGTGCAACAGTTTATGCGTGCTATCAGTTCTGTAACTGGCTGAGGCCTCTCTGCCATGATGGAATGGGAAGAATGCTTGGGTTACCATTCTCTGTAGCCTGCATTGGGCTTCCCAGGACTTCTGAGGTACCCAGCATTCCACTTTCATGTTCAAAACTGGCAGAGCTGGAATTGTAACCTTTGAGTGAAGTGGCTACCTGCAATCTTGCTTAATAATAGTTTCATTCAATGATCAGAGATTTCAGGCTCAGTTGTAGTCATAGATTGAGGACTACCCTGCATAGCTCTGAATATTCTCGTGATTTTTGAAGAACATTTCCCGTACATTAAAAATTCTACCATTATTGAAAGCATTTTGAAATCTGGTCACTGAAACAAAGAACCAAAGAGTTATAGGTGTCAACTCGTAAAGCATTCCTGGCTTGCTCTCAAGTTGCCATAAGGAGGAGCGGGGGGAGATCTGATGCAGCAGTTCATTGCTATGACCAGAAGCACATTCCACACATACCTTTCTCCAGATTGTGTCTCAAGTTACCAAGCCCAGCTGGAGAGGTTTTCCACAGCCCGTGAAAGTGTTTCATTGGAGAATGTGATTTATGACACACCCTGGGAGGAGGGAGGAAACAGGGTCATAGGTGAGCAGTAAATTATGTAGGGCAGAGCTGACTGCACTTGGGAAAAGTGCCGACATGTTGCTCCTAATAAATAATTGGATTTTTTTTGAAACTTGGCTCGAGGCTCAGGAATTAATTACAGCATCTGTCGGAACCCTGACAATAGGTTTTCTAGTCACTACTGTGCGCTACACTTTCACATTTGAACAGAAATTATTTCACACAAACCTTCGTTACAGAAGCTTGGAATCCCTGCAGATTTTACTCTGCTAGTCATTGCCAACTACATAAGAAATATGGCTCATTTCTGTTTCAAGGCTATTGAGCCAGGACTGTCCAAAAACATTTCTGTGGTTATTTGGCCAGCATGACATCATGCAGTGTATTTATCTACTTGCATTTGCACACTTTTGAACTGCTAGTTTGGCAGGAACTGAGGCAAAGAACTCACCCTTTTTCAGGGTGCTGTGGTCTCAGCTGGCTTTCCAGATGATAAACCCAGCATCTTAACTACTGAACCACCACACTACTACAGAAGCTTGACCTTGATCTTTGGACATCTATGAAACTTTTGCCAATCTGCTGCTAAATTTTTCCAGAAATTGTATTAACTTTTTTTTTTTACTGTTTAAATCGATGCACATTGAAGAGTTGATTGCTGCAGCGGCAAATATAAAGCTAATGAACAGGCTTGAAAATGCATGATCATTCTTTCTAATGTGGGAAACAAATCAGGAATGCTAATTCTCCTTCATCTGGAGAAGTACATGATTACTTGGAAGGAAAAGTGTGGTGTGAGGGAAGTAGCGATATTATAGAAGAGCAAAGAAATGAAAGCTTTTCATTGCTGGTTGTCAAAATATTTTTTGCAATTCTCAGACCTTAAAAACTAGCTTACCATCATCACAGCAGCCTTCTGCCACAAGAATCATTATTTTAATTTCCCACCATTGCTGTTGTTGAGAAATCAAGCTATGCAACCTCTTGTTTTACATGAAGTAGACATGGTTATAGCTACCGATCATAAGTACAGTATGTTGCATTAATAAATTAGCTGATTGATTTCTATCATCCTTGCAAAATTAGTTCATAGTTCACTAGTTATATTTTTAGCTTCTCTAAAATAACAAAGTTAGATGTATGACTTTTTTCAGTCATACCATGAGGAAATTTTAATGTGAGATACCTACATTTGAACATGGCCCTTTGGGAGTTAAATATTAATGAGCTCATGACTAGAAGACAAGACTACACACACACACACACATACAGTAAATTGGGAGATCATACTACTTTCTGGTAAGACTTTTGAGGTGATCCAAGAAACTATTTTATGTATCTGAATGTAAATAGGCTTAATAGAATTGTCACATTAATAAGATAATAGCAGTGCCTTTTGCTAATCAATTTAGTTTATTAAATATTATTTAATGGAAGATAATGATACTCAAATTTGGAGAAGAAAGTGTGTGTGTGTGTGTGTGTGTGTGTGAGAGAGAGAGAGAGAGAGAGAGAGAGAGATTAACAGTATATTTCAGAATGTCAACAGATTTTTTTCCCCCTTGTATTTCCTATAGACTAAGCTAAGGAATATTTATATTGCAATTCTTGCTGGTTGCATTTCACTGGGGTTGACAAGCTCATAGTGAACAGGATCAGAACCGGAGGTGAACCGTATTTCACAGCTTTCCCTTTTACCAATACTCTTATTTCAGTCTCTCCCATTGTCCTTTTCTTCTTTTCAGCCCAGTGGAATTTGCAGAAGTTAAATTCATCATATGCTTTTCAGGAAGAGCGAAAACACCTGTAGTATAAAGAGCAGATCAGTAGCTTGTGTGCAATGTTATCCATTAAAGTCAGCAATGCAAAATTCCTGACAAGTTACATTCATGTATGCATTAAATAAGGCTACCACTTAACATTTTTTGGTCATTGTGTGTAAAAGTAATAGGAAACCAGATATAATAGTCTTTAATTTACCTCTTCCACATTGTTATTTTTAAATACCAGTATTAAAACAATTGATACTTGAAGTACTTTTAACTATTTAAATATAGCATTGGATATATAGAATTGGAGGAATAAGAGCTCTGAATACTGTATTTAGCTTATGTTGCTCATGGGATTTTTTTCTAAACTTCATGTGCAATGCAGTTATTCTGTTGTAGTCCTATTGGAATATATAAACAGAGATTTTCTTTTAAGATGCAAGTTTTTAAAATTCTTCTCTAATAATGCATAGTACAAAACAAAAACTTAGTGGAATATTCATTTAATGCATCAAAAAGCAACAAATGGATGCATTTGAAATTTGATTAATTATGCAAGCTTTTCTTGAAAAAGCCAACAGTAATGAAATCATTGTATGTAAGCCACAAGAAGTATAATTATCTGTAGCAACCAGGTCCCTGAGTTCCCTTTACTTTCCTTGGATTTTTTAAAATCCTAACTTTATTATTTTGTAAATAACTCAATGTCCTGAACATACATAACTCTCCTCCCTCCTCCTCTGTGTATGTGTGTGTGTGTGTGTGTGTGTGCATACGTGCGTGCGCACACACACACAAATATTTACATATTACACATACATTTAATCTGTTTTTGCAATATTAATTTGAGAGGTAACATGTAAAAAGGTGCATATTAAAATTGCTGAAATGCATTCTCTGCTAAACATTATTAAACTGGAGCTTATAAATGTAAATGTGGACATGAATAAGCTCATATAAGATCTTTCTGTACATATTTTATTTAACCAATCCTTGCCTGACAGGTATTAATATATATAAATCCCAGTTTTCTTTATATATTTCTGTTATATCCTCTCAAATAGCACCATTCACCTTCACCTGATTAAACTGATTAAACTGTCTTTGATACTTACTGTATATTAAACTTAATGAAAATCTTCAATAATTCCTGGCCTTATCCTCTTACTGTACCTTGGTTGTATTGACCAAGCCGTTTAGCAGCACTTGTTTCCAAAATAACATACTATAACCATATAACATATCAAGCATTGTGTTGTGGAGCGGCAGTTACAAAGGGAGACGGAGCCAGGCTAAAGGCTAACAACTTTATTTTAGCGGATAAAGGGTCGCCGCGGCTGCCGAGGCTATCTGACAGCCAGCTGGCGGCGACAGCTGATGCCATTTGACAGCTCCCTTTTATAGCCAGCTGTCAAACGGCATCAACCAATGGGAGCGATCGGCGCTCCCACGTTGGCGGCGGACCGGAGGGAGGACTGCTGCTAGTCTTTGAACACAGCACTCCTTCCCCCTGGCCACGAGCATGCATAGTCCTGTAGCCATGATGGCCGCTTTCGCTCGCGGCCCGATCTCCGAAGTTCCTGAAGCTTGTCGGCGGCTGGTGCGTCTTGTTCCTCCCGGGCGGTGACTGGAACCTGCAGAGGGTCGCTGGCCATCCCTGGACTGCTTTCTGGCGACTGCTCGGGTGAGTCTTCCCGCGGCGGTTGGCTGGTTGCGTTGTCGGGCGGCAGGTAGACCGGGTCCTTCGGCAGGTTGGCTGGCAGTGAGTAGACTGGCTCGTCCTGCTCGTCCGTCCGGCGGTGAGTAGACAGGGATTTTGGTGGCAGTCTTGTTCCAACGCCTCCTCAGCTGGTCTACGTGCCTTCTCTAAATCCGGCCATCTTCCAGAAGGACTCCATATGATCTGGGTCCTGCAACAAAGACTATCTGCCCTGGCAGCCATAAGGGGTGCCCCGCATAGTTCCTGGCATACACCTGGTCTTGCAGGGTGAATTCCCTGGTATGGCTGTCAGAGGCTAGTGGCATGCTGGGAGCGTAATGGAGGTGCAACCTGTCCAGGGTGGTCCTGAGGCGCCTGCCCATTAACAGTTCAGCAGGGGACTTGTTGGTGGAAGGGCATGGGGTGGCATGTTGTGTGAGTCGGTAAGTTGATAGTTTGGTGTGCCAGTCTGCCTGGCCCAGCTTGGCCAGAACTTCCTTGGCAGACCTGACAGCCCTTTTTGCCATTCCATTACTTGCTAGGTGAAAGGGGGCTGTGAGAGCATGTCTGATGCCCAGATTAGCTGTGAAGATGGCAAACTCGTTCGAACTGAATTGGGGGCCATTATCTGAAACTAATGTGTCAGGAAGTCCATGAGTAGCAAACAGTCTGGTCAAGGCCCTTGTGACAGCCAGTGTTGTGGTGGAGGGTAACAAGGCTACTTCAGTCCATTTGGAGAATGAATCTACAACCACCAGGAATGTCGTCCCTTGTATGGGACCAGCCAGGTCTACATGCAGCCTGGCTTAAGGGCCCCCCGAATCTTCCCACTTGGTTGGGGCAGCTGCTGGTGGGGCTGCTCTTGTTGCCTGGCAGGGCTGGCACGTGTTAACCCAGCTGGCAATCCGGGCATCTAATCCTGGCCACCAGACGTAGCTGCGGGCCAAGGCCTTCATCCTTACGATGCCAGGGTGACCCTCATGCAGTGCCCTTAAAACTGGTTCTTGCAAGGTGGGTGGTATGACCACCCTTGTGCCCCATAACAGGCAGCCCTGTAGTGAAGAAAGCTCCTGCCTGCGGGTCTTAAATGGCATGAATTCAGGGGCGAACTGAATGTCAGGCCATCCCCTCCCACCCAGTCCAGGACTTGGGAAATAACACGGTCCCTCTTGGAGTGTGCAGCAATATCCCCAGCTGAAACAGGTAGGTTAAGTTCATTGCAGTCGAAGATTGCGTGGATGGGAGCTGGGTCCTTGACTGGTGATGGCAGGGGGCATCCACTGAGGGCATCAGCATGGCACAGGTTCTTCCCCGGGTGATGTACCAGTGTGTAAGAGTAGGCAGCCAGAAATAGAGTCCATCTGGTCATTCTCGGGGATAACACCTGTGGGGTTTGCTTATCCCCAGCTAGCAGTCCTAATAGAGGTTTGTGATCTGTTACAAGTTCAAAACTATGGCCATAAAGGAACTCATGGAATTTTTTTACAGCGGCTACAGCTGCTAAGGCCTCCTTATCGATCTGACTATAGTTCCTCTCTGCAGCAGAGAAAGTTCTCGAAAAATAGGCAATGGGTGCCTCTGATCCATTTGAGAGCCTATGGCTCAATACAGCTCCTATACCAAAAGGTGAGGCATCAGAGGCTAACACTAGGGGCAGGTTTGGGTTAAACTGAACCAACACAGAGTTTGAAGTTAAGAGAGACTTCACTGCTTGGAAGGCGTGGGCTTCCCTTTGTCCCCATTGCCATGGGGCTTTCTTATCTAGGAGCCTATGTAGGGGTTCAGCTTTTTGTGAGGCAAAAAGGAAGCATAAAAATTAAGGAGTCCCAAAAAGGCCTGCAATTCAGTTTTGTTAGAGGGAGTGGGTGCCTCGTGAATAGCCCTAACTTTACTCTCTATGGGGTGAATTCCAGATGCATCAATTCGATAACCCAGGAAGTCTACCTGTTTGGTGGCAATGGTGCATTTGTCTTTTTTCAATTTAAGCCCGTTTTGCCTAAACCTGTCAAGGACAGATCTCACTCTGAGTAAAAGTTGTGTTTTGTTGGTGGCAGAAACTAAAATGTCATCGAAGTATGGAACCACCCCAGGTAGGCCCTGGAGGATTCTTTCCATGAGTGATTGGAAAATGCCAGGGGCTACGCTAACTCCAAATTGCAAACGTCTACATCTAAATGCGCCCCTGTGAGTAACTATAGTTTGTAGGTCAGCAGTGTGTTGGTCAACGGGAAATTGCTGGTATGCCTGGGACATGTCTAACTTTGCAAAAATTATGCCTGGCTCAAAAGAGTGGAGCAGGTGTTGGATTACAGGTACTGGGTATGCGCTAATTTGTAGGAAACGGTTGAGGGACGTCTTATAGTCAGCGCAAATTCTCATGCTGCTATCTTTTTTTAAAAGGGGTGACTATGGGGGTTTCCCACTTGGCGAAGTCTACCTGTTCTAGCACTCCCTGTTTGATAAGTTTGTCTAATTCAGAATCTAATTTAGGCCTAATGGCGAAAGGTACCCTCCGAGGTTTCAAACGAATTGGGGTGGCTTGTGGACCCACATCAAAAGATATGGGGGGTGCCTGAATAGCAGCCTAGTTCACTACTGAAAACATCAGAGTAGTCTTTAAAAAGGGCATTTACATCAGAATTTTCCACAGAGTGAATTCCCGTAACATTGAGGCCTAGGACAGGAAACCAATCTAATCCTAGCAAGCTAGGAAGGGCACCATCTACAACCACCAGTGGCAAGTGACCCCTAAAGTTTTGGAATTGAATGAGGAATTTTCCCTTACCCAGGACTGGAATGGTCTTCCCCTGGTAAACACGAAGAGTCAGGTGGCAGTTGGTCAGTTTCTTTTTTGAGAGCGAAGGCAGCAACTTCTTCAGGGAGGCCCACGAAATGATGGAGAGGGTTGACCCGGTGTCTACTTCCATTCGGCAGGGCTTACCTTCTATAAAAAGAGAAATGCTTAATTTGTTAGGCCTAGAGGTGGTGTTGTTTGCGTGGTAACAAGTGTAACAATGTTCCACTTGCCTTTGGTAGGAGGCAGAAACTTGAGGTCTTTGTATGGAGGTCTGCTCAGCTTGGCAAACCCTGGCTATGTGCCTTTTCTTCTGGCAGTTCAGACAGATAACGTTTCTGAACCTGCAGGTTGATCTATGGTGGTTGCCCCCACAGCTTATACAAGGGATTTGCTGTTTGGCTGTCTGATTGTTGTATTTCCAAGGTGGCCCTGGGGGGGGCCTTGGACGCGTGAGGCGGTTTACCTCCAGAGGTTCTTCTTCCACTTCTTGGGAGACCTCATCATAGTGGACTGTAGCCTGCCCTTGCTTAGGGGTGTTCCCCTGAATTTCAGCTGCTGATAATTCTGACAATTCAGCAGCCTGAGCTTCCTCAATAGCTGAGGCTAGGGTTAAGTCTTTTTTAGCCAGTAACCTCCTTTGCAGTTTTAGGTCCCTTACTCCTCCCACAATTTGTTCGAGCAGCATGTCCTCAAGGTAGTCCCTAAAACCGCAGTGTATGGCAGCCGATCTCAATGCTGCCATGTACTGACTCACAGTCTCCCCTTCAGCCTGAGTTCTTCTTCTAAAAGCCAATCTCCTGGCTATCCTAGAGGGTCTGGGGGAGTAGTGATTTGACAAGATTTCTCTTAACTCATCCCAGGGAATAGCCTTTATAGAACGTGGGGACACTAGCGCAGAGGCTGTGTCAAAAACTGTGGCCCCACAGAAACTTAAAAAATAGGCGCTTTTCCTTAGATCCGTGGCTTCATCTAGCTCAATGGCATTTAAAAAGCATTCAAACCTATTCATATATGATTCCCATGTTTCTGCCCCCAGTTGGAAGTGCGGGAATGTCGGATTAGAGGCCATTAGAGTGGCAGCGTTGGTTTCCTCAGCTGAAGAAAAATAGAGTCTTCGCTTTTAGAAAAGTGTTTCTGGCTGCGCCTGTCAGCGGCGTTCGGCTCCTCAGCTGAGAGGGCTTTTAAATTTCGCGCTCTTTGGAGAGCGTTAGTGGCGGTGACTCGATCAGCTCATAGCGGCTTCGGCTCTTTCTTGTTGTGACTTTGGCTCGATTTCCTGCCTGGTCGTCTTAGCTGTATCCCATCCTCGTCGCCAGTGTTGTGGAGCGGCGGTTACAAAGGGAGACGGAGCCAGGCTAAAGGCTAACAACTTTATTCTAGCGAATAAAGGGTCGCCACGGCTGCCGAGGCTATCTGACAGCCAGCTGGCGGCGACAGCTGATGCCATTTGACAGCTCCCTTTTATAGCTGGCTGTCAAACGGCATCAACCAATGGGAGCGATTGGTGCTCCCGCGTTGGCGGCGGACCGGAGGGAGGACTGCTGTTAGTCTTTGAACACAGCAAATTGCACATTGGTATTACTATCTGTGAGAAAACACGCTCAAAATGTTATAAGCTGTATAAAATAGCTGGTCGGTTCTATAGTTAAATATTATAGAACTAGTTATGTTGGTACTGTATCTGATTTGTAAGTTAGAATCAATAAAATCAAACCTATTAAAGTAATAGGGGAGGAAAATATGAATAGCAGGAAATGCTCAGGAAATGCTATAAGTCTTTGTCTTACTTTCTAGTCAAACTTAAAAATTGCTATGAGTGTTTATCTTTTAACATGACTTACAATGGGATTAATCAGCTAAACCTATTGATCTAATATCTAATAGTGTACTTGATTTAAGAATTGTTGAGCTACAGATTGTCAAACTCAAGGCCCAGGGGCTGGATCTGGTACCCAGGGTGCTTAGATCTGGCCCACAGAGTTGCCCTGGAAACAGTGAAGGAACTGTGGTGCCTCTGCCATGGTACCTCTGCCAGCAAAAATGGAGCTCAGGAGGGCTGTGTGTGGCCCTCCCAAGCTCCATTTTCATTGGCAGAGGGTTGCAGGAGGCCACTGCAGCTGAAAACAGAGCTTGTGAGGGCCATGGGTGCCACTCCCAAGGTTCATTTACACTGTCAGAGGGTTGTAGGAGACTGTCACAGCTGAAAATGGAGCTCAGCTTGCAAAGTGTTCAGGCCAGCCGACATGAGTGACATTGAGCTGGCCACCTACCTTGACCACGCCAACCCTGGCCTCCCAAGGTCAAACACAACCCTGATGCAGCCTTCAATGAAATAAAGTTTGACACTCCTGAGCTAGAACTTAATAAAGATTAGAATAGAATTTAAAACTTGGGAAGAAACATGTGAAACTCTCCACAGTTCAGTTATATATTATTCAAGTGTTAACATACTGAAAACCCCATATTTAATCCCTAACACCATATTTAACAACTCACAAGGTGTCCCCGCAGCGAGTAACATCTTACCAGGAACCTTCCCTTGACTTGATCAGCTGGGAAGAAATGGCCCCAAAGGAAGTGACACCAGCCCAGGGCACCCATAGTTCCTTAGTAAATAAGCCCCAGGTCAGTGCCTCTGGGATTCCATCTATTTATGAGACTGACTTATGTCAAGACAATTTCTAGAACCAGGAGGAGACACAGCTCTTCAACTTCTTTTGTGCTCTTCCACAATCAGAAAGGTCCCAAATCATAAAGCGTCTGGATGCAGTTAAATCCAAGCTCTGAAGTCTTTCACTACCTGATAAGGATTCCCTTGGACTCCAGGGAGTCTATACTGATTTACCAATGGAAGCTCCCTTGGCACTCTCTCCAGAATGTCTAATTTGTAAATTTGAAGATCCAGGGCTACTTCAAACTCTGCCTGTTGATGCTGCTGAATACTTGCCAGCTAAGCAACCAATTAATGCCACAAGTACGAACTGGAGTGTGCTTAGAGCCCTACAGCCCCATGAACAAGGCTCGCCTCACCTCCCTCCTTCCCTGCCTTTGCCTCCTAAGAGGATGACCCTGCCACTTAACAATGGGTGTATCTTTTTGGATCCGAAGAGCGGTCTGGGAAAAATTAATTACACAGAATGACTATTAAATCTGGCAAAAAAAAAAAAAAAACCCTGCACACTTAAGTGCCTTTCGTGGAACATAGCAGATTGGGGGAGAAGGTGTGATACCACAGAATTCACCAACTTTATTCACTCATTTGATGTGGTCCTGCTTCAGGAGACCTGGGCATGCGATAGGATATCCCTTACAGGGTTTATGATCATTTCCTTGGCCACCACCAGACAATCTATGACAGGAAGGCCTTAGGGTGGTCTAGCTTGCTTGGTCTCTACTGCTTTGAAAGTGGAGACAGTGGAGCTGCCCCCCTGTAGCTCTTTTTTAAGAGAGGATGCAGCAAACTGTTAGTGTTGATGAGGCAAGCTGATACTAAGGCTCAATGGGGCATGCTGGAGAATTACATTACTTGTATGGAAACTAAATTCCCAGTGCTGTACATCCTTATAGGGGGCAACTTTAATGCCCGATTGGGAGTCCAAGTTCCCCGATCGATTGAGGCACTTTACTCCCAAGAAACCCTCCAGGCCATAGGACACCTGATTTCAGCCAGGCATTCTAAGGATGAATTAACAAACTTTGCTGGCATTCAGTTAGCTCCTTTAGCAGCCCAACACAATAAGATAATTCTTAATGGGAGTACCCTAGGTGATCTAGCTGGTGAGTTTACTTTTAGTTCCTCACATGGAAGTACTGTTATTGATATTGTGCTGGTATCCCAGCTTCTTAGAAAGGCAGTCCGTGCTTTTTATGTGGACTGCCTTACGGAGAGCAACCACTACCCCCCCTGGTTACAATCATTGAGCTTTCCTCAAATATACATCTCCCTAGGCATCCCCAGATCTTAGATCCCTATGTGGCCTTGTATACAAGGAGGATCAAATGGTCTTCTAATACTGAAAGTTCCACTCCTTTTTATCATCTCCAGAGTGTCTCAGCCTATACAATCAGGCTCTAACAAGTAGTGGCCCAGGGACAATCTCGGCCTTTGAATCACTAATTAATAGCATTCAAAGGGAGCTAAGAGCCATCCGTAGGCCGAGTGGTCCATATCATTCAAGAAGCAATTCTTGGTTTGACAAAGAGTGTCTGATGCTCAGGAACCAAATTAATCGGGTTTACCTGCTTTATCATAATCAAGGGGATAAATGCCCACCAGAGGACTACTATCGCTTGAAGCAGGAGTATAAAGGACTAATTGCTAAGAAAAAGAAAGCTAAAGAGAGAGAGAAGTGGGATCTACTTCTCTCCATCCAGCAGAAGAACACTTGATTATTTTGGCAAATTGTTGCCAGCTCCTTGCTGGGTCATCAAGAACTCCCTCTCTGCTGTATTTCCAACAGAGATTGAGAAAAACCATTTCTTGGCAATTTTCCAGGAGTCAACAAGTTCAACCGTGCTTGGGCCACAGCTGCCTCCTGCAGTTCCTGACTGGCAACCCGTGACTCATGCTGAGATTACCAACTTTATCTCCGAACTCAAGTCAGGCAAAGCCCCTGGCCCTGATGTTATACCCCCTGATCTGCTAAAATCCAATCCCGAGTGGTGGATTCCTCTGTTAGCAAGACTCTTCATGCATATCAATACCTCTGGCAGGATCCCTACCTCCTGGAGCTTAGCAATTATTGTTCCAGTTTTTAAATGAGGAAATAGGAACAATCCAGCCGACTATTGCCCCATAAGCCTGCTCCCCATCTTTGGGAAACTGTATGCTAAATATCTCCAACATAAACTCCTCACCTGGGTTGAAGAGCCCAATATTATTGGTCCTGAACAGATTGGGTTTAAAGCGGGCTGTGCCACACTGGACCACTGCTTTGTCTTAATGAACCTGGTCAATAAATATATTCCAGGTGGCAAACTTTTTACTGCTTTTATCGACCTAAAATCAGTGTTTGACTCAGTCCCTAGGGGACTGTTGTGGTCAAAACTGCTCAAAAGTTCTATCAATAGACGTCTTCTGTTCCTAATTAGATCCTTGTACAACCACATGTCTAGTTAGGTCAGGTGTGGTCTGCAGGGAGAACTTTTAAATCCTATCCTGATTAAGAACGGAGTGAGGCAGGGTTGTGTTCTGGCTCCTCTTGTTTAATTTATTCTTATCTGACTTGACCTTTCACATTGGACATATTGAGTCCCACGCCCCAAAGTTGTCAACTATGAAGATCCCGCTTCTCCTTTATGCTGACGATGCAGCCTTCCTTTCATTGTCAAGGCCAAGTCTGAAAAGATTACTTTCTGTATTCGGGTTCTACTGTGCTGAGAACCACCTGTCTATTAATTACGACAAATCCAAAGTATTGGTGTTC
Organism: Hydrophis major; assembly: GCA_033807585.1. Classification (NCBI taxonomy): domain Eukaryota; kingdom Metazoa; phylum Chordata; class Lepidosauria; order Squamata; family Elapidae; genus Hydrophis; species Hydrophis major. The sequence goes on from CM066329.1 coordinate 285,183,134, forward strand.
TCTAGAGCCCTGTATAACTGGGCGATCAATGGTAATGCTGTTAAGCAGGTTTTCCATTTTAAGTATTTAGGTATTCAATTTCAGAACACCAGTGCTTGGACTAGACATCGAACCCAGGTGCTGAACTCGGCCTCCTGTAGTCACCAGCAGATTTTAAGATTTTTTTTATACCCAAGGAGGCCAGTTTATTCCTTCTGCTCTGTGTATTTACAAAGCCAAAACTTTGGCTCAAACGCTTTACAGAATTCCCATATGGATACAGGGCTTCAAGGATTGTTTTGAAAGAACCCAGGCTGTCTTTTTTTAGAAAACTTCTGGGTCTTCCTCCTTATGTTGGTTTTGCTCTGATGTACCTGGAACTGGGCACTCGATCAGTCGAATGTATGGCGTGGATTAACACCTTTAAATGGTTGTTTTGGGTGCTCTTTCTGGCAGCTCCTCTCCCTGGCGTTTGCTGACTCTCATATTTCTCATTGGGAGAGGGAGCTGATGAAGAAATTATACCTGATAGGTTTTACGGGGGATGCCCTGGGAGATTATGGCCTTAAGGACGCCCAATTTAGGGTAGTCCAACAGCTTGTGGACATTGACTTGCAATATCTATGAGCCAGAGCAAACAAAACTTGCTCCCCTCTGATCTTCAGCCAATTTAATAATTATGGACTGAGGATGGCTTCCTATTTTTACGCTCTAACCATTCCCAAGTATAGAAGAGCTTTCTCCCTAGCTCGCTTTAATGTCTCGCCTTCAGCATTACTGAATGGGCGATTTAAGAGGCTCCCGATTAACAAGCAGTTATGCCCCTGTGACAGAGCTGAGGTTGAAACTGTGGAGCATGTCCGTTTATATTGCCCTATGTATAATACAGGCAGATTTAAGTTACTGTCTCTCTTTGAAACAGACCCTTCTAGACCCAATGTTAGTAATTTGTTCTTATATTGTCTAGGGGATGGCTCCTCATATATCACTTCTTTGGTTTCCAAATTTTTTTAAGAGCTGTAACCATCAGAGGAGAACGCTGTAATTCCCTTAGTCAAGTTTTTGGTGACCAATTGTTCATGATTAATTTTCCCATGTTCTTCTTTTCTTGTACTTGTGTTTTTGGTCTGTGACTGCAAATAAAGTATATTTATTATAACTCACAAGGTGTTCCCCCCTCCTCCTCCTCCTCCTCCTCTTCTCCTCCTTCTCCTCCTCCTTCTTCTTCTTCTCCTCCTCCTCCTCCTCCTCCTCCTCCTCCTCCTCCTCCTCCTCCTCCTCCTCCTCCTCCTCCTCCTCCTCCTCCTCCTCCTCCTCCTCCTTCTTTGTTCCAAATGTGACCAAAAAAAAAAAAGGTTGGGTGGGTTTTTTTGTATTCAATCCAAAGCATCGTTCCAAGTCATTTCATTCATTCATTCATATTCAGGCAATGACTTTTGTAATGAAATGGGAGAATAATAATTTTCCTTTGCAGATCCCATGCTTACTGTTGCATAATGTATACTTTAATGTGAACCAGTGAACAATTCCGGTGTTAACCAAACATTTCAACCTATCAATTCCACAGCTAAAAACATGTTTTCCAGTTCTTACAATTTTTGGTACTGTGCTAGCAGAAACCTTTTTTAATCTTCTACCTAATGGTGGAAAAACCGAATCTGAGAATAAGTTCATTTTTTTCATCAGGAGAGAAATTCAAACACATCTCCAAATTAGTCATGAAGTAGTTATAAAAATTGTTAAGCCTGGGTTCCCCAACCAGGGTTAGGGAGACAAGCTAAACAGAATGTGCAGCGTTAGTCAGATAGGCACACAGATAAATGAGTGAGCTAAGCTTGTATGTTTATTAACATACAGTAAAAATAACAGATATGCTTGTGCTATCAAAAATATAGTTTATTCCATTATGAGTTCATAGCATAGTCAAAATAACAGTCCAATAGTCATGTATCATTTAGTCAGTCCATTCAAGGATATTCAGTTAGCAAAGTCCGTGCAGAATATCCTATGTCAGTTCACTTACAAATCAGTCCTTTGTTTCTCTCCCGTTCGAGCAATGCAGTCTTGAGTCCATGCAGTAATTAGGGATCATCAAAGCCAGAGAGAGCAAGCTGTCCTCTTGCTTCTTTTAAAGTGCTTTCACAACCACTCCCCTAATTACAGTCCTATATTTAAAGTAACAGACACTTTAACTTACAAACTATGATTACTTAGTTATTATTTTACCTAAACCAGTTAGGGCAAACAATGTTATCCCTAACATTCTACCCTTTTAGGAAATAATAATAAATATAACTATTTACATCTTTAAATCATATTTGTTACAACTCTCTTTAAACTTAATTACTCCTTGAGCTTTTGTAAATTGGTCTGCAATGTTTTCTTCTGTCATGCAGTTTTCCAATTTAATTAGCCCATTCTTTACAGATTCTCTAACATTTAAGTATCTTAAATCAGTATGCTTTTATCTAGTTTTTACAGCAATACTAGTAGCTAACTTTATAGCTGCCTGGTTGTCCTCGTACACAATAATGGAATCTTTAACAGTTATACCCATGTCTAATAATAACTGTTTGTACAAAATCAAACCAGTGCATAGTAATGACAGACATGAAAATTCCGCTTCCATTGTGGACAAGCTAATATGCTGTTGTCTGATTGACCTCCACCCTATTAGTGTCTTACCAAATAATATAGCCATCCCAGATGTTGATTTTCTAGTGTTTATATCAGTTGCAAAACTTGCATCTGCATAGGCACTAAGACTCAAATCACCCTTTGGTTCTATATACAATGCATGGTTCATTGTTCCTTTAAGATATCTTAAAATTCTCTTTAATGATTGCCAATGACATTGTTGTGGATCCGAATTAAAACATGCCAGCTGATTTACACTATAAGCTATATCTGGTCTAGACCAATTGCTGATATATGATAAGCTACCAATCAAAGATTGATATATGGACTTATCAAATTTGGGACTTTGATCATTAGTTTGGCAAACTTCCTGACTCATTGGAGTCTTTGCCAGTTTACAAAGTTCCATTTTATACGTTTTAATTAATTGGCAAATTTTATCTTCTTGAGATATCTTAAATCCATTTTTTGTTTTGTTAATTGTCAATCCTAGATACTTTTTAATTTCACCTAAATGCTTTAATTTTATCTTTTTGGCTAATAATGATATAATCTCATTAGCTTCATTATTAGTCTTAGTTATCAAAGCAATATCATCTGTAAATAATAACAATAATGACACCGTTCCATTATTTTCTCTTTTAAACACACATGGATCTGCTAAACCAGATTTAAAACCTATATTGTTTAACTCTTTCATAATATATTGGTTCCACTCAAAACCAGATTGTTTCAACCCGTAAAGACTCTTTTTGAGTTTCCAACAATCATTACTATTTATTTTATTGTCTTTTATACCTACTGGTTTTCTTAAACATATAGTGTGCTGCAATGGTGCATGTAGATAAGCAGTTTCTACATCTAAATGGTTAATGACATAGTTTTTCTTAGCTGCCCACACTAATGCTACTCTTAAAGATGTAGCCTTAAGACTTGGTGCAAAAACTTCATCGTAATCAGATGCAGTTTGATTAAATCCTTGAGCTACTAACCTAGCTTTATGGGTAACAGTCCCATCATTTCCAGTTTTTACTTTAAATATCCATTTGCACCCAATGGATTTTTCTCCTGGAGGTAATTTAGCATCTTCATATACTTTCATTACCTTTAATGAATTTAGTTCTTTTTCCATTGCCTTTTGCCAATTCTCCTGATCCTTAGCAGGATACATCCTAAGTTCATCTACACTAGTTGGAACTTTAGTTACTTGGCAAACTATACTTGCTTGATACCTATCAGGTGGTCTAGTTACACGTGTAGTACGTCTAGGTATTACAGGACTTACAGGTGGACTTTCATTTATTAACTCTTCTTGATTATCTGTTTCCTCTTGTTCTGGTCCTATTTGCTCTTCGTGGACTTCTTCTTTAATTGGACTCTTCTTATAACTAATCTGTTCTTTCTGCCTTTTGTAGGGTTCAATAATTACTTCGTTATTGAAATCTTGCTCTAATCTATTCCATCCTACATGTTCTAGGAATTTAGCACTAGCACTGGTGTAAATTCTAGGTGTACCTGGTTCCCAGAATCTATAAGATCTATGATTAGATGTATATCCTACAAAAAATAATCTTTTAGCTCTATGCTGTTCTTTTTGTCTGAGTTGTGTAGGGATATGCAGCCATGCTGGTGCTCCAAGTGCATGTAACTTAAATCAGGTTTTGTACCATGCCACAGTGTGAATGGTAATTCACCTGTTGTTGAATTAACAACATTATTTAATATATGATTACCACACATTATTGCTTCTCCCCATAAATTGTCAGGTAATCCTGAATCAGACATCATAGTTCGTGCCATTGATTGTAGTGTTTGGCCTCGTCTCTCTATAAAGGCATTATGTTGTGGCCTATATGGTGCAGACTTTTTATGTTGAATACCTAACATTCTTAGTCTATTCTGGAATTTATTATTTGTAAATTCCGTACCATTATCTGTAATAAGAGTTACTAATTTCTTTTTAGTTTTCCTTTCAGCAAATTTAATCCAATTAAAGAGATTTTGATACGTTTCAGTTTTGCTCTTCATTAAAAAGCAAAACCCATATCTAGAATAGTGGTCCATTATACTTAGTATGTATCGAGCTCCTCCTATACTTGGTTTTTTCAGACCTATTAAATCAGCAAATACTACTTCTAAAGGCTCTTAGGTAGTAAATCCTTCAACTCTATTAGACAGTATGACCCTGGCTTTGCTTTGATTGCAAGCATTACATTGCAAATACTTATTACAAGGTTTTAAATTTATTCCCTTAGATAATTCAACAGTTTTCTTAAGTATTTTAAAATTTAAATGCCCTAGCCTTCGATGTAACAAGTGAATACATTCATCATGAGGTTTCTTATTTTCATAAACTGTGTTAGCCACTTTTAAACCATCATCATTTAACACATATAATTCACCTCTTAAAGATGCAGTAATTTTCTTATCTTCTTTCTCAATTATGCAGTTATCTCCTTTAAATGTAACTACATATCCTAGTTTAACCAAAATTCTAACTGAAATTAAATTAAACTTAAGTTGTAGTACATATAACATTTTTACATTCTCTTTTATAAAAGAACAATATGCTATACCTTGACCTTTATCTTTCAGTTTCCAGCCATTGGCTAACGATATCTGCTGTGTACTCTTGGACATTTTAATAAAATTTTTGTTATCATTTGTTATACAGTGGGATGCTCCACTGTCAACCACCCATAAATTATTTTTTACAGCTCCGTTACTATACATGGCTAACTCCAAATTTTTATTTATCTTTTGATGACTTTTAGTATTCTGGACAGCATTCTGGCACTTTGCTTTTTTACAAAATCTTGCCAAATGTCCTCTTCCTCCACAATTAAAGCACTTTTTAATTGCGTATGCAGTAGGAGATTCATTATCTTCTTTTTGAGGTTGTTCCCTCGTTAACTCATTTCTTTCAAGCCTTCTTCTGGCCTCTTCAATCAATCTGCCAGTTATATCAGTTAAAGTTAGACTTTCCTTTGGCAAAATTTCAAGTGAAGTTACGTAGTTGTCATAACTTTCATCTAGTGAAGATAGAATTATGTAGACTTGGTGTAGTTCAGAGAAAATAAGCTCTTTCTCGTGCAGTTCTTGAAAAATGCTTTGCATAGTTTTCAAATGACTCAGCATATCACCATTCGTCTGGAGATGCGTCCTGAAAAGCTTCCGTGTTAGATTTATGTGAGCACCAACGTTATCTCGAACATAAATCCTCTTCAGCTTCTGCCAACACCCAAAAGCCGTTTTCTCTCCGTGGATATAAACAAGCTGTTGGTCAGTTAAGGTTAAAGCAATTATGCAAATAGCGTGTTCATTTTTATGCATAAATTCTTCTATCTTTAGTCTATCTTCATCATCCTCTGGATCCCATTCTTCTACGTTTGGTGGATTTTCAATTATGTTCCACAGACCTTCTCTTCATAGAAGCAGACTACATTTCATAGACCATGATACATAGTTTGTTCCATCTAGCTTGGATATAAGGGACAAACTTTGTAGATTGACTTGTGCCATGTTTTCTTATATGGATATAAAACTATAATTAATAAAACACAGCTGTCTGTTTACTGTAATGTATAACAACACAAACTCTCACTTTTACATAAATCTGCTTTATCCTAGTTAAACTGACTTTGCAGCCTCTGGGCCCATAACCAGTGTTAAGCCTGGGTTCCCCAACCAGGGTTAGGGAGACAAGCTAAACAGAATGTGCAGCATTAGTCAGATAGGCACACAGATAAATGAGTGAGCTAAGCTTGTATGTTTATTAACATACAGTAAAAATAACAGATACGCTTGTGCTATCAAAAATATAGTTTATTCCATTATGAGTTCATAGCATAGTCAAAATAACAGTCCAATAGTCATGTATCATTTAGTCAGTCCATTCAAGGATATTCAGTTAGCAAAGTCCGTGCAGAATATCCTATGTCAGTTCACTTACAAATCAGTCCTTTGTTTCTCTCCCGTTCGAGCAATGCAGTCTTGAGTCCATGCAGTAATTAGGGATCATCAAAGCCAGAGAGAGCAAGCTGTCGTCTTGCTTCTTTTAAAGTGCTTTCACAACCACTCCCCTAATTACAATCCTATATTTAAAGTTACAGACACTTTAACTTACAAACTATGATTACTTAGTTATTATTTTACCTAAACCAGTTAGGGCAAACAATATTATCCCTAACATAAATAAAGATAAATAAGAGCCTTTGCAATCTCCAGACTTTATTCTTATTTAAAACAAATAATTCAACTTTGGAAGATTTAAAATATGTACTTTATGCAAGAAAACTTAAAAATATTTCAAAGTTTGAAGAGCACTGAAAGGAAAAGTCAAGGAAAATAGAACAGAAATAGAATAAGAGCTCTTAGCTGGCTAAAGAAAGCTTTTGGAAGAATTTGCCAAAGGAGATGTTAACAAAATATTGAAAGGTTCTCCAAACTTTTGTACTTGCTATATTCTCTTTCTTCTTGACAGCTCCTTGGTGCTCTCTTAGCTTAGTTGTTTTCTTGCACTGATGATATTACCTTGTTTGGCTAATGAAATGTCTGTAAGAAAACAACCAAGTTCAAAGATTGCCAAGGACCCTGTGGTATAAATATTCTCCTTTATTGGCATCACTTTCTTCTTCTTTTAAAATCTGTAAATCATAGCACATTGAGGGCACATCCTGTGTCCATATTTTCAAGGAAATGTATTAAGTTTATACCATGTGGAGGTCATGTTAATTTCTGAGGGAATCAATCAAATTAAAGAATCAATAAAACATTCAATTTGACCAAGAGACCTACCACATGCATATAAAATCATCGCGCATTTATCAAATATCAGAAACCTTTTGATATGAGACTTACACATTTGCTCCTTGAATGATGCTAGAATGATGTATTTATAGGCTTTGCTTTTTTTATTCCATCAAAAGTTTGAAAATAGGGAAAAGATTAGTCTCAAAACACTTTATGAATATAGCTTACAAAGGTAGATTTTTGAACACTTAACTTTGGGGGTTTCCAAAGTTGGACCTTTTGCCTGTTCCAATATAGTTTGTTACATAATACAAAAATATGGTATAATGTTGCAATGCATTGTTAAAGTAAACACATTAGTCTGAGGAGAAAAGCACTGCAGGTGTACAGTTTTATAGGACTTAATTAAATACCAGATGAATATAAATAGGAAGGACAGATTGCATGAGTTTATTGTTTATGTAAGTAAGAAAAGTGGGAAATGCTGATTCTTGCATACTGAAATAAAAACAAGAGACACCATTTTTTCATAATTTTGTACAGATAATAAATAAAGGGAAGAACTGATTCTATGTGGGTACTAAGTTGCAAATCAATCAGGTTATTTCCACACCTATTTAAATTGCTTTGGATATTTGAAAGCCTTATTTCTGATAATCCAATGAATGTTTGTTACAATGTTAAATGGATATACAAAGTTTTCATGTGCAGAAATATGAGCCTAAGCCAGACAGTTACTGAGAACTTGGAAATTACCATCTTTACATGGTGGGAGAATTCTGTAGTTTCAGTGATCTAGCCAGGAGTCTCCTAATAATACCAGTAGGAAAATGAGTTACTAATAGGATCACCTTACCAACATCAAAAGGGGAGTATAACCAACATTTGGAGTGAATGCAAGTAAAACTGTGAAGATATTCAGAAAGATAGCCCATGCAGCTCTGATGATGTTACATAGGTACAGTAGGTAATGAAATTCTGCAAACATAGAGAGCACCAAAGGACCCCATAGTTCAATCCTGAACTACAAATATTGTAGTTCTCTATTATCTTCTCTATTAAGAACCACAGTGGTGCAGTGGTTAGAATGCAGTACTGCAGACTACTTCTGCTGCCTGTCAGCTGCCTGCAATTTGACAGTTTGAATGTCACCAGGCTCAAGGTTGACTCAGCTTTCGATCCTTCCGAGGTGGGTAAAATGAGGACCCAGATTGTTGGGGCAATATGCTGACTCTGTAATCCGCTTAGAGAGGGCTGTAAATCACTGTGAAGCAGTATTTAATAGCTATTGCTATTGTCAAGAAAACTATATGAACATGACTGAACAACTTAAACAACTTTAAATAACCTTTATGACTTCATTTGGCAGAAGGTGTGATGACCTGGGGCACGACACAAAGCCAACACAGTTACATAAGTCATAAGAGTTCATTTATACCTCCAACTTTGCCTCCAATGTCCAGGTTACCTTTGGCTGGAGAAAAAATTCTCCCAAGAACAGTCTTTAAGAGGAGGAAATTGAGTCCAAAAACAAAGTACATATAAACTGTAAAGAAAAATCTTCACAAACCACACTGCAGCAATTAACTTGACAAGGCAGAATAAGGAATTGCAACTTGAAAGACCAACAAAACACACACAGTTGGGCAGACATCAGGAACCCAGATAAGCCTTGACAATAACAGATAACTCACGATTTGCTTCCAACAAGTTGCTATGCACAGCTTTCCTTTTTAAACACTGTGTTCCCAGCTGCAGCTAATGAAGGGAATCAGGGCCTTTTCTTCCCCTGTAAGACATGCAACTCCCTTGCTTCCTTCTCCATTCCTCTCTGCATGCCCCAGGATGAAGAGGGGGTGGGCCTGGGTCTTCCTCTGAATTCCCTCTCCCTTGCCCTACCTCTGGCCTGTTGTGCCTGGTTGGACTGTGCCCTTCCCAGTTTCTTCCACAGCCAGTGGAGCCACACTTCCACTTCCTGTCAGCTACTCGGCCTCCCCCTCTAAATCAGATTCCTACAGAGGCTTTAATTTCATTGGTGAAGAACAGTAACAAATACAAAGGTAGATAGAATATCAGCTGACTTTCAGGATATTTACCAAATGTCAGGCAATCTTAACAGTGTGGCATGATTACAGCAGTTCCTTAATACATTCTTTGAATAAATATAAATTGAATTTCTCCAAGCTGGTGACCTCAGATTAGGTAGGCTGATCTGTATTCTCACAATTTCCAGTGAACTGCTGGCTCTGCTAACTTGGAATTAATTCTCTCATGTCATGTAGAAGGCACCTGGTAAGCTCATCCTATGTGTATCCATAAGTGATTAGGCCCAGCTGAATGATAGTAAGTTAATGATGACTTTTACAATCTAGTAGATTTGATATGCAACAGAAATTATTTCAGCTGAGCAGATAATTTATTCAGAACTGCATCAAGGAATATTTTGTGAATATTAAAGCACTTGTATTTTAACTGATACTATACATTAACTGTTATTTTCGAACTTGCTGGTGTCATATTAAAACTGTGTTTTCCAAATTTGACAATTTTAAGAAGTATGGACTTCATGCAACCTTAGGATTCCTGGGATTTTAAATCTTCACTTTCCAAGTTTGAAAAACACTGCACTGAATTCATTAATTTTATATACAGCAGTCAAAGAACAACCAAACCAAAATGTTGAAATAGACACAGTTCTGTGTGGTCATTTATTTTTATAAATCAATGAGAGATGAAAATATTGAAGTTAAGCTACATACAAAGTTATAATAATATTTATACTGCATCAATATGCAGCATTTTAGATAGCAATTGACAATAACTATTAAATAATATTGAAAAATTGAGACACTTTTTTGAAAATGTTTCATACTTGCATTGAAAACTTTATTTGCCTGGTCTTGTTTAATTGATTGAAAGGATTTTCAAGTCTCAATATCAGTTAGCTCAAAATGTTATCTTGGAAATAGATAATTCAATAGATTGTTAAAATAGATAATTAGAATAAAATAGTTGTTTAATTTTATATCTGGTTTTTAATCCTTAAATGTTCAAAGTAGTATATAAGCTTTGGTTTGACCATAGGATAATGTAGTTTATAAATCTACCTGACATCACACGAACTTCCCCTTACTTAAAAATTGTAAATATTCAAGCAGCAACCTTCTTGATAAAAGTAGTGGGGCTAACATCATACAATCAACCTTCTGGACATCAATGTCATACTATTATCAGTCTGAAACATAATTATTATTTACGTAATTATTATTAGTATAATTAATTATTAAAATCAGGTTTTAATTATAGTAGGAATTCCACTGGGAACTCTGAAGAGATGAATTTATCTTTTACTATCACCATCTTGGATGGTAAGGGAGCATGAAGCATAATGTGGAGTGATGGAATATGAAAAGAATATTAGAGCTGACATAAGAGAAAAAAAGATAAATGATTTGTCACAGAGGAAAGAATTGTAGTGCTTTTGACTGAGAGAACTGACACAGTGTCCCCTAAAGTAGAGACAGAAGGACTGTAGCAGCATCTTTGATGCAAAGATTAAAATGTCAAATGCCATGGAAGAAGGACTGGAGTCTGCTTGTTAGAAGAACAATCAGAATTAAAAAGAATAATTAACAAAACATTTCAATTATGATTCTCTCTTCCTTTTATCCCCGCCTCTTGAAAATGCCATCATAATGGCACGATGGTATGATTTTGCAATCATACCAGATTATAACAGATTAATACTCTTGTTGCATACAGAATATATCATCCAAAATAGTTAGTTGCAAACAGTTATTGCTTGTTGCAATTAATTGGCTTTATTGTTCCTGACAAGCAAGAGTTCAGTTGCTGAATTTGGGGACATTTTCAGTTGCTTTGTCTTAAAACAAATGTCTTCAGAATATGATAAACAGCAGCATGTACATTACGCATTTTAGGAAAGGACAGGGGTGGGATTCTACCAGTTCACACCTATTCGCTAGAACCAGTTATTAACATTCTAAGCAGTTCGGAAAACCGGTTGTTAGAAGAAATTACTGGCCTAATCCTGTAAGGAAGGCAGGAAGGAAACATTCTGGTATTGCTTACAGAAACTGCCTCTCTGTTAACCCTTATTACATTCTTGGCAGGACTAGACTTCCTGTCTCAGGAACTTTTCTGGAGTTTTTCCCCCCTCCTTTGCTAGTACTCTGCTTGTGTGGAGTGACCATTCAAAGTTACAATGGCACTGAAAAAAGGGACTTATGACCATTTTTCACTCTTACGACTGTTGCAGCATCCCCACAGTCATGAAAGGCCATGCAAGGAGATGCGTGCCTCAATGTGAGTGATATTGAGTTGGCCACGCCCAGACAATAACATGACCACCAAGCCATGTCCACCCACTCACATGACTACCAAGCCATGCCCACCACCTAAGCCATGCCCACAGAACCAGTTGTTAAAAAATTTGAATCCCACCCTTGGGAAAGAATATGTGCTATTCCTTTTGTTGAGGTATTCCCCGTTAGGAGAATGAGTGCACTCAGGGAAACATAGTGAGAGTGGTGATGAATAACACAACCAGCACACAGATACACTGAATAGTAAAATGTAAATTTTACTTCCAGTAAACGGGTAATCAAAGTCCAACAAACAGTCCAAATCATACACGGTTAAAGCAGTTAGTATTCAAAACAATCAGTCTAGTGATAATCCAAAAACGAAGTCCTTTTCTTTACCAATATCATAAACAAAGTTCAGTAAACGGAGTTTGCTAACAGTTGCAAGACTCACAGCAATTCAGAATGACAATCAGGCAAAGGGCAAAAGGGAAATGTAAAAAGAACAAACTAGGTTTCTGGCTCCATCTTATGGCTGTTGGAGGAACCTCAGCCAATCACAATTACAGCATTCTTTTAAAGATACAACAGTATTAAATGACTATACTGGTTTATATATTGCCAACCCAACTGTTAGGTGACTATCATTCCTAACACCTTTCATTTGTGGGTGAGAATAATCATCAAGTGAACATAAAGGCCATGTTCCTTCTAGACAAAACATAATTTCTGAATTTGAAGGAGCTTAACAGTTGGAGTGTTAAAAGGAAATTTTCAAACATTCGCCAAAATGATGCAGGCAGCATACATTGAGATTTTTGCACATATAAATGAGCAATATTTAGCAACCTCAGTGTCATGCCCCTGGTGGAGTCTGACTCTGAGGGAGAGGAGGAACAGCCAACAGGGAGTGGAAGTGTGTCTCCAGAGGTGGGGGAGGAGGTTGGGGAAGGGCAGAGGCCGGCTGAGCAGTCAAAAAAGGACCCAGGCCCATCCCCTATCCATCTTAGGACATGCAGAGAGGAGAGGATCAGGGAAAAACATGGTCTACTTGGGAGAAGAGGGCCATGACCCTCTTCATGGGTTTCAGGTGTGAGATCTGCATAAGAGTTTGGACCTGCGTGCTAACAAATGCTGGAGACAAATTAGTGTTTTATTCCTAGATGAGGTTTATCTTGGTTGGTGTTCTTCCAATGGACTGTATCTGGTTATCTTCCTGAAGTTTGCCATGATTTATCCTGGTCTGTCATGAAACTTTATTCATTGCAGTTTGTTTTTGTTTTTTGCTTCATTATCTGCTCTTTGAATTTGAACTGTGTTTCTTTTGTTTGGAATGTTATTTTTAAAATAGCTTAATCTTCAACTGTGAACAATTAATCAGTGAAGCCAAGTTGAAGGCATTAAAGGACCTTTATTTACATTTGGTTTTTGTTATATTTTTGATACACTCTGGGTCATCACTCTCAGACTTGGGTGAAAAAAGAAAAAAGCCATGTTATATGCATTTGCTTAATTTATTACTGCTTACTAAATGCCAATCAAATAAGTGTGGTTTCACATTAGTTTACATACAATTAAGAATAAAGCAGTAAATGCTTTTTTCTTCATATTTAACAATTATTTATAATATGACAATGATAATATATGATATTATTTTTGACAATTAGACAAGTAGCTACTAGGGTCTATTGGCCCTTCATCTTGAAATTGAAAGATGCAAATGTAGAAAAAAAGGAATAATCATATTTCAGATCTTTCAATTCATTTGCAGAGGTATGAATTGTGTTCATTTAATTAGAAAGGAAAGCATAAAAATGTATATCCGAAAGTTATTATTTGTATGATATAGATCGGTGTTGGTGAACCTATGCCACATGTGCCAGAAGTGACATGCAGAGCCATTTTCCCCAGAACACGAGAGGTCACCTGGAAGAGGCTTACTGCACATGCGTGCACGCTGCTGCCCAACAGCTAATTGCTGAGTAACTGGTGCACATGTGCAGGGGGTGGGAGAGTGCATGGGAGAACCATGCACATGTGCAGGGACATGCTGCACATGAGGGGATCACACATGCTCATGAGAGGGAAAAGCACAGGCATGCACAAATGCGCAGTGCACAAGAGGGAATCAAACACTCATGCGCAGACATGCGGTGTGCAAGGTGGGGTCGTGTTTGCATGCACAAGGGGCATGGGGGCAGCACTCATTGCCTTCTGGGTGCTGGCACAAAAGCACGCACAAGCGAGCGTGAGTGCAATTATTGGCACGGGAGCCGAAAAAGGTTAGCCACCACAGATTATTGTACTTGGTAACAGTTTGTGTAAAGCATATTTTTAATGATAATGGTGGATGGAAAAAAAAGAAGATAAATTATAGAAAAAGTCATCAGGCTATTCAGATTTCTATAGAGAGAATAATTGCTTTGTTATTGTTTTGAATCTGTGACAGCTACAAAGAATAGGTACTGTACATTAAATTCCAATTAATTGCTTTATTGTTCATGTCTCTTCACCAGAATCTAGCCAATTAATGGTCAGCACTATGTTGGTGCTAGAAAAGAGTTAATGGAATTCAAGAAGGGTTGTACTCCATTTTATGGAAATGTAACAACCCTAGGCTGATTACTTGCTTAATTCTGCCCCCAGGCTCTGCCTGCTCTTCTCCTATAATCTATTTAACTATTCCTACGTACATGAAAAGGGCAAGAACCTGAAGAATTATTGTTTATTCTGAAATAGTGGTGAAATTTATGTTGTGATGTGTGAACATGGAGCAAAACATTATTTGATAGTGTCAACAATAGATGCTACAAAGTGAAAAGCTAAGAACTGAACGTTACAAATGAAAAAGAATTTGAAGACAGATTTATGCTCCAACAGAAGCTGCTTGGAATTCAGTGAAAATAATTATGTTACAAAGTGCTATAGGAGTGTGTGGAATTAAAGCATGAAAAGAGATGTTTGGTGAAATAATGAAGCAAAAGAGACTGTGGGGAAAAACAGATTGATTTAATTTATCCTGCCTTTTATATAGGAGTTAAGGCAGTCTTCTTTGCTCTTCTTCTGCCTACTAGTCACAACTTTGAAATGTAGGTTGAGCAAAGAAAGAAGATTGGTCAGGTCATCCAGTGAGTTTGTATGACTGAAAGTGAACAAGAATCTGGTGTCAGTACAATACCTTAACTTTCTGTATCACACTGACTCTGGAGAATAGAATCATCATTGTAAAAGTGAGGATAATTAAATAAAAATAGTCTATAATGTGTTTGGAGGAAAAATTAATCAAAGACAGTAAGGAATAGTTAACTTTCAAAGATAGATAATACACATAGAAATAGA
The DNA here is from genome assembly GCA_033807585.1 of Hydrophis major. Lineage (NCBI taxonomy): Eukaryota > Metazoa > Chordata > Lepidosauria > Squamata > Elapidae > Hydrophis > Hydrophis major. The sequence continues at coordinate 285,198,166 of CM066329.1, forward strand.
CAGGCAGACAGATATTGATGTAACAAAACCTAAAATCTACACTAGGAGTCTTTAGAAAATAATTTGAAATTGAAATTTTATTTAGATACTTTATTTTATTTATTTTATTATTTTATTAAATTTGTTTCCCATCTGTCTTAATGTGAGACAATAGATATGGTAAAATTGAATTGAATTGAAATTGAATTGGATTCTGGAAGGAGATTTCTATGGGAAAGAGAATAATATACTAGAAAAAAGAAATTGACATGAATCCTGTAAGTATGGCTACCTTATGGAAATGGGTAGGTTTTGCTCAAGCTATAGCTGAGCATCATAAATATATCCCTTACAGTAACACCAAATGAAAATTATTTTACCCTTGGAATAAATGTTTTAATGGTCATCAATATAATTGTATATAAATTACATTTTATTAATGATTTTACTGCTTTATATAATACATTATTGCAATAAATCTATGGCTTGGAACAATAAGATTAATTGTTGGCATCAAAGTAAATTATGTAAAAGAATAATAAATAATGTAATTAGGTTGAAAAGGGGAACGTGCATACATAGATGGTATAATTTGAAGAAAACGGTGTGGTTCAGTTACAATATGACTATGTGACTTAAATAAAAATTATGTCTATCCCTGACATCTAGAATCCTCAATTGTTGTTCCTTACACAAAGGGAAATAAAACAAGACTGAAATGATAAAAGGAGGAGGATTAGGCTAAGTGTGCCTGTAGAAGTGATTGGGCAAATTCTACTTCAAAGATTACAAGTAGAGACACTGAACAAAATGTGAGAAGTAGAGGCTTCATGTATGGTAGATATGTACACCAAATTTGGGTCTTCAGCAGCTGAATGAAAATGCATGAGTGTAGAAAGGAATGCTTATTGTACTGAGGCAATTTCTTTGAGTCCATAACCAGAAACAAAAGCTTCAGCATATGCAAAACCTTCTACTATTTTTTTAATTCATACAATAGATTGACTCTTAGTTTCATTTCCAAGCATAAAAAAATAATGAGGTATTTTTAATCAGTTCAGATAAATGAGTGGAATATCCCCTCCCCTTCCCTCCCACGTTTTATAGCAATGGAATGTGGCTACAAATTATGACCTGCTGGTTTAGTTATCTAAACTTCACTGTATGTTTTGCTTATAATGCAAAAAACAAAAACAAAATTTTCTTCCTTGTAAGTGCTATTTCTCATCCAAGAATTGAAGAAGCTTCTTGGATGAAAATTTAAACATTTCAAGGGAAAAAACAAGAAAAGTCCAGTGCCTTTTGGAAAAACACCCTTGGGACTTGATTTGTCTGTTATCATGTCTCTTTCTCTCATCATCTTCTCTCTTCTGCCATTTTAGCCCACCTTCTCTTCTCCCTTTTGGAAATCCACTGTGAGAAAATACAGTATGGAGATTCTTACCTCTTTGCCAACAAGTTATGATTGCACAAGAACGTCTTGCTTGTCTAAGAAAATGACATGACAGGATGGCAGGCAACACTGAGCTGCAAAAATACTGTCATATGCAGATTATAGGTCTGTGGATTCAAAGTGAAAGAAAATGATTTGAATTGTGCGTGAGTGCTCACATATTACTTGTCAAAACCTCTTAAATGTGTTTTTTGTCTGGATTCTGCTGCAGTTGCATGAACCTGGATTCAGCTACTACTTTTGATCACTAATGAACATCAGCATAACATGAGCAAAAAATATTGCTTAAACTTTACCTCCAGTAGTTTTATGTGTGACTATAAATATATCTCCTCTAACTTCATACAATGGTTTTAAGAATTGCTTGTTTAAAACATAAACTATTAGTATTATTGATCAAACTTTGACAAAGCAAGATAACTGGAAGCCAACAATAACACCTTAGCTCATCTGTTCCTTTGGTCAATCATGACATTGAATAATGTTACAAATTGTGTTCCTTTCTCATGAAGAATCTACCATCTTCATTTGAAAATGAAAGAAAAAACATCTAGATAAAACTTTCTCCACAAAAAAAAACCTGGTGTTTTGACAGTTGAAATAAGATTGTACATTCCATCCCAAACAATTTATCCATCAAGAAATCAGCAATTAAGAGATGGGTGCACTATCACAACCTCACAAGAAAATTGTTTATTTATTTATTTATTTATTTATTTGTCAAGTGATTATAAGATAACAGGTATTAAGTACAAACATAGTTGTGAATATATGAAATGGATACATATAAGAAAAATAAAAAGAAACAATAGGACAGGGACGGTAGGCATGTTGGTACACTTATGCACGTGCCCTACAGACCTCTTAGGAAAGGGGTGAGGTCAATAGTAGACAGTTTAAGGTTAAAGTTTTTGGGGTTTGGGGAAGAAACCACAGAGCCAGGTAGAGTATTCCAGACATTGACCACTCTGTTGCTGAAGTCGTATTTCCTGCAATCAAGTTTGGTGCAGTTTACCTTGAATTTGTATCTATTGTTATTGTGTGTTTACTAGAGTCAAAAACCCCATAATGTCTTTTGAGTTTGGAGATTTTTTTTAATTATTATATTTATTGGCATTTTTGCAACATTACAAGAAAGATAGGTAATGTGTTTATTCGAGTCAAAAGTCCATTATGTGTTTTAAATTTGGGGAATAATAATAATAATAATAATAATAATAATAATAATAATAATAATAATAATAATAATAATAATAATAATAATAATAATAAAAAATAGTAGTAGTAGTAGTAGTAGTTGTTAGCATTTCTCCCACAAAGGCCCTTGGTTCTTTGTTTTCAGATCACCCTAGGTTGATCCATTAGTTGTGACAAGAATTGGTTGACATGAATTAACTGCCTGAGTCTGAAGGTGTGGGCTGAGAGAGAAAGTGACTAGCTCAAAGTCAGCCAGCCAGCTTTCAAAGGCAGGATTAGAAATCAAAGTGTCCTGGTTTTTAGCCTGGTGCCTTATTCTCTGTCTCTCTCTCTCTCTCCCCCTCTCCCTGCTGCGTCAGCAGCATCAGCGATGACATCTGTAAGGCTGATGTCTCCTTTTGCCATCAGTTTACTCTGTACATGTGGTACATTTAATCCCAGAACTATGCGGTCTCTTAGGGCTTCCTTGAGGTTTGCAAAACCACAAAGGCCTCCTAGGTTCCGGAGGTCGGCTACGAAGTTTCCAACGCTCTCATCCTTCCGTTGGTCCCTCTGGTAAAATTCGTGTCTTCATATCAGTGTAGGTACTGTGGGTGTGTAATGGGCCCGGAGGATTGGGGCGATCCAATCCATGGTCTTCACTTCCGCCGGTTTTGCCAGTGCTTTAGCCATTTTGAAAACGGCGGGGCCGCAATGAGTCAGGAACACCGCTCGTTTCTTGCCAGGCGTAGCATCTTTTAAATTGTTGGTCTCCAGGAACATCTGGAAGCGATCTATATATGAGTCCCAGTCTTCGGTTGCTGGGTCGAATGGAGCGGGTGGTATAGAGCCGCTGGTCATCTTGCTGTTTGTTGCGTGCGCTCTTTCACCACGTGCTCTGTCTTGTTTGATGCGTACTTAGTCAGCTCTATTGTCTCCGCATCCCATACTCGTCACCAGTGTTAAGTCCTGGGCATGGGCGCAAGGAATGGAGACGAGACATCGAACGGTGACTTCAACTCTTTATTGTAAAATAAGAACAGAGCAAATACTCAGGCAGCAGTAGCTCTTTTAGAGAGCTGGCTGCTGTCAAAACAACCAATGATTTGAGTTTACCGCGTTCACAAGCGTCCAATAAGAGGGGCCCGTTTAACAGCCAATCAGACTGGCCGAAAACAACCAATCACGACTCGCTATTCGCGGGCCAATGATAAGTGCAGGATTACAAGCCTGCTGTAAAGTAATGCTGTTTAGGGTTGTATCACTGCGTTGGCTTAGTCCATAACAAAATCAATCTTTTTTCTTTCCCTTTTTTAAGTCTGTAGGACAACTATCTCCCTGGCTTATTAGCATGCTCAAAATAAATCTAGTTGAATTCAAATTTATAATCATTCTTTCTTGTTCAATTAAATACAATTTGTATTTAGTTTTTTTCATCTGGTTTTGCACTCTTGAATCCTTTGGGGAATTCTGTAATTGAATTTCTAATTCTTCAATTTTTTGTTGTAGGTTATTTTGCTGGGTGTATTTTTCTTTATTCCTCTTGGCGTTATAAGACATTGTTGTACCTCTTATTGCTGCCTTCATTGTATCCCAGATATTTTGTTTTGTAGTTGCTCCATTGTTATTTTCTTTTAAGAAATAATTTAATTCCTCATTAAGTTTATTAATATATTCTTTTTCTCTAATTAACTGCATATTTAGAGTCCACCTTTTCCTGGTTTTTTTTTTCTACCTTTCCAAATTATCTCAATTGGATTGTGGTCTGCCCATTCATTAGGTAAAATTTCAATCTCTTTTATTTCACTTGCTATTTCCCCATTCATCCATGCCATGTCTATTCATGTCTATATTTGGTGGGGATTTGAATAAAATGTAAATTGTTTTTTTTTCCCTCAGGGTTTAACCTTCTCCATATATCAATCAAATTTAACTCCCTCATCATTTCCATACAAGTTTTCCAATACCGTGGTCTTTTTGATAATCAGCAATAGCATTAAAATCCCCTATGATACAAATATTTATTTTTTCCATTCCTACTATTTTTTCATGTAAATACTTAAAAAACTCTTTTTGCTCTCCATTCAGGGCATAGATTACCACTAAAAGAATTGGAATAGCATTAATCCAGATATGCAAAACCAGAATTCTTCCATTAGGGTCTGACCATATTAACTCTACTTTCATATGCTCTTTCACATACACTGCAATCCCTTTCTTTTTCCCATCATCTGCCAGTGCAGTAAATAGTTTCCCTAATTTCGGGCATTCCAAATATTTTTCATCAGATTTCTTGATATGAGTTTCTTGTAGGCATATTATATCAGCATTTTGCTTAATTAGTTTAGCTATTGTCCTTTTCCTTTTTATTGTAGAGTTTAAACCATTTATGTTTATTGACAGTATTTTTCTTTCTTCTTCCATTGTTTAACTTTGTTTCGCTGTCATCCATTCACTTCTACAGGTACATAAAACAACACTGCTTGTATCCCGTTTCTAAAATATTAGAATTAAAATATTGTTTTCAGATAAGCATCATAAAAACTTCTCTTCCAGCAATACACAAGACTGAACATAAACCTCTATGGCAAATAGCAACCAAAGATTCACATTCAACAATTTAATATTATTTATTTAGCATTTAAGGCTTAACATTTTTAATAGCATTGATTCAAAAACGTAGTTTGGGGTGGATTTTACCTATAGACATCAGCATCTACAAGAAAGGGCATTTGGTTTTGAAAATAAAGGACATAAGAATTTGAATGCATATTCATTACTGACTTGTGGGAAAGCATTTAATAATATATATATTGGTTTCTATACTCTCCACACAAGGGAAAAATGATTCACCTCAGATTTTTCTATGACAATGTTTTCATTTTTTCTTTCATTTATCATCTTCTGTTGCAGTAGCAACATACATTTTTCAGGAATTTTTGCACTTAACATGAGTTGGCGGGATAAAGATCACTTGGAATATGTAGTAATAGTCAGATAGTCATGATCACTAGTGCGGAGAAGAGGACAGGAATCTGACCATACATACCAACAAGAAAATGTCATTCACTTGGATTTAGCATGGCCTTTCTCAGCAGATAATGTTCCACATCTTCAGGGCATTTCAACATGACCCCAAGGCCACTTGGAGGCTAACTTTCAACATCCCTGATAAATTACAAAAAAAAAAAAAAGTCCAGATTTTTTCCAGTTTCAGATAAGCCAGCAAAGAAAAATGTTGGCACAGACTACAATTGAGGTGACATCATGGAGACAGGTACTCCACAACTGAGGTAAAAGTGTGCATGTATAAAGGTTCTAATATTTGCTTCATGTTCCTCTTTTTATGTTCAATTGGAACAGAAATTATAGTTAAAACCACTTTGTCAGAGCAGCCTATACAGCACGATTTATGCCTCCACAATCACAATCCTGTGATTTAGTTCAATGATTTATAAGATGCTAATCCTGTGCAAATTCTGAATATCTCTGTGGCTTGTGTGAGGAAATACTGCTTTTATCTAGCATGATAAGATCATAAAAATTACTCCATGCCAATTTTGATTTAAAAGTATGAGTCTGAGAGAGCTATTGTTAGAATCAGAAAAAAGGAGAGGAACTATAGTGCTGCCACCAAAATTCCTCTAGCCATTCATATAATCATGTATATCCCCATTGTGAGCATCTTCTTATTGTGAACATCTTCCCACCATAGTTATCCCCCATTGTTTCCAAATTTTTCAAAAATACGGAATCATTTGGGGACCCTTTTTCTTCAGGAATTGCATCCGTTGATTAATGTTCTTTGTCACTGGTTTGAACGTCTGTATTTTCAGCAATCCTATTAATATTCCATATTGCACAGAGTTTCTCACTGTTTTGCTTTCACAGTTTTCCTCGATTTTAGCCTTTGGACCCACCACTTGATGCCTTTTAGCGTTGCACAAAATTAGTCTTCCTCAGAGACTGCCTTTCTATTTCTCCATGAGCTGCAATCCAATGACCTAATGCTTTCTCATAAGCATTCCTCTTCTTCCCTCTGTCATTTTAGTCTGCTTCTTAGATTCTCAAGTGAATGCCTCCGGCAAAGAACAAAAGAGCTTTATCCATTAAACATTTGACTCATTCTCTGCTTGTGCCTGGCTTGACAAATGCATCTCTTGATCCACACCTGCTCTAGGAATCCTCAACCCCCTCTCCTTTTTTAACCACTTTATTTTGTGAAGGTACCAAAACCTTTCATATGTTAACCTGCAAGGATGGCATATAGACATGTTTAATATTCTCCCTCAGAAGGGCTCCAGGCCCAAAATGGAAAGATTATCTTTTAAAAATTTAAAAGCAAATTCATAATGTTGCCTGTCACAGACTGAAACAAATAGAGTCCTTAAATGTACAAAAGAGTCCCAATATGTACAAAAACAAGTACTAGGGTGCTAGAAATAGTATGTTGGATTGTATTACCATCAGTGAAAGCTACATGTGGCAGGAATGTGATTAAGGCTGATATTCTAATTTAGTAATCAGCTAAAGCTCTGATGATCAATATTTATAGACCAATGTGCTGATAACTATGGCATGTGAAAGATTGTTACATGGAATGTAAGAGGAGTAACTGCTCAGAGTTTCTGGCAGTCTAAATTAATTTATAATAATAATCTGAAAAACTCTATCAGATCTGAAATAATGTCTTCTGATCTGGAGTAAAGTTGATGAATATATGAAGGCAAAGGAACAAGCAACTTTAATTATGGGAGGTTAAACTCATCTAGATTGTTGCCAAAAAATGTAGGAATACATAGACAGGTAATAGAGGCATCCAATGACAGACTTGAACACTGGGCCGTAACTAACAAAATGAAATTCAATGTAGAGAAAAGTAAAGTCTTACACTTAGAAAAACCAAAAGTACACATATAGACTGGGTAAAGCCAGGCTCAACAGCAGTAACTGAGAAGGATCTTGGAATCTTAGTGGACAGTCAGCTAAATATGAGCCAGAAGTGTGCAGCGGCAGCAAAAAAGCTAATACAATCCTAAATTGTATTAACCAGAGGGATACAATCAAGATCAAGTGAGGCACTAATACCACTCTATAAAGCCTTAGTAAGACCACACCTCGAGTACTGCATCTAGTTTTGATCACCACACTATAAAAAAGATATTGAGACTCTAGAAAATGTGCAGAGAAAAGCAACCAGGATGATTAGGGGACTGGAGACTAAAACATATGAAGAACGGTTACAGGGACTGAGCATGGCTAGTCTAGTGAAGAGAAAGACCATGAGAAATATGATAGCAGTGTTCCAATATTTGAGGGGCTGTCACAGAGAGGAAGGGGTCAAGCTAACTTCTAAATAGGTCAGATAAGGAATAATGGATGGGAACTGAACAAGGATAGATTTAACCTGGAAATAAGGAGAAATTTTCTAACAGTGAGAACAATCAACCAATGGAACAGCTTGCTCTCGGAAGTTGTGGGAACTTCATCACTTGAGACTTTCGAGAAGAGATTGTATTGCCATTGTCAGAAATGGTGTAGGGTCTCCCGCTTGGGCAGGGGGTTGGACTAGATGACCTACAAGGTCCCTTCCAACTCTGTTAATCTGTTAAATCTGTTAAGATAGAGATGGATCTCAACAGACTTGAACACTGGGACTGTCTAACAAAATTAAATTCAAGGGTGAGAAAAGTAAAGTTTTACACCAATATAAGAAAATCAATGTACAGGTACAGATTAGGTGAAACATGACTCAATAGCAGTAATTATGAGAGGAATCTTGGAGTCCTAGTGAACAATCACTTAAATATGAGGCAGCAGTGTGTGGCAGTAGCCAAAAAAAGCAATGCAAGCCTAGGTTGCATTAATAGAGGCATAGTATCAAGATCACTATATAAAGCTAGTAATGCCACAAAATACTGCATCCAGTTTTGGTCACCATATTATAAAAACGATATTGAGACTCTGAAAAGGGTTTAGAAAAGAGCAACAAAGATGATTGGTGACCTGGAGGCTAAAATATGAAGAATGATTGTAGGAATTTGGTATATCTAGTGAAAAGAGGGACTAGGGGATGACATTTTAGCAGTGTTCCAGTATTTGAGGGGTGGCCACAAAGAAGAGGGTGTGAATCTATTTTCCAATGCACTTGAAGACAAGACAAGAAAGAATGGATGGAAATTAATCAAACAAATAAGCAACCTAGAACTAAGGAGAAATTTTCTAACAGTGACCATAATTAATCAATGGAATGGCTTGCCTTCAAAAATTATGAGTGCTCCATCCCTGGAGGCATTTAAGAAGACAGCTCGACAGTTACTTGTCTGGAATGGTATAGGGTCTCCTTCTTGAGCAGGGGGTTGGACTAGAAGACCTTCAAGGTCCCTTCCAATTCTGTTACACTGTTAAGTATTATATGACAGATTAATCTCTGAACAGAATAAGTGGAAAGTAGAGGTTGTAAGTAGCCCTGTGAGGTAGCATTGTGTGGAGTTAATGCAAGTAGAAAATATGACAAAGTATATTTGGGGAATGATGAAGTGAGAGGTTCTGCACTGAGATAATAATCCCCCAAACAATAGCAAAATAATAATTAGTTGTAAAAATGATGAGACAAAGTTGGTGTATATAATGTGAATAGACAAAAAAGAAAGTTCCAAAGAATGTAATCAAAGAGAGCATGGAATGGTTAGGATCTTAAAAGGCAGAGACAATTCGCCTTTGGCAGCAAAGCTAATTATTGCTCAGTTCAATGTTAGATTTTTTTTTTTTAAAAAAAAATCATTTGATTTATGGATTAATAAAGCTTATTCATCACCATATTAGAAAAAAATACTGATTAACTTAGAATAATGAATCTCCAGAGGCAATACTATAGTTTAACAAATCTGGGCAGATTATATTCATTATGTTAATAGCAACAGATTTAATCTTGTCAATTTCTATGATATATGGAAATTAAGAAGTACTTTTAATTTTTTTTAATCAACTATGCTTTTTTTCTTTGTTTGTTTTCCACTATTGTCTTGTATATTCTGATTTCGTTCTGTTTTTTTTTTGTTGTTGTTGTTGTTCAATAAATATCCCCTTTTAAAAAATAGAACAACACTTGGAAAAAATGCAGAGATCTTGATAGAAATAAAATATTGTTTCACAGTAGATGAATAGGACTAAACAGAGTGAATGTCAAAGTGAATAGAGTTGAAAATAAAAATGATTGCATGGTTTTGGCTTAATTTTGAAGTAAAGGAATGCTGGAAAAAATATTTTAGAAATTTGCAGGGGAATGATCATGATATGTAGATGAAATAAATTGTAATGACAGCTTAAAATGCTAAAATATCATAAAATTATTTTAAAAAGTAATAAATGGATAATGTAAAAATGGAATTATGGGACATGTTGCTAAAAGTATAAATGATCTGAAATATCTAGTAATGAAAATCTACAAACACAATTAAAAATAAAAGTGAAGATACTTAGGTGATGGATAATTTCTGCCTTTTAGTATCAACTATCAACAGAAAAGAAACCAGCAGTCAAAATATACATGACAAACTAGCATTTGGTAGAGCAGCCATTAAGGACTTAGAAAAGATATTCACTGTTGTAATTCTCTTTTCAATTGCTTTCTAACATTGTATCTTTTTTTCACCTTATTTTTCTTTTTCTTGGATATTTTATTAAATCTTAAATTCTCATTTTTCCTTCCTCTCTTCTTATTTTCTTTCTTAATCAAAATTTTTTGTTCATTAAAAATGGCTTCCTTTTCTTCTTCTTCTCCTTCTCCTTCTTCATCAAGTATTTGCTGGTACGTAGAAACCGCCATTTCTAAAAAGTGGAAGACAGCTCCCAATGAATTCTTGCCATTTGATTCTCTTTCTTTTAATTTTTCATATTCCATTTTTAGTTGATCCAGAGATGGTGCCATTGTAAATTTTTTAAAAACAACCCAGATATTTTTAGTCTTAAGGTAATTTGCAAATGTCAAAGTTATCAAATAGTTCAAACAGCCAGAAATTATTTCCTCTTCTTCTCTTTGCAACTTTTCCTCCTGGGGCAAAATCCCAAATATATTTTAAAGCCGTATTACAATTAGTTGTTGGTCTTATAATCTTCAAAGCGTCTCCTCCAACCAGTTTTAATTTTTTTTTTTTTTTTAGTCCTCTCCTTTCCACTTATAACAATGAGCTTGTTTTTACCTTAAAGCAGCAGGTTTTTCAGTGCTCATTTGCTTTCTCCGTAAGGAAGGGGAGTGAACTTTCCTTTCAGCACTTTCGCCGTTTTAACAACTTTTTTTGGAAACAAATGTATCAATCCAAAAGTCAGGTTTCCAGGGTGTTTAAAAATATCTTAATGACCCGGTTCAGCCAAGAAAACTTCTCCTTCTGATTCTTCCTCCTGCACAACTCTTATCTGGTTGAAGATTCCTTTGAGGCTGCCATTTCTGACAACCGTTCCACCACCTCAGGAAAAAGGAGTCTAGCCAGCTGGGGAAAGGGGGTGCGATATCCCTAGACCCCTGCCCAGATCTCCTCTGTCTTCCGCTGCCTCTTTGGGGCAGCGACAACCCCCAAATCCAATTGGATCGGGGGTACCTCAGCAGCGAGCGCTGCAGGGACCTGCAGAGAAGCGGATTCCTGCCGCTGCTGAAGCCTTGCAACCAGAACTGAGGACTTAGAAAAGATATTCAGAGGCCAGTATGTGTCTGTAACTGCAGGGAATAATTTTCCTAATGACAGTCTATGGAAGAAATGATTGAATTTTGAAGAAGAAAGAAATTATATTCTAGAGTATTATAATGGAATGTGCAGATGACCTTGGGGAAGGAGAAGAGAAGCTGCCTAGAAAACAGTCAAATGAGAGGCCAGAACCCTCAGTAAGTTAATAGTCAGAGAAAGAAAATTAGGGAGTGCCTGCCTGAATTGTTCACACAGTTAAAAGTGGTGTTAAGAAGTTGTACTTTTAGAATTTCAAGACTCTATTAGTGTAATCTTTCAATAAAGTATATTTAGTTCATCTAGTCACGTTTCCTATCTGGTTTACCTGGGAAGGCTGATCAATATTGATGCTTCTGAAGTTCAGTATTGAAGAAGACTCCTAAGGATTCCATTCATAGTCAAGAAAACAAACAGATAATCAAGCAAAACCAATCCAGAATTCTCACTTGAGGCACAGTGGGCCTATTATGCAAAGACATATTTTTCTACAGAAGTCTATAATGCTGAGAAAGAAAAGAAGAGGATGACTAGCACCAAGGGGAATGGATTCCACTACAGCGGTGATGGATCCATTATTGAAAAAGACCAGAAGAATCAGGTTGAATATAGATCCTTTTGGAGAAAATATATCTATGTGGTTGCATATTATTGATATAGGCACATCATCATTCTTATCAACAATGTATTATTTTCTTTCTACACATTAAATATACATGTACATATACACAATACACAATACAGAAGCCTGATGATGGCAGATGAGATTCTGCCGAAACATTGCTACAACTTTAAAAGGACAACTATAATGATATATATATTTTCTATATATATATATAATATAACTATAATATTAATATATATATATATATATATATATATATATATATATATATATATATATATATATATATGTGGATCTTTGGTTATTCGGGTTTTCTCCCATGTAAGATTGGAAGTATAACCAAAGATCCACATACAAATACCCGCGAGAACCTCAGAAAACAAATATATATATATATATATATATATATATATATATATATATATATATATATATATATATATATATATTCTTAAGTTTTCACGGGTATTTATATGTGTAATATTCAGCTTTGTTCGGGTATTTTCCCAAGTCATTATAGTTGTACTTTTAAAGTTGTAGCAATGTTTCGGCAGAATCTTATCTGCCATCATCAGGCTTCTGTATTGTGTTCGTCTGTAAGTCAGACTTTTACAGTGGTTTTAGTTTTAAATTTGATGCTAGCTTACTGCTGTGCCAGAATGGTTTTTTCTTCATCCTGATTGGTTGGGAGTCTTGGTCTGTGTTTATTGGTCTTGGAGTTTGCTGTGTTCTGCTTGATTGGTGTTTCTAATATATATGAAGTTGTTTCTAATATATATGAAGCATATATTAAGTCCTCTGTGCATCATGCCTTGCCACATACATTGGACAAACCAACAGAAGAATAAGTACCCTCCTGGATGAACACAAAAATGCAGCAAAAAAGCTGGAACACACTTCATCACTCATCCAACACATGAAAGCCACAGGTCATAACATCGACTTCAATGGCACCAAAACCCTCGCCACTATAGAAAACCTCAGCTACAGAATTATCAGAGAAGCCATAGAAATTGAAAAAAGACCTGAAAGCATGAATAGAAGAGATGACTCCATCAGACTGTCAATTATCTGGAAGCCTGCACTCACAAACAAAAAAAATCTCCACAGCACAAACCAGGCAAACACCTGGGCACAAACAGACCCCCCCCCGATACCTGCAGCTCAAACACACCCCAACCAGGCACCCAGATGAAACCTAGCTTCCTAACTAATGATAGCCATCCGTTTACCCGGAGCCAAGCTGCACTAAAAGCCTCCAATACAGGAAACACAATGTTGCCAGCCAATCAAGACAAAAAAAGCTACAAAACAGACAGAAGATATTAGAAACACCAATCAAGCACAACATAGCAAACTCCAAGACCAATAAACACAGACCAAGACTCCCAACCAATCAGAATGAAGAAAAAAAAAAACTATGCTGGCACAGCATAGGCTAGCACCAAATTTAAAACAGAAACGGCTGTGAAAGTCTGACTCACAGATGAACACTATACAGAAGCCTGATGATGGCAGATGAGATTCTGCCGAAATGTTGCTACAACTTTAAAAGCACAACTATAATGATGTGGGAAAATACCCTAACAAAGCTGAATACCATATATTTATATTTATATATATATATATATATATATATATATATATATATATATATATATATTCGTTTTCGTAGATTTTCACGGGTACAGGTATGTAGGTCTAGGTATGTTCTGGTCTTTTCCCATGTCAGATTAGGAGTATCTTGGTGACTTTTCTTAAGTGGGATGCCGAAATGTCGCCAAGATACTCTTAATCTTACACGGGAAAGGACCTGAACACACCTAGACCTACCTACCTACCTACCTACCTACCTACCTACATATATATATATATATATATATATATATATATATATATATATAAAACATGCACACACACACACACACAGATAAATAGATATACATTAAATATACATGTACATACATATAGATATATATTACATAGATAGATAGATAGATAGATAGATAGATAGATAGATAGATAGATCGATCTATCTCTATCTTTCTATCTCTGTCTGTCTATCTATCTATCTATCTATCTATCTATCTATCTATCTATCTATCTATCTATCTATCTATCTATCTATCTATCCATCCATCCATCCTTCCATCCATCCATCCATCCATCCATCCATCCATCCATCCATCCATCCATCCATCCATCCATCCATCCATCCATCTATCTATCTATCTATCTATCTATCTATCTATCTATCTATCTATCTATCTATCTATCTATCTATCTAAATATAATCTATTCTAAAGCTGTTTTTCTAGAGATATGAAAATATTTTAGGCATGTTATAGCAATGAGAATGATCAACTATTTTGGTCAATTATCCCACAAAAATTTCAATGAAAAGATGATACATATCCTGCGTCTCATATCCAACATCTTGCTGTCACATGACTATCACTGTGTAATAAATATAGAAGGTGTATCTGTAGAAATATTAAAATATTCTTTTCTTACAGAGGGAGTGTATCACTTGTTTAACAGTTATGTGAATTTACAGATGTGCCTGATGATTACAATAATATTGCCTCTGTTACCTTATACAAAAGGAAAGATAGCAAGAATAAGTGCATTAGCGGAAGAAGGCAGAGCTTCCTTGCTGATGGACCATAGATCGCGACTCTCTGAACCGGGACAATTGGGCAATACAACTAAACAAAAGTACCCCGGGAAAGTACCCCGAGGTAACATCAAATTTTTAAGAAAAGAAAAGTGAGAGGCGAAATTACAAAGGGACAGTGGGAAAAAAAGAAAATATTTTTGACAGCTAAGTGGGGCTTCGAACCAGGAAAGGAAGAAGCTGAAACTAAAGATTTAACTAAATTGGACTAAAATATTTTGGGAATAAACAGGCATAAAATAAATCGCTATGGTCCATGCTCTTTTGTTGGAGAGCCCCGATCATTACAATTAGGGGCTGAAGCTGCCTTGGAGGGGCAGTGGAGTAAGGGGAAGCCGCAAGCCAGGTTGCGGGGAGCCGCATCTCCCCCCCTGGGCTTGGTCTTTCCCCTCCCCCCGAAGATGACTGCAATGGTGGTTTAAAATGGCTACCCCGAAGAAGAGGACTCAGCTGGATTAAGATTTGTGCAGGAGGGAAGAAAGAGGTGGATAACATCTGAACCGGGACAATTGGGCAATACAACTAAACAAAAGTACCCCGGGATTAAGGTAACATGGAATTTTTAAGAAAAGAACAGTGAGCGGCGAAATTACAAAGGGACAGTGGGGAAAAAAGAAAATATTTTTGACAGCTAAGTGGGGCTTTGAACCAGGAAAGGAAGGAGCTGAAACTAAAGATTTAACTAAATTGGACTAAAATATTTTGGGGATAAACAGGCATAAAATAAAGCTGGACTTAAGATTGTCAAAAATAATAATAAAGTTTACAAATTGGAAACTGGACTGTGCTGGAATATTGAGGTTCGAAAAACCCTAAATAAAAAAAAATAAGGGGGAAAGGTGAAGACTTTGTATAATGGAAAGTGCCACCTTTTGACAAAAACTTGAGATCAAACAAAAGGATGTTTCTGAATTAACTTGTGTGGATATAACATTAAGGAAATATTGAAACAAAGTAAGAATCTTAGAAAGTGAAAGCAGAACCAGAATAAAGAAAAAAGCAAGGAAAGACTGACTGTGGGATTGATTGATGTTTTTTGTATAGACCCTTGGCTGGAATAACTGAGAACTTTAGAAAATTGAAAGAAGAAAGAAGGAAAGTAAAAGTGGTTTTTTTTTGGGGGGGGGTGGACTTTAACAATCATAAAATATAAGAGTATGTAATGATTATATCTCCTCGGGAATTAAAAATGGAACTTAAAAATATGAGAGAATTACTACAGGAAAGAGGCGAATCACTTTGCTTTGTGTTAAAAAAAATGGAAATGGCAATTGAACAACAAATAGAGCTTCAGAGGAGGAGGAGTTGATTCAAGGAGAAGACATTTTAAATAGACAATTAACACAAAGAACATTACAAAGAAGTGGGGAAAGAAGGAAAGTTAAAAGTTGAAATTTAAGAAGGCAATCAAAAGGGGGAATACCTGTGAAGTCAGGAAAGGCAGAAAGACCCAGCAGAAAAGGGGAAAGGAAGATATTAAGAAAGAGAAGGATATAAACTGGAATGAAAAAAGATATAGGGAAAAGAGGGGGAGGAGAAGCAGTAAGAAACAGGTGCATGAAATAAAGAAATATGGAAATACTAAAATGTTGAAAAATTGTTTTTTCAGAGATAATGGTTGATGAATTAAAAAGGGGATTCTGCAGGGTGACAAGGGGTAATAAGAATATTTCTGCAATTAAAAACATTTAGAAAATAGGGTAATGTAGATACTGATAACTCTTATTAAAAAATCAAGCGGGGAAATTATGCTGCGGAATCCAAATGAAAAGATGTAATGATTATTATTGTAACTTTTTAAAAATAATGGTTTATTGGGAATCAAGATGAGGGAATAAAGGTATATTTTAATCATTGAGGTGTCGCACTCAAAACAGTAAAAGGGGGGAAACCTATACTTGTTTTTTTTTTAGTGTTAAAATTTGTATTAATATATAATTTATAAAAAGAATGTGTAATGGAAAGGGAATATGACAGACTAAAGAACCAACTAAATTAATAAGTTAATATAGACTATTAAAAGCAAGAAGAGACATTGGTATTTTTTTATTATTATTATTAGGCAAACACATATTGTTTATCTTTATTTTTAAAATAAATATTAAAGGATTATATTTGAAATAATTGAAATGAAACAAAAAGATGTTTCGATTGAGATTAATGAAAGAGGCTAGAATTAATGTGTTTGTTTCTCTCCTTACTGAAAATTTGGAATGGAAAAGGTAATAATATAATTAAATATGCATATACGAAGGTATAATTGCTGTCATATTTGTATGTAAAGGTGATGACCCAGAAATATGTTGTCCACTAAAAAGAGATTTTTGTTTTTAATGTGAAAAACTGAATAAAATTTGTTTAAAAAAAAAAAAAGTGCGTTAGCAAGAGAAAAATTAATATATGACATTTTAATATTTTTTAGAAGTATATATAAAGATGTGTTGGTTGCAGATGTGAATCAATATCTGCAATTGGCTAAAAATCCAAATTAATTGCAACAATGTAGATTACATGGTGCAATGAGGACTATGAACATTGCTGAATCAAAAGCCAAGGTAGTTTTGTTTAAGTAGAAAAATGCAGTGAGTGATTGCAAATTCTACATAAATGGTAAAATAAAAATGTGTATGTTGCATATCTTGCTAAAATGTTTACTAAAGATGGGAAAATGAATGGAGGTATTTTAATATGTGTAAATGTTAATGGAAAAAGAAGTGCAAATTATGGAGTCCGTAATGAAGAATCAGTGTTTGTCCAATAAAGCAAAAATGGCTGTCTATAAAAAGCATATTTCTGCTTACTTTGCTTTGTTTCAGTAAGAATTTGTTATGTAAGGAAAAGCATCCAAGTTGAATGCAATGAGAATGATTATATTGTGGTCAAAACAAGAGATAAGATAAAGAATGTGACATGAACCAATGTTTATTGAATATAAGTGAGTGAGAAGTTCAAAAAAGTATATTGAAGTGGCTTGACAATATGGAAAGAATCCATGTTCAAATTTCCAAGTAAATAAATAAATATAAAGGAAATGTGAATGGATGGAGAAGGAGATGACCAAGAGAGTTGTGACTGGATGAAGATGATGCAAGGTAGAAATAAATAAATGAGACATTTAAGAACAAAACACAATGTGTACATTACTGTATGGGAGTGATAACAACAATGATAGCTTGCAAGGAGGCTATGCAGAAGTCTAGCAATAACATTGATATAAACTAAAATCAGATGTACATCATTTTGTTTTAACTCGTATCTTTAATTTCTTATGTTTATGCCTCATTTCATTTCTGAATGTTGTTTGATGTTATCTTGAAAGGGAATACATGATGGATATGAATTTATTTTAGGTAAAGAGGCTTTCTTATTAAAGGTAACAGATGGTTTGCTTTGCTTTTTAAATCATGATGTTGCATTGGAAAATTATTTTAGGGTTTATATTATTATTATGGCTGAGGTGAAGGATTCTCCAAAGAAAATAAAATCCTGAAAGTCTCCCTCTATAATCTGCATTTCGCATATCATATATTTATTCTTCACAAAGTCTCTACGCCAGAAGTGTCAAACTAAATTTCTTCAAGGGCCAGATCAGCATTGTAGTCTCCTCTATGGGCTGGCCATGTGGGGGATGACTGTGGATGGGACAGATGCCTCTTGCAGCAACCTGCCAGCCAAAATGGAGCACAGGGGAGCCTTCTGCAGCCTATTTTCAGCTGTGCAATTCTGCCTTGCAACTTTCTAATGATTCCCTATTCTTGGAACTCTAGCTGCCTGTATTTAGACTTAGGATTTGGGGATGATCATGGTGCCAGACAAACACATCCTTTCAACAATGTTACTGTTCATAAACATGTACTGATTAACAATATTTTTGAATATTGTTTGGAAACTTCCTTCTTAAAGCATAATAAAGCATAATAAAATAAGAAGGAGCACCTGAATGAAAGGTGGGATATAGATAAATTATCTGAAAGAAGAAAAGAATGGCATGATTAAAATAGCAACAACAAATGAAATCATAACTGTTAAAGTGGACTGTCTATATAGATTCAATGCTTGTCATTTCTGTTTACTCATAGTAAATTCTATCAGGTTCAGTAGAGTTCACTGTTAGATTATAATAATATTTACACTTTCTACACATTATTAATATGATAAGACTCGTCTGTTTGCTTAGCAGTTGGGGGATAATGCACCAAATAAACTCACAAATCCTTTCTGGTGTTCATATCGGCACTGTATGTGATAATACATTCCCATAAGTCTTTTTCTCCCTAACTAGTATTCAATAATATTTAGTGTTGAAGTAATTATATCCTATGTGAAAAGCTTAACTCATAAAAATTATTCACACAACTTTGCTGGAACCTAAAATAATACACCGTAGTTTGAACACTGTCTAATCTTTTAGTTTAATTCTATATACAGTACTATAGAGATGGCAAGAGAACGCCTGAAAAAAAATCTGCTTAAATACAATATTACAAATTAATTGTTATGGCAATTTTGTAAAGCTGTTTAAATCTTTTTTTCACTCTCTAACAAAAATTTCCAAGGAAAAATAGGAAAGCCCCTAAGACTTCATTGTTCCTATATAATATAGAATTTCTAAGAGTAAAAGACTCACTAGTTTGTCTTTATTACAAAAAAGTTAGCATGTTGTTGAAAAAGTGTGCTGTCTAAAATAGAAAGAGTAGTTACAGTGCTGAATGCTGCCATTTTTATGAAACATTTGTCTGTTTTGTATACAATATTTCTTATACAACAGCACAGACTAGTGGTTGCCTAACTATTAACAATTCAGTAATTAGATGATATAACATAAAAACTTGACTAAAAATTATTATCTTTAAAACAGAAAGAACTGGAATATCAGCAAATTTATAATACATAGTGATTAAAAGTCTGCAATAAAACACTGCTGGATTCTTTTAATAAAAAGAATACACAATTGTGTGGCATACCTATTTAAAATTTTGGACTTGTCTTCCTAATATCTAATTTTGTTAGTATTTAGAGAAGACTGTTTACATGAAGAAGTAATTCAGACTGTAGAGCAAGGTTGTCAAACTCGGGGCCCACAGGCTGGATGCATCATGTGCTGGCCACTCCCATGCCCAGTTTAGCAAAGGGGAAAAAAAAAAATCATGATATGTCACCTGACGTTGTTGGGAGTTTGCGAGTTTGACACCCGTGCTGTAGAGCAACTTCCTTCTTAAAGCATGTATTGGTGTAGTCCAGATCCAGCTTCACTTCATCTATTTAAAGAAGCCTAAAATATGAGGCAGGGTCTAAGAATAATAAATAATTAAATATCAAAGCAAATTTGGAAAATCCTACAATGTGACTTCTTAAGAGGAGAGTTAGTATATACTTAATATCATAAGGATATTTAAAATGTTAAAATGGGCAAATTTAAATGAATAAATTTAAGTAAAATCTGTATTTTGCACTTTAAGCTGGCTAAGAGTCTTTTGCGAATCCCTTCCTTACATAGAAGATTAAGAAAGAAAACTGAAACCATTGCTGTAATAGAACTCAAAGCAATATCTGCTCATCAATTGCTTGACAGAATCCAATTTGTTCTCCTTATTTTCAGTGAAGTGTCATACTGGAAAGATCTGGCCCATTTCATTATGGCTATCCATTTTCCTGACAGTTCCTTGTTTTCCGTGTGTCTGACAACAATATTCTGAACATTACTTTCTAACAAATAGTTACTATTTTCTGTTAAACAGTTTTATTGGTTGATTTGATTTAGATGAAATACAACTACATTCCAGGCAATTGCTTAAAAATATTTAATATAGTAATATATCTAGCAGAAAAGTGATACAACTGCTTTCTTTGTATCCTTCATTAATTGAAGACTTAACTCACAGTATAAAAATGCAAAAGTGTTTTAAGATTCAAATGAAAGTGGTTTTTTTTTTGAAAAATATCCTTTTTCAATAAATAGTTTCAAGTTTGGATGGAAGAGAAGGAATTTACAGCATTAGCATAAACTGTATGAGAATCTGCATATGTGAGCCATATTTATCAAAACTAGATATTCTGATTATAAATTTTGAGCAACATAGAATTTCTTTTTCCTGCAGTGGCAGAAAGTAGAGAGACATTGAATGAATTATAAAAAGAGAAAATGAGGAATATACATAGGAAGTCAGATCACAACTTCACACCAATTTCTGAGTAGTTAGATTCTGAAGTATGTATACCTTCCAGATGAGATTTATTAGCAGCACACAGAAATTAAAAAAAAAAAAGACTGATCTTGAAAAACAAGAATTTTAATTAAGTACTCACCTACTGTTCTTAGACAGTGCAATCTCGAGTGGATTAAGAATTTCAGGTTTACTGAAACAAGTTGAGGAGAATAGTGCTACTTGTCACAAGAGATGTTTGCCTGAGTTTTCTAATTAAGGTCATGGTTGTGTACGTGTTTATCTGTGTGTGTATATATATATTCCTTTGTTGGCGACTCCTGGGAAATCAACAACAAAAGTCAGTGAGATTAACAGATGTAATTAAGAAAAGAGAACTTAAGCCACAGGAAGTTCTGATCTAAGTGAGCATTTTGTTGATGTGTAAATTAAAGCTTTTCTTTCCCCCTTGCATAAAATTAGACACTGGAGAAATAGTGTAGAAGAAACAATGCAACGAAGGGAAAGTAGGAATATAGTTGCAGAACTGTTGATTGATACATGAATTGATCGTATGCTGTCAAGTCAATGTTGATTCTTGGAAAACAGATTTTCTCCAGGCCAATCTATTCCCAACCTGATCCTTCAAGTCTTTTTATACCTATCACCAGTGTAATTGAGTTCCTCTGCCTCACTGCTGTTCATCTTCTCTTTCCTTGGAGTTTTACCAACATTAAAGAATTTTGTAAAGAGCTAGTCTTCATACAATATGCTCAAAGTATAATAATGTATGCCTTATCAATTCTATAATGGGTTTCTCTCTCTTGATTATTTTGGGAAGGGATGTATACTTAAGAATCTTGTCCAAGTTTAAAAGAACAAGAGCAAGAATTGACTAAAATATCTATACTTCATTTCAGTGTATGTTTTCAAGGTAAATTATGTTTAAAAACGAGTATCTCTTTGCTGCTTGGGTCAATATAATGCAAAGGCCATAGAAAGCTAGATTTCCACATGGTCATAGGAATATAAACAACAAAAAAGATAAAAATAATTTATTTGCAAGAATTAATTCTCACATAGAAGGTTACAAGTAAGCCATGATTAATCTTAAAATTAGTCTTTCCCATTTTTCACTAAAGTTATGGTCAGTATCAAAAAGAAATCCAGTTATATTTTGAAACACACATTTAAGCTCTTATATGATATACATGGTCTTACCGTATCAATCTGTTATGATAAATACATACCCTTCTCAACAGTCTTCCTATTATTTATATACCAAAAAAGTATCAGGAAAATTAAATGTTTCCAGCAGATGGCGATAAGCTTCCACTTACCCCATAAATATATTTTATTTGCAAAACTTCATTTATACTTGATCCTGCAAACTTAGCTTTTTACTTGAAGAACAGAAAGCTGCTGTATCAGTGAGGCTTTTATTATTCAGAGGTAACATCTGTTGTAAAAAAAAGTCTTTTTGTGGTATGCTGTAAGATTTCTTTTCTTTTTTTCTTTTTTGGCTTTATTTTGCAAGGTAGATAATAGATTCACATAGGATTTTACCATCTCTCCCTTAAATATGCAGTTTCATATTAAAACCTCTTAAGAAAAAAAAGGTAATATTATGTATTTCTTGTATTTAAGATCAATGCAAATGATATGAAAAATACCCTTTTTAATGAACAATTGTCAGTGCTTAAATTGTGACCAGACCTAATTTTGGTAGTTGAAAGGATGACAGATGAACCATATGATTCATAACACTGTCTCATCCTTTACTATGAAAGCATGTGATGGAGTTCATTAACAATTTTGTACTAAAATGTACATAATATTTATCAGAAAGACCAAGACATTGTGCCAGTGATACCTCTGAACCTCCCATTGCTGTCTGTGTCTGATGGAATCTGGGTACTGGACTTTGTCTGGAAAGCATTTATCATTAAAAAAAAAAAAAAGACATTGCAACTGTTAGGGATAACATTGTTTACCCTAACTGGTTTAGGTAAAATAATAAATATGTTATCATGTTTTGTTAGTTAAAGTGTCTGTAACTTTAAATGTAAGAATGTAATTAAGGGAGTGGTTGTAAAAGCACCATAAAAGAAGCAAGGCATGGCAGCTTGCTCTCTCTAGCTTTATGATCCCTAATTACTGGATAGACTGAAGACTGCGTTTTTCCCCTACTGGAACGGGAGAGAGAAAGGACTGTTGATTTATCAACTGTCAGAGGACTGATTTATTGTAAGTGAACTGACATTGGATATTCTATACGGACTTTGCTAATTGAATATCCTTGAATGGACTGACTAAAACAATACATTGGACTGTTATTTTGACTATGCTATAAAACTCTAAGTGGAATAAACTATATTTTTGATAACACAAGCGTATCTGTTATTTTTACTGTATGTTAACTAACATACAAACTTATCTCACACATTTATCTGTATGCCTATCTGACTAACGCTACACATTCCCTTTAGCTTGTCTCCTTAACATTGGTTGGGGAACACAGGCTTAACACTGGTTATGGGCCCAGAGGCTGAAAAGTCAGTTTAACTAGGATAAAACAGATTTATGTAAAAAGTGAGAGTTTGTGTTGTTACACATTACAGTAAACAGACAGCTGTGTTTTATTAATTATAGTTTTATATCCATATAAGAAAACATGGCACAAGTCAATCTACAAAGTTTGTCCCTTATATCCAAGTTGAATGGAACAAACTATGTATCATGGTCTATGAAATGCAGTCTACTTCTACGAAGAGAAGGTCTGTGGAACATAATTGAAAATCCACCAAACGTAGAGGAATGGGATCCAGAGATTGAGGAAGATAGACAAAAGATAGAAGACTTTAAGCAGAATAATGAACAAGCTCTTTGCATAATAGGACTAACACTATCTGACCAGCAACTTGTTCATATCCGCGGAGAGCAAACGGCTGTTGGGTGTTGACAGAAGCTGAAGAGGATTTATGTCTGAGGTAACATTGGTGCTCACATAAATCTAACACGGAAGCTTTTCAAGACACATCTCCAAACGAATGGTAATATGCTTGGTCATTTGAAAACTATAAAAAGCATTTTTCAAGAACTGCACGAGAAAGAACTTATTTTCTCTGAACTACACCAAGTCTACATAATTCTATCTTCACTAGACGAAAGTTATGATAACTATGTCACTTCCCTTGAAATTTTGCCTAAGGAAAGTTTAACTTTAACTGATATAACTGGAAGATTGATTGAAGAGGCAAGAAGAAGACTTGAAAGAGATCAGTTAAGGAGGGAGCAACCTCAAAAAGAAGATAATGAGTCTCCTACTGCATACGCAATTAAAAAGTGTTTTAATTGTGGAGGAAGAGGACATTTGGCAAGATTTTGTAAAAAAGCAAAGCGCCAGAACGCTGACCAGAATACTAAAAGTAACCAAAATAAAAATAAAAATTTAGAGTTAGCCATGTATATTAACGGAGCTGTAAAAAATAATTTGTGGGTGGTTGACAGTGGAGCATCCCACTGTATAACAAATGATAACAAAAAAAATTATTAAAATGTCCAAGAGTACACAGCAGATATCGTTAGCCAATGGCTGGAAACTGAAAGCTAAAGGTCAAGGCATAGCATATTGTTCTTTCATAAAAGAGAATGTAAAAATGTTATATGTACCACAACTTAAGTTTAATTTAATTTCAGTTAGAATTTTGGTTAAACTAGGATATGTAGTTACCTTTAGGGGAGATAACTACATAATTGAAAAAGAAGATAAGAAAATTACTGCATCTTTAAGAGGTGAATTATATGTTTTAAATGATAATAGTTTAGAGGTGGCTAACATGGTTTATGATAAGAAACCTCATGATGAATGTAATCACTTGTTACACCGACGGCTAGGGCATTTAAATTTTAAAATGCTTAAGAGAACTGTTCAACTATCTAAAGGAATAAGTTTGAAACCTTGTAATAAGTATTTGCAATGTTTTGCTTGTAATCAAAACAAAAGCAGGGTCACACCGGCAAATAGAGTTGATGGATTTACTACCAAAGAGCCTTTAGAGGTAGTATTTGCCGATTTAATAGGTCTGAAAAAACCAAGTGTAGGAGGAGCTCGATACATATTAAGTATAATGGACCACTATTCTAGATATGGGTTCTGCTATTTGATGAAGAGCAAAACTGAAACGTATCTAAATCTATTTAATTGGATTTAATTTGCAGAAAGAAAAACTAAAAAGAAATTAGTAACTCTTATAACAGATAATGGTATGGAATTTACAAATAATAAATTCCAGAATAGACTTAGAATGTTAGGTATTCAACATAAAAAGTCTGCACCATATAGGCCACAACATAATGCCTTTATAGAGAGACGAGGCCAAACACTACAGTCAATGGCACGTACTATGTTGTCTGATTCAGGATTACCTGACAATTTGTGGGGAGAAGCAATAATGTGTGGTAATCATATATTAAATAATGTTGTTAATTCAACAACAGGTGAATTACCATTCACACTGTGGCAGGGTACAAAACCTGATTTAAGTTACATGCACACATTTGGAGCACCAGCATGGGTGCATATCCCATCACAACTCAGACACAAAGGACAGCATAGAGCTAAAAGATTATTTTTTGTAGGATATGAATCTAATCACAGATCTTATAGATTCTGGGAACCAGGTACATCTAGAGTTTACACCAGTCCTAGTGCTAAATTCCTAGAACATGTAGGATGGAATAGATTTGAGCAAGATTTAAATAACGAGGTAATTATTGAACCCTACAAAAGGCAAAAAGATCAGACTAGTTATAAGAAGAGTCCAATAAAAGAAGTCCACGAAGAGCAAATAGGACCAGAACAAGAGGAAACAGTTGATCAGGAAGAGTTAGATAATCAAGAACAATTAATAAATGAAAATCCACCTGTAAGTCCTGTAATACCTAGACGTACTACACGTGTAACGAGACCACCTGATAGGTATCAAGCAAGTATAGTTTGCCAAGTAAATAAAGTTCCAACTAGTGTAGATGAACTTAGGATGTATCCTGCTAAGGATCAGGAGAATTGGCAAAAGGCAATGGAAAAAGAACTAAATTCATTAAAGGTAATGAAAGTATATGAAGATGCCAAATTACCTCTAGGAGAAAAATCCATTGGGTGCAGATGGATATTTAAAGTAAAAACTGGAAATGATGGGATTTTTTCCCATAAAGCTAGGTTGGTAGCTCAAGGATTTAATCAAACTGCATCTGATTATGATGAAGTTTTTGCACCAAGTCTTAAGGCAACATCTTTGAGAGCAGCTTTAGTGTGGGCAGCTAAGAAAAACTATGTCATTAACCATTTAGATGTAGAAACTGCTTATTTGCATGCACCATTGCAGCACACTATATATTTGAAAAAGCCAGTTATTATAAAAGACAATAAAGTAAATAGTAATGATTGTTGGAAACTCAAAAAGAGTCTTTACGGGTTGAAACAATCTGGCTTTGAGTGGAACCAATATATTGTGAAAGAATTAAACAATATAGGTTTTAAATCTGGTTTAGCAGATCCATGTGTGTTTAAAAGAGAAAATAATGGAACGGTGTCATTATTGTTATTATTTACAGATGATATTGCTTTGATAACTAAGACTAATAATGAAGCTAATGAGATTATATCATTATTAGCTAAAAAGATAAAATTAAAGCATTTAGGTGAAATTAAAAAGTATCTAGGATTGACAATTAAGAAAACAAAAAATGGATTTAAGATATCTCAAGAAGATAAAATTTGCCAATTAATTAAAACGTATAAAATGGAACTTTGTAAACTGGCAAAGACTCCAGTGAGTCAGGAAGTTTGCCAAACTGATGATCAAAGTCCCAAATTTTATAAGTCTATCTATCAATCTTTGATTGGTAACTTATCATATATAAGCAATTGGTCAAGGCCAGATATAGCTTATAGAGTTAATCAGCTGGTACGTTTTAATTCAGATCCACATCAATGTCATTGGCAATCTTTAAAAAGAATTTTAAGATATCTTAAAGGAACAATGAACCATGCATTGTATATAGAACCAAAGGGTGATTTGAGTCTTAGTGCCTATGCAGATGCAACTTTTGCAACTGACATAAACACTAGAAAATCAACATCTGGGATGGCTATATTATTTGGTAAGACACTAATAGGGTGGAGGTCAATCAGACAACAGCATATCAGCTTGTCCATGATGGCAGCGGAATTTTCATGTCTGTCATTACTATGCACTGACTTTATTTTGTACAAACAGTTATTATTAGACATGGGTGTAACTGTTAAAGATTCCATTATTGTGTATGAGGACAACCAAGCAGCCATAAAGTTAGCTACTAATATAGCTGTAAAAACTAGATCAAAGCATACTGATTTAAGATACTTAAGTGTTAGAGAATCTGTAAAGAATGGGCTAATTAAATTGGAATACTGCATGACGGAAGAAAACATTGCAGACCAATTTACAAAAGCTCAAGGAGTAATTAAGTTTAAAGAGAGTTGTAACAAATATAATTTAAAGATGTAAATAGTTATGTTATTATTATTACCTAAAAGGGGAGAATGTTAGGGATAACATTGTTTACCCTAACTGGTTTAAGTAAAATAATAAATATGTTATCATGGTTTGTTAGTTAAAGTGTCTGTAACTTTAACTGTGAGAATGTAATTAAGGGAGTGGTTGTAAAAGCACCATAAAAGAAGCACGGCACGGCAGCTTGCTCTCTCTGGCTTTATGATCCCTAATTACTGGATAGACTGAAGACTGCGTTTTTCCCCTACTGGAACAGGAGAGAGAAAGGACTGTTGATTTATCAACTGTGAGAGGACTGATTTATTGTAAGTGAACTGACATTGGATATTCTACACGGACTTTGCTAATTGAATATCCTTGAATGGACTGACTAAAACGATACATGACTAATGGACTGTTATTTTGACTATGCTATAAAACTCTAAGTGGAATAAACTATATTTTTGATAACACAAGCGTATCTGTTATTTTTACTGTATGTTAACTAACATACAAACTTATCTCACACATTTATCTGTATGCCTATCTGACTAACGCTGCACATTCTGTTTAGCTTGTCTCCTTAACCCTGGTTGGGGAACACAGGCTTAACACCAACTGTCATTTTGTAGGTAGCCCTTGACTTCCAATTGGTCATTTACTACTGTTCAAAGTTACAATGGCCTCAGTTAGTGGAGTTTATAGGCCTTAAAGCATTCTGGCATCCTAAATTGTCATGCTATACCCATTTTCCCCAATGACATGACCACATCTTTTTAAAACTCTTCTATGTCTTCATTAACGTCTTAGATGAGGGAATAGAAGGGGAACTTACCAAATTTGCAGATGATACTAAGGTGGCAGGAATAGCTAACACCCTAGAAGATAGGCTCAAGATCCAGATGAATCTTGACAGACTAGAACACTGGGCCTTAACTAACAAAATGAAATTCAATGTAGAGAAAAGTAAAGTCCCACACTTAGGCAAGATAGAACAAAATTACACGTATAGACTCAGTGAAACCAGCCTAAATAGCAGTAACTGTGAGAGGGATCTTGAAGTCTTAGTGGACAACCAACTAAATATGAGCCAACAGTGTGCAGCAGCAGCCAAAAAAGCTAATGTAATCCTAAATTGTATTAACAGAGGGATACGATCAAGATCAAGTGAGTACTAATACCACTCTATAAAGCCTTAGTAAGACCACACCTAAAGTACTGCATCCAGTTTTGGTCACCACACTATAAAAAAGATGTTGAGACTCTAGAAAAAGTACAGAAAAGAGCAACCAGGATGATTAGGGGACTGGAGACTAAAACATATGAAGAACAGTTACAGGGATTGGGCATGGCTAGTTTAGTGAAGAGAAGGACCAGGGGAGACATGATAGCAATCTTCCAATATTTGAGGGGCTGTCACAGAGAGGAAGGGGTCAAGCTATTTTCTAAAGCCCCCAAAGTCCAGGCAAGGAACAATGGATAGAAACTGAACAAGGAGAGATTTAACCTGGAAATAAGGAGAAACTTTCTGACAGTGAGAACAATCAACCAATGGAACAGCTTGCCCTCGGAAGTTGTGGAAGCTTCATCACTTGAGACTTTCAAGAGGAGATTGGACTGCCATTTGTCAGAAATGGTGTAGGGTCTCTCGCTTGGGCTGGGGGTTGGACTACATCAGTGGTTGCCAAACAGTGGGCTGGGGACCACTGGTGGTCTGCAGAGAAATGTCGCCCCCAAATACACCCCAAATTGAGGATGTGTAGGAACACAAGGTTGTGCTGCCCACATGGCCCATGGAAACACAAGGCTTTCTTCGCTTGCATTGTGAACATGAGGTAGTGAGGGGAGGGGGGAAAGGGTGGAAGCCCCACTTACCCACCTGCCTTGCTGCTTCTTTCTGTTTCTTTCTTCTGCTTTTGGCTGCACACAAGGAAAGCAGCAAAAATCTTTCTTTCTCTCCCCCAAACTCCACTAGAAATGAGTCTTTGGGACCCTGCAAAGCATCCTGCTCCAAGAGGCTGTGCTGGTGTGACAAGTCTCACAAAGACTCATATCTCGCAGTGTTTGGAGGAGAGAAAGAAAGACTTCTGCTGCTTTCCTTGCATGAAGCCAAAAGTCTCTCTCTCACTCTCTCTCTCTCCCCCTGAGAACGGAGCTGGAGATGGTATCCTGCGATCCCAAATAAAGAATGATCGATCGGTAAGAAAACAGGGTGGGGAATTTTCTTGCAGACTTTTTTTGGGATTTTCCCAGGGTTCCTGGTCCATGGGGTTTAAAATTATGAATTTGGTGGTCCCTGAGGTCCAAAAGGTTGGCAACCCCTGGATAGATGACCTACAAGGTCCATTCCAACCTTTATTATCTATTAGTATGATGCAGCAGCAAGAAAAATATGAGAACATAGGAGACACTTGGGCACTTGGCAACTATAACTGCATTTATGACTGGTTGCCAAATGTCCCACGATCATGTGACCACCATTTGCAATCTTTTCCAGAGAGTCATTGGAGAAACTGGCAAGGAAATTTGCAAGCAGAAGGAACATAGGGGACCTGAAATCCTTTGGTGGGCTGTAGGAACAAAGTAGAAATCTTCAGGATTTCAGTTCTGTTACTGCAGCCTGCTGAAGGATTCACCCTTCATGCACAAAGAGGAGCCGAAATATTTTAGAGGACTGCAAGGACATTTGAGAACAAATGGGCTGCTTGTCAGGAGGATTTCAGTTTGTATGGAATTGGAGGTCTCCCGGGTTGTTCCCTTCATCCACCTAACAGCCTGGGAGATTACTTAATGACCACAACTTGAAGTGTCAGGATTGCAGCCTTTCAGTGAAGCTATCACACGAGTGTCTTGCTTAATGAACAAGATTTCTATCCCAATTGTGGTCATATGGTGAGGAGCACCTTTACTTCACTTTGGCAATCTTCAAAGATTTTGAAGTCTTTTTGGAGTCTGGCTTTTAGAAATCTGTATTTACAAAAAGGCAATGCAACGTTCCTTTTGATATGATGGCTAATATAAACCCTTAATTTAAAATGGTGATTTTTATCAGGGTTGAAATGCTATCTTTTTCCAAAAGAGGCTCTTACAAAGGAGAATCTTGTTAGCAATCATGAAGCTGGAAGTTGAAGAAAAAGCCTGAGATTAACATAATACAAAAAATGGCAAGCCACTTCAGCCAGCTAAGTGATCTCATTGATAAAAATTGTCCCGTCTTATTGTTCCTTCTTTAAAAGAACATCAAAGATTAGTTCCATGTAGTTTCATCAAATTACAATCCTTTAATAGTTCCCTCCAGTGGCAGTGAAAGAAACTTGGAAAGTTGCAGCACAATTCTACAAAGCACCCTTCAGTTTGATGCTGTCCAGTTCACTGGTGAGCCAATGCCAGAAAATATTTTCCAAATCAGCTTTTAATCTATCCAAAGCAGTTTTAAGTATCTGATCTTACTCCATTTGTTGCAGAGATTAGATAGAAACATTGAAAGTTTTGCCCAGTATCAGAAAGGATCTCTCAAAATAGATTTTTTTAAAGGTAGATTTCCTTTTTCAATACATGGCATTAAGTGATTTGGATAATTGATCCACTTCCAATGGTCTTATTTTGTTTTTTGAAGGAATCTAATTGCCTATTCCTAACCCTTCTTTATTTTAGTACAGGAAGAACGTTCTCACTACAGTTATGTATTATTTTACCACAGTGGGTATAGTATCTGTTTAGCTGCCAAATTTGACTTTCCAATGCCCACACAAGTTCTTTTCTAATTATCATCACATAATTCACACATGGAATGTCTCAAAATACACATTATTTGCACAATAATTATTTAAGTGGATTTTATACCATGTCTAAATAAAACATCTGTCCATGTCTTTGCCTTTCAAAGATATCATCTTTGCTGGAAGTTGAAGAAAAGGCCTGAGATTAACATAATACAAAAAAATTGCAAGCCACTTCAGCCAGCTAAGTGATCTCATTGATAAAAATTGTCCCAACCATCTTATTGTTCTTTCTTTAAAAGAACATCAAACATCAGTTCCATGTAGTTTCAGATTGCAGATTGAAATAATCTATGGTTACCTAGTTGTCCTCTAACCATAATCAGGCATGTCAGAGAAATAATATTTCCAGTGGTAAAAATAACTGTTGATGCTTCTTTCTCTGGTATCAAAATGAGTTATTTATATTAACGTATAGTCATTAAAGATTTCTAAATATTTTCAAACTCTGTGTATCTAGATACATAACATTAAGTTCCTCAGATGATATGAGGGATTGTACATGAGGTCTACAAATCTGTTTTCTAGCCGATCATTGCTAGAAACTTTTTCAAGATCATTCTCATTTTCAACATGTTATATGTCATATTAAAAATCATTAATTTTAGAACTTCCATTAATATTAACATATAATCATTGCTGTTCTGCTTTCAGAAGATAATTGGACATTACTCTTGTGAGAACCAGGGAAGGAGAGTCTTCACCTCTACTAAATTGTAGCAATATTCCATCATCCACATTACCATAATTAATGAGAGGAAACATACAATTTATCTTCCTCCTTATATATAAGAAGTTTTCTCTACCTTCATTATGTAAATAATTTATCTTTTACTGACTTGTTTGTTTGTTTCTTTAGGTTTGTATGACATGACTACCTAGAACATAATCAGTAACTTAAAAATATCTACATGATATATACTGTTTTGGAAATAAAAGTTGCATTTCTACATGGCAATTAAAATTGGTGAAGACTGATAATAAATCTAACAGATCTGGGCTGTAAAAATCCATATGACCAGATAGATTCCAGCAATAAGACATAAAATTGTAACCTGTCATCTAGTGATTATCTGATGTTTTGCAACTCAGATCTGGTATTTTTTTTATAAAGATACATTTATAGTATCCACAGATTTTATATATATATATATATATATATATATATATATATATATATATATATGTATATGTATATGTATATGTATATGTATATGTATATGTATATGTATATGTATATGTATATGTATATGTATATGTATATGTATGTATGTGTATATATATATGTATGTATGTGTGTATCTATCTATCTATCTATCTATCTATCTATCTATCTATCTATCTATCCCTGGCCAATGCCATCCACAAACCCAAACTATGGTTAAGATACATCGATGACACATTTGTGATTTGGCCCCATGGAAAAGAAAACCTAAACAATTTCCTAACACACCTAAACAGCACTCACCCCAAAATCAAGTTCACCATGAAACGGAAACAAACAAACAATTACCATTCCTAGATGTACTAATCTACAAAAAAAAAGAGATGGCACACTAGGACACACCGTATACCAGAAGAAAACACACACTAACCACTACTTCAACACCCAATCCCACCACTACCCAGCACAGATAAACTCCATGGCTAAAACACTAATTACTAGAACCAAACACCTGGCAGACAAGACACACATTAAGACTGAACTATGCACCCTGACTAAAGTACTGACAGCGAACGGCTTCCACAAAAGCAAAATCACTGGCTTGATCCACAAAAACACACTGAGACATAATAGAGACCCAGAAGATGAACAGACCTATGGAACAGCTGTCCTGCCCTACCTAAGAGGTACCACAGACAAAATTAGTAAGATACTACACAGACATCACATCAAGACTGCCTTCAAAACAGACAGAAAAATAGCAGCCATCCTTAGAAATCCCAAAGATAAAATTGACCTGGAAAACCAAGGCATATACGAAGTCCCCTGTGCATCATGCCCGGCCACATACATTGGACAGACCAATAGAAGAATAAGCACCCGCCTGGATGAACACAAAAATGCAGTCAAAAAGCTGGAACACACTTCCTCACTAGTCCAACACATGGAAGCCAGAGGTCATAGCATCAACTTCAATGGCACCAAAACCCGAGCCACTATAGAAAACCCCAGCCACAGAATCATCAGAGAAGCCATAGAGATTGAAAAAAGAACAGAAAGCATGAATAGAAGAGATGATTCCACCAGACTGTCAATCATTTGGAAGCCTGGACTCACAAACAAAAAAATATCCACACCACTAGCCAGACAAGCACCTGGGCACAAACAGATCCCCACTGATACCTCCAGCTCAAACACACCCCAACCAGGCACCCAGATGAAACCTAGCTTCCTAACTAATGATAGCCATCCGTTTACCCGGAGCCAAGCTGCACTAAAGGCCTCCAATAAAGTAACACAATGTTGCCAGCCAATCAAGATACAAAAAGAGCCAAAAAACAGACAGAAGATATTAGAAACACCAATCAAGCAGAACAAAGCAAACTCCAAGACCAATAAACACAGACCAAGACTCCCAACCAATCAGGATAAAGAAAAAACCATTCTGGCACAGCAATAGGCTGCCCCAAATTTAAATCTGAAACCACTGTAAAAGTCTGACTCACAGATGAACACTATACAGAAGCCTGATGATGGCAGATGAGATTCTGCTGAAACGTTGCTACAACTTTAAAAGAACAACTACAATGACGTGGGAAAATACCCAAACAAAGCTGAATGCCATACATGTAAGTACCCACGAAAACTTAAGAAATATATATATATATATATATATATATATATATATATATATATATATATATATCGTAAAATCGTAATTTCCTACTGATAAAGTGATGGAACTGGTTACGCTTTGTCTAACCAACTACTGCCAATTCAATGGAAAATTCTATCGCCAGGAGAAAGGCACACCAATGGGCTCACCCATTTCAGGGTTCGTCGCTGAAATTGTTTTACAAGATCTCGAAAAATCTGTTTTCACGGATTTCAGACCAAAATTGTGGCTTCGATACGTTGATGACACATTCGTTATTGTCAAGCGCACCGATTTGGAACGACTACATGAGGCAATCAACTCAGTCCACCCAGACATACAGTTCACTCAAGAGGAGATGAGCGATGCCCAATTATCATTTTTGGATGTTAACTTGAGGCTTCTTGAGACGGGTAGATTGCAGACGAGCGTGTACAGAAAGAAGACAAACGCGGACATCATACTTCACTACCGAAGCAATCACCCTGCTACGCACAAACGAAGCTGTGTCTCTACACTCTTCAAACGTGCTTACGCTTACTGCCAAGATGAGAAGACGCGGAAGGAGGAATTAGGCTTCCTCTACAATCTCTTCGCAGCTAACGGGTATCCAAAAAGCTTTGTCAAAGACTGCCTGCGCCGCAGACCTCATGAACAAACAGACGCGAACAGCAAGAGGACACCAGACCCACCTAAGTGGAACTCACTCCCCTATATACATGGCGTTTCTGAGATCATCGCGCGGCATTTGAAACCATATAACATCAACATTGCGCACAAACCGACGACTTCATTGAGGAAAATGCTCGTATCTGGAAAGGACAAGCTACCAGTCACCTCAATGAAAGGCGTTGTTTACGAAATACCATGTGGAGCCTGTCCCCAGAAATATGTTGGCCAAACTGGAAAACAACTCTGCGAGCGAGTCCATGAGCACACACTGGCGGTTAGTAGGCGAGACCCCCTATCACAGATGGCAATGCACAGCGTGGATCACGACCATTGTTTTGACTGGGGCGCAGCCAAGGTGATTGGCACAGGTAGAACACGTCACGCCCGTGAATTCATCGAGGCATGGCACACCGACCCTAACTGCATCAATCGCCACAAGGACATCGACCCCAATTACCAAAGCTTGCGTGAATTTTGGATGACTCGCACGTCGCAAAACAACTCAAATCATGCCCAAACAAACAACGTACGAACCAAGCGCGTGATTGGCGCTCACGCAGCCAATCAACAGAACGCTGACCTCAACGACAAGTAACGAACAAAAAATTTTTTTACCTGTACATTTTCAATTGCTTGTTCATATATATATATATATATATATATATATATATATATATATATATATATGTTCTCATGGGTATTTGTATGTGGATCTTTGGTTGTTATTCGGGTTTTCTCCCGCGTAAGATTGGAAGTATCTAGGCAACGTTTCGATGAAGTCTCATTCATCATCTTCAGGCTTGGTCTTCAGCTCTGTGCTTCTCAGAGTGATGTGAGCTTGCAGCTGCTTCTTCCTTTTTACTGCTGGTGGGGGTGTGACTTGATTGGGTGGGGGCTTGGCTGTGTTCTGATTGGGTGGGGGTGTGTTCTCATACAAACACATACAAACCGCTATCTACATGCACTCTCACACCACCACCCAGCACAGATCAATTCCGTAGCCAAGACACTCTTCTCCAGAACAAAATGCTTAGCCGATGAACAACGCCTAAAGACCGAACTACACACTCTCACCGGCATGCTGACAGCCAATGGATTCCAAAGAAAGAAGATCACCCACCTAATCCAAAAAGAAACCCCAACCAAAATCCAAGACAGAGAGCAAGAGAATGGCAAAGCCCTCCTCCCATATATAAAAGGCACTACAGACAAAATCAGCGAGATCCTCCAAAAATACAACATGAAGACAGCATTCTGCACAAACAGAAAGATATCCACCATCCTAAGAAACCCTAAGGACAAAATCGAGTTAGAAAATCAAGGAGTATACGAAATCCCTTGCACTGCCTGCCCCAACACATACATTGGACAAACTAAGAGAAGAATAAGTGCACGCATTGAAGAACATAAGAATTCAATCAAAAAGGAAGAACCGACCTCTTCCCTGGTCCAACACCTCAAAGCCACAGGACATGAGATTGACTTTAAAAATACCAGAACTATCGCCAAAACCGAACACTTCAGCAGCAGAATCATCAGAGAAGCCATAGAGATAGAAAAACGCCCACATAGCATGAATAAACGAGATGATACCTCCCACGTACCAGCCATTTGGAAACCCGTCCTCATGAACAGACGAGTACCTAACATGAAGAATGACACCAGACCCACACCCCTGAGAGCCACACAAGATGCTACTACTACACTTCCATGTAGAAAGCAGACTCACAGAAGATGAAACACGACCACGGACCAGAAGCCACACTGCAGCTGCATCACTACCCACTTCAAACCCCTCTGAGCCATACATGAAGCGAACTGACCCCCACCATGAAGATGCAGCATGACCACCAACTCGAAGCCAAACAGCAAGATCACAGCTCACCAGCTCAAATCCCCCAGCAACTAAGACTAACCTGAGCACAACCAAGCCCCCACCTGAACAGAACATGCCTCCAGCCAATCAGAACACAGCCAACCCCCCAACCAATCAGAACACAGCCAAACCCCCAACCAATGAGAACACACACCCACCCAATCAGAACACAGCCAACTCCCCCACCAATCAGAACACAGCCAAACTCCCAACCAATGAGGACACATCCCCACCCAATCAGAACACAGCCAAGCCCCCACCCAATCAAGTCACACCCCCACTAGCAGTTAAAAGGAAGAAGCAGCTGCAAGCTCACATCACTCTGAGAAGCACAGAGCTGAAGACCAAGCCTGAAGATGATGAATGAGACTTCATCGAAACGTTGCCTAGATACTTCCAATCTTACACGGGAAAAAACCCAAATAACCAAAGATATATATATATATATATATATATATATATATATATATATATATATATATATATATATATATATATATGTATTTGTATGTGGATCTTTGGTTATTCGGGTTTTCTCCCGCGTAAGATTGGAAGTATCTAGGCAATGTTTCGATGAAGTCTCATTCATCATCTTCAGGCTTGGTCTTCAGCTCTGTGCTTCTCAGCTGAAGACCAAGCCTGAAGATGATGAATGAGACTTCATCGAAACATTGCCTAGATACTTCCAATCTTATGCAGGAGAAAACCCAAATAACCAAAGATCCATATATATATATATATATACACACACACACGAATTTAGAAAAGGAATGGTTTGGGTATATGCACATACACACACATGCAGAAACAATAGCTTATGCAAAAATTGTATTGTTTTTCCAGAAGAAAATAGATAAAAATATATTTAGAAAAAAAATTATATAAACATGAATGCCACTTCCTTTAAAAAAAGGGGGGGGGAAGCAAGGGTTCAAAGTGATGTAAATAATAATGTATTATGTTTCATATAATGTACTTTTTAATTTTCCAATAATTTGGAATTATTTAAATTAATGGATTCAGTTATTGTAATTTTCTTAAGATTTCTTATTTTCTCAAGTTTAAAACATCTTAAAGAATGCCAAACATATTGACAGCACTGATAAAGTTAATATTATTTTGTTATTGTACTTACATGTATTAATTTTCCATTATTATTTGAAAATTAAAAATCTCCAGGAAAAAATGCTAGAATCATATTTTGTTGATAGTTTTAGTATAAACTACAATAAAATATTGAAAATGTAAAACAACAGAATAACTCAAAAGGGGGAAATAGAAACAGTATTTTCTGTTAGAAAACAGAAATGCATTTAACAATATGTTTCCATACAAATTCATTTTTACAGGAGCCAAAGTATTAATAATTACTTCACTGATGTAAGTAAAGTTGTAGAGCAAAAATAAATCCAACACTATTTAATTAAAATATCAAATATTTAATTAAAATATTATTTGGGACTCTTTCCTACCATGTTAATATTTTAGCCAATGCTGTTTCTACAAATGTAAATACCACTGATTGAAAGAAATGTGTACTTTAGCTTTCCTGTATTTGCTATTGTAAAACTGGCAGCTAACAACAAAAATTAATTTCTAGCGTTGTATGAGTACATGCATCCTTGGGAAAAAGACAATAAAACTACATACAAATTTATTATTAACATTTTTAATCATTTTTTCATCTTTCTCTAAAATTGTATTACTAGACTTGAATCTAGCAGCAATACCAAGGTCAATAATTCAGTGTCTTTTAAAGTTCTGACATTAAAAAAGCAAGGGTTTTTGTGTGGATGACCATCTTTAAATGGTCATCTACACAATTCCTGAGAGCCTTGGAATTACATGAGTAGTTCACCCTTCCCTTCATCTGCTAGGAACCATATAGAAACTCAGGACCTTGGACAGCACCTTCCAGCTATCACACCAGGCAAAAGGTGGGATAGTTCCCTCCATCCCGTATGTTAGGCTAGCAGTCACTTCCTCCATGTTGTTCAGGAATCTTAATGATGTCTCAATGGCTGTGCTGTAGAATTTGCACATCCTAATAGACATAGATGTTGAAAGTTCCTCTGTTTTGTGGATGGAAAGCATTTGAGTAATCAAGATCCTGGAATTAGCCTTATAATGATGGTCTCTCCTCCACTTGATTCTAACAATAACACACATGGGCCTTGTCAAGATGGCTTTTTTTTTGCTGTGACTCTATGATTACCTTCATCTTTTCTCAACCTCTTAAATGAACTCATTGTAACTTATTTTTTCCCCATTAAACCAACAGCAAGTGATCCACAGAAATGGAATGCACCCAGCAGTTGTGGACTATTGAAAGCTGATGCATGAACGCCATCCCCCCAAGTACCCAATAGCCATTCTGCCTCCTCCCACTATTCTCAGAAAGAGCTGGTTATAGGTATTGTTTTTCTATTGTAAAGGTTGGGCAAGGTGTCATTGTATCAAGGTGTTGTGTGCATGTATGAGTCATTATAGACTCATAGTTAAGTCTTACCTGGAAAAATCTATGCAGCTTTTTAGCAAGGTTTCAGAATTGGTTTGCCATTGCCACATTCCTAGTGCTAAGAGTGAGTGACCCAATTCGCTTTGTGGCTGAATGGGATTGGAACTCAAGATGTCCCAGTTTCTAGCCCAGTACTGTATCCTCTACATCAACCCAGCTTTCATAATTATGTTTAGTAAACTAGAAAAGATACAGGTTTGTAGAAAAGGTTTGTAGAAGATTACAAAATGGAGTCTTCTCCTTAGATAAACAGGAGTTTGGAGACAAAGAGATATGAGTCAGATAGAGTCATAAGGTCCATAGCCATATCAATGATGGCAAATATGATGCCAGCTCCAGTTGGCAAATCACACTTAGTTGCAACATTTTGCAGTCTTGTGACTCTGGCTTTCCTATTGATTTTGCTTATTGGAAATGAACTGAAAGTCACTATTGGCAATCACATGACCATTGGATATTACAATGTTGTAATTGCAAGCGGTTGCCAAGATTGTGATCATGTGACTGCAGAGATGCCCCAATTGCCACAACTATGAGAACTAGTTGTAAGTTGCTTTGGTTCAGTGCCATTTTAACTTTGAATTGTCACTGAATGAGTGGATATTAAGTAAGAATTACCTGTAGCAGCATAAGAGTGCAATGTTGGGTAAGTTGTCTTCTTGTTCCCAAAGTAAGGTGAGTGGTAGCATCTTTGCAGATCTGTGAGGCTTGTTACTTAGTTTGTAAACTGCTTTCTTGATCCCACATGACTTCTAGTAGCTACCTTGTATTAGTCAAGGAAAGATTGCTGAAGTTCATAGATATCAGACTTCTGATGTCAAATTTCATCTGATCCTTATATCAGTGACATGGGTGGTATATATTTCTCACCAGCTCTTGCTGTCCAGAAATGGGGAGTGGCAGTAAATCCAGAAAACTAACCCAATCACTTTGCTTAACAAGTTTGCAACTTAATCGGAACAGGATAGCAATTTTGCATTAAGCTTTTTTAAAGAGAGAAAATAAGTAGTCAAAGTTCATTTTCCAGTATTAGATATGTAACAGCATATTTTCTTCAAGAATATGACAAAAGCAGAAGTAGTTTGAGAATATATCTTACTGAATGTTGCCCCAACTAGAAAATCGGCTATTGTTACTTATTTGCTTTAGAAATTAGCTAGATCCCAGCTTCTATTTGGTTTTTGTTGAACAAACAAAAGACTAACATTCACTCCAACTTTGTCAGACAAATCATGAGGCAAGATATTGTGATACAGACATCACAATACATACCCCAGTATTTGAAGAGGGGGGAATGGAGGTTCAATTGTTGTGCTTCACATAGAGAATATAAAGGCCAACATACAATATATATTTTTCTCCAGGCAAGTTTTCCTACAGTTGATCATTAATATCTTGCTACTGGCATCAAAAGGATGAATAAGCTCTTCTATTAAGTGTACCACTAGAAAATATGTTCTGCTTATGGCCAGCAAGCCTGTCTGATTTTAGTGAATGATGAGTTGCCACAGCCCTTTAAAGCAAAGCAAACAAAAAAAAAAATTATATGTTAGTCTTGATAGATGCATTTTTTTAGCTTAAGCTATTTGTTATCACTATAATTATGATTAGTGTTCCTGACTAACCAAATGCATAACTTTATGGAAGCATTAACAGCATGCATATACCATACAAACTTTTACTCCTATTTTATGTCAAAATAATTATTACGGAATTAATAAACCTCAGTTTAGTTGTCTCTTTATTGTAGCCCATTATAGGATATGGCTCAGTTTATGTACTAAAATATAAACCATCTTTGCCATCTGAAATTTAAAATCATATTTCTACCTTCATGAAACAATCTAATTAATATTTGTGTGTGTGTGTATGTGTGTAAAAAAAGTATGAATTATAAAAAAAAATATAAAATATCCTTTAAACAGTGAGCTGAGCTCTATTTTGTGGGCATCCTACTTTTTTCTGATTTTACCATATTTAATTGTCATTGTAGTATGTTAAGTATGGTCAAAAAATTCCTGTATGATAGGATTGTGCAAATTCTACCATGAGGCAAATTTAAAGTAAACGATTTGCTCTGTATCCACTTCTGAGATAAGCACAGCTGCTATCTCAAGACTTTCTTAGGATCAACTTAGCATGTAAAGGCAAGCAGATAAAATATTTTGGCCTGAATGGCTGACTATGTATACATGCCTACTATACAATTTAGTAGTAAAACTTAGAAGTAATGAGAGTTAAACATAGTAAAACTGGAAATTATAATGGGTCTGAAAACAATTCAACTGACCTTGAAACTATTTATTGTATTATATATTTCAAATATCTAGAGCCTAGGAATTAGAAGTGTTTCTTTAAAAATAGCAAGAAGGATATTCTGGGCCTTAAGGAGTAATTATGGCATGCATGTGTTTGCATATGTGTATTAGCATATATTCTTGTATAAGAATCCGTTATCACAATATTTAAGTCAAGTTTTATCCCTAGTTTTATTTAAGGTATAGTATTAAAGCAACAGTATCATATTAGTATATTGGTATCCCTGTATACATATTTTACATATTCTATATAATTTGCACAATTGTATAATTAATATGTTGCCAATTTTATTGTAATCCCCATTTTTGTTCACAGATAATATAAACAATTATTGTAAATTATTGCAAATTTGAAATTGACTTCTTTATAGATTTTAATTTAAAATATATGCAATAATCAAGGAGATACATGCCATTATATTCATATGTCCTTTTTAATATGTTATATTCCTCCAAGATCTTATGTAATTACCTGGACACCATTGATTTTGACTCAATGTTTATATAATGAAAGCCATTAAAATTATTGGATGATTTTGGAGAATGATAGGCTTCATATTATAAATGTGCTTTTGGAAAAAAACAAATTCAATCATTTTTAACAAGTGTTCAGTGGCTTATTAATAAGTTGTCGAAGAACAGAGGGATTGATAATAAATAAATAATAGTAAATAATATAGAAAGCAATATTGCTAAGAAGCTATAATTTTTGAGGTTACAAAATGTAATAACCTAAAATATACTTTGTAACATATTTATTAATTATATTTTACAACTATAGGTATTTATTGAAAAATGCCTCATGTTACTTTTATATACCTGTGCTATAAACTCAATAACATTATATCAGAAGGATGATGTATACTTTTTTAAAATAAGGCTGCCTGTATTGTACAATATCCTGCATTATCCACTTTGTAATATTTGATAGATTTTAATGTTTGATGGCTAAACATGGTATTTAAACAATTTTGAATTTTTTAACAGGGAAATCTTGAGGTGTCTTGGATTTCTAATCCTCCGGTCAGTGATACCTTTGGGTGTTGAAAACTGAATCTGTGGTAAGTTGTTTTTTTATTTTTATTAATGGAAACATTCATAATCAATTCCATAAAAGAGTCATGGTCCAGATTATGCAAAAGCATTTTCAATAAAAGAAGACAAAATTACATTTTTGAAAATTAATTTCCTTTGTTACTTTGTTGAACATCAATTTAAAGAAGGATAAAACTGGAATAACATATGTTGTGTGGGATACTTTTTATTTGTGTAGCCCTGTTGCAAATAGTAATGGAAACTTTAGGGTTTGGAAAAAGCATTATTAGTGTAACAAGCTGGAGAAAGGAAACCCTTTAATA
Source organism: Hydrophis major (assembly GCA_033807585.1). Classification (NCBI taxonomy): domain Eukaryota; kingdom Metazoa; phylum Chordata; class Lepidosauria; order Squamata; family Elapidae; genus Hydrophis; species Hydrophis major. The sequence continues at coordinate 285,240,812 of CM066329.1, forward strand.
GCCTAGCATTCAATAAGTTAGTGCTTTTAATTGAACAGAATGTGTCCTATATATGGTTCACTTGGTCTCAGCTGCATATTTAACAAGGAAAAAGAATTTAGAAGCAAAGAAATTTCCATCCCATTTCAAAGATTCCAAGTCTGCAGAAACGCTTCAATAGGTATGGCAGAAAAGTAGATTTTATTTTAAAAATCTCTCACCCCTGGTTTTGGAAAGAGATCAGTTTACTTGCCAAGGAGCTGTTCGGGCCTAGCATCCTGCATTGTCCATGGGTAAGTCTCAATGTTCAATATATTTGATTAGTAATAAAGAGGACACGTGTTCAACCTTACCTTACCATTGGGGCTTCCAGAGAGCTTATCAAATCATCAAAATACTAACTAGAGTACTTGGTTGTCTTCCCAGCTAGAGAAATGAATAAATTAATTAATCAAAGTGATCCAATCAAACAAAAATAATGCAAATAATCTCACAAAACAGAGAATCTCCTGGCAGCATAAAGTTAGTACAAGAGTCTAAAAGGTGAAAAACACTTTGAATAAATTCAAAATAATTTTCCTATTTTTTTGTTTGTGTTTTTTTTAATATTAATGAAGTAGCCCAGTCATGATAGCAACAAATATAAAAATTAAAGGTAACCCTACATTAAAAAAAAACCCACAAATCATTGTTATGATGTCTAAAAATAAATACTATGAAATGTAACCCCATTTCAAATAATTAAGCAGGCAGAATTTTAAGATACTGTGCAAAATGCAGGCTTATATTTTTTTTTTTATAGGGTAGGCACAATATTGATAAGAAAAGAGAACTGCAGATCCAAAACAAAAGGCCAACCCAGGGCAAAAATGTTTATGAGTTTGTATAATAATAGTCATAAACTTAAAACTGTAATTAAGCTTGGAATTACATTTGTAAATTGTTCTGGTTGTTAAGCAGGTCTGTTTGTGATTAACCCAATTTTACATTAATGACATCATGATCATTAAGTATGTGGTTGTTAAGTGAATGCCATAGTCATTAAATGAATTTTCTGCAGTGGATATTTTTGCCACAAACTAGAAATATTTCTGACAAAAATGTCATCAATCATAATCACATGATCTCAGAATGCTATGAAATGCCATAAATTCAGGCTGGTTGAGATGTGCACAAAATATGATTATGTGATTCTGGGGAAAGGGCCATCTTTAGAACTTGTGTTCTAACCCAATTTTACATTTATGACATCATGATCATAAAGTAAATATGTGGTTGTTAAGTGAATGCCATAGTCATTAAATGAATTTTCTGCAGTGGATGTTTTTTGCCACAAACTAGAAATAGTTTCTGACAAAAATGTCATCAGTCATAATCACATGACCACAGAATGCTACGAAATGCCATAAATTCAGGCTGGTTGAGATGTGCACAAAATATGATTATGTGATTCTGAGGAAAGGGCCATCTTTAGAACTTGGAATCCAGATTATTAGTACCTATTTTGTAACTTTGAATGTTTGCTGTGTGGCAAGTCATACCTGTATTCAGGAAATACAGTTTCTCCAGCTTATTGTGTTAAACATTTTTTTAACAATGGTCACCATTTATATTACTCATGAGCAGTGAGGAATACATCATCTGTGGCAGCAATGTGAATAATGTTTATTTGGCATAAAACTTCATTGAATAAAAGTACTCTTATTTTTGAATGCATGCTGTGTTGTGATTCAAGTTCCTGATCTTAGTTTTCTTCCATTGCCTTTTTTTATTTTGCAAACTATTATGGTAACCATGAGGGGTCTATGACAATTCGCTGTGGCCAAATGCCATGATCAATTCACCATGATCAACTTGCTGTAGCCAACTTGCTGTGGCCAACTCACGATGGCCAACTCGCATGGGACACTGCAGGACAAGTTACACTAATATCAAAGAAATTGTGGATTAGAATCATTAAAGAAAGGATGTAAAAGGAGGGACAGAATGAAATGTGAATGACAAAACTTAAAATAATTTTAAGTTATTTTAAATAATTAAATTGAATTGCTAAATTGTCCTGCAGTGAGTTGTTCCACAGTGAATTGGCCATGGTGAGTTGGCCTCAGCAAGTTGGTTGTGCTGAGTTGTTCCATTCCGAACCATGAATACAGTATAGTTGTGTCCCCAGGAAAGGTATCAAGGCCACCGATGTTTCTGTCAATCATTATCGGCAACTGGAATTGTCAGTCAACAGTTCCTACAAATCTATCAAATTATTTCATGAATCATGGTAGTTATTTAAATTCTTTCTGTTTTTTTGTTAATTGAATCATGGTAGACCGGGCAGATTTCTGGCACAGCCCAGTATGGAAAATGGATGCTACTGCAATTATTCTAAATTATTCTAATTTTCTCCTTTATATAGTTAGCAATGTCTATAGGATATGTGTTTTTTTTCCCATGAAGAAAACACATCTCAAAATGCAGGTTAGATAAACTAAAAGGATCAAAGTTGGTGGCAGCTTTCATTATATCCAACCGGAGACTGCTTTTATTACCAAGGACAAGAAAATTGAAAACAAGTTAACTGCATTCAACTCAACCAAGCACTCCTTGGCAATTATATACCTTCGTAGTCATGTGAATTGTTGCCTTCAGGATGTGAAATCAAAGCTAACAACTTGAAACGTCGCTGCTGATCAGCCAGGTTTCTCTTCAAAAATAAAGAATCGGATTTATATTTCCTCCCCTACATTCTCTTTTCTCTTTTCTCTTTCTTTTTCTGTCTTGTTTTGCTTTAATTATGCTTGGCTATAATATTTGTATACTGAGTCAACACAGTGGCCCGTGATGAGATATATTATGCACCTCTATAAAAACCTCATCTGGTATTTACAGGAGCTGAGTGGGATGTCTCTGCTTCTACTAAAGTTGATGTAACATACCTCAAAGAGAAGCAAAGGGGCTACTTCAGATGTAAAAGTGTGGCTTCTGCATGGTTTGTAAAGCAGATTCGAAGTTTCTTGTGACTCTTCATTAAAGTGAAGAATCAGAGCTTTGCCCACAATTCTTCCCCTTCTCCCAATAGCTTAGCCCTGATACAAAGCAAATTGTCTTGGTCACAAAATTCATAAAGTTATATCTGAAAAATTAATTTTATGCTTGTTTGAGAAGGTACTGGTGAATTTAACAAAAAAATAGCCCCTCTTTAATCTGTGTAGCTGTACAATTTAAAATCAGAATACATACTAATGCCTTTATTTTCTACAGACTCCTTCTTCAAAAGTCAGTGGGACCTGATCCATACTTGGACTATTATGTGACTAGAGAAAGTTTTAACCCTTTATCCTTTCTGATGGTTCCAGTAGATAGAGGGAATTTTCTCATTTAAATATGAGAAAAATTCAAATAGAAGGGTTTTGTTTTCTCTATAACTTATAAGCATGTGAGATAAAATTCAAGTACTTGAAAAATAGTAAAGGTTCTTTGTGCAACACAATAGTCTTAATTTAGATTTTAGACAATATTATCTATTAAAGGTCATGTTATGTATTATACATATTATTTATTTTATTTTAAAAGATTAAAAGCAGATGTGGTATTCAGCAGGTTCTGACCAGTTCTGGAGAACTGGTAGCAGAAATTTTGAGTAGTTTGGAGAACCAGCAAATAACACCTCTGACTGGAGATTTTACAATATCCTTCCCCTGCCATGCCCACTAAGCCACGCACACAGAACCGGTAGTAAAAAAAAATTGAATCCCACCACTGATTAAAAGACCTATCCATTCAAGAAATACAACTCTGGGTGGCCACAACAGCCATAAAAAACAAAACAAAACAAGACAATAAAAGCAAAAACCTGATGCCCAGTCTTTCTTCCCAGGCCTAGCCAACACCACTATCTTCAGACTCCAACTTTCCTCTATCCCAGCATGTGGGAGAATATCCTCTGGATATCAGTTCAACAATACATTTAATGAGATTTCCTCATAAGAAAAAGTTAATGGAATGACAGCCTTAAAATTGAAGTTTTACTTCTTAACTGTTACCTTGTCTTGTCTATCAGAATGAGAGACACCCATGGAATTTGAAGACGTGGTTTTACCTATAGAAATATTTCCAGGGTCTTTCATTTCTTATAAATAAATCATTCTTTCCAGGGTCTTTCATTTCTTATAAATAAATCATTCTTGTAATGTTCAAATGACATATATTTTGGGAGCAGTGGGTTAGTTAACAAGTGCTAATGACTCTTTCCTAGTGCAGCAATAACCAATACTTTTATTGAACTAATGTTGCAAATGAAGTGGACTTTCACTTTTGACTTCATTTCATGTTATTCCATTTTAAGGACGAAGGAGAATTTTTGCTGTTTTTGGGTTGTCATCAAAAATGTGCCATCGGGAGAAAGGAGGGGGTTGGTCACGGGCAGAATTTGTTATTTGCTATCATTTTTTATAAGATGGCAAGAAATAAAAATGGAAATATTAATCACACCAGAAAAAGGTTGACAACTATACAGAGTTCCAGTTTACATAATTCTGTGAGATGACTGAAGCATCTTGGCCAACACATATGATGTCACCTAGCTGGATAATGAAACATCTTCAAGGAAACAACCAAGCAGACACCAAGAACCCTACATTTCAACCTGGAGTTACAATTCTTTTTTATTTTATATAGTCCTATATATTATACATTAATATTTTCTATATTCCTATATAGAAATAAATATAGGAAAGAAGCTTTGCTGTTGAGTTCTGTCTGGGTTTAATTGTTCTTTTAATTACTTTTCTTCTAACTGAAGGCATCTCAACAGTTTTGTGTGCACAGACATCTACGTCCCTTATCAGTGTCTATGGTTGGTGCATATATGTATGTAGCACACATGTATATAAACAAACACACATTGGACACTAATTAAATATTGTTAACATATCCATATGAATGTTAAAATCAAATGAAACATTAAAATATTCACCTGACTTTTAAAAGTTGAAAAAATTGGATTAATGGTCTTTCAAAAATAGGAAGTAATCCAAATGCAACTGTCAAGTGGAGGACAGAGAAAATGCTACCACATCCAAAACATGCAAGTTATAATGTAATAATTAACACATATGGGCAAGATCAAAATGGGTGGGTGTAATATGTTGTTTAATCCCACTTTAATGGGAATTTATCGAGCAAGCTGTGACTTCAACATCTGTACTTTTCTGAACTTTGTAATCTATTTTTCTCAAAGTATACATAAAAATGATGTTTATTAGAAAATTGGTGTCCAAAGTGTGTGTATGTGTGTGTTTGTGTGAAAAGCACTATAAAATATGTGTCAACAGATTTGCCCATTCCTAGAGCAAGCACAACTTACATTGAAAATTGGGAGGAAAAAGTTTGGCATGGTATTTTATTCCCACAACTTAGATTTCTTCTCCAGATCTTCTGGATTTCAGAGGAAATAATATACTGAACATTTTTAATTGATTACAAATTTCTATTTTAAGAACTTAAAAGACTTTTCCTCTAGGTTTTTCTTCTTGTTGTTCTGATATAGTTGCTCCTGAATAATTTGAGGCTGTAGGGTTTACAATAGAGTTTTTAATTTTAATATTGTTTAGTTTTATTTGTAACCAAGTAAATAAAGTTCAATTGCAAAAGGATACCATTACTGTTCTTGACTGTGAAAATGATCCCATTTTTAATGAAGGAATATTTTCCTGGAATACCAATAATGTTCATTTTCTATGGGGAAAGATATAGCTGAACATCCTTTTAAGGTATACATTAATTCTGTCTTTGGGCTTTTCAGGTATTCTTACTTAGGGAAAGAGAAAGGGGGCAGAAAAAAATGTTTATTTTAAAATATTTTTGAAAATGTTTGTAATAAATAGATAGATATCACAGATCATTTACTCTAGCTAGGTTTGATGCACAGAAAAAAAAAATTGGTATATATCAAGATCCCAATGTTCCCAATGGCATTTTTTATTTTTGGGGGGAAATTAGTTTCTGGCCAAAAATGTAAGAAAATGCAGTTGTCGAGTGCCTAAAATGCAATCACGTGACTGGTGTGTGTGTGTGTGGATAGCCATCATAATTTTGATCTGGGTTGTAATAATTTTAGGGATCTGTTGTAACATTGAATGGTTGCTAAGTAATTGGTCATTAAGCAAAAATTAATTGTATGTTGATTTGACCTTCATATAGGAATAGAAGCCAGTGACGATGACAAGAATACTTCATTTCTCAAGCAAACCATAAAACTATTGCTGTTCATTACATAGCCAAACTCTGTCTGGCTGCTATACATTCCTTCCATACTTTAATGTTAATTTTAGCCAGAACCCTAACTTTTTGTCTCTTCCTTTCCCCCTTATATTGTTGTTTTAATGAACAATGAGAATTAGGCTGGTTTAATATTGCAATAAAGCTTATGCTGAGTTTTGATGTCTACAAAGTTATTTCAGATCTTTAATGCATGTGCATTCTCATGAGATCTTCTTCATGGTGTACTTAAATTGCTTTTCTTCAGTTTTTGACTCTAGAGAAAAAAAATGTGTGCCTACATTCTGACTGCATTGCTGAGCCCTATTTTACCTTAGTCAGGAGTGGTATTGTCCTTGTAGTGTCAATGCATAAGGAAAACAATAGGTCTACTCTCTAGTTCTGTTTGCTACCAAGCATCATCTGCTGGTGGGAAAGACAGACACCTGTCACTGTCCTCAGTGTGGATTGGGACTGATGGGAAAATGAGTTTTGACAGTTGAGTAGAAAAGTTGGCCTTAGATGTAGGTCAAAATTTATTCAGGTTTTGTTCAAGTGCTCAAGAGCACTGGATCATCAGATTATACCAGATGATAGTTAAGACCTTTGGGACAAGGTTTTAGCACTATACCAGATGGCTGTGATATTGAATTAGTGTATCATGTTTACCATATGTAGCGAATTGTCAAGCAGAAGCAAACAGAAACACATATGAGATTCTGGGACAGGTCAGGTCTTTGCCACTCCCAGCAGTGTAAAGACTCTAAACTTGCCTCCCTCTTAACACCTCCCTCCAGTCTAGCCAGAGATTCCACCACAAGAATGGGCTCACTTCTCTGTCCCAAGTGCTCCATCCCCAAAAACACTTATTTAGAGGTAAGTCCTTTGGATTCCACAGAGGATGAAACATGGTATTCTACAACATGGGCAATCAAACTTTTCTTTAGAAACTACACAGTCCTGGAAAAGCCTCAGAAATAAACAGCTTCTCCATTCTTTCCCTCCCCGACTCCCTTGATGGAAACCAGTGTACCCTGCAAAGCCAAAATGACAATGCTGAAGGGAAGCAGAAAAGGACTGGCATTTATGTAAGTGTCAACTGCCCAATAGCAGCTGGTGAAATCCTATCCTCTGATTGTATATCAACTTGGAAAAGTATCATAGATATAACAAGATTTGTGTCAAGAAAAGAAAAATACCAGCTGTAAGCTGGAATATCTAAATTTGAATGTAGGCTTACTCCACCATGGAGTGGGGATAAGATGAAGCTGACATCATAAGAACATCATATGTCCTTTAAAAATGGCTAGTGAGACATCTTTGTGATAAAATAGGATATGAAGATTACCCTGATATGTGACATTTGGAATACAGGAAATCCTTCCCTTTCCAAAATATATACTGGTGCATCACTAAAAGAACTCAAGTTTTAATAGTGAGTAAACAAATATAACTCATTCAGAATCTGGAAACAGTTGTTCTAGCTAATTTTTAAGGGATAGAAATTAGAACTTCGGGCTCAGACATTCTTTAATGTCTTCCTTAATTGCACTTGCCAATTTCCTTTAAAGGTAGACAACAAATTAAATCCAAAGCCACAATCTGATTTGCACAAATAGCTCAATAGTGGAATATAGCCAGCATTGTATTGGCTAGGATATTCAGAAATGTGTCTGCATTATCTTGTCTTTTAATTAACTCATGCCTTGGGAAAATATTGATTTTTTTTCATGTTTACTGTATTATACTGCAGAAGTAAACTTCTGGAGTTCTGTGAAGAATTGCTTTGTCCCAGTTGGAATATAATGTACATTTGCAGCATTGTCTCTGGGGGAAGGCAAGTCAGAGTAAAGAAAGAAATACCATAGGCTCAGTGAAGCAAGCCTGTCCCTTATCCATGAGCATTATAACATTTAATGCATGCTTATTATGGCTTGTCACACAGTTAGCTAGATGTGCAGTCTGGATTTTTCATTTTTATCTATTGAGCCCTTCTGAAGGACCTGGGATAGACAAATATTGATATCTGATGGTGTTAGGGATATAGTCACAGAATGTAAGTTTTTTCCGAATAAATGTTCTGACCAAGGCTTCCTGAGACATTGCTTTTCCAACATGCTTTTCCATTCCAACAAAACCAGCAAGATCCTATAGATGCCACCATCTGATCCTATAGATTCTGCCACTGTAACTAGCAACAACATATAGTTTTGAATAAATAGTGTTGTTGGTTTTAATCAGGTATAGATGTAGCATAAAATATAGTAAAACTATCATTTTTGTGACTGTAAAAATTCCAAAGGATTACAGAGACAACAGCTATTTTTCTGCTTCTTTATTTTAAGATTAATGGGGTGGGGAGTTGTTATAATTTTTATCTTAGTCTGGCTCTGTATATTATTATTAGAGACTATTGCAATCCAATATCTGATTACCCTGACATTACTCGAAATTATAGGATTGTAATATAAATGTTTTTCTTCCTCTGTGAGAATATACATAAAGCCACCTTCATTCATAGAAAGCCATTCTTGACATTTATGAAAACTTTAAAAATAGGAACTGAAGCAAATACTGAATCAGTTATTTGAAGAAATGAAATTGAGAACAAATTGTCTAGTTCCATGTTTAACAGAGGTATTCAGAAAAACACTGCAAACTGGAAGTAGAGAATCATGCTGGGGGGTGGAGGAGAACCATATTCAAAGCCCAAAATGTTATTTGGAGCATGTGAGGACATAATACGTATCTTAAACAAAGCACATATTTCTCGGCATTACGCAACCACTGTGGAATGCAGCATGCAAACTAGACAAGACACAGCTGTTTAAGCACTTTCTGGAAGGGGCTTTATGTGCATGCATAAACATGCCAAATCATATTTTGCCCTTCAAATCAGAATCTCAGAGCAGTGCTGTGACAAAAAGATAAATAAAAAACTGTTAAATTGTCAGTCTCTTTGAAAAAAGCATCATATTTGTTATGTACTAGGTTTCCGCTTAGATATTACATATTACATAGAATCAAAATAGCAATTGCAGTATCTAAAGCTATCTTATACATTTATTTAGCCTAGGGGGTCTTTGAGGACTACTTTCTTTGATAAGCAATCATCCCATTAAATCTGGATGGACCCTCACTTCTAAGAGCAAAGCAGTCACTGTGCTTTCTCAACACAAAGAGACATACAACATAATTTGTTGGCAAAATTATGAAGTGAAACACCTCCCTGAGGCAAATCAAAGGCACTTTACCCAGCCCAAATACTTCTTGATCAGCTGTTACAAATAACTATCCTGAACTATTAATGTAACTGTCCACAAAGAAAAATCTGTAACAATAAAAAGTTATTAATGCTTATTAACTATTAATATTTAAAGTTATTATTAATATTTAAGATTGTTATTCACTTAATAGTACCAGATATTTTTTATAGCTTTTGCAAAAAGTTGCTTTTGAAGTGAAAGAATTTCAGAGGCTGAATCCCATTCTACTGTATAGTTCCAATTATAAAATCATTCATTATTCAAATATGAAAATATTATATTTATCCTAGTATAACTGCTAAACAATTAGCAGCATTATTAGATAATTTTTCCCCTCGAAATGTATCAACTGATGTGCTGTTAATTAGATTTCATATGCAGCTAGAATATTAGAGATGTATATTTTCAGAACAATAGGGCAATAGCTTTTTTGTTGTGTTCCCATAGGCAAACATCATATACTTTCTGTTTACATCCATGTTGGTAAAATTTACATGAATCATGTCACTAAGCTTGTACAGGGGTGAATGTTTATCATAAAGCAACCCCCTCATGCTAATGCTGGAACTAAGTGACTTGGTAAGGTATCAAGAATTTTAGACATTTCATACTGTTAAAAGTGATCTTCTCTTGTCCTTACAATGGACAAAAAAATCTAAACCTAAACTTCTTTGAAAACTAGTTGGAGGAGCATGTTATATACTTACTGCCATTGTTTGGGTTAAAGGGGAGGAAAACCTACTTTAAAATTTCAAATAGTTTAGGATAAACTGTCTCACTCTTGTAGAGTAGATGGGGCAGCATAATAAATAAGTTACCATGGTTGGAAGATATGGACTCCACTGAGATATTTGTATTAGCCTCATCTCAACAATACTATATAAATACCCCAGGTGCACAAGACAATTTTATACCTCCCTGCTGCTTGCAGATATTAATCTTGCTACAACATACCAGGTTTTGCACAGCAGTGATCAAAATCCATCAGATGCTATGACCTGTGCCTCAAACCAGCCTTAACATTCAATTTGTTAACTGTCTTGTATTGTGATAAATTTAGGTACCCATGTTAATTTTCATATTTTATAGATAATGAATAAATGTGTAATAAAGTTATCTAGAGCTTGAAGTCAAGTGCAGGGTTCTGGCCCTGCACTTCTGATTGGCTGTTAAATGGCGAGATCAGATTGGTCCGTTCAGGAGAGTCTGATTGGCCATTAATGAGCCGTTCTCATTGGTCAACAGAGCTAGCGCTCCCAGGTTGTCATTGGTTGAATAGTTAATAAGTTGCCTATATAAGGAAGACTATAGCAGCCATCCAGTTTGAGCTGTCACACCATGTAAATAAAGAGTTGAAGTTCACTGTTTTCACCGGCTCGTCTCCATTCTTCGCACCTATGCTCCACACTTAACTCTGGCGACGAGGGTGGGATGTGGAGACGTCAGAGCTGACTGAACAACAAAAAAGATAACTGAGCACGTGGCTGAAAACGCACAACGGCGGAACCATGTCCGATGTCATCATACCACCTGCTCCATTTGACCCAGCGCAAGAAGACTGGGAGTCCTACATGGATCGTTTCCAAATGTTCTTGGAAACCAATAATTTGAAGGATGCCACAACCAGGAAGAAATGGGCGGTATTTCTAATGCATTGCGGGCCAACCGTATTCAAGATGGCCAAGGCACTAGCAAAACTGGCTGAAGTGAAAGCTATGGACTGGGACGTCCTCGAACTTCTACTGAGGGCCCACTATGCACCGACTGTACCAACGCTCGTAAGGCGGCACAAATTCTACCAAAGAAACCAGCGGAAAGGAGAGAGCATTGCCGATTTTGTTGCGGACCTCCGAAACTTGGGAGGCCTCTGTGGGTTCGCCGACCTGGAAGAGGCTTTGAGAGCGAATAGTTCTGGGATTAGATGTGCTAAACGTGCAGAGCAAGCTAATGGCGAAAGGCGACATTAGCCTTGCCAATGCCATCGCTGATGCTAATGCAGCAGAAGCAACCAGGAAGTCAGCTGCCCAACTGCGCTGCAACTGCGCTCTGGTACACCAACTGACCTGTGACATTTCACCTAAGTCAGAAGGACAGCTTTTGACGGTCCACCACGAGGACCTCTCTTCGTTGTCAGACAGCGACGAAGAAGAGGTCCATCGACTGCGGTCTGATCGGGACCATTACCCGAAGTCCCAACACCCATGCACTGGCTGTGGGGCCAACCATTCCTGGTCCGAATGCAAATTCCGCGACACGCTCTGCCATGAGTGCAGGAAATGAGGCCATATCGGACAGGTCTGTAGAAGCCTCCTAGGACCCAGCCAGACCTCAAAAGGGGCTAACTATCGCCAATTGACAGGAAACCGTCCTGTAAGGCAAGGACCAATAAACCACTCCTACAGAAACTGAACCACAAATTGCCCAACGAAGCGAGAAGAGGCTCACCAAACTATCACTATCGGTCATGCCTCTTCTTTGGATGCCAAGAAAATCCGAATTAAAGTGGCCATCAAAAATCAGCCCTGCCAAATGGAAGTCGACTTGGGATCATCTCTCTTGATGGTTTCCTGGAAGACCCTCAAGCAACTCATCCCTACTATCCTGCGCCAAGACCTCTGTTCCCAAAGACTCATACTTAAAGACTATCAGGGGAATAGGATTCCAGTCGTAGGATCCAGTCAAGTCCGGGTCTCGTTCAAAAACCGCACAGCGTACTTACCCCTGACTGTGATCGACAAGCACCGGCCTAGCCTGTTAGGCCTCCAATGGTTCGCCCCACTCATCATTGAAGTGGCAGGCATTAACCGAATCAGCGGCAGTGACTGGAAGGAGGACCTCATCCATGAATTCAGGGACGTCTTCGCGGAAAAGCTAGGCGAGTACAAGGGGACCCCGATATCATTTAGCCTTAATCCAGAAATAGCTCCCATCCGCCTTAAGCTTTGTTGAGTACCATTTGCCCTAAAGCCAAAAATCGATGAACAGCTTGATAAGTTAATAGCCCAGGGAGTGTTAGAGCCAACTGATCACTCTCCCTGGGAGACCCTAATTGTGACACCCATTAAGCCAGATGGTTCGATTAGAATTTGTGGGGACTACCAAGCCACCCTGAACCACGCCCTGCAGCAAAACCCATATCCGGTGCCGGTGGTGCAACACCTCCTCCATTCCCTGGGGAAAACGAAAAAACGGCACAGGCACAGACAATCGTGACGCACTGAGGTGCCTTTAAATGTACACGGCTTCAATTCGGAGTGAGTGTAACCCCGGGGATCTTTCAGAGCCTGATGGAAAGGGATTAAAGGCGTTGTCCCCTACTTTGAGAATGTGTTAATTGCTGCCCCTACTTCAAAAATTTTACGAGATCGTTTAAGATTGGTTCTCCAGAAATTCAAAGACGCAGGCCTTAAAGTGAAGAAAAATAAGTGTAAGCTGTGTACAGATCATGTCGAATTTTTAGGGTATCTAATTGACAGTCAGGGCATTCACCCTACAGATAGCAAATTGAGAGCAATAAAAAGCACTCCCAGACCCCGGAATAAGGCTGACCTCCAGGCGTTTCTAGGCCTCATCAATTTTTATAACATATTCCTGCCACACAAGGCGACTGTCACTGAACCTTTACATCATTTACTGGACAAAAAAGCATTTTGGGTATGGGGTCATCGAGAAGATGATGCTGTACTAATGCAGTACAATGAAACCTTGCCATTAAATATCACATGTGATGCATCGCCTTTCGGAGTGGGCGCCATTTTGAGCCATGTATTGCCTAACGGTAGCGAAGCCCCTGTTTCCTATTTTTCAAAGACGCTTTCGAAAACTGAGCGAAATTATAGCCAGATTGATAAAGAAGCCCTTGCAATTGTGTCTGCTGTCAAAAGATTTCATGAGTACATGTACGGCTGGACTTTTACTATAGTGACTGACCACAAACCTTTGCTGGGAATAATAGCAGGGGATAAGCCAACCCCCTATATATTATCTCCCAGAATGACTCACTGGTCAGAATTCTTGGCTGCTTATAATTATCAGCTGCAATACCGCCCCAGGAAAGCCATTCCCCACGCCAACGCATTGAGCCGAGCACCGCTTCCAGAGACTATTGACGACCCTGCGCCAACAGTGACAACGTTGCAGATCGAGGCACTTCGTACACCGCCATTAACCGCCCGTGATATCGCGAGAGAAACAAAACGTGACCCTGCCTTAGCACAAGTCCTCACGTGGGTGGAACGTGGATGGCCATTGGACCAAGTATCAGACGACTTCGCACCATTCAAAAGTCGACAAACAGAGTTGTTTTCTCAAAAGGGCTGCATCATCTGGGGCGATAGAGTCGTTATCCCAGAACGACTCCAACAAGCAGTACTGAGAACCTTGCACGATGGCCACCCTGGCATTGTGCGCATGAAAGCCCTCGCACGAAGCTACCCGTGGTGGCCAGGCATCGACAAACAAATCGGGACTTGGGTCAAAGCTTGTCATAGATGCCAGGAAGTAAGCAACGCCCCACCAAAGGCAATCCCAACCGAATGGGAAACACTGCAGGGACCCTGGTCCCGTATCCATCTGGATTTTGCTGGGCCGACCAAAGGCCACACCTTCTTGTTAACCGTGGACGCCTACTCAAACTGGCTCAAAATCCACTGAATGAGGAACACAACAACCAAAGCGGTCATTAAGAAACTAGAAAGATCGTTTGCAACCCACGGATTACCAGACGTTCTGGTATCCGACAACGGGCCCCAATTTACCACGCTGTCATTTGAACAGTAACTGGTGGACCACGGTATTCGACATGCACTGACTTCGCCTGCGCATCCTGCGGCCAACAGAAGGGCGAGCGCATGATACAATTCATCAAGAAAATGCTACAGAAAGTGGACTATGACAACATCGAAGAAAAGATAAACCAAATCCTCTTTTTACAGCATATCACTCTGCATAGCGTCAACAACAAAACTCCCACCGAGCTGCTAATGGGACGAAAGCTCTGTTCCCACCTCGACACCCAGCGTACGAACCGGAGAAACCACTCGGTAGGCGACTTGGTGTTCGCTAAAAAAATTTCGGGCGATCCACTGTGGGTAGAAGCGACTGTGGTCTGTGTAATCGTCCCAAGATCATACCTTGTACAATTCCATGATGATAGACTATGGAAGCGCCATATCGACCAACTACGATCAAGGCTGCAGTGAGGGATCTCCGAGTCCCCTAATAACCAAACTGGGGGGGGGAGATACAGAGGAAGATGAACTTCAATTAGCAGAAAACCTTTTTGAAGGGAACGATAGTGGAATGGAAACATGAGAACAGGAATCAGGGATGGAAGTGAGTTCACCTCAGGGTGATACCAAAAGATGTTGGTGACAACGAAAATGCGAACTCAGAATCAGAGACACCCCTTTCGCCAAACAACGCCCTACCTCAACAAGAGTGCAACCAAATACCGGATGCACAACGAAAATCAAAAAGACTAACAAAACAACCATCCTACCTCAAGGACTACGTGACCGCACCCCGTAAACAGAACCCGGGGGGAAGGGGTGTTGTGAATGAATAAATGTGTAATAAAGTTATTTAGAGCTTGAAATCAAGTGCAGGGTTCTGGCCCTGCACTTCTGATTGGCTGTTAAATGGCGAGATCAGATTGGTCCATTCAGGAGAGTCTGATTGGCCATTAATGAGCCATTCTCATTGGTCAATGGAGCTAGCGCTCCCAGGTTGTCATTGG
Organism: Hydrophis major; assembly: GCA_033807585.1. Lineage (NCBI taxonomy): Eukaryota > Metazoa > Chordata > Lepidosauria > Squamata > Elapidae > Hydrophis > Hydrophis major. The sequence goes on from CM066329.1 coordinate 285,256,043, forward strand.
TTGAATAGTTAATAAGTTGCCTATATAAGGAAGGCTATAGCAGCCATCCAGTTTGAGCTGTTACATTCTTTGCACCCATGCTCCACACTTAACAGATATATTATACAAAATTAAAACACACACACATGTGTGTATGTGTGTAAAGAATTAGAGTTATAAGACTTTATTTCGCCAAATGTGATTAGACAAACAAGGAATTCCTTTCCGGTGCAGAAGTTCTCAGTGTACCTGCAAAGTAGCCAAATAATAATCATAATAAGGACCAATAAGAGGAGTGCACTAAAGAAGATGAGATGGATAATATTAATTCTACATCCATACAACATGGATAAATGTACATAGACATTAAACAATACTGTGAGAATTAGTCATATTACCCTGTTTCTCCATCTATACAGCCTCCCCCAATAGGAAGTCCCAGTATGTTTTATAGGCATGAAATGTAATTAAGCCCCTCCTCCCAAATTAAGGCCTATATTAAAACATGCGAATGGGGGGAATGTTGGGGGGGCTTGCCGTTAGGAAGTACTTTTGTTGCACACCCGGATATGGTGCTGCCTGCGTTGACTCCAATACGAAGTGCCCCACCAATGCCGAGGTCAACATCCAAGCTGTCACCGCCCGCCCGAAGATGCAAGGGGAGGAAATTAAGTCACCCCCAAAAAGACGGCCTAGCCATTTTTTCGGGCTCAAAAAAAAAAAAAAGACCCGGCCTTATTATATGAGAAACATGGTAGGTTTACCCTGGACATCAGTTGAATTAGGTTTTACCTGGCCAGTTGTATCTGACCTTAGTTCTGTTTCTTAGCTGAGGCAGCCAGCATTGTTCTAATACCTTTTCTGTGGTCATGTGACAATACGTTTACACGCACAGAACACTGTTACTTTCCCACTGAAGTGGTGCTTATTAATCTACTTGCATTAATCTACATGCTTTCAAACTGCTAGGGGTTATGAGCTGGAGCAAGAATGGAAGCTTAGCTTGTTCCTTGGGTCTTGAATCCAGGCTGTCAGTTTTCTAGCTAAGAAGATTAGTGTCTTTAATTGCTGAGCCATTGTAACACACACACACACACACACACACACACGTATGTATATGTATGCATGTATGTATGTATGTATGTATGTATGTATGTATATAAACTTTGTGTGATATTACATTTTTATATTCTATCCTTCCTGTGCAGGCCTATGAGCACAATAAAGATTTGATTGATTGATGGTTGGATGAAATTTTCTAAAAGCATTCAGTCTAAGGTTACATATACAGATACAGATAATCAGAGTTGTAGGTCGTCTAGTCCAACCCCCCCACCCAAGCAGGAGACCCTACACCATTTCTGACAAATGGCAGGCCAATCTCTTCTTGAAAGTCTCAAGTGATGGCGCTCCCACAACTTCTGAGGGCAATTTCTGTTCCATTGGTTGATTGTTCTCACTGTCAGAAAGTTTCTCCTTGTTTCCAGGTTAAATCTCTCCTTGTTCAGTTTCCATCCATTATTCCTTGTCTGGCCCACAGGCACTTTATTATTTATACATTAGCATCACCTTGTTTCAGAAATTCATTATTTTCTGAAAAACTCAAATTATTTGACTTGTCTATTTAACACAGAATGATGCACTGTATGGAAGCAGAAATATTTGCATAGGTAGCTGTTCTGAGTCTTGTATTTCAATTTGTATTTCTCAGAACTTCCTTTGCTCTCTAAATAATGGCATGAGCGTGTTTACTTGTGTAAGAGAGAAAAATACAGATCGATAGTATTAGATCTGAAATTGTGCCTGCTATCATTGACAATGAAAACAGAAACTGAGTTTTAAGTACTCTTCTATTTCAGAAAATATAATTTAGAAGAACCCCAGGGTTAGTAAGACATAAAGAATCATAATTCATTTCATAGGATTTTGTTCGCAAATGCAGCATCCGTCACTGCTATTGCCCAGCAGGGGCCACTATTGCAAACAAGGTCTTTTAATTAAAAAAGTAAACTAAATTCATCCCGGAGCTAATATGAACCTTAAATCTGGTGACAACATACAGCTCACAAAAAGACGTTGAATTTTATTCAAGAAAAGCATGTTAAAACATTCATGAAACACTCAGTGGGGGGCTTACCAGTCAATGGGTAAGAACAATAAAAGGGAAACAGCAGTTGTTGGAAAAATATCAATGAAGAAACACCATATACAATAATAAACTGTATTGAGTGACGCAGTAACACAAAGATAAAAATATTCTCAGGGCATTCAGTGGGAATAATTAAATCAGTAAGAAATAAAATGAAAAAAGAAAGTTGTAGTGATATCATTTCTTTTAATGATATTTTCCTAAAAAATGTCATGTTCTCATTTTTGCACAGAATAATCAATCATATCTTTGCTCATATAAATGTATAATTATTTGACTATCAAATAATTACATTTCTAGTGTCTTTGGCACGGGGAACTATTACAGCTAAACCAGCAAGCAATATTATAATTTCTTTCACAAATTTCCATCTTTGGAACTTGGACAGAACCATACTGGCTTTATTTTATATCCCTTTTCTATTTTCAGCTGAAGCTGAATTGGTGTTCCCCAGGCTAATATGAAGTACTATTAACTACCAGGAGCTCTGATATCATTGCAACTGGAGTTACTACAGATTGAATCTAAAAACACCTGGTTTGGAAAACCAGATTCAGACACTAAATTATTACTTTTTCTCAGTTTATTATTAAAATGGATATAATTGTTTTTGTTCTCTCTTCAAGTATTGCAGCTTTAATACATCCCAAATGGAATGCTTATATAAGTTTTTTGCTCTCATGTTCCACAATGTTAAGTAAGTAAATTATGTGATTTTTTTTTTCCTTTTGAGACAAATCTGCTTTCAGATGTCTAAAGTGAAAGTTGCTATTTTCTACCATTCTAAAATATTTTCCATTTTTTTCTGCTGTAGAAAACATGAACATTTATTTCCACCAGTACTACAGGTTAAGAATTCAGAACTCTTATTCTGGCATGGTCTTATTCTGAATGCATACTTGAGTGGCATATTAAAAATTGCCACTAGCAGCTCAGAGTAACTTGCAAGTCTATAAGGTGGAAGTTCTCAAATAATCAAAGAATAGCATTGCTTGCAAAGGCTTAAAAAGAATCATACACCAAAGAGCAAATGCTGATAATACTGATATTTAAGAATGGAGCTTCTCTATATTAGAATAAATCAGATCTTGCAATATATATTTATTTCTAGAATTAAATATAGTACATTAGTAATCTGTTTTAGACAATGCCAAACTTAACTTTCTGTTGCTTATCATAATAAAATAATTCATTTTGAATACCATACTGTAATATGAAAAAAAAAAAAAACTTTCTGAAAGCAACTGAAATGTAGCTCTGTATGTTGAATAGATTTAAAATCTGCTTCATTGCATAAAATTTTCCCTCTTCTTCTCCCTCCCTCCCTCCTACTTGGCTCATCTCAAACTACTTACTTTTAGCATAATTGGATCTCTTCCAATATTTCTATAATAAATCAAGATTAACATGCTATGCATTTTTTTGTTCTACTATTAAGTTACAGGAGCATTCTTCTCTTTGTGTAGGTTACATTACACAATTGAATTATATAGTCCAGAGAAAAAACAAGCAGACGCTTTTACAAACCACACATCTTTTTATTTGTTTTCTGAATTTTGTCATGGTATTTTCTACTTTGTGCAGCAGTGTGGCTCATAACATAATATGGACATTTAAAAAGCATTTCTTTGAATAACTCTGAATCATTCAGTTTCATTCATCTTAGAGTTTGTACATTTTCATAACAATAATAATATAAATATCTCTAAACTCACATACTGTAGTAGGAAACCATTCTTGAAACCTTGCATGTTTTGGCAATCCATTTTTTCTGTCCCATTCCCCATGGCCTTGCCTTCATTTCATTCCTGGTCATTAAAGTAAGACAGGCCCAAATCTTGTGCAGTGGGATTGCTGCGAAATTACTATTTTTACGCTTAAGTGGGCAGTATCCAATACCAGATAAAATCTGTTAAAATCTGTAAAATTCTGCCACTTGTGACATCAGATTATCAGCAATAGGTGATACCAGGCAGATACGTATCAGTTATTTAGTCTGATCCTATCTCTTTAATTCTTAATTTCTTCTTCTCCATTTGCCCCAAATTCTAGCCACAACCATGCAGTGGCAAAGATTCTCCAAATTAATGCATAGTTGTCATCTTTGAAGTGAGCCTAGCTGAAGCCATCTTTTGCTGCCTCATAGGTGCCACGATCTCTGAAAGAGAGAAGGGAAGAGGAAGTAGATAGACTGGCTAACAGTCAAAACCAAAAAGTTTTCTTGTGGGAACCAAGGTTATCCTAACAGGTGGGGAAAGAGAGGAGTGACCAAGCAGCCTGCCACGTACTTACATTGGACAACATGACCAGGGAGGGTCACATTTCTTCTTTTAATTAGGCAAAAACCCACAGGAACTTTTAGAGTTGGTTTTCACTGGCTGTACTGATATGATGTAGACAATAAACATGTTCTTTGAGGAATCTATCTGCCTCAGAGTTCTGCTTTTGGCGGATGTGTTACTCAGAATGTTGACACCAGCACTTGCCTTTACATTTTCTGCAAATTTTATTCTTGTTGCATACAGATAATTTCCTGTCACAAACCCATGTCTGCCTATATAGCACAATGTGGGCTTATGTATTGATTTAATCACCTTTACTGCCACCTCAATCACAATGTCCAACTAACTTATTCATGAAATGGATGTCACCCCACTTGACATCCTCTTCAGATCAGTGGAGGCAATCAAGATAGGTCCATTTAAATGATGGTCCATCAAAATTGAGGAATAGCTCAAGGTGCCATAAGTGCTTTCACACTGTGGGCGCAAAGCTAAAAGAGGGTAATAATGGAATAATTTTCCCCTTACCTCTCGATCATGGGTAGAATTGGATGGTGAGCTTTCGTACGTACAGTGTATATAAGGAAGGGAACTGGAGATTATGCTAAATAAAAGTGCTGTTTGTGTTGCAATAGCCTTCATGCTCTGATTTTTTTTTAAAAAAAAGAAAGTTTAGGTTACAACAAGATGAAATGAAAAGGACAACAGGAAACACCCTGTAAATGATAGTTGCTAGCTAATGATGTGTTGAAGAGGTAGACATGGTAACACTGAAGGAATCCACTAATTACTAATTTCATATACAAAATCAGGAAGGCACCATCCGCAATACAGCTTACACATTGCAGGTCAGCATTATTTTCTGCTGGCCTGCAATGATCAAAGATGGACTCAGCAGAAGGGAAAACCCCTTGACTAATTCTGAGATATCAGAATGAAAACCTAGATAAATCCCTACCTGAGTTGTGTATAATACAACTATACAAGTTAAATCTGCAATTGGTTTTATTGATTATATGCGATCAAGTTTTTGAAAATCATCCACAGAATTACATTTTATCCCTGATGAAATATCCCCAATCTCTGGCAACTCCTTTAAGTAAAATAGTCTATCGAAGCACAAGTGGCAAAGCACTAATTCTACAAAGATTCATCCTGATGACACAAGCAGCTTTGCAACATGGTAATTTTCAAGATATAGCTGGATAAATGTGTAACTTGGATCTCTGCCTCCAAATTTTCTTTCTCCAACACTATTACAACAGAAGCAAATGACTGCTGATTGACTTGCACAAATAACCTCCTTTTTAGTGCCTTCCTGATATAAACTTGGACAGATAACCTCATTTTTAATCCCGTCCTAATTTTAACCAGGGGAAAAATAATTTAGCCCCTGTCCCCTCCTGCTTCTTCCAAGATTCTCAGGAAAATAGGTTTCACTGCCATAGATGTATGTGTCTTTGTCTATGTTTTTACACTGAACAATTAAATTTCATTGTGTTTTTATCGTGAGCCAATTCAGATTCGGTTTGGATTTGGTTGGCACCTAAATTTAATGAAATAAATACATAAATGTCTAATGGGGTAATTCTATGCCTGCTTTCTTGTTTTAGCAGAAAATCTGGAAAGACTGGAGAAGAAAATGTTTTTGTTGTGTCCGTCGCGGGAAAGGAGACTCGGAGCCAGTGACTCAGTTTCAGCTCTTTATTAGGTCCCGAGATCGGCTCGGGATTCAAAGGGAAAAACAGCGGCTTTTATTCTCTGGCCATGGCGGCCGCGGCCAATGGCACCGCTTTGAACCTCCCACGATTAGTTTCCACCAATCGCGGGGGATTCATTACGGGCCAATCAGTGCAGCTCACTCGGCCAATGAGATCGCCATGCGCTTTGGCCAATCACAGCGCGGGGCTTGCAAGTATGCTAATGACTGTACAGAACACCTCTCCCCTCTTGGTATGGTCCTACATAACGTAGTCCTATAAGTAGGCGGGGCTTCGTACTTGCCTACTTGACCTGCGCAGGTTAATTGTCGCTTGGCTCCCGGCCGGTTCGGTTGGGTTCTGTGTTGCTCTCTGCCTCGTTGATGGAACCGCCTGGAAGGCCTCGCCAGGCCTTTCGTCACAACTCCCTCCTGGTCTACCCAGGCTGGTTGAGCTGCGGTTGTTGCTGCTCCCGCCTGGTCTTTCTGGGCTGGTCAAGCTGGCCTGGCTGCTTCTCCCTGGTGAGGCTTCGAGCTGGCTGCTTGCCGGTGAGTATAGCTGGTTTCTTTCTATTGGTTTTTGGTTCCCGGGGTATTCCCTCCCCTCTTGGTTTGTGTTATGGGGGCTGTTTGTGTCTGTTTGCGTGTCGGTTGTGTTTCCCGTGGTTGTTCTCGATCTTATTTGATCGATGTGGCGTTTCCATGCTTGTCCGTCGGTTGTTTGCAGCCAGTACGAGTGGGGACCTGTCAGCTGGGTTGTAGTTGCCGGTACCCAAAGTGGATCTCCGGTAAGGTTCTTTGCGTAGACTGCGTCACCTGGGGAAAATGTTCGGTTTTTGCTTGAGGAGTTTGGGGGGTTTTCTGGGTTGTATGTGGGGTGCAGTCTGGGGTTGTATGTGGGAGTTTGGGGGATTTTCTGGGTTGTATGTGGGGTGCAGTCTGTCAAGTAGGGACCTTAATTTCCTCCCCATTAATAGTTCTGCCGGGCTTTTGTTGGTAGTTGTGTTCGGGGTTATGTGTTGTATAAAGAGCATTTTGTTTATTTTTTCTTGGATTTCCCCGTGTTCAATTTTTTGGATGGATTTTTTGTGAATTGAACCATCCGTTCCGCCCTCCCATTTGCCGCTGGATGTGCCGGTGCTGTCAGCGCATGTTGTATGCCCCGTTCCGCTAGGAATTTTTCAAATTCCAGCAAGGTAAATTGGGGCCCGTTATCCAACACGATGACATCTGGGAGGCCGTGGGTTGCGAACAGCTTGCTGAGTTCCTTGGTCACAGCCTGCGTGGTAGTGGTTTTCATGTTGCTTACCTCCAACCAGTTGGAGTAAGCATCTACCGTGATTAGGAATATATGTCCTTTCGTAGGCCCGGCAAAATCTATGTGGATCCTGGACCATGGTCCCCTGGGGTTTTCCCATTCCAGGATTGGTGCTGTGGGAGGGCTCGGTCTGGTTTCTTGGCAACGTTTGCATGTTGCCACCCAAGTCTCGATTTGCTTATCCATTCCTGGCCACCAGGTGTAACCCCTGGCCAGGGCTTTTGTTCTAACTATGCCCGGGTGCCCCTCGTGTAACAACTCCAATATCTTCCCTTGTAACTTTTCAGGAATAACAACCCTATCCACCCAAAGTACACAACCTTTTTGTAATGAGAGTTCTATTTGCCGGTTCCGGAATGTCCTGAATGATTCATCGTCGTCCTTTTCCGGCCACCCCTTTTCTATCCAATGTAACACCCGTGCCAGACGTTTGTCTTTATTAGTCTCGCGGGCAATGTCTGACACAGTTATGGGTAGATTGGGCAGAGTCTCTATGCTGAGGGTGGCTGTCGTGGGTGCTGGGTCTATGTCTAGGTCAGGTAACGGCGTGCGGCTCAAGGCATCAGCTTGGGTGATTGTCTTTCCCGGTCAGTGTGTGAGCCGGTAGCTGTAGGCGGCAAGGAATTCGGACCACCTTGTCATTCTAGGAGATAGAATGTTTGGGGTGGCCCTCTTCCTGTCAGGATTCCCAGCAGTGGCTTGCGGTCGGTGATGATGGTGAACGTGCGGCCGTAGAAGTACTCGTGGAACCTCTTCACTGCAGTGACGATAGCCAGGGCCTCTTTGTCCAATTGACTGTAATTTCTCTCCGGTTTGGTGAGCGTCCTCGAAAAGAAGGCAATGGGTGCTTCTTTTCCATCGGGGAGCCTGTGGCTGAGGATGGCACTGACGCCGAAAGGTGAGGCGTCGCATGTGACAGCAAGTGGTAGGGTCTCATTGTATTGGATTAGGACAGCATCCGAGGTGAGCAGGTCCTTGGTTTTGCTGAAGGCGGCTTCCTCACCTTTCCCCCAAGTCCATGTGGCCGCCTTGTCCAAAAGCCTATGCAAAGGCTCCGCCGCAGTCGCCTTTTGGGGCAGGAAAACATTATAAAAATTAAGCAGTCCTAGAAATGCCTGCAGTTCCGTTTTATTCTGTGGTGTTGGGGCTTCTTTAATGGCTCTGATTTTTTCCACAGTTGGATGGATGCTGTGTCGGTCTAGGAGGTATCCTAGGAACTCGACCCGCTCTGTGTACAGCTGGCATTTCTCTTTTTTCACCTTTAGCCTGGCCTCTTTGAATTTGGTTAGTACCTCCCTAAGATGACCCTCTAGTTTTTGTTGGTTGTCCGCTGACACCAATACGTCGTTGAAGTAGGGCACCACCCCCTTAATTGCTTGCAAGAGGCTCTGGAAAATTCCCGGAGCCACGCTGACTTCAAACTGGAGTCTGTTACAGTGAAATGCTCCCCGGTGGGTGACTATGGTCCGCGCCTCGGCAGTTTCTGCGTTGACCGGCAATTGTTGATAGGCTTGTGCCAGGTCGAGCTTCGCAAACCTGGCCTCCCCCCAGTGAGTGTAGAAGGTGCTGCACTTCTGGGACAGGGTAGGCGCTTTGTTGTAAGGCGCAATTTAGGTTGGCATTATAGTCCCCGCAGATTCTCACTGACCCATCGGGCTTGACTGGGAGCCTCCCACTGGGCGTGATCGATTGGTTGTAGGACCCCTTGTTTGATGAGCTTGTCAATTTGCTTGTTGATTTTGGGACGGAGTGCAAAGGTACCCACCGTAGTTTTAGGCATATTGGGGGAATGCTGGGGTCTAGGCTGAAAGAAATAGGGGGCCCTTGGTACTTGCCTAGAGTACCGTCGAACACTTCCTGAAAGTCCCGTGCCAGTTGCTCTTCCCAGTCGGCATCTGCGATGTGGTTGACTCCCGTAACCTCGATCCCGAGTGGTGCGAACCACTGTAGTCCCAAAAGGCTGGGGTGGTCTTGGTCCATGATCGTCAGGGGAAGCCTTGCTGTGCAGCCCTTGAAGGTCACTTCGAACTGTCTGGTTCCGACTACCGGGATGCGGTTCCCCTGGTAGTCTCTGAGGATTAGTTTCTGGGTTTCCAACCTCCTCTTGTGGATTTCCGGCACCAACCGCCTGATTTTTCTCCAGGCAACCATGGAGAGGTAGGACGTGGAGTCCACCTCCATTTTGCATGGTTCGCCTTCGATGCCCACTTCCACGTATACCTTTCGTGCGTCTGTGGTTGATGAGTGGCCGATGACGACCGTCTGGTGGGCTTCCTCTTTCTGCCGGTTTTCGCCGCTTCGTCGGTTCCCTCTGTCTCGGTTCCAATGATTTTTGGCTTGGCGGTCTCTGGCCCTGGGGGTTTTGCCGTCTCATCTCCGGTTGCTGTGATCTCACCGACAGAGGCTGTAGGCTTTTCTCAGTCATCAGACTCAGGCGATGTGACCTTTTTTATCGCAGTCTTGGCAAATCGCATTGAAAAACCGGCATTCTGATCAAGGGTGGTGGCCTTATGATTCCGCCGATCGTGCCGAACTCGTCCCACCTGGAGCCAATGTATTTCTTCTTTTTCGTCCGTGGTGTTGGAGGCGGAGTGGAAGTCGCCATGATGGGTGGTGGTCTCCTGGTGGCTTGCTTCTGGGTGGGCCTCAGTCACCTGGCCTGTCTCGGTGGTCGTGGTGTGTTCCCTGGTGTCCGGTCTCCGCATTCGATTTGCTGATTTCCTGGTTGCCTCGGCTGCGATGGCTTCAGCGAGGGTGTTGGCGAGGGCGATGTCGCCTTTTGCCATCAGCTGGCTTTGTAGGACTGGGTCTCTGAGTCCAAGCACGACACGGTCCCGCAAAGCCTCGTCCATGTCCAAGAACCCACATATGCCCCCAAGGCTCCGTAGATCAGCCACAAAGTCGCTGATGCTCTCACCCGATCTCTGGTCCTGCCAGTAGAAATTGTGCTGCCTGATGAGGGTGGGCACGGTGGGGGCATAGTGGTTTTTGAGCAACGGCTCGAGGTCGGCCCAGTCCATCTCCTTCACGTCCCTGGGTTTTGCGAGAGCTTTTGCCATCTTGAACACTGCGGGTCCGCAGTGTGTTAGAAAGACGGCTCTTTTCTTCTGCCCGGTTGCATTCTTCAAGTTGCTACTTTCAAGGAATATTAGGAATCGGTCTGTGTATGATTCCCATTCCTTGGTAGCTGGGTTAAAGGGTGTGGGCGGTGTGATGCTGGCCATCTTGTCGGTCTCGCTTCCTTGGGACACATGCTTGATGGGGTTAGTCTCGGGATCCCACCTTTGTTGCCAGTGTCCGTCGCGGGAAAGGAGACTCAGTTTCAGCTCTTTATTAGGTCCCTAGATCGGCTCGGGATTCAAAGGGAAAAACAGAGGCTTTTATTCTCTGACCGCGGCGGCTGCGGCCAATGGCACCGCTTTGAATATCCCATGATTAGTTTCCACCAATTGCGGGGGATTCGTTACAGGCCAATCAGTGCGGCTCACTCGGCCAATGAGATCGCCGTGCGCTTTGGCCAATCACAGCGCGGTGCTTGCAAGTATGCTAATGACTGTATAGAACAGTTTGAAAAACTTTAGAGTCTAGAGATATAAAGTTTTTATCAGCCTTGAAACCTAAGAAACAGCCATGTAACTTGAATTTAGGGGAAATGTTAATGAGGAATTTTATTCTAAAATCAACAAAGCCAAATCTAGATACAAAAAGGAGTTCATCAGGAAATAAAGACAAAATAACAGAAATCTTACACTCAGAAATCTCCGGGGTAAGAGAAATTCTAATCTACATATTCTTTTTTTTTTTTTGAAAGATTTTATTAATTTTCTACAAACAAACAAGACAAACAAAACATTAAAACATCAACTCTCATATGTACATCCAGTGTGTCGGTTGGTTCATCAGTTTTGTGCATTCATTTTGTAGTCTCAATTACAATTATGTTACATAACAACTCATATTGTCAATTCAAACTTATATATCCTAATATCACTTTAAAAAAAGAAATTTTTGACTATACTTTTAATCATTCATGCTTTATGAGATAACAATACTTTAACCAGTTTATTCTGTAACAAATCATATAATCATACCAAATCAATCCTAAAAAACCCTTTATAAATATAATGTCAAATAACAAAGTAATAACAAAATAGCAAAAATAAAGATATTCCTTACTATCTATCATTCTAAATATTCTATTATCGTATTTTATCATCTAGCCATTGATAAAAAAGATCCCAAATTTCATAAAATTGTCTATCCTCTTGCTCTCTAATTTCAAATGTCAATCTACTCATCTCAGCACATTCCAATATTTTCTTAATAATTTCTTCCTGTAATGGTATTTTCTCATTCTTCCAATTTTTAGCAAATACAATCCTAGCTGCTGTTAATACATTTACAATCAGGTATTTCAAATCTTTACTATATATATCAGGTAAAATTCCCAATAAGAAGATCTCTGTTTCAAGTCTATGTGTTTCTTTGTCATTTTTTCCAACCACATGCGAATTTTAGTCCAATATTTTCTAGCGTCCTCACAAGTCCACCACATATGGTAATACGAGCCGGGTATCTGATGACATTTCCAGCATTTTTCAGATTTGTTCTTAAACATTCTTGCTATTCTTGTCGGGGGAAAGTGCCACCTGTAAAACATCTTATACAAATTTTCTTTATATGCTGTTGACATTGTCATTTTATAATTTTGTGACCACAATTTTTGCCATTTCTCTAGATCAATCCCATATCCAAAATTCTTCCCCCAAACAATCAAAGTTTCTTTGACTTGTTCTTCCTCTAATTTAATTCCCAGTAAATAACCATATAATTTTTTAATCACCTTCTCATCAGTACCCATCAAGATCTTATCTAATTCAGTCTGCTTATCATAAAATCCCTCCGTTTTAGAATCTTCATCATACCTTGAATGTATTTGCGCATATGAAAACCAATTCATCCTTATACCTTGTTCCTCTAAGTTTTGGATCGATTTAAGTTCACCCTTTTCATCCAACAGTTCCCCATATCTAACTGTTTGTTCCTTCTTATAGATTATAGGATTGGAAAATGCTTCAATAGTCGATAATCAAACTGGAATTTTCAAATAACATTGTATTTTTATCTTCTCCCAGTTTAACCACAAAGACTCCCGTATATAATGTCTTCTAAAATAACCCTGTGTTTTAGTTCCCTTATACCATAAAAAAGCATGCCAGCCCAACAGCAAATCATGCCCTTCTAATGTCAACAATCTATGCTTTCTTAATGTTATCCATTCTTTGACCCACATCAAACTTGCAGCTTGATAATACAATTCCCAATCAGGCAGGCCAAAACCTCCTCTAATTCTAGCATCTTGCAAAAGCTTTAGCTTTATTCTCGCTTTTTTACCTTGCCATATAAACTTCAACATGATTTTATTTAAATCTTCAAAATAGTCTTTTCCAAGCCTAATTGGTATTGTTTGGAACAGAAATAAAATTCTGGGTAAAATATTCATCTTGATTGTTGAAATTCTCCCTATTAATGACAATTGCAAGTTTTCCCACTTCTTCAAATCTGTAGCTATCTGTTGTTTGAGTTTAATATAATTATTCTCTTTTAATGTGCTACGTCTTGCTGTCAAATATATCGCCAGATACTTAACCTTATTTGTAACTTGGATTTTCAAAAGATCTGCCAGTTCTTCTCTCTGTCTCAATAGCATGTTCTTTGTCAAAATCTTTGTTTTATCTTTATTTATTTTCAAACCAGCCATCTCACCATATGTCTCTATCTTTTCCAATAACCTTGAAGCTGTTTCTAACGGGTCTTCCAGAATAAAAGCTAAATCATCAGCAAAAGCTTGTAGTTTAAATTCTTCCTTCTTAATTTTCATTCCTTTTATGCTTTTATCATCCCTAATATTTCTATTCAACACTTCCAAGGTCAACACAAATAGCAAAGGAGATAGGGGACACCCTTGTCTTGTGCCTTTTCTTATATTAATAAAATCTGTAAGTTCCCCCTCCATCATTACCTTTGCTGTCTGTTTATTATATATGGCTTCTATTGCTTGAGTAAATTTTTCAGCAAAACCCATCTGTTCCAATAGTAATAACATAAATCTCCAGTTCACATTGTCAAATACCTTTTGAGCATCTAGGAATATCAAAGCCATTTGCTTTTCAGGATGAGCCTCATGGTATTCCAAAGTATCCAAGATTACTCTCATATTGTCTCTGATTTGTCTCTTTGGCAGAAATCTATTTTGATCTGGGTGAATAAAATTATTTAAATATTTTTTAAGTCTTTCTGCTAAAATTGAAACAAAGATTTTATAGTCTGCATTCAATAAGGAAATAGGTCTATAGTTCTTAATTTGCAGTGGGTCAGCCTCTTCTTTTGGAATAAGTGTGATATAAGCTTCTGACCATGTTTTGGGTATCATCTTCTTTAACATAACTTCATTCATGACTTCTAACAATGGGATGCTCAATGATTCTAAAAATGTTTTATAGAATTCTGCCGGAAGCCCATCTGGACCCGATGCTTTCCCATTGTTTTGTCTCTTAAATGCTTCATTTAATTGCATCATTGTTATATTGCTTTCTAGCATTTCTTTAGTCTCTTTAGGTATCTTCGGTAAATTAGCATTCTGTAAATACTGTTTGACTTTTTCCTCATCAATATTCTCTTGTTTATATAGTTGCCCATAAAAATAATTTTATGAATAATTTTATAAAAATAATTTTATAAAAATAATTTTATCGAATAATTTCCTTTTTCTCCTTATTGCCATAACAAACTTGGCCTTGATCATCTATTAGCTTCAATATTTTTCTTGAATCCTTCTCCTTTCTCAATTTATATGCTAGCCATCTACCTTTATTTGCATCTTCAAAGTAATTCTGTTTAGAATTTCTGATTTTCTGTGCCAGTTCTTCTTTCTCTATTAATTCCATTTTATGTTTAATTACATCCAGCTTCAATTTAATATCTTTTTTCTGTGGCATTTTCTGTAATTCTTTTTCAAGTCTTTTATACTTGTCTTCCAAGGCCTTAGAAGCTTGCCTTTTCCTAATATTCTTTTTTCTTGTATAATCTATTATCAAACCTCTAGCATATGCCTTCATTGTATCCCAAACATTCTGCGTTGAAGTATCTTCTTTTTTATTTTCTCTGAAGAAAAAAGCCAATTCCTTCTCCATCCATTGTATAAAATCTTTTTCCTTTAAAATAGTATTATTTAATGTCCATCTCGATCTTTTTTTTTGTCCCTTCCATTTAATTGTCAGTGGGCTATGATCTGCCCGAGTACTTGTTTCAATATTTGTTTCTTGAATGTTAGATATTAATTCTGTTGAGATCCAAATCATATCTAATCTGGACCATGATAAATGTCCATTTGAATAAAAAGTATATTGTTTAGCTTTAACATTTCTTTCTCTCCAAATATCTTTTAAAGTTAATTTGTATGTCATTTTAAAAAAAAGATTTAGGGAGAGCCTTTCTATTTTGCTTTGTTGTTGTTGCTGTGTAATCCAATTTATTGTCCACAATTTCATTAAAGTCTCCCATCATAATTATATTAACATAGTCCAGTCCAATTACTTTCATGTGTAGCTTTTTATAAAACTCTTCTTGTTTATCATTCAGAGCATAAATTGCAATCAAGAGTATTTTTATATTATTGTCCATTATTTCCACCATTAATACTCTTCTGTCTTCATCCGTGTAGATCAGTTTTGCTGGGATAGCCTCTTTAATGCATAGAACCACTCCTCTTTTCTTACATTGAGTCAAAGAAGTAAATATTTTCCCCAATTTTGGCTGTACTAACAATTGTTCATGTTGTTTTTTTATATGAACTTCTTGTAAGCAAATTATATCGAATTTTAATTTCTCTAATTTATGAAAAGTTTTCTTTCTTTTAACAGCTGAATTAAGTCCATTTATATTCATTGTAATCAGTTTTCTTTTCTTCCATGATTATGCTTTATATTTAGGTCTAACAGCTCTCGTGGATCTCACTTCACGCTGTTCTTTACTATCCACCTGTCCACCTACAGCTCCTTTCTCTTTTTTAGTCTCCAGTTGTTCCTCTTGAAACTCAATTAATGAGACCTCTTTCTCTGCCTCTTCTCTTCTTCTTCCAAAAAATTCTGCATGGAAAAGTTCTGCTTTCTCAATTGAATCAATTCTATATCTCTGCTCTTGCCACATAAACATTAATCCTTCTGGAATCAGCCATCTATAATTCACTTCGTTTTCCAGTAGCATTTTGGTCAGAAATCGATATTCTCTTCTCATCTCTCTTACTCTTCTGGGTATTTGTTTTAAAACCACAATCTCTTTACCTTTGTATTTCAATGTTTTCTCTCTTACCACTTGTAATATTTGTGTTTTAATGGATTTTTTGGTAAATCTAATATGGACTTCCTGTAGTCATTTATTTCTCATCGCATATCTTGTATAAACTCGATATACCTCATCTACTCCATCCATCATCTTTTCCTCTGTAATTTCCAAAACATCTGCCAAAATTTCTATCATTATCGCAGCCAAATTTTCTCCTTTTTCCTCTTCTATATTTTGAAATCTGAGATAAAATTCTGACCTTTCCATCTTCCACCTCAACATCCCACTTTTTTCTTGTTCAACCACTGTTAATCTACTGTCAATATTTCCAATCTTCTCCTCTCTATTCTTTGTATATAATATGAGAACACCCTGCTGCCCAATGTATATCAAGCAATGCCAGTGGGAAGTGAGGAATTACTTCTAAACACTTTAAAAATTATTGTTAAGCTCATTTATTTAAATTCCACAACCACTTTGAAATGTACATAATGTTATATGGTTGTCAATGTAGGTTTTGGAAAAGAATAACAAGTACAGCCAAGTAACTAAAAGTGAGCAATATACAGCAAGAGTGAATAATTACAGAATAATATACAACAAAAATACTTCGCAAATGAACTGCACATACCATGCAGTAATATAATGTACATGCATGCATATTATACATTGTGTAATAATATATAAATATACATATATACATAGTTAAATAAATAAATAAATGTAGCCATAATTTGAGCATGGAAGATATCTTTTTTAAAAAATAACATAATCACTACTATATAGAACTGATCAAAGTATTCTATCCTTGTTGTTATTTTAGATGTGGCAATTTAATCTGTCAGCCTTAGGGGAAAGGTATTGTGTAAATTCCTAGTATTTGGCATATTGAGTTCTCATTCCTGAACACACACAGTATATAGTGTTAATTCAGGAAATTGTACCAGAGACTTTGTAAAATTTAACAAAAACACAAACACACATAAATTGTAAGTAAAATGCAAGGCTAAAATTCATTGCATAAATCATTTTCTTAGGGAAATATTCACACTCTAGAGGTACAGAAAACTGCTATAGAGTAATGATATTAATATATGATGAGTTCTGCTAAAGCTCAAGTTTGAGTATTGCCTGGAAGCTCTGTAAATTTTTATTCACACAACAGTAACTCATTTAAATAATAATTCATAAATATGGCATTTTAATCTGTGTTTAACTGGATAACAGAGCCCAAAAGATAAAGTGGATTAGAAATCTGAATAGAACATTATGTCTATAAATCTCTTTTATTGCAAGGTAAAATGTTGTATTTAAAACACACCCTAACACATAACTTGATATTTTCTCACTCTTTCCTTGCATCTCCTTGTATTTTTCCCTTCCTGCTTCTCAATACACAATATGACAGTTCATGAACCTGGCCCCTGGGGTACAGGTTAAGGGATTTGAAAAAAATGCCCCCCCCCCCTTCTTTCCATTTGTAATTATGAGCACTTTTCCCGGTATGATGAGCGTAATAAAAGATTTTGTACTCCACAATGAAGCGAAATGACATTTTATGGTGGCAGCTCTCTTCTACAGTCCACAGCAGTTTCTTTAACAGATGCGTTTGCTTCTACATATTTCCGTGTCGGAAATTAGGGTAATTTATTTGAGGCTTCACTTTAGGTTAAATACCACAGTTCCTGACATGCATAAATAGGACAGTATTGGAGCTTTTAATGCAGAGTTGTAAGATGAGGTTATGTAGCAGTCAGCAGCACACAAATCACTTGTTCTGAAAATAAAATATGCTGTCAAATTATTACCACATTTTTTTCATTGGATTCTGACAGAGTGTTCACTCTTAGCATTCCATATTGCAGAAGGATAATCTGGTTCATTACTGAATAAACCAGCAGAAAGGTCAGAAAGTGGACTCACAGGTATTGATCAGGCTTACAGTTGATATATGTATTTACTTGAAAACAAGACTTGGTTACTTAAAATAGGTTTTACTCTTGCATGAATTCTGAAAAACAATCCTTATGTTTGGCAAGTGCCTTCCATTAGGAATATATTTGGCCTTCTATTTATTAATGATCCTGGTCTGATAATGTAAAAGTTCATATGTTATAATATAGTGTATTAATTGAGTTTTCTTAACAATTTCAATTACACTTTTTTTTCTTTTGCATGTGACTTCTTACACTAAGGTAAATAATTTCAGAATTGATTTTCACAATATTGTCATTCTCCATTCACAAGGTAAATAATTTCAGAATTAAGTAACATAAGATCCTAATGTAGAATCTTTATAATTCTGTTTTTCCTTTGTTGACTGTTTTCTAATGCTTTAGGATTTGTGCAAGGAATGGGAACTCATTTGCCCCAGATAGCTTGATTATTTATTTACTTTTTTAATATGATAACAAAGCAGGCCTAGACACGTCTGCTCTGGATACCTATTGATTTCACAAAATTTTCATAATTGTACATAGGACAGCAGCTTAAATAAGGATGCTTTATAATCTCATCTCGAGGTCTTACCTGTGTTTAACATGCATCACATGTCACTAGGCCAGGAGTCATTCCTTTCTTTGAAATGAAGAAAAGATGCCCCTTCAAGGTCTTTTTAACACTTGCTGGGATAAAATTGGGAGAAGGGGTTTGATTACAATAAGCAAATCTTTGAATAGATCTTGTTGTCTATAATGTTGTAGACTGGATTCCCAGGAGGTGGTGGTGCATTCCAGGAGAATAAGAGGCAGCTTAATTTAAGTAGTGTGTGGGAGAGAAAGAGGGTGAAGACAGTCTTACCCTAATAGTTCTCAGAGTATATATTTGATGTCAACAGTAGAGTGCTTCAGTTTGGCAAGATTCTGTTTATAAGTGTGGTACAATAAAGAAATCTGCTTAGAAGAATCACCACATGTCTTTCTTGGTTTTTAGACTTGACATATGCATAAAATATAATACTCTAAGTAAAAATTGAAGGTGTGTTAGCATCTAGTGAGAATATGTTTATTGTGACTATTCAACTATTGACAAATATCACTGGATAAAATCTGGAATTTTATAAACTTAGATACATTAACCCAGGACAGAGATACCTAATGTACCCAGATAGTATGGCTTAAGATATATAAACCGTAATAAGCATCTTGGTTAACTTCAACTTCTCTTTTAACAGTATAGAGACCATTGCCCAAGACTACAAGGCCAACAATTCAGTCACTGAGTTCTGTTCTGTGATAGGAACCACAAAGGCTGTCTGGACAGTTACTAAATTTAGAGGTCACCAACATTTTAAAAGTAAGAAAAATTATAAACATTCAGAATTACAAACATAGCATTATAAAGAAAAAATGGTAGGGACTCAGTAACTTCTACATGCAGGCCTATGAGCAAAGACATATTTTTAAAGACTTTTCAAAAAATATCAGGGTGGCAGCTATACAAATCATTTAATGTACTGTGATTTCATATTCAAAATAGCTTTCAATATAGCAGTAACACTTAGACTTATATATTGCTTCACAGTGCTTTACAGCCCTGTCTAAGTGGTTTACAGAGTTCAGCCTATTTCCCCCAACAATCTGGGTCCTCATTTTACCAAACTTGGAAGGATGGAAGGCTGAATCAAACTTGAGCTGGTGAGACTTGAACTGCTGAATGGCAGTCGGCAGTCAGCTGAATTGCTGGCAGAACTGTTGGCAGTCAGCAAAATGACACAAGTCAAGAGATCCTCCCTGGGCTTATCTTTAAATATGAAAGAATGAGGCTTTATATATAGTAACTCAAGAGCTAGTATCTTGAAAACTCTAGGGGTGGGGCAATAAAATCAGGATTTCAACTGGTTTCTATTGTAGAAACAAGTAAAGCATAATATGTGTCTTAATTAGAAGAGTTTCTATAGCACAAAACACATCAGGTTGAATATGTAATATCTAGGATATTAAAATAGCTTCTTCAACTTAAAGAATGACTTGTATATTAAAGCTTTAACACACAATATTATGAGAAATGAAGATTATCAAAGAATGTTTATGAAAGATCTCTTGAGCTCATTTCTGCTCTTTTTGGGGTTTTTTTTTTCTCCTCCAGAAAAGGCTATTTAAAATGTCATTTTATAAGATTTGCTAAGTATATTAAATGCAAATGAACTCAAGGGAAACATTTTTCTGTACATTTGCTACTAATCTTTATTATTTCATTTTTTTGCTTTTAACAATTAAATCTAAAAAAAAGACAGTGTGAAAAATCTGTGAAATGTACATATTTTCTAGAATGTGATTTCTTTATGCACCTTTTAAAACTTGAACATTTTATGCTTCATGCTTTGATGCATAAAATAAGTTTATATATGTTTCTCACAGCAACTCCCATAAACCATCAATGTTTCCATTCTTCATTTTAAAGCTCTTCTTTTCACACCTGGAATAAATAGAATGTTTCTGTCCGCTGATTTTATTTTATTTAGATAGGCATAATACCATGTTACTGACAATTATTCATAAGCAGCCCTAGAAGTCTTGTGCATTGTCTTATGGCTGTTTCCCTCATTAAATTTTCATTTCCACAAGTTATATTGCTCTCTTGAAATGAGTAGAGGCATGCCAGAGAATATTTTGAGCCCAATGCACTTAAGATGCTAACATCTTTGTAGGCAGGGTGCATTCTTGGTAGATGTTGACATGGGTTGTGAGAGTTGTAGCTATTCTAATCTGTTTCCTCCCATTTGTTTTATATCAGTCATGAAGAAAATTGGATGGATTACAGGGAATGGAGACTGAAACACAGTCCTTTTGGAATCAACATGGGTTGGATAATGGATGGATCACTTAAAAATATTTATTTATTTTTCCCCCTTTATTCTTTTTTTCTACTTTAAAAATGTCCTATTTGTGAAGTTCTAACAGCAAGACGAAAATTTCCATCTTGTATTTTACTCCCACAATTTATCAGGAGATGGTGCAGTGGTCAAATTGGTCATTCTTGGAAAGAAGTTAAAAGAGTAAGATGGTATGAATAGACACTAGAAGGAGGTACAATAAAAATAATAATTGTTGTGAATGAATAATGCCAAATAAAGTTATCTTGAGCTTGAAGTCAAGTGCAGGGTTCTGGCCCTGCACTTCTGATTAGCTATTAATGGCAGGATCGGATTGGTCCATTCAGGAGCATCTGATTGGCCATTAACAGGCCATTCTCATTGGTTAACAGAGCTAGCGCTCCAGGATTGCTATTGGTTGAATAGTTAATAAGTTGCCTATATAAGGAAGGCTATAGCAGCCCTCCAGTTTGAGCTGTCACACCATGTAAATAAAGAGTTTGAAGTTCACTGTTTCTACCGGCTCATCTCCATTATTCGCACCCATTCTCCAGACGTAACACTGGTGACAAGGGTGGGATTGGATGACATCAGAGCCAACGACGAAGACAACTAAGCACGTGGCTGAAGCACACAATGGCGGAACCATGTCCGGCGGCGCAGTACAACCCACTCTGTTCGATCCAGCTCAAGAGGACTGGGAGTCCTACATGGACCGTTTCCAAATGTTTTTGGAAACAAATAATCTGAAGGATGCCACAACCGGGAAGAAATGGGCAATATTCCTAACGCACTGCAGCCCGACGGTATTCAAAATGGCTAAGGCATTAGCAAAACCAGCTGAAGTGAAGGCCATGGACTGGGACATCCTCAAACCGCTACTAAGGACCCACTACGACCGACCGTTCCAACGCTGGTAAGACGACACGAGTTCTATCAAAGAAACCAGTGGAAAGGAGAAAGCATCGCCGATTTCGTTGCAGACCTCCGGAACTTGGGAGGCCTTTGCGATTTCACTGACCTAGAGGAGGCTTTGAGAGAATAAGTAGTTCTCGGGTTAGATGCTCTAAACGTACAGAGCAAAATAATGGCAAAGGGCGACATCACCCTTAAAGACGCCATAGCTGAAGCTACAGCAGCGGAGGCGACCA
Organism: Hydrophis major; assembly: GCA_033807585.1. Taxonomy (NCBI): domain Eukaryota; kingdom Metazoa; phylum Chordata; class Lepidosauria; order Squamata; family Elapidae; genus Hydrophis; species Hydrophis major. Next base: position 285,277,777 of record CM066329.1, read on the forward strand.
AGAAGTCGGCTGCCCAACTATGCCAAAATCATGCTCCAGCAACCGGCCAGCAAAGTTTCACCTAAGGCAAAAGGGCAGCTGCAGATGACCCACCATGAGGACCTCTCTTCATCGTCAGACAGTGATGAAGAAGAGGTCCATCGCCTGCGATCCGATCGGGACCGTTACCTGAAGTCCCAGCAACCGTGCGTTGGCTGCGGCGCCAACCATTACCGCTCCGATTGCAAATTCCGTGACGCGCTCTGTCACGAGTGTGGGAAACGAGGCCACATCGGACGGGTCTGCAGAAGTCTCCTCGGACCCAGCCAGACCGCGAAGGGTACCAATCTCCGCCAATCAACAGGGAATCACCCTGTAAGGTGAGAACCAGTAAACCACTCCTACAGAAACCGACCTGTGAATCACCTAACAAGATGGGAAGAGGCCCACCAAATACTCACTATCGGCCATGCCTCTTCACTAGACGCGAAGAAAATTCGGGTCAAAGTGAACATAGAAAATCAACCTTGCCAAATGGAAGTTGACTCGGGGTTGTCTCTTTCAATGGTCTCCTGGAAGACCCTCAAGCAACTCATCCCCACTATCCGGCGCCAAGACCTTCAATTCCAATGGCTCGTGTTAAAGGACTACCAGGGCAACCGGATTCCAGTGGTAGGATCCAGTAGAGTCCAGGTTGCATTCAAGAACCGCACGGCGTACTTACCCCTGACGGTGATCAACAAGGACCAGCCTAACCTGTTAGGCCTGCAATGGTTCGCACCACTCGGCATTGAAGTGGCAGGCATTAACTGAATCAGCAGCAGTGACTGGGAAGAAGACCTCACCCACGAATTCAGGGACGTCTTCACGAAAAAGCTAGGCGAGTACAAGGGGACCCCGATATCCTTTAGCCTTAATCCAAAGATAGCTCCCATCCGCCTTAAGCCTCGTCGAATCCCATTTGCTCTAAAGCCAAAAATCGACGAACAGCTTGATAAGTTGATAGCCCAGGAAGTGTTAAAGCCAACCGACCACTCCCCATGGGAAACACCAATCTTGACCCCAATTAAGCTGGATGGCTCCATTAGAATTTGTGGGGACTATTGAGCCACCCTAAACCATGCCCTGCAATAAAATCCATATCCGGTGCTGGTGGTGCAACACCTCCTCCATTCCCTGGGGGGCGGAAAAGTCTTCGCTAAACTAGACTTAGCTCAGGCTTATCAGCAACTGCCGTTTGACAAAAAAATGGCACAGGCACAGACTATCGTAACACACCGAGGTGCCTTTAAGTGTACACGGTTTCAATTCAGAGTCAATGTAGCCCCAGGGATCTTTCAGAGCCTAATGGAGAAACTATTGCAGGGGATCAAAGGCGTTGTCCCCTATTTTGATGATGTGCTCATTGCTGCCCCCACTCCAAAAATTTTACGGGATCGTTTAAGACTGGTTTTACAAAAATTCCAAGAAGCAAGCCTGAAAGTGAAAAAAAATAAGTGCAAACTGTGTACAGATCGTGTTGAATTCTTAGGGTACTTAATTGACAGTCAGGGTATTCACCCTACCGATAGCAAATTGAGAGCAATAAAAAGCACTCCCAGACCCCGGAACAAGGTCGACCTCCAGGTGTTCTTAGGCCTCATCAATTTCTATAATGTATTCTTGCCGCACAAGGCGACTGTTGCTGAACCTTTACATCGCCTCCTAGATAAAAAAGCAATTTGGGTATGGGGTCACAGAGAAGAGTAGGCGTTTCGTAATGTAAAACAACTACTGACTTCTGACGCCGTACTAATGCAGTACAATGAGACCTTGCCATTAAATATCACATGTGATGCATTGCCTTTTGGAGTGGGCGCCATTTTGAGCCATGTATTACCTAATGATAGTGAAGCCCCTGTTGCTTACTTTTCAAAAACGCTCTCGAAAACCAAGCGAAATTACAGCCAGATCGATAAAGAGGCCCTGGCAATTGTATCAGCTGTTAAAAGATTCCATGAGTACGTGTACGGCCGGGCCTTTACTATTGTAACTGAACACAAACCATTGCTGAGGATAATCGCTGGGGATAAACCAACTCCCTACATACTTTCTCCCAGGATGACTTGCTGGTCAGAATTCTTGGCTGCCTACAATTATCAGCTACAATATCATCCCGGTAAGCCATTCCCCACGCCGACGCGTTGAACCATGTACCGCTCCCTGAAACCATCAACGATCCTGCACCAACGATGACAACGTTGTAGATCGAGACATTCCACATGCCGGCCATTAACTGCACATGACATCGTGAGAGAAACAAAACGTGACCCCATCTTAGCACGAGTCCTCACATGGGTGGAACACGGATGGCCATTGGACCAAGTACCAGACGACTTTGCACCATTCAAAAGCCGTCAAACAGAGTTGTTCTCGCAGAAGGGCTGTATCATCTGGGGCGATAGAGTCGTAACCCCAGAACGACTCTAACAGGCACTGCTAAGAACCTTGCATGATGGCCAGCCTGGCATCATGTGCATGAAGGGCCTCGCACGAAGCTATGCGTGGTGGCCAGGCATCAACAGACAAATCGAATCGTGGGTTAAAACTTGCCAGAGATGCCAAGAAGTAACTAACGCTCCACCAAAGGCAACCCCAACCGAATGGGAAACGCCACGGGGACCCTGGTCCCAAATCCATCTGGACTTTGCTGGGCCGACCAAAGGCCACACATTTTTGCTAACTGTTGATGCCTACTCGAATTGGCTCGAGATTCACCGAATGAGGAATACGACCACCGAAGCGGTTATCAAAAGACTGGAAAGACTGTTTGCAACCCATGGATTACCAGACGTTCTGGTATCTGACAACGGGCCCCAATTTACCACGCTGTCTTTTGAACAGTACCTCCTGGCTGACCGCGGTATCTGACATGCGCTTACTTCGCCTGTGCACCCTGCGGCCAACGGTAGGGCTGGGCGCATGGTACAATTCGTCAAAAGTACTCTACAAAAGATAGACTATGACAACATCGATGAGAAAATCAACCAAATCCTTTTTCTACAGCACATCACACCTCACAGCGTCACCAACAAAACTCTTGCTGAGCTGCTAATGTGACGAAAGCTCCGCTCCCACCTCGATCGGTTACACCCAGCCTATGAACCAGAAAAGGCACTCGTATCCAGCGGCTGATGCCGTACCTTCCAGGTAGGCGATTTAGTATTCGCTAAAAACCTATCAGGCGATCCGCTGTAGGTAGAAGTGACCGTAATCCGCGTAACCGGCCCAAGATCATACCTCGTTCAGTGCCCTGATGATAGACTTTGGAAGCGCCACATAGATCAACTATCACGCAATTCCGAACTCCCTTATGACCAAACTGAGGGGGGGGGGAGATACAGAGGAAAACGAATTTCAACTAGAGGAAAACCTTTTTGAAGGGACTGAAAATGGAACTGAAACACAGGAACAGGAACTGGGGACCGGAGTGAATTCACCTCAGGGAGTGGCCAGTGATATCGGTGATGACAGGAATGCGAACTCGGAATCAGAGGCACCCCTACCGTTAAACAATGATCTACCTCAACAGAAGTACAGCCAACCGCCAGGCACTTTGCGAAAATCAAAAAGACTGATAAAACAACCGTCCTACCTCAAGGACTATGTAACCGCGCCCCGTGGGCAGAAGCCAGGGGAAAGGGGTGTTGTGAATGAATAATACCAATAAAGTTATCTTGAGCTTGAAGTCAAGTGCAGGGTTCTGGCCCTGCACTTCTGATTGACTATTAATGGCAGGATCGGATTGGTCCGTTCAGGAGCATCTGATTGGCCATTAATAGGCCATTCCCATTGGTTAATAGAGCTAGCGCTCCAGAGTTGCTATTGGTTGAATAGTTAATAAGTTGCCTATATAAGGAAGGCTATGGCAGCCCTCGAGTTGAGCTGTCACACCATATAAATAAAGAGTTTGAAGTTCACTGTTTCTACCGGCTCGTCTCCATTATTCGCACCCATGCTCCAGACTTAACAATAATGGAGGAACCAAAGATAATACCAATGCAATCCAAAAACAGCTGGAGCTGAACACCATTGGCATTGATTAATTTACCATTAGTCAACTGGAAGAGGCAGCTTTACTTGGAACAGTTTACATCTTCAGATAATACCTTTAACACTAACAGAGAACAACAACTGCCAATCCCAGGCCTTAGGTGGACAAAAATGCCAAATGTAGTGTAAACAAATCAGTGACAAAACAAACCAACAAACCAACAACAAATACAATAAAAATACAAAATGTGATTACCTGGATCTTTCCAGGCTATATCTTGGATTTTTATCTTCAGCCCTTACAATAGTTATTAGTGCATTTGTAGAATAGTGTCTACTTTGTTTAAGATCTTAAAGTGATTTTTCTAACTGGGAATACCTTAGAATATTAGTTGTCATTAGTAGAAAGTTTTCTCATCTAGTTTGATCTTCAAGACAAACACTATTCAAGACAAACACTATTCCAGACACCCAGTGCAACCCTGTCATTGTCCCATATAGTTGAATACTATTTGGAAGGTCATAGCCTTGTCAAATCTGTAGGGGCTTTTGATCAATATTTTGTGACTGTGTTTTAATGGCTAGAAATATATCACTGACCATTTTGCTTACTTGACCTTGTTATCTCTTGCGATTCCCTTAGTGGTTTTACAGGCACTGAATGCCAATTAATCACCATCAAGAAAACAAACCCAGAACTCTAAAAGTTGATTCTATAAACTAGAGGATTATTTCCAATTCAAAATATTTTTACTTTGTCTTCCCAATTAAAGTTGCCTAAATATGTATTTCTTGCTGGAAATAGTCTAGAACCCAATGCATACAATATACAAGTTCTGTAAATTAGTTCTCACTCAGAAGCTTAAGTATTCTATACCCTGCTACATCAGCAGGAAATCAACTTGGAAGCATCACAAAAATATGTGTGGTTATAGCAAATGTTGACAAACCAAAAGGATAATTCTTACTTTACATCTATGAGTAACTTGAGAATGATACAAAATTCCAAGAAAAAAATGATATAAACTGCCAAATATATTGCAACCTGCTGGTTTCTTATGGAACAGATACTTTGAAAAGTTTTGAGAAACTATTTTTTTTAAAATAATCAATGTTTTTTTTATAAAAGTTTTTATTTTTAAGACAAACATATACAAACAAAATATAAAAACATAAAACCGTCTTCCATTTTATATACATACAGCGTGTCAGTTGGTTACAAATCTTTTGTGCTAACCTTTCGTAGTCATTACTCACAGCCTATATAAATTTTCATATTGTCAAACTAACATATGCTTATATATTTTTCAGTTGTTAATCAACCATGACTAAACTATTTATTCCATCATTTTATATGAGATATTCCAAATTTTATCTTAAAGTTTATATTGTACTTTCATCCAATGGTTATATATGTCTATATCTATTACAAAATTATCTAATCTATTGCATTACCATGTCTTTTTGTCCAACCATTGATAAAACAAATCCTATATCATATAAAATTGTTTATCTTCTTGCTCTCTTATTTCAAATGTCAATTTACTCATTTCAGCGCAGTCTATAATTTTCTTAATAACTTCCTCCTGCATAGGTATCTTATCATTTTTCTAATTCTTAGCAAATGCAATTCTAGCCACTGTTAAAACATTTACAATCATATATTTCAGTTCTTTATTGTATATTTCTGGTATGATTCCCAATAAAAAAATCTCCGGTTTAACGTCTGTGTGTTGTTTTATCATTTTTTCCAACCATGTGTGGATTTTAGTCCAATATCTTTTTGCGTCCGGACATGTCCACCACATATGGTAATATGAACCAGGTATCTGATGACATTTCCAATATTTATCCAATTTGTTCTTAAACATTCTCACAATTCTCATCGGGGGTAGATGCCACCTGTAAAACATCTTATACAAATTTTCTTTATATGCAGTTGACATTGTCATTTTATAATGAGACCACATTTTTTGCCATTTCTCTAAATCAATCCCATATCCAAAATTCTTCCCCGAAGCAATCATAGTTTCTTTAACTTGTTCTTCCTCCAATTTAAATTCTAATAAATGTCCATAGAGTTTCTTAATTATCTTTTCATCAGTACCCATCAAATTTGATCTAAATCAGTCAACTTATCATAAATACTATCTGTTTTAAAATTTTTATCAAATCTAGATTGTATTTGCAGATATGAAAACCAATTCATTTTTATACCTTGTTCTTCCAACGCTTTCACAGATTTAAGTTCACACTTTTCATTCAATATCTCACCATATCTAACTGTTTGTTCCTTTTTATATATAATTGGATAAGAAAAAGCTTCAACAGTAGATATCCATAAAGAAATTTTTAAATAATATTGTCTTTTTATCTTCTCCCAGTTCAAAAATAGTGCCTCTCTAATGTAATGTCTTCTAAAATACCCCTGCATTTTAGTTCCCTTATACCAGAGGAAAGCATGCCATCCCAGCAGCAAGTCATGCCCTTCTAAAGTCAATAGTCTACTGTTCCTTAATGCTATCCATTCCTTTACCCATATCAGATTTGTCACTTGGTAATATAACTCCAAGTTGGGCAAGGCAAACCCTCCTCTTGTTCTTTCATCTTGTAACAGTTTAAGTTTTATTCTTGCTTTCTTACCCTGCCAAATGTATTTCAGCACAATTCTATTTAAATCTTCAAAGGACTCTTTCCCTAGTCGAATTGGAATTGTCTGGAATAGATATAAAATTCTCAGCGATACATTCATCTGAATTGTGGATATTCTCCCAATCAATGATAATTGTAAATTTCCCCACTTTGTCAAATCTGTTGCAATCTGCTGTTTGAGTTTAAGATAGTTATCATCCTTCAATGTGCTACATCTTGATGTCATGTATATCCCTAAATACTTAACCTTATTTGTGACCTGTATTTCTAAAACTTCTTCCAACTCTTTCTTTCGTCTTGCTGACATATTCTTTGTTAGTATCTTTGTTTTATCTTTATTTATTTTCAAACCTGCTACTTTTCCATATTCTTCTATCTTTTCTATTAATTTAGGTGCTGTTTCCAATGGGTCCTCTAATATAAATACCAGGTCGTCTGCAAAAGCTTGCAATTTATATTCTTCCTTTTTAATTTTCATTCCTTTTATTTAATCAATGTTAAGCTATTGTTATGCAGCAATGTTAGCAAAATTTAAATAAATATTGTCCAACATTTTATGAGTTTGGAAAAGTATGTACTAATAATTTTCAATTTCAAGGAAACCTGTCTAAAATGCCTACAACGTATCTTTTATAGTATAATTATGGCTAAAATGATCAGATATTAAAATAATTATTTCACTTCCAGCACGCAGAACAGCACTAATGGAAATTATTCTTTGAAATGTCATTCTATAGCAAACTATTTTCTAATTTATCATACTTTGCAATTCTAGCAATGAGCACATTGTTTAATATTTTTCTCAGTTTAGAAATGATTCTAGGATTCTTTAAATGAAACATAATTAAACCTAAGAAACTTTAGTAAGTGCCATTTAATTCATGTCTTTCCCATTCACCAAACTTCGATCAATATCTAACCTAGTTATTTTTATTTCTGTTAAAAATAAAATAAAAAAGATAAACAATTTAATTAATTTCTGCAGATATTTAGGTTGTTCATAGTCATCAAAGACTAACTCATACAGATAAATATTACATCCATCAGAAGGTGGTTGTTGTTTTTTTTGTAAAAAAAAAAAAGAGTTCAACCCATTCCTAAATGTGACAGGCAAAGATAACAGGGTGAGCAACCTATTATGCATCAGAGGCCACAAAAACTGATAATGTGTTGTGGCTCCGATTCCCGAGCCTGTGCTGTTAGAGGAAGAGGACTTGGAAGATGAGGAGGAGGAACTGGGAATGCCTTCCTCCCCAGGACCTTCCTCTCTGCCAATGCCTTCCTCCCTGATAATGCCTCAGGTTTCATCAGACAACCAAGAGAAACAACCTGAGATTAATCAGGAGGAAAGCATATCGGAGCAACCCCTGACAGGGAGTCAAGAGGAAGAATGTTGGCTTGATCCTAGGCAGCGTCATAGGGAGAAATGTGAGCAGCAACGTAGGAGGTGTGGGAGGGTCAGAGAGTGAACTGAGTCATTGAGCCACACCCCACAGGAGATAAAAGTGGGAATGTTGTTGGCTGGAACTTTGTACGGGACAAAGTTTGATCTTACTTCAGGCTTTCTTTGTGAATGATTTTCATGGTCTGCCTTGTAATTTTCTGTAAGTAGCTTTTCATTTGTTATCAATTTGGACTTGGCAGGCAGAGTGTGTTGGAATGCCAAGGACATTATCAGTTCCAAAGAATTAACTCTGTGAAGTCCGAGCCAGCCTGCCTGCCTGTGTTTGTTTGAGTTTGTACTCTTTCATCTTTTGAGAAAGAAGAAAGGTGAGACAGAACAATAATGTATATATTTTTTCCAGGTGGAGATAAAAAGGCATCTGTCTTCCTGGCCTTGACAATCAAATTAAGTAACTGATTGACAGAATGTTGGCACCAACTTTAGAAGATTTGATCAGCCTCAACTCAAGGTAAGGAAGTTTCTGAAATGTGAAGCTATATCACAGGAGTTCATTTACAGTGTTGATTAGACTTCATTGGACACAAGAATATATACTGTGTGAGCAAAGTGGAATTAAGAATCTCTCTTAAACTGAAAGTTGCATTATAAAAATCAAGTTTTGTTTTAATGTACTGAAATGCTTTTTTTCATCAAATCTGTAATTCGACTTTTACTAAATAAAAAACTGCGCTAAAATGAATGCAGGTTCCACTGGATAAACATAAGCCCTTGATATAAAAACATGTTAATCCAACCTTAATTTTATTTTGAAATGTAAAGGTTGGTATTTATAGAGTTCGGATTGGATTAGAATTATATTATGAAAGTGAATTAAAAAGATAACATGTAGACAGACATATTGGCAGCAAAACCAAACATCCCACTGTATAAATCCATGTTCCCTAATCTAGTTTTCTAGAATGCAATTTTCTTGATTCTTTGCAAGGGAAAACAACAGAATCTTGGGTGGAAATTCTGGAAATGGTCATTTAATATATCTGGATTTCTCTAGACTTGGTAAGGTTGCTTTAAGGTAGAGGAGATATAAAATAAATTCTTCGGGCAGGAGAGGTGAATTCTTAGACATGGGATGATATCAATAATCACTTGAAGTCAAGATGTGAATGAAATGTTAAATAATGAATGAAGGAATGTAGAGTTTGAAGTTAGGCAATCAGATTTTGTATATTGCTGAGAACTGGGGTAACTAGTTGATATATGAAGATAGCTGGAGGAATCCAGTTAATTGTCAGCCAGATAGTCAATAATAGTCATCCACACTACCTATTTGATGAACTTGTTGCTATATTTGATATGTTATTCAGTGAGATCTACACAGTATTTGGATGGAAGAGCATCAAAAATAATATGGATGTAGACTAGACCAATAACAGTTCCGATTTCTGGCTTACCTACCTTCTTCCAGGGTCCAAAGGACCAGAATATCTTTAATTTACTTAGACTTATCTGACTACCCACAAATGTCCCAACATTTATGTCTTTGTGCTTTCTAAGAAAAAAAAAACTCAGGTGGTAAAGTGCCTAGTAGGCAGGTGCCATTTTAGAAATGACAGGGTTCCTGAGTTCCACAAGATGATTTTCTTTAATTGTAGGGGTTCAAATAGGCAGGGTAGAGACCATTAGTGAGAGGCAGTCCTTCAAGTATCCTGACTCTGTGCTATGAGGATTACTTTGACAGATTCTGGTTCATGCCAGGTGTACACGAGGCCCCATCTATCCATTTATAGGTAGTGGATGAGCTTGCTGATTGAGGAAAGAGAGGAATGTTGATCTGTCTAAGATTTGTCCTGCCAAAGTCCAGATCTTGAAACATAGTTGGGGAAAAGGAATGGCAATTATTTTTATGGGCCCTTAGTCCTACAACTGACCAGCTGTGAATGTTTATAGGTTAAGATTTATTTTATTCTATTTTATTATTCCAATTTCAAGGTGATCTTCTCTGTGCAGCTTACAAATTAAAGGAACAAAACATATAAAAGAAAACATAGTGAACCCCCCAAAAACCCCAAACAAATCTGTAAGCTAAATTAGAATGGTCTCTAAAAACCACCGAATCCCAAGATCAGGGAAGATAGCCAAGTTTTTAGTAAATTATATAATGTCATAAAGTTGAGAGCCAATAAACTAAGTTAAGCATAAAGCTCCAGCTTGGGACTGCTGTGAGTGTGGGAGTCCTTCAAGAATTCCTGAATTCCCAAAACTAATACCAACATAATGAACACTGTTGTAACATTTTGATTATCATTTCCTAAAAATATATATACTCAGACAACACAATGTTTAGCTAAAAATGGAATATTTATATGTTATTAAAAAAAAATATGGCAAAAAAAAAAAAAAAAAGAATTCCTGAATGTAATATCAGGGCTAGTGTTGGAGTCCTTTAGCTTTCTATTGCAAGAGGATTTTAAACTCTAGGCCCTGGGTAGGGGACAATACAGGCAGTGGTTGACTTACAATCACAATTGAGCCCAAAATTTCTGTTGCTACATACGGCAGTTGTTAAGTGAGTTTTGTCCCATTTTATGACCTTTCTTGCGCCAGTTAAATAAATTGCTGCAGTTGTTAAGTTAGTAACATGGTTGTTAAGTAGATCAGGCTTCCCCATTGTCAGATGGTTGCCAAAGCTGATCATATGACTTTGGAACATTGCAACTGTCATAAATACGTATGTTGCCAAGCATCCAAATTTTTATCATGTGACCAGGGGGATGCTGGAACAGTCATTGTGTGAACACAATCATAGGTCATTTTTTTCAGTGCCATTGGCACTTTGAATGGTCACTAAATGGTAGTGAACGATAGTGAAATGAACACTTTTAACTCAAGGATTACCTGTATAGAGTTTGGGCTTCATTGTTTTCATGGCAAAGATGGGTTGGTCCAAAATGATCTTGGGTCCATCATTTCCAAAGGCTTTTTATTATCAGAGAGTAACTTTATATAGTACTAGAAATCAGCAGTGGGATCCTACCTGTTCCACTACTGGTTAGGTGATTGTACATGTGCACCTAACATGCGCGCAGCTTTCCAACACCAGTTGAGGCCTGCAGCACCAATCAGCTGAGAGGATAAAGAAGAGGGGCAGGTGGGAGGGCCAATCCTGCGCTTTTCTTTTCCCCCTCCTCTCAGCTGATGGTCGGAGCAGGGGTGGGATTCTACCAGTTCAGACTGGTTCTACAGAACTGGTTGTTATCATTCTGCACAGTTTGGAGAACCAGCAAATCATGCCCCTGGCTGGCCCCTCCCCTTCCCCCTTCCCTCCCTGTCAGTCATTATCGCGCATGCCCAACATCGCTTACTGCATTCTTCCCTGCCCAGTCACTCCTTAAGGTATTTTTTTTCTCCGCTCCCGATGGTCAGCTGTTCCTATGATCAGCTGTGCCGGGATTCCCCTCGCTTACTTACTGCTTCACCTTAGGAGGCTTCCCTGAGGCCCAGGAAAGCAAACAAATGGAGGGGGGCACAGCTCCCCACCACCACCCTCCATTTTTTGTCTTCTAGGGCCCCAGTGAAACTTCCTGGGAACAAAAACGCAGACCCCAGAGGCTTCCCTGAGGCCCGGAAGGCCCCAAAAAACGGGGGGAAAGGGTTGCTGGAAAAAAAAAAAAGATGAAGCCATGCCCATCCAGTCACATGGCCATGCCCACCTAGCCATGCCCACAGAACCGGTTGTTACAAAATTTGAACTCCCACCTCTGCATCGGAGGCTTTTTTTTACTACCGGTTCGGCTGAACCGGGCCAAACTGGTAGAATACCACCACTGCTAGAAATCCATTTTAGGTGAATAATATATTAAAGACAATTGAGGGCATGTTTTAGTTAAGCATGAACCATTTCTTCCAATAAAGAACAATCATATTATTAGCAATTTCAAACCTTTTGAATCTTTCTGATTTTATAAATGAACATGGAGCTACATCAACATTTATATGAATGGACTTTTATCTCTCATAATCTAGCCAACCTTTTAAAACTGACTGTTGTCATCAGTTAGGCCCAATGAAAACGTTTCTTGTTATTGTTCTCGGAAGGTGTCTCTTGCCAAATTTCTTCTTTGGTAATCAGCTGCAAGTTTGTAATTGGTATTAAATTGAATTGCATTAGTCAGCAGTATCATATATACTCTTTTTACAGTGCTCTAAAACTCCAGGTCGAATGCAGCAAATCTCTGAAGATGGATCTCATGCAGAATTAATCACTTTATTCCCAATAATGTTGGAATAGTGTTCCTTTTCTTGGTATCATCATGCTATGGACCTTGTCTTCCTATAACTGCAACCGTCATAAATATGAAACAGCTGTCAAGCTCCCAAATATAAATCACATGACCATAGGGATGTTGCAATGGTCATAAGTGTGAAAAAACGGCCATAAGTCTTTTTTCAGTGCCATTGTAGCTTTAAATGGTCACTAAATGAACTGTTGTAAGTTGAGGACAACCTGTATTTGGACCTTACCATAGTTGCCTAAGCAAATTAAATTGCAAAATGGGTTATTTTATGTAAATTTCCAGAAATATGAAGTTCCTTGAGTATTATAATCTGAAAAAGAAAAACTGCCCACTTTGTATTTCTTTCCCTTCATTTGTCTAGGAGAGCAGATCAATTAATTAAAATAGATTATACATGAATTATTGAAACAGCTATTGTAATAAGTAGTAAGTAAAGCATGTTCATGTTGAAAGCTTATTGGTAAGATCTTTATTCATTTGTTCCTCACTTTTGGACTGTGGTTACTTTGTTAAAAACATTGTATAAAGAATGTTATGATTGCTAGACAAGTTAAAGCTAGGTAAATCCACTGAGAAATAATACATCATGGAATTATATTGTTACAGTCACAGTTCCATAGGAATATTAGAAATTTTATCATGATTTTTTTTTTCAAATGCTATGGATCATATCAGTATTGTGGTAATTAATTAATTTTGACACGGGGTGATTTTAAAGTAAATCACAGTACAGTACAATGCAAAGGTAAGATGATAACACTACATTCTGAAGTTAAGTGTTCAGAACTTTCAAATCTCATAGCAATATGGATAACAATGTGATGTAAATTACAAAATATGTTTTAAGTTTCGTTTTGAAAACTCTGAAGTTAATATGCACTATTACTTCAGTCTCTTCGAGTGTGTGTGTGTGTGTGTGTAAGACTATAGATTGTTTATATTTGCCTGTCCTCAAATTAAGATTAAAAATACCAGCAAAAGACAATGCATCATTTAGAGCTGAGTAATTGATTACCACAATTTTGAACTTATTCTGACAATTTGTGCTGACACTTGCAAATACCATGATTTAGGGGGAGTCTTTTTCCAGTTAACTTAATGTGTAACTTAAAAAAAGAAGAACCTCTGATTATGCTAAACAGGCATTGGAATCTCTATCTCCAGATATTTATGTTACACAAAGTCACAGTTATTTAAATATTTATAAAATGAGAGTAGAGAGCAGCACTTTTGAAAAAGCAGTTAATAATGAACCAATATCAAGGGAGCCATCAGTATAACAGCAAAGTGCTTTGCAACTCCAATAACTTCACTTGTGCAGAAGCAGGCCATCAAATTTAATTAAAAGCAGTCAAAAATAAACTGAAAAATTGAACTGTAAAAGCCTCTCCTTTGCCAGTAGCTGAAGGCAAAGAAAAAGAGGAGCCTTGAAAGCAGTAATGAATTGATAAGCCTTACTGGCTGCAACTTGTAATTTGCCCGGCCAGATTTTAGTATCAGTTAAACTAGATTAATAGTGCACGTACTGATTCTCTGTCTTAAATCCTTCTTTCTGGTCCTTCTTTTATAAACACCCAGGATAAATGGAAGCCCAAGTAGGTCAAAGTGTCCATTTGTCTCCTGACTTCCTTACTTTTTCTAAATAATTCTGGCATCCACATTGGCAGCAATGCAGAACAAAGGCTCCAGGACAATTTAAAGACTGAAACACACACATATATATATATATATTTTACTAACTGGAATTTGCTTTGGTGGAGATGCCTTAATGCAGTGGGATTTGGAAAGGAAGCTTGTAAAGGAAACCATTGATGTCTCCCATCTGCCACTAGGGACTGTCATGTTGAAATGAATAGCAAGAAAGCTCATTTCTAAAGTGATGGGGGGCTAATACATTTATTGCTGCTTTAAAATGGTCAGATTAATGTGGATCTGTGCAAACTGTACTGCAAGGACAAAAACAATTTACTCTAGATCATTTCATTTTTATTTTTTATATATCTATATATAATAATGTTCTTTAATGAAGCTAAAGGTTTCCTGCTGTGATCTTATTATGTTTTCCAACATCAGTAGGAAACAGATTATGTTGAATTGAAAGCAAGCTCGTGAAACAGCGGGAATTTTGCAAGGGAAGATCAATTACATATTTTTTCCCCACTCTCCAAATACTGAATGTGGAACCAGGGGAGGCTGAAGAAAAATCTGCATACACTCGGTGTTGAAAACGAACCACATTGCCAAATGATGTCATAAGTCAAATCAATCAACCTGTGCACTGCACTTTACAGTGAAGAATTGCATTAAATAGAGTTGATTATAATGTAGGCAGCATGGGCCTTCTCAAAATAACTTGTTATTAATACCTGTAATTTATCTCTGTAATACTGAAAAGTTGATATAATGAAGAAGAAAGGTCAGCAAACTGCAACTGATTTATCTCTTTTCCTGCTGTTAAATGCCCTCCTGTGTTAAAACTGATTAAAGGTCTTCAAAATGATTCAGTTTTTGCCTTTTAGGCTGACTGTGATCAACAACTGAAATTGTGAATTTTTTAAAAAAATGAAAATTCTCACTCACTTTCCACTGAGGGAGAGCATCAGTTTATTCAGTTTGAATTTCACAAAGTAAGCATTGTAAGGAAACTCACTTTTTTAACCCTTTTCACACGGTACATTGATGAAGTATGTTATTATTTAAATAGGAGGGCATCTATAAAGCTCTTAAATGAAATAATTGAAAATATAGAGTCTGAATCTTACTTATGTTTAGGGGCCTTCTGACTCTCCCCAAACTGTCATACACAATACCACTCCACAGAAATTAGCTTTGTCCTTTCCTGTGTTACTAGTTTAGCAAGGCTTACAACATATTTTTGTTCTGAGGATATTTGACTAATTCAAGGCATACATTTGAATGTTGGAACAGTAAATAGTAAAATTTTTAAAAATGTAAGGCCGGAAAGGGGATGATAAATGCCACTATTTAATCCAAGAAAAAGAAAAAGTCATTGCTATCCATGGCAAGTAGCTATTTATATTTATACAATTAAATGGTTCCTATTCCTTTTTAAACTGGAAGATGAGAGTCTAGTTTCTCTGTTTAAATCAGCCTTTCCAAATCTGATTCCATGTGGATTTGTTAGGATACAATTCCCAGAATTTTTGGCTGTGATGACAATTCAGCACACTGGCTAGGATTTCTGAAGTTGGTTATCTGGACCAGTGCTGGACTGAAAAATACTTTTTCAGACAATGAAAATTTCACACAAAAACGATTAATATTTAAATATTAAAATAAAACCCTGAAATCTTTATAAACAGAAGGAATTTAGCTGGAGCAGGAAAATTAATATCAAATCCTTACTTAACCACAGAACGCAGTGGATGACTTTAGGCTAGTTAGGGGTATACGTGCAACACATAAGTAATATACACCAAGACATTTTGTTTCTGAAGAAAATATAGGAATACTTGCCTCAGTAAGCTATATTAATTGTAGTTACATTCTGGTTTTACTACTAGATGATGCCAGACTTTGATTTTAACATTTGGCTGTTAATCCAAGTACTCTGATTAAAAACACTTCTTACAAAGATTATAAAATTTACAATACAATAATTCAAGAAAGTACCTTACTTTCAGTTGAGAGACATATATATATAAACATCTTTGGAGCACAAAACTGGGTGCTACATTCTTCTGTGAAGAAAGAGCAGTTTCCATCTATTCCCTGTTTGTATAACTTCTCTCCCGTTTATCAGTATGAGCAATAACTCTGCTCTTTATTGGAATAATGTCACTTAAAGATTCAGCTCTAAGCTAGAGAAACCATTTTTTCCAAACAGATTCATAAGAGCAAAATTCATAGTTTTAAATGCCTTGATAACAAATGTGGTTGTCAAAGATCATTTATAGAAGTAAGAATGTTAGCTAAGAAATTCCATGCCCATTCCCAAGGTTTTGTATATTTATATTTTTTTATCTGATATAGTATGAATGAGTTCATTTTGGGTTCTTTCTGCTGTTAAAAGCAATTGGACTACAGCAAGAAATACTATGGACTACTACGTTTCAGGATTCATCTGGGATTAAGCTGTTTACAAGTAGAGCCATGCATGGTGATGCTATGGCTAGAATGCAGTATTGCAGGCTAATTCTGCCAATTACAAGCAGTTTGATTCAAG
This sequence comes from Hydrophis major, assembly GCA_033807585.1. Taxonomy (NCBI): domain Eukaryota; kingdom Metazoa; phylum Chordata; class Lepidosauria; order Squamata; family Elapidae; genus Hydrophis; species Hydrophis major. Next base: position 285,294,326 of record CM066329.1, read on the forward strand.
GTTGTCTCAGTCTTCCAACCTTACGAGGTCAGTAAAACGAAGACCCAGATTGTTGGGTCAATATGCTGATTCTGTAAAACCATTTAGAGAGGGCTGTAAAGGACTGTGAAGCGGTATATAAGTCTAAGTGCTATTGCTAAGTTGATCAGCAGAGGTGCAAATAACTATCACATTTTCATTCCATTCTTCCCAACTTAGCTTAGAGCAATGTGTATTACCACCTATCTATCTATCATAAACTGAAATTATTCAAAATAAGTATCACACTGGTTTTCACCACTAATGGGTTATGTTTGGAGATACCACATGGCTATAGCAAGTGCTTATTTAGTAATCACAATGTGTGACTATAAACAAAACTTGCATTATGCATTACAAATTATTTTTGAAAATATTCTAACCAGTAGCATAATCTGTAGGTGAGGTGTGCCACTGCAGTAGCATTCTTTACATCAAACCTATAATATATACTATTGCTGCAAAACTTTGTGTTGTAAAATCGAGAATAGAAAGTACTAGAGTGGTATAGTGCTTAAGGACTAGGAAGATTCAAGGCTAAATAAACAGTCAGTCATAGAAACTCACAGGATGACTTGGGTTAATCGTTCTCTTGATACAATCTATTTCATAGGGTTCCCATAATGAAAATTATTCCTCCACGAGAATTTGTTCCTCTTATATTTAAACCAATTCTTGATTTTTAAAAAATAATTTCAGTCCTTAAAAAAATTGTTGTACATATTCTATAATCTAACAGGTTCAACATTCAACATTTGGATAATATACAGTATTATTGTACATATTGTATCCGGTTCTAAGCAGTGCGATTAAGTATTTTTGTAATCAATTCTGTGGACAGCATATGGTCTCTAAAATGATTTCATATTGCAGTAATACATTGTACTGTTCAAACAAGGTTTCCAACTGTTTGAATAAGCTGAACCCAACAGGAAGAAAGTTAATTAACTGTTGTTGTGACTGACAGTAGAATTAAACATTGCATTCAAAATCAATTGTCATATAAAAGAAATCGGTGTAGAATATTGGGTTCTCAATATAATGTACGGAATCACTGTCATGTACTCTGATCTTATAGCCTGGTAGATTATTCTTATTGTATTCCCATTAACAGCTGTTAGTTATAGGAAGGCAAAGTCCATAGCATAATGATAGCAGTAAAAAGAAATAACTGTTCCAACATTATTGGAAATAAAGTGATTAATTCTGCATGGGAAAGGCATTTGCAGTAGGAGCACGGTATCAAATTAAATATGTTTAAAGTAACAAACTGAGCCAACTTTATTTTGCAGAGAACAAATGTTTCAACAGAGAAACAAGCCACGCCCACAGAACCAGTCATTAAAAAAATGTGAATACCACCACTGAACAAATTAGTTTATGATTCATTCATTCATTTATTCAACTTCTATAGCCACTCAACCAAGTGATATGGAACTTACAAGTCTAACATTTTAAAATAATTTAAAATACATTAATACATTACAAGTAATGTATTAATGTATTTTAAATTATGTATTTATGAATGTATTTATTGTTTTAATCTATTAAAATACTAAAACCTCCACAAAATAATACCTGTAAGTATAAACAGCAGCCATGAAGATTAATTTGCTATTAGTGAAGTCAAGTAACATGAAACCTCTTCGCACATTTTGAGCCCCAGGCCTGGGTATATACCCAAGTTTTTAGAGCTTCCACAGAAGCTTAAAGGGTTGAGGCCATTCTAATCTCTGAGGGGAATGGTTATTGGGGAATTATGAGAGTTGAAATCCACCCATCTTGAAGTTGTTGAGACTGAGAAACACTGAGTTGAATAGTGTCAGAGTTTGCAGCAAGCCAGCCAGCACACAAGTAAATAATTCATCAGGATTCATTTATAGAAGAAACTTCTTTATATAGAATAATATACAGTATGATACATGTATACAATACCCATGCAGCAGAAATCAGAACCAGAACTCAGAATCCGGAAGTCATAATCACAGAAGCTAAGATCCAAGGACAAACTAACTCTTTTATACAGACCAGTAAGCTAAGCCATGCCCAGGCTCTGAGCCGTCTGGCATGGCTCACAACAGGTGCTGTTTCTTAGTCACCAAACAGTTCCCATTGGCTGACTTGTTGTTATGGCTATCCCAACTTATAATTTATTCTATACTGACAAATAGTAGAGGTGTCTATGGGCATGCACATACACATTTAATAATTATGAATCCTGCATACCATTGCTAGTTAGTTCTGCAAACTATTTTTTAATCTCAGATTTGGAAATCTGCTCAAAAGCAAATGATGTGTAAAATATAACCTGCTATAAATGTTATTTTAAACAAGGATGTATCTTCTAATTAGAAACAAAAACCCCAATCTCCCAATAGGACAGCACAAGTTTAAAAATAGAAATTGTTATCCAACTGATTTAAGCAATAGTCTACATATTTCTTTAATGGTACAAGTCCTAAAAATTATTTCATATACCAAAATTATGAATATTGAAGGTTGTGATTCAATCTACAATTTATGATGAGATTTTACAATTACCAATTGAATTTTACTGTTCATTAATAGACTTTCCCACAGGTACTACAGTCTTTTTTCATATTCTAAGTGAATTTGTTTCCAGAATTTTCTGAGGTATTCTATAAGGAAAAGTAGAAGAAGACAGGCTCAAAAAGTCAGTGCCCTCCTAAGCATACCCAAGAGCTGTGAATCCATTGGCAATGTTCATTATGCTCTCTGAATCCATGCAGAACTAACCCTAACCCTACATGGATTTTCCCCCAAATGGAATATTACAATGTTTTGTTTTTTTTAAAGTAGATGAGGCAGGTTTGAGAAGTCAGTGTCCTCCTAAGCATATCCATGAGTATCAAATCTGTTGGCAATATCCATTTTGCTATCAAAATTCCTGAAGTACTAACCATAAATGCATTTAAACCCATGTATATTCCTATATGTATTTTACCATACAACCTAGAGGCATTCTCAAAAAGTCAGCATCCTCCTAAACACACTGATGTGCCCCAAATCATTGGCAATGCTAATGTGATGACCCAGGGTGGGATACAAAATAAACAGTCACAAAAAACAGGTGAAGCCCCTTTTATTCCTTCACTTTGCTTCCAAGCTCCAAATATCCTTGAGTGGAGACAAAAAACTCTCACACAAGCAGTTACAAGAAGGAGGAAATGCCGTTTAAATTATAAAGAGTAAAAAACAACACAAACCAGGCAAGATAAGGGCTGGAGGATGTCCACAGGTAACACACACTGGGAAGGACACCAAACTCAGAGAGGAACTATAAGCTAGAGATATTTACACGCTTTGTTTCCAGCATTTGCCAGTACGCAGGTCCAAACACTTATTCATTTATCACACAACCCATGAAGAGGATCAAGGACCTCTTCTCCTGAGGAGATCACTCCCTTATCCTCTCCTCTCTGCGTGCCCTAGAATGGATAGGGAGTGGGTCTGAGTCCTCCTCTGACTGCTCAGCTGGCCTGTGCCCTTCCCCAGCCTCCTCCACAACCTCTGGAGCCACACTTCCACTCCCTGCTGGCTGTTCCTCCTCTGCCTCAGAGTCAGTCTCCACATTAGCATGACAGCTAATATTGCTCTCCAAATTCATGGAGAACTAAACCGGACCCTAAATGGATTTACCCTTCAACGGGATTTTCTAATATATTTTACTAGGAAACCTAGATGAGGCATGCCAGAAAAGTCAGCACCCTCCTAAGCATGCCAATGCACTCTGAATCTGTTGGTGATGTGTATTCTGCTATCAATTCATAGAGATTAATTTTAATCCTTAGTGGAATTCATATCCCCATGAGATTTTTCCCATGCATTTTTCCCACTAAACATACATGAAGCAGATTCAAAGAGTCAGCACTCTCCTATAAAAACACCCATGAGCTCCAAATCCATTGTAATGTCCATTTTCCTCTACCAATTCATGGAGACGTAACTGTAACTCTAAGTGGATTTGTCTCCCAAAGGGATTTCCCCACTAATTATTGAAAAGGCAGACTCAAAAAGTCAATGCCGTCCTAAATTCACCCAGCAAAGTGGACATCATCAATAGGTTTGGGGCATGTCGCTGTGCTTAGGAGGGCAATGACTTTTGGGTTTGCCATGGATTTAGCAAGCAAAATAAATATTGCCAACAGATTCAAAGCAGGTGAGTATTTTTAGGAGGGCACTGACTTTTTGAGTCGGACTTATCTACATTTCCTGATAAAATCCCATTGGGATTAGGGTTTAGGGTTAGGTCTCAGTGAATTCAGAAAGCAAAATGTAAATCGCAAATGTTTTTGGAATGCATTGGTATGGTTAAGAGGGCACTGACTTTTTGAGTTTCTATGTTTATTTTCTAAAATGCATGGGAAAGTCCCTTTGAATAGCAAATCCACTTAGATTAATTACCCATGAATAGAGAGAGCAAAAATGCAGGTTGCAAGTGGTTTTGGAGTACATCCCTATGCTTAGGAGGACATTGACTTTTCAAACCTGGCTCATCTAGGTTTCTAAGCAAAATTCATGAGAATTGTGGGAAATCCCACTTAGGGTTAGGACTTAGTGAATTCAGATAGGAAAATGGACACCTCTAATGGATTTGGAGTTCATGGGTATGCTTAGGAAGGTGCTGACATTTTGGTCTGCCTTAATTTACATGTGGTGGTAAAATACATGGGAAATTCGCTTTGGGGAAAAATCCACTTAGGGTTAGAATTAGGTCATCATGAATTCATTTAACAAAATGAACATTTCCATTGAGAGCTCATAAGTATGCTTAGGAGGATGCTGAGTTTTTGAGCCTGACTCATCTAGGTTTCAGAGATGTATAACATGAGCTCTGAATATATGCCAGTATAAATCCTATTTTAAACTAGAATATTTCTTCCGGATTAATAGCAAAATCTCCAATGTTGCAGTTGGGCAGCACAAATATACATATTGGAATTTTTATCCAACTGATTTAATAGTCTACATACTTTTCAAAGATACAGTCCTAAATGAGTTTTCATATACTAAAATTATGAATATTAAAATTAAAACTAGAAGTTATGGCAATATCTGCATTTTATGCTGAGAAATTTAAAAATTAGCAATTTAATCTCACCTTTTGTTTGTTAATATAATTTGCCAGTTTTTAATTCTTTTATTTCTTTTTTTCTAATGCTACTTTACTGGGAGTACATAAGATGATTTAGGTTTGCCAAGACAAGGCTGAATGCACCCTGAATGATGATTTACCTTAGTAAAGTGCATTATACTATTTCAAAGCTTTGGCAGATCTGTAGATGAAAAATGTCAAAAACAGAATTCCTTTCCAATCCTTTCAATAGCTCACTGGAACAGTTGAACAGTGGATATTCTATATCCTATGGTCTTCTATGTATAAAGAGTTGATGAATTATTCTTGCACAATGAAATTGAACTTATGATGGGAAGATTCCTTCATGAAATTTCTCTAAGAGATGATTTGCATAGGCTTTGGATGAAGTGAAACATTCTTTCAAAGTTTGCCACATCCCTAGCCTGTATTTAGCTACTGAAATTCAGATATCAGATCACTTCCATTTACCTAGAATTCTCCAAGTCTTTGAGTTCTGTCTTCCTACAAGTTGTCACCTTAAGAAATTTAAATGAGGTAGCACCATTCATTTCTTCACACTGCTGCAGTGTATCTCTTACATATGTCTTTGAAGATTCTCAGTTATCCAGGTGCTTTCTGAAAGGCAATTGGGCTGTTTTCTCTTAAGGAAGAAGAAAATGCTTTGATTCTCATCCAAGAAGCTTTGTCAGTTCTGATGGTGAAGGGATGTACGGTATTGATAGGTTGGGACTGGGTGGTGCTGGGGGTGGGGTGGAATGGAAGAATTGCAGCATTCCTCCCTTGACAGATGGGGAGGAATAAGATACCTGTTATCTCCATTCTACAATCCAGCCCTTTCAGCAGCTCCAAGAAGATCCCACAACCAATTGCACCCTGATTCAAGTGACCTTGAGGGCACAAGTAGCCTCAACAGCTCTCAGCAAGAGTGTTAATGACCAGATTACTGCAAAAAAAATACAATCCTTGCATCCAGCCCCCATCCTATCAGAACCTATCCTTCCATCCTCCCCCTATCCACTCTCTACTGTCAGCACCTATCCTTCCATCTACCTACCACCAGAACTGATGAAGATTTTTGGATGAGAAGTGAAATGTTTTTTTTTCCCCTTCTTTCTCAAGGAAGCAACAGTCAATTTTCCTTTTCAACAAAGCACCTTTGAGATATCTTCACATGTATCTTCCTTTTCTTCTCCACTTGCCAATGCTTCAATTTTCTTAATCATATTTGTTCCAGAAAATGTGTTAGGTTTAGCGAGTTTATTGCAAACTCTTCAGTAACCAGTGTCTTTTTACCATCAGGATATACTGTGGCATGGGACTGTTCCTAATCTTGGCTTACTGTAGCCAGTTTGGATACATGCTAGCACTCTTGATGTGCTTTTATTGATTCCCAATCTCCTCTTCACCAAACTAGGGCATTTATATTCTGTGATCTTGCAAGAAGACAAAAAGCTGATCATAACAGTCATATCTGGACTTCTCTTCCTCCTTCCCACCATCAGCAGCAATACCAACACAATTATCATCATTGTCCTTATCTTGAGAACTGCTGGGACGTGGTTTTTTTTTGGGGGGGGGGTCTGTTTGTGTGTGTCAATTTGCTGATTTATCAAAGTTACTTCTTACCTGTGAAATGGTTTGTTATTTTTACCTGGATGAAATTAATTTTTGCTCATTGGAAACTCCCTCCTCCCAAGTATTGCATATTTGAATTGTTGGTTTCTAATCTTGTCAAGGACTCTGCTCACTGTAACTCTTGGTTTCACCTGACATTAACGTCCCAATTCACATGTTACTATATGAAGAATTACATGTACAAATAGGTTCTCTACATGAATGCACAACATGTTTCATACATATAATTCACATTAGAAGAGAAATTCCATTATCTGATGGACAGACTTTTAGTGTAAGAATATTTCAGATTCAGAGGGTTTTTTTTTTTTTAATACGTTGTGTTACATCATTTCTTATGTTTCACATGAGAGTTTTATGAATTTTCCTGCATAAATAAGAAAACAGCATAGAATGAACTTATGGCTGGAAAAATGAGAAAGTGAACACATTCAGGCATCCTTATTTTTGTCTTCTTATCTCCTACTTCTGTTTAAGATTATGTCTTTCCATGCAGAATCAAGCCTTTTACTCCTGAGAAGTAGTCACAATTTGTCTTTATGCCATTTCTTAAGAGTCAAATTTAGGAGTCTCTAATGTATTGTTTATCAGTACATGGCAAATAAGAAGGTGAAAATCATGCAGTGATCAAGAAAGGTTCAGGCTATTGTTATTAATTGAAAGATGCCATAATGGAAGAAAAATTTGCAAGTATAAATCAGTGATTGCAACAAAGGTCAATATATAGTATTAAAAATTGTATGTTGATTGCAACTTTTTTTTTTTTTTTTAATTGCAGACCATTAAATTGCAGTAATGAAATCTCAGATGAATTTACTGAAGACCTGTTAACATATGCATGGATGCACATTATTTGTATCCTGGGGTTTGATTATCAGTATCTGATGACTGGATGCTTTGTCCCATTTATTTATTTAAAAGATTTGTATGGCTGTCCATCTTAGAGTTGAATCTCTCTCTAAATGTTTCTAACAATGACATTGTGACTTTCTGTTGTGACCACTGTTTTGTGAGATGTGGCCAGATATCAAAGCTTTCTTTAATGTCTTTTTTTTTTTTTTGCATTTAGTCATCTGTCAAGTAGTCTTGTACTGATCTTGATTTGCAGTAAGATCTGCAGTCTTCCCCCTCCCCACCTTTCTGTTCAATAATGGCTTATTCTCAAAGTATTTAGGCAAATCTCTGCAGCTTTCTTGGAAGGTTTTTCCGAAGCGGTTTGCCATTGCTAGGGCTGAGAGAGAGAGGATCTGGCTTGAGGTCACACATCTGGCTTAATGTCTAAGGCAGGGCTAGAATTCTCAGTCTCCCATTTCTAGCCTGATGCCTTAACCACTACCCTGAACTGCTTGTTCTTGCTTTTTTAGATATATTTAAAAACTTATGACTACCTTGCTCAATTCCCAGATCACTGCTCTCTCTTTCTCTGTTTCCATCTGTCTTAAAATCAAGCTCACTCGGTTGAGTAACTTTTATTCCTTGGGATATTAGGACAGAATGTATGACTTTCATTGTTTATATTTATTTCATAGTTTCTTGTGACATTGGTAAATTCACATGAAAGTTGTGTTTATAGAGCCTGACAATAAATAATATAAATAATCTTTCATGCCATCAGATTTGGTATTGCAGCATGTAATCATTATCTTTTTTGTCCTGTGGGGAAAAAAATCAAATAAAACATATCACTCAGTTAATTTAGTCCATTCAAACTAAGGGCTTCCTTGTGAGAACGGCAGCATGAAGCACTTAGAAGCAAACACTGCTTTTGTATTTCCCAATGTCACATTGTTTGTTCAAAGGAAAACAAGAAAAAAAGAGGAAAAGAGCAAGAAAATAGGAACAAAATAGTGTTGACTAGCCAGCAAGTAGATCAAGGCAGGAAAGTCATGGATGATCTATAAAGGAAAAACATTAGTATCAGTTCTGAAAAAAAGAACAAGATCACAGATAACCCAGATCCTGTTCACTTTGGGAACAGAGCAGCAGCACCACTCTGTGTGTGTGTGTGTGTGTGTGTGTGTGTGTGTGTGTGCACGCGCACTATTTCTTTGGTGCTGTTTTTTCTCTGTGAAACATTTTGTATAGCTGTACCACCTTTCTCCTGACATATTGCCATGGAAATGATGATCATGACTGATGGCCATTGTCTCCAAAGAAATCTGGATGATGTCAAAGTGGGGCCACTCAGCTAATTTTTGTTTGTTTGTTTCTAACCCCTGCACCACCAGAGCTCATAATGTATCCCACAACATTATTCTGGGACATATATATTTGCCTTCATGCGTAAAACAAAAATAACAATAGAAAGTAATAGTTTAGAGCATTTAAGATGGTATTCCCTATTTGCCTAGGATATCTATAATTGCACACAGTTGGCACACAGCTGTCACTCAAGCAAATACAAGCTGTGGAAACTTCACAAATATTGCAGCAGGCTAGAATGGGCCATCGATTTAGAAGAACACTACGATGGAATTATGTGTAATCTGATGATATGTCCTGAATAGGAAATGTCCCATATTACTCACAGAATTTATGCCAGCTAATTATGCACAGAACAAATGGCTTATATTTGTTAAAAAATGACTGTGCGCATATGAAACAGAATCGGTAATCCTCTTGTATTCAAAAGCTGATAATCTAAAGTACATGATGTGCTGCCTACTTCAATGAATATAAATACAAGTATAAACAAATGGCATTTTGTAAATCCCTCCACATCTGAACTTATTGTAGTGTGGCATAACTTATTTCTGGATTTCTTCCTTATTATTCTCACAAACACTGAACTTAGGTTAACCTGGCCAATAGTAACTCATCTGAAAGATTTAACGAAGTCCATGGTTAAGTAGAAATGTAAATTGGCCATATCTGTCATCACTATTATAACCAGTAACTCATCTCATTTAGCCATTTAATAAATAAACACATTGATTTTCCATCTTTTCCCATAGCTGCAGCATACATAACATAGAAAGTTGTTTTCTAGAAAATCTTATTCCAAAATATTTTTTTTTTTTCTTCTTCTTCTTCTTCTTCTTCTTCTTCTTCTTCTTCTTCTTCTTCTTCTTCTTCTTCTTCTTCTTCTTCTTCTTCTTCTTCTTCTTCTTCTTCTTCTTCTTCTTCTTCTTCTTCTTCTTCTTCTTCTTCTTCTTCTTCTTCTTCTTCTTCTTCTTCTTCTTCTCCTCCTCCTTCTCCTCCTTCTTCTAGAATGATTGCCATGTTCCTCCCTCTACTGGTCTGCAGTTCTGTCTCTATTTCTGTCATCCAATCAATATTTGGTGAATGTTTCCCAAGATAAGAGGTGGGGAGAAAATGTTCAATTGAGAGATAAATGCTTCAGTGGATTCATTCAGAGATTTATTTATTTATTTTTTTTAAAAAAGGATTTATAAGCCTTTAAAGTACTTGAATTACCAAATACTGCATTTTTATAATATACAGGATTCTTTTAATCTAACCCCTGTGTTCTGGATTTTTGCACAGCGTCTTTGAGATAATGACACAATTCTACATTTGCATTTGTAACATATTAAAACATAACACATCCTGAATGAGGGGGTCATGATATATATTTTAATTTAATGCTACAGTACTTTTGGTAGGATGTGTCATTTTATTAGCATGCCTGTTTGCCAGAAAATGCATACCTTGCAAAATAAATAAATAAATTGAAATTGTTGGTTCTCAAAAATTGTTGGTTCTCAAAGAGAAAATGTACGTTTTCCTTCAAAAGTGCAAATATGCACTTAAAAGACATTAATCATCCTGTTATTCATCCATAGCAGAATTTTATTAGCAACACCGTGCTAAGCACAGATTTGATGGACATGCCTTAACAGGTAGAAATCTGACTGCCTTATTTAATTATGATAAGCAATGAACGTGCATCAGCATCAAAAGCTGCAAAAACAGAAGCTAAGTTTTCAAACAAACTCCGTTCCAAGAGAATCCTATTAATTCAAATTTCTAATCTAGCATATTTTTTCCAAGATGACTAACAAGATATTATATTAAGAGAGCTAATTTCCATTGCCATTCCTAAGGAATGCATATTCAGAGGTTCAAAGAAACACATATGCAAGCAGTCCTCAACTTATAATAGTCTACTGAGGTCTGTAAGGGGCATGCATAAGCACACCAACGTGCCTACCATCCCTGTCTTATTGTTTCTTTTTATTTTTCTTATATGCATCCATTTCATGTATTCATAACCGGGGTGGGATTCAAATTTTTAACAACTAGTTCTGTGGGCATGGCTTAGGTGGTGGGCATGGCTTGGTGGTCATGTGACTGGGTGGGCATGGCTTGGTGGTCATGTTATTGGCTGGGTGTGGCCAACTCAATATCACTCACATCAAGGCATGCATCTCCTGACTTCCGGTTTGAAGGGCTTTGGCGACAGCAATCATGCGTGGTTTCTGTCTGGGCTTGCCACTGGAGCTCCCCGAGCTGGCTGGTTTCGGGGCTAAGCCACCCTGTAGAGGTGATGAAGAGTGGGGAGAACACCAGCAGGGTTGAGGAGAGCCACATCTCTCCTCCTCAGCTGGCCATTACTCCCTTTCCCGAAGGCGGTTGCAGCGGTGGTCAGAAATGGCCACCACAAAGGAGAACTTGACCGGAAAAGAATGTGCAGGAGGAAGAGAAGAAATGAAAGTTTTGGCTGACCAGGTTAAATTGTAAAAGCAACAACTAAGGTACCCTGGAATTTAAACTTACAAAAAATAACATCGTTCCCAAAGAAGAGTCGGAAGCAGCGAAGGAAAGTGAAAAGAGAAAGGTTTGGCTTTTTTCCCCTTCTCTCTCCTTCCCTATACTGACAACTAAGAGACTTAAATAAGAAATAGGAAAAATCCTGGTTTCCGGTTTCGCGTGGCTTCGGGGCAGCAGGAATTCGCGACTGCTCGCGATTCCTGCTGTGCTAGCCGCTGAGGTACCCCTGATCCAGATGGGTCAGGGGGATATGGCTGCCCTGTAGGGACAGCTGAAGAGAGAGGGGAGTCGGACAGGGGGTTGGGGGTGTCGCAGACCCCCTCCTCCTCCGGAAGAACCCCTTTTTCCCAAGGCGGTGGAGCGGCGGTCAGCAATGGCCGCCACGAAGAAGCCAGCAACCGGGTAAGATTGCGCTGGAGGAAGTAAGAAAAGTGAAAGTGCTGTCTGAGCCGGGTCAAGTAACATCTTTCAAATTGGTTGGAACTGAGCTGTTTGAGTTGCTGGAGGATACATTGTATCCCTAAGAAGATCGAAAGCGGCGGAGAAGCTGTTAAAGGGAACTTTTTTTTTTTTTCTTCACTCTCCCACCCCATGGAGAAAGCAGATATGTTTGGACATATTGGACATTGAAAGTGAATTATTCTGAAAGTTGAAGCTAAGGGATAAAAGGGTTTCTGGACATTGAAAAACTTAAGAAATTGGAAAACCCTTATTAGAGGTATGGATTTCTGATTATTTAAAGTTGATATTGCAAGTGGGAAGGGAGAGAAAAAAAAATTGGAGCAGAAGCTGAAAAAGGAGGAGATTGCCTAGAATCCCAAAGAAAGGTATATGGTAATTGGACCTCATTGATTAAACATTAACCCCAGAAAGAGAAAGAGAAGAAGGAAGAAAAGTATTAATTTTTGGAATTTTTTTTGGAATTATTTTTGATTAAAAATATTTGTGGCTGTTTTGGGAAAAGTTTCTTTTTTCATGATGGCATCGCTTGTGGATGAACTAAAGACTGAATATAAAAAATATAAAAAGGAAGATATTTGGGCACTTTGTTTCAATTCTTAGAAATGGCGTTATGTACTTATGAAAAGTTGACAACGCAGCAGAAGGACTGGGACAAAGAAGAAGAGGAAGAAGAAGCCATCTTTGATGAACAATGGGTTCTTTCCGGGGAGGAGGAGAAAAAGGATAAGAAAAAGGAGTTTTTAAGAATTATAAAAACAACCAAAGAAGAGAAAAATGAGCAGAAAGGTGGAGGCAAGGTTAGAAAGCAAAGGAAAGGGAGTAAGAAGAGGGAGGAGGAAAGACAAAGGGGTAAAAAGGGCAAGGAGAAGAATAAACAAGAGAGAAAGGGGGGGAGGAGAAGCCTCAATGGGGGGAAGCAAGATCTAAAGAAAAAAAGTTTATTCAGAGACAATGGGTGAATTTAATTTAGGATAAAAGAGGGATTCTGGAGGGTACATAAGATTGTGTTTTTTATATGTGTATTTAGAGTATAAAATTCATTGTGTAATTTTAGAATCTATTAAACAGAATCCCAAGAAAAATTGTTATATGAAGTACTTTTAAGTTAGGGTAATGAGTTATAGACGTTACTCCAATTGGTGTATAGAAGTATAATAAAAGAAAAAAGATGAATAGATAGTTGGAAATAGAACAGACAAAGAATATTATTGAAAATGGCAATAAGATATGAAAGGATATATAAAGGTTTTGTTATTTTTTTTTTTGGATTTTGTATATTGAAAAAAGGCAAAAAAAATTTAATTAATAAGAAATAATTTGGATGAAAAGGAGAAGTTGGGATAAGTTATGAAGTTAAATAGATAAGGTATTGATACTATAATTTGGGATTGTTATGTTCTATTGGTTTTCTTCTTTTATTATTTTTTCTTAGAAAAGAATTTATAAGCTGTTATGCATTGTTTATATAAAACTGATAAAAATGGTTTACATATATATATAAAAAAGAAAATGATAATAAGATATGGAAGGATATATAAAGTGAATACGATGTTTGAATTTCTGTTTGTGTGAAGAGTTTCAACCCGGGATCAGGCAGCCTTCAGAAAAGATGTTTTAGTTTTGTTTGTTTTACTGTGTTTTCTGTAAAATTAATAAAATTTGTTTAAAAAAAAAGAAAGAAAGAAAATGGTAATAAGATATGGAAGGATATATAAAGGTTTTGTTATGGGTTTTTTTTTGTATATTGATAAAAGGCAATAAAATTTTAATTAACAAGAAATAATTTGGATGAAAAGGAGAAGCTGGGATAAGATAGGAAGTTAAATAGATAAAGTAAATATTGATATTATAATTTGGAATCATTATGTTCTATTGGTTTTCTTCTTTAATTATTATTATTATTATTATTTTTAGAAAAGAATTTATAAGCTGTTATGCCTTAATTGTTTGTGCACTGTTTTTGTAAAATTGATAAAATTGGTTTATAAAAAAAAAAAAAGAAAATGATAATAAGATATGGAAGGATATATAAAGTGAATATGATGTTTGAATTTGTGTGTGAAGAGTTTCAACCCAGGATCAAGCAGCCTTCAGAAAAGATGTTTTAGTTTTGTTTATGTTTTGTGTTTTGTATGTTTATGTTTTGTGTTTTGTATGTTTTGTATGTTTATGAAAGGCAATAAAATTTAATAAGCAAGAAATATAATTTGGATAAAAGGAGAAGTCTGGATAAGATATGAAGTCAAATAGATAATGTAAATATTGATATTACAATTTGGAGTTATTTTATATCTTCTATTGGCTTTCTTCTTTAATTATTATTATTTTTTTTAGAAAAGATTTTTTAAGTTGTTATGCCTGGATTGTGTATTGTCTTTTGTAAAATTAATAAAATTTGTTAAAAAAAAAAAAAAGAAATCGGAAAAATCCTCTTTGACATCAATAGGCAATTAAACTGAAAATAAAGCAAAATGCCAAAGGGATAAAAAAGATTTCTGGACATAAAAATTTTTCTTTTTCATAAGCAGGAAGGGAGAGAAAAAGAATAAGGGCAGGATCTGGAAGAGGGAGGAGACTGCCTAGAATTAAAAAGAATCTACAGTAAAACTTCAACAAGGCTTTTAAAAGATACATTTTAACTGAAACTTTGCAACTAAATAGTAACCCCAGGAAGAGAAAGTGAAAAAAAAAGAGCAAAAAAGAAACAGCTTGTGCATATTTGGATTATTTGGTGATCTTTGGATTCTTAGTTATTATATTTGAATGACTAAAATCAATCAGGTGGTTGTTTAAAAATTTATACAATGGCACCACTTCTGGATGAATTGAAAATGGAACTTAAAAAATACAAAGAAGATGCACAAGAAGGGAAGGGTTCTTTTGGCTTTGTTTTTCAATTCTTAGAAATGGAGATTTGGAACTATGAGAAACAACAAGAAACAACTGGAAAACAAGAAGATTGGGACAAAGAAGAAGCCATCTTTAATGAACAAGCAATTTTATGTGGGGAAGAAAAAGGAAAGGGGGGCGAAAGAGAGTGGAGAATTTAAGACTTAAAAAAACAACCAAAGAAAAGAAAAATAATTCGAAAAATAAGTATAATACTGGAAAGCAACAGAAAAGGGGAATACAGAAGAGAAAAATAGAGGTAGAGAGACAAGGAGGTAAAAAGGGGACAGAAAAGAAGAGAGGGAAGAAAGAAAAGAAAAGAAGTTACAAAGGACCAGAGCAAGATATAGAGAAACAGGACCTATTTAGAGATAATGGGTGCAAATCTAACTGAAAAAGGGATTCTGTAAAGGTACATAAGATTGTATTGTTATATTAGTAATAGAAATAACTTTAGAAAATTGGAAACAACGTATGATTAAAATGAGGCATAAAATAGTTAGTGTAATTTAGTGAAATGTTTGTGAATAAAATAAGTGAAATAAAATAAATGAGAAAATTGAATTAGGAAGGAATGGGAACATTTTAATTAGTTAACGTTTTATAAAATATAAGTGAAGAGTATGGAAAGCTTATAATTGTTCCCATAGAAGTATGATATTTAATTGAAAAGTAATGTTAAAGATGATAAGACTTTAATTAATATTAATATTAATGACAGAATTGAATTGGAATGGAATGTCATTTTAATTCTATACATTTATAATTTTTTCTTTTTTTAAGAATACAGTGTGTATTTTAAGAATGTACCAAGCAGAATCCGAATGGAAGTTATGTATTATATTGAATGTTACAACTTTAGGGAAAAGATATAAAGGCATCATAGTCCAATCAGTAACTACAGGATAAATTTTGTTTAATGAGAAAAGATAATAGATAATTGAAACAGGACATACAAAAAATATAAATACAATGATTTGAATTGAGATGAAATAATTAAAATAAAATTGAGAAAATTAAAAGAGAGGAGAAGCTATGCAGAAAATGTAAAATAGTAATAAGATATGGAATAGAATATAAAAATGAACCTAAACCTGAACCTGAACCTGAATTTGTATTTATACGAAGAAATGTAATCCGGGATTATGCTACTTTCAAAAAAGATGTTTTATTTGTATTTTTTTCTCTTTGTGAAAACTCAAATAAAATTTACAAAAAAAAAAAAAAAAAGGCATGTGTCTCCTTACCTAGCCTCTCATGACTGTGGGGATGCTGCAACAGTCGTAAATGTGAAAAATGGTCATAAGTCACTTTTTTCAGTGCCATTGTAACTTTGAATGGTCACTCCACACAAGCAAAGTACCAGCAAAGGAGGAGAAAAAAACTCCAGAGAAGTTCCTGAGACAGGAAGTCTAGTCCTGCCAAAAATAATAAGGGTTAACGGAGAGGCAGTTTCTGCAAGCAACACCAGAATGTTTCCTTCCTGCCTTCCTTACAGGATTAGGCCAATAATTTCTTCTAACAACCAGTTTTCGGAATTGCTTTGAATGTTAATAACCGGTTCTAACGAATAGGCGCCAACTGGAAGCTTCCCATCTCTGTTCACAACTATGTTTATACTTATAATTGCTTGACAAAATAAAAGAAATAAATAAAATAACAATAGTTCATTTAATAACTGTTCAAAGTTATAATGGCACTGAAAAATGTGACATGACCATTTTTCAGAGTGACTATCTTTATAGCATCCGCATGATCATGGGATCCAAATTCAGATTGCTTTGGCAACTGGTTCATATTTTGACCATTGCTGTGTCCCAAGGTCATGTGATCCCCTATTTCAACCTTCTGACAAGCAAAGTCATTTGGGAAGCTAGATTCACTTAATAACCAGATCACTAACCTATCAACTGCAGTGATTCACTCAACAACTGTGGCAAGAAAGGTTGTAAAATCGATCAAAACTCACTTAACCACAGAAATTTGAGGCTCAATTGTTTTTGTAAGTTGAGGACTACCTGTAACAATGTATTAGTATCTGATGAGAGTTTTTCAAGCTGTTTTCTCCATGGTTCCACAACTATGTAATGGAATTATGTCTATATGGATTGAGAGATGGATGGACAGACAGATTTACTATAAAAATTTGAGGACAGGAAACTAATTACAGTGTGTTTGAAACTGAAATCCACGGTGCATATTTCTTCATATTTCCTTGTGATTTGCAGTTTATGTTGATGCAATATTGATTTATTGTAATGATTTGTGATTTGTAGTTTATGTTTCTAAAACATTTATTCATTTATTTAGTAAATGCACATGGCTCTTTTGTGCTACTCGGCTTTTTTTTCGTGAATCAGTTTCATATTACAATGTGTTACCTTTTCAGGCCTGTTTTAAATTTAGTAATTTCTGCCCCTCGTGTTCTTTATAGATTTCAGAAAGTGAGGAATAGGAGACAAACTATTCACAAGAAAAATAATTCTGCAGGCAGATAATAAAAGTAACTCCAGTTTAGAGCTGACAATTTTGCTTCTTTTTTCCAATAGATTCCAGGTAACTGACTCTAGCAATTAAACTTGGTTTGCTATTTATACATGCTTCTGAATCATGCTGCTTTCTTTCTCCAACTACCCATATGTATACATTTAAATATGTATACATTTTAAAAAAAAATCATTACCCAACCAACATAATAGAGCTAGAAAGGAATCTATGGCAGTGGCAGTTTATTCTATTGACATAGATTTTAAAAAATGAGCAAATAAACTTCACTAAATGCACATTAACACAAAGAATATATTGTTCCAGTCATATACATTGTTATTTTTAAATTTCAATAAGCTTTGATTAGTTTTATCGAAGTATCATACTTTATTCATACACAATTACTTCTGTGAATATCAAATTGATTTCTGCAATGTATAGAAAAATAGGGTTTAACGTAGGATAAAACTTAATTAAATAAACATTTGTTTTACTTCTTGGAATACAGGAAATAATTGGCATGCATTCTTCTGCTTTTGAATACCACGTATTGGCTTTTCTCATCTGTTGCAGTTAAAATTATTCTAATTATATTTATTAGGAGGCTAAGCCACATAGAATTGACTAAAAAACATGTCAATATTAAATTACGTGTCAGATTAAATCACGTAAGAGCAGACCAACTTAAATATGATAAATGTTTTGCTGATAACATTTCTGTAAAGATCAAGACATTAAAAAATGGGAGAAAAGCCATCCAAAGTGTTAAGTTCTGCGCATAGGTGCAAGGAATGGAGACGAGACGGTGAACAGTGAACTTCAACTCTTTATTATACATTCTGAACAGAGCAAAAGCCTAGAGCAACAGCTGCCCTTTTATAGGCAAGCTGCTGCTCTAGTAACCAATAGGAAACGTGGAGTGTTAAACCTCTTAACCAATGAGAGTGGCTCGTTAACAGCCAATCAGATTCTCCTGAACGGACCAATCCAATATCGCTATTATCGGCCAATCAGAAGTGCAGGGCTAGAACCCTGCTATTTTCTAAAGCTTTTAATAAACTTTATTTGAGTATTTTATCAGTTCACAACACCCCTTCCCCCCGGGTTCCGTTTGGTGGGTGCGGTGACGTAATCTCTGAGGTAGGAAGGTTGCTTCGACTGTCTATTGGATTTACACTGTCCCACCGGTTCTTGTCCGTAAGCCTGTTTTGGCGGCACGTTTTCGGGCAAGTCGGGTGCTGGTGGTTCTTCGTTGGAAGACTCGGTGCCGCTAATGTTCTCAACGTTGTCCTCTGGCCCTTGCGGGCTTGCCTCTGTTGGGTTGTTCCTCTGTGGCAAGGCCACACCCATCCTTGATCCTTCTTCACTTGTCACGCCCAATGGCTGACTTTTTTCATTCTTGCTTTCCACCTTCTCGAATTCAGTTTCTTCGACATCCCCTCCCCCCTCAGTTTGGGAGTTACCGGAGTTGCGGAAACAAGGTTGTAGCCTCGAGCGAAGCTGATCTATATGGCGTTTCCATATTTTTCCATCGCAGGTTTTCACCCGGTACGATCTTGGTCCAGTGGCTTGAATAACAGTGGCCTCAATCCACAACAGTTCGCCAGAAAGGTTTCTGGCGAAAACTAAGTCGCCTATCTTGAACTTACGGCATTTTCCACTAGATCCACAGGGTTTCTCTGGCTCATAAGATGGGTGAAGCCAGTCGAGCTGGGAGCGGAGTTTGCGTCCCATCAATAGTTCCGCTAGAGTCTTGTTGGTACGTTGTGCGGAGTGATGTGTTGGAGAAGGAGTATTCTATTTATCTTATCTTCAATGACCCCATAGTCCATTTTGTAGAGGGTTTTTTAAACAAACTGTACTCTTCATTTCATGGATTTCGAGCCAGTTTGAATAGGCATCCACTGTTAATAGGAACGTATGTCCCTTAGTAGGTCCCGCAAAGTCAATATGAATGCAGGACCATGGTCCCCGAGGTGTTTCCCATTCTGTCGGAGTTGCTTTTGGTGGGGCATTGCTAACTTCCTGGCACTTATGACAAGTCTTTACCCAGGCTTCGATTTGTTTGTTGATGCCCGGCCACCACGCGTAGCTTCATGCGAGCGCTTTCATATGCACGATGCTGGGGTGGCCCTCATGCAGTGTCTTTAATACAGCTCATTGTAACCGCTCTGGGACGACGACTCTATCCCTCCACAGGATGCAGCCCTTTTGCGAAAAATGTTCCGTTTGCCAATTTTTGAAGGGAATGAAGTCGTCAGGGGTTTGATCTACTGGCCATCCTCTTTCGACCCAGCTAAGAACCCGCTTTAAGATAGGATCGCGTTTTGTTTCGATCATGATATCTCTAGCTGTTAACGGCGGTGACTGTAGCATTTCAATCTGGAGCATTGTAAGGGTTGGAGCTGGGTCGTCGACAGTTTCCGGAAGTGGTGCATGGCTCAATGCGTCAGCGTGGGGAATGGCTTTCCCCGGGTGGTGCTGCAGCTTATAATTGTATGCAGCCAAAAACTCCGACCAGCAAGTCATTCTAGGTGATAATATAAAGGGGGTGGGCTTGTCTCCCGCTATAATCCCCAGCAAAGGTTTGTGGTCAATAACAATAGTAAAAACTCATCCATAAACATATTCATGAAACCCTTTAACAGCAGATACAACAGCAAGAGCCTCTTTATCGATTTGTCTATAGTTACGTTCAGCCTTTGATAAAGTTCTTGAAAAATAGGCAATAGGGGCTTCACTACCGTTTGGTAACACATGGCTCAAAATGGCTCCTACTCCAAATGGTGACGTATCACATGTGATTGTTAAAGGCAAAGTCTCATTATACTGTATTAAAACAGCATCTGAAGTTAATAGATTTTTCACTTGTTGGAACGCGTGCTCCTCTCGGTGCCCCCAAACCGCGGTTGCTTTTTGATCAAGGAGCCAATGTAGGGGCTCGGCTATGGTCACTTTGTGGGGCAGGAAGATGTTGTAAAAATTAATAAGCCCTAGGAAAGCTTGGAGATCAGTCTTGTTTCTGGGTCTTGGGGCATTCTTGATTGCTCTTAACTTGCTACTGGTGGGGTGAATGCCTTGTTTATCGATTAGGTACCCCAGGAACTCTACTTTATCTGTACACAGTTGACATTTATTTTTTTTAACTTTAAGGCCAGAGTCTTTAAATTTCTGGAGAACCAGTTTAAGACGCTCCTTTAGTATTTCTCTATTCGGGGCAGCAATTAAAATGTCATCAAAGTATGGTATGCCCCCTTTTATTCCCTGTAATAGCCTCTCCATCAAGCTCTGAAAGATCCCTGGGGCCACGCTAACTCCAAATTGGAGTTGGTTGCACTTAAAAGCACCTTGGTGCGTAACGATCGTTTGTGCCTCTGCTGTTTTTTTTATCTACAGGCAGTTGTTGGTACGCCTGTGCAAAATCTAATTTAGCGAAGACTTTTCCACCCCCCAGGGAATGGAGGAGGTATTGTACCACCAGCACTGGGTCAGTGTTCTGTTGAAGGGCGTGATTCAGGGTGGCACGGTAGTCCCCACAAATCCTTAACGATCGATCCGGTTTGATGGGTGTTACGATTGGGGTTTCCCAAGGAGCATGGTTGGTTGGTTCTAAAACGCCCTGGGCAATTAATTTATCAAGCTGCTCATCAATCTTTCGTTTTAGGGCAAAAGGGACTCGATGAGGCTTAAGGTGGATGGGGGCTACTTCAGGGTTAAGGTTAAATGATATTGGGGTCCCCTTGTACTTGCCTAGTTTGTCTGCAAAAACGTCCTGGAATTCCTGGACGAGGGCCTCCTCCCAGTCGTTGCTGCTGGTTTGGTGAATGCCGGCTACCTCAATCCCAAGTTGAGCGAACCATTGAAGTCCTAACAAACTAGGCCGATCACGGTCGACGACAGTCAATGGTAAAGATGCAGTACGATTTTTGAACGAGACCTGGACTAGGCTGGATTCAATGACCGGAATTCGGTTTCCTTGATAGTCCTTGAGAATGATTCTTTGGACTCCGAGGTCTTGTCGCTGGACAGCAGGGATTAATTGTTTAAGGGTCTTCCAGGAAACCATCGAGAGGGATGATCCTGAATCGACTTCCGTCATGCAGGGCTGGCTTTCGATGGCGACCTTCACTCGGATCTTCTTTGCATCTAATGATGATGCATGACCAATCGTGATGGTTTGGTGTGCCTCTTCTCGTTTCGTTGAATGGGCTAGTGGTTTATTTCTGTAGGAGTGGTTGTTCCATTGGTGGTTCGATTGTTCCCGATTCACAGGACGACTTCCTGTGGGTTGGCGGTAGTTGGTGCCCCTCTGAAGTGGGCTGGATCCTAGTTTGCTTCTACAGACTTTTCTGATGTGGCCTCTCTTTCCACAATTATGGCAGAGTGCGTTGAGGAATTTGCAGTCTGATCAGGGGTGGTTTGCCCCACAACTTGCACATTGGTACTGCAGTCTCTGGTTACACTGGTGGTGTTGGTCTCGTTCAGACTGGAGCCGGTTGACTTCTTCCTCATCACTTTCTGATGATGATTCGAGGTCCTCGTGGTGAGTTGCCGTTGCATGTCCCTCAAGGCGAGATGAGGTTTCGCCGGCGAGTTGACGGAGCGCGGCGTTGGTGCAGCGCACTCAGGCAGCTGACTTCCTGGTTGCTTCTGCTGCAGTAGCGTCAGTGATGGTATCTGCAAGGCTGATGTCGCCTTTCGCCATCAGCTTACTTTGCACGTAAGGTGCATCTAAACCCAGAACTATTTGGTCTCTTGGAGCTTCTTCGAGGTCGGCGAACCCGCAGAGGCCTCCCAGATTCCGGAGATCCACGATGAAATCTGCAACGTTTTCTCCTTTCCGCTGGTCCCTCTGGTAAAATTCATGTCTTCGGAGAAGCATTGGTACGGTAGGTGCATCGTGGGCCTGTAGGAGGGGCTCGAGGACGTTCTAGTCCATGGATTTCACCTCAGCTGGTTTCGCCAGTGCTTTAGCCATCTTAAAAACGGCAGGTCCGCAGTGAGTAGGGAATACCGCTCACTTTTTTCCAGTAGTGGCATCCTTCAAGTTGTTGGTCTCCAGAAACATCTGGAACCGGTCCATGTATGAGTCCCAGTCTTCTTGTGCCAGGTCGAATGGAGTGGGTGGTATGGTGCTGCCGGTCATGGTTTCCGCCGTTGATGTGCCTTCAGCCACATGCTCTGTTTTGTGCTCTGTAGTGTTCAGTCAGCTCTTCCGTCTCTGCATCCCATCCTCATCGCCAGTGTTAAGTTCTGTGCATGGGCGCAAGGAACGGAGATGAGACGGTGAACAGTGAACTTCAACTCTTTATTATACATTCTGAACAGAGCAAAACCTTAGAGCAACAGCAGCCCTTTTATAGGCAAGCTGCTGCTCTAGTAACCAATAGGAAATGTGGAGTGTTAACCCCCTTAACCAATGAGAGTGGCTCGTTAACAGCCAATCAGATTCTCCTAAACGGACCAATCCGATATCGCTATTATCGGCCAATCAGAAGTGCAGGGCTAGAACCCTGCTATTTTCTAAAGCTTTTGATAAACATTATTTGAATATTTTATTAGTTCACAACACAAAGGATACAAATTTCTGTTTGTTATTACATTCTTACTTGCTATATTCCATATTTATTTCTCCTTTTCCCATTTATTTAGGGAGAAACATTGTACTTACCCTGAAGGTCACACTAATACTTTGAACATTCACATAAGGGCTACTAGCCAGCTGTTGGTTTGTGGGCAGTTGTTGGCTAGCAATGTGAGTTATGGTCTTTCCTTAGTTTTTCCTTATTTTCCCTATTTTTCAGATTCAGGAAAATTATAAAATTGGCACTTTAACAGATAAGACTTAATTGAAATAGGTCAGTTTTTCCAAACAGACCTCATTGCAAGCAATGGAAAGGAGGAAAGATCCTGCTGAAAATCTTGAGATCATTTATGGTGACCTGGTTTTAAATAAGTTGGACTCTTGGGAGACACACATACACACAAGTCTGATAATTAATCAGATTCAAACAATGGATCGAAAAACTTACCTCAGGTTCCCCACATGCAGCCAACCAAGTGGAGATAGCTCTGGGGACCAGGTAAGATTGCCCAGGTAAAATTGTCCCAAAAGGAGTTGGCCAGCCTTCTGTACATTAGGAAATACTCATAGAGCTTTGAGTCCAGCTGCAGATCACAACTGTAATAATAATCAATTTACTCTGGTTAATTAAAAGGTTCTGCTTTCCCCTTTTATTCATCTATTTTACTGAAAGAAAATATAGGTAGCTTGGGGTTGAGCTTTGGGTCTTTGATGTTTTCTGACCTTGGTTGTTTTCTTGCACATGTTTCATTACTAACTAGGTAACACCATCAGTGCTAATTGGGAGTGGGGTTTTTTTTTCTCATTTTATGTGCCAGTGGCTTGCCCTGACAGTGTTGGTGGGATAAGTTTGGTGATTTCTTGATTGGGTTATTGTTTGCTGCTAATTTATTTGACAGTTCCTTAAATGAGTACTGTTTGCTTCTTGATTGTTAGTGTAATATTAATTTTGGTGTTAATCTCTGTCCATCTGGGTGTTGATAGCTGATGAGGAAGTGTTTTGGTCTTTTTGTTTCCTTTTTTGCTTTTTGCTTTTCTCTTTTGAATGGTATTTAGATGTTGTTTATCTCTATGTGCCTATGGATGGCTGATTTGTCTGAGTACCAAGCTTCCAGGAATTATCTAAGTTTTGGGACTTGGCTTGTTCTAAGTTAATCACAGTTTCCCACTTAAAACTTTGGTTGAGTATGTGCATGTGTTTGAAATTAAAGAGTTTTCATCATATTTTCTGAAAACAAGTTGATGTTCATAAATACAATCTGCTAGTCTTCTGTCTTTTTCCATACTGGCTCATCTATATATACCTAAAACTGTAGGAATCAAGAAGCTAGTTGTCACTATATACCCCTTCATTTTATACACCCAAGTTATTTGCAGGATTGTCTCTTCCAGTTAAATCTAACAATTGAAGCCTACTGTAGGATAGCAATAGCAGTTAGACCTATATACTGTTTCACAGTGCTTTATATAGCACTCTCTAAGCCACAGGTGTCAAACTCGCGGTGTCATGTTGCCCTCACGTGATGTTTCATGATGTTTTTTCCATTTGCAGAGCTGGGTGGGTATGGCCTGAATGTGATGCATCTGGCCCGTGAGCCACCAGTTTGACACCCCTGCTCTAAGTGGTTTACAGAGTCAGCATATTTCCCCCAGCAATCCTGATCTTCATTTTACTGACCTTATAAGCATGGAAGGCTGAGTCAACCTTGAGCATACAGCTAAGGGATCTTTTCATTTAAGGATTCTGCAATATGGAAAACTGTTCTTTCTGAAATTAGATTTGGCCCTAAACCTGCTAAAGACTTTCAGAAGAACATATCTTAAGACATAGATATGTTCCCAGCCATGAGAGTTAGATCATCAGTAGGAATCCATAATATGCTTATTATTTCATATAGGTTGATTTGGTTCTTCATCTGTTGCATTTATTGCTGTGTTTTATATATATATATTTGTTTTAATGTTGTAAGCTGTTCAGAGTAAACTCTGTAACATAAGGAATCATATAATTTTAAGAAACCAAAAAAAAAAAAAAAAGACATATCATCATTATGATAACATGTATTCTTCTGTAATCAAACGGATGCAAGTTATTAAATGTATTGTCCTCAGATTATCTTACATAAAATATTAAAATCATGTCTAATTCCTTTAAGATCAATAAACCCTATGCTGTTTAAGAATACTATATAATGTAGAAGGGAGGGATAATTTCCAAAGCTTTCTTTTCAGAATGCTGTATTAGGAACAGTATTCAAGGTTTCTTTAGGTAGAGCATTTGCCTTGTTAATGCTCCAGATAATGTCATTATGAGAATATTAACTTCCTGTGGAGAGTCACAGGTTCTGTGCAACACAATTCAAGGAGGAATGCCTTCATATATGTGGTTATGTCACTGGAATATATGTTATTTCCTCATGACCCTGGAACTGCAGTGTCTTTGTTCAGGTACAAAAATTTTCCTTTACTAACAAATACAATATGCATAAACTAAATGTTATTAAAGCTGTGAGGAGATGGCCACCATTATCTTGATCAAAGCTTCTGTATTAAAAAAAAAATCTTTATAGGTTGTGATTTCTTTAAAAGTATTGTTATATTAGTCCCAGAAGTTCTAATAATAAGCAACATATAAGTGCTATACACTAGAATCTACCTCCACAAAAATATGCTGGGAACATTGCTTGTGTACAAATGACTACAGCCTAAATTATTAGCTCTTCCATATACAGCAGAAGACTTTTGCTATGGGGATCTTTTAGATTTCTGTCAGACTGGCCGTACAGTTTAATGCAGACCAGACAATCTTGGTACTTATCACATTTTTCCAAGGATTATAGGCTAAATCTAAGTCATTGACACTTCCATGGACTAAACATGGTCATTGTATCTCAGTTTTATTACTAATACCCTAATTCACATAATCACATTTTCCAGTAAAAGAATAGCCAGGAACCATCAGCGATTAGGATACGGTGTATATGCCACATTCTAGGGACCAATTTGGTCTTCTGCTTTATTTATTTTATTTATATCCCACCTTGATTATCTTTTTTTTTTATAAACAACTGAAGTGGGGAACATATCTAATATTTTGTTTCTCTTCTATTTCCCCCAAACTGTGAGGTGAGTTGGGTTAGGAAAGTGTGCCTGTCCAAAGTCACACAGTTGTCTTTCATGGCTTAGGTGGAAATAAAACTCACAGACTCCTGGTTTATAGCCTGGTGCCCTTACTCCTAGAGCAAACTCCTAGAGCAAATCACAACCTATAAATCTTTATAGGTTGTGATTTCTTTAAAAGTATTGTTATATTAGTCCCAGAAGTTCTAATAATAAGCAACATATATTTGCATATATTTTATCTCTTTGTAAATTATGGAGTGTTAGGTGCAGATTCCAATATAGTTACTTCCAGTTCTAAATGCAGTTTGCCACCACTACTGAGTTAATGTCTTCTTTTGATTTTACCAGAGGCCAAAATCCATTTAAACATCTTCCATTGTTTTCACACAGATCACAATAAATGATAAGCACATATTGCATATTATCTCTTTCCACCTGTTGCTTTTTTTACTCCTTCATTTGTCCATGTTGATTTATCTTTATGTTTTAAGATGCATGCAAATATATCCTTGGTTTGTCTTGTTCTCAATCATGTGCCTCAGAACTCATGAGATTACATTGTTAGGATGTTGTAAGACTCCCCTACTCCAGAACCAACAAGCATATCAGAAGCTTTCGTTTTAAGATGCAGAGATTTTAAATACAAAAGGGTCATTCCTGAAACCTGTACCTAAACATCTATTCAGCTGTCTAAATTTTACACTATCCGGAATGGTACAACAATAAAAAAAAATCCAGAAACAATAAAGACAAAACCAATAAAACAAAAATATCTGACAAATGACATTAGAATATTCTTTTCACGAACACGGATGTGTTGGGAGGAGCATTAGGATTGTCAGCACAGCAGTGGTAATGAAGGTGAAGCACAACAGGTCAAGTACAGCTAATTGCAGAATTCTAAAATCTCTGATTACTGTCAGGGCACTAGACAGAGGACTTGCTTGCCATCCAGCAGGCAGTGGTGGGTGGGGGAGAAAGAGAGAGAATTAGAAACAAAGGTCAAAGCATCATCACTGCAGTTGAGCTATCTGAGGCTAATAGATCAACAGAAACACTTACATGCATGGCTGGATTTAATAGCCATATCCACACTAAACAGCATCTGTTTAAAATGATACCCAGCCTTAGAAATGAACTGCAGTAATAATCATTGTTCAAGTGTGTATGAAATAAAGCTTGTCACAACAAAGGACTGCAGAAGTGGAATACAAACAACAGCTTTCTGGTGAGGATTTTTAAAAAATAATTCTAATTTTTACTAAATATTAAAATGGCATTTCTTCCCATGGATGCTGTTTGGATGGTATTGGTAGTTGTTCTGTCCTACATGTTAGTCTTTGTGCAGCTCGACATGCAGCTAAACTCACCTATCCTCCAATAAAACAGACCCTGTGTGTAGATCTGAATGCTTTATTGAAAGAACAGGATATGGTGAAAATGGTGAAAATGGTGAAAATAGGAAGAATACATACAATGAGAACCAAATACAAGATAGACATTATTAAGTTACTGCTGAACATAACAATTAATAAGTACAAGTAATTTAAATCTCACCAGCGATGCTTTGTGTGAGGGATGTGGGTTTGTCCTTGGATGACCATGTGCCACAGATTAAGATGGAACCTTCTTGTGCTTCTGCCTTCTCCAAATGGAAGAAGGAAATGGTGTCTGGTTTCCCAGAGTGCACTTGGTTTGAGAGTGCGAGCTGATGGGAAATATGGGTTGGGTCAACTTCAAACACTATACTTGGTATTTTGTCTCTCTGGCCACTAGATTGGGCTAGAGACCAACAACAGTATGTAGAAGTTATATGCTGGGGCATGACAATAGTTATCGATTCACAATGGCAATTGGGACTGGAATTTCCATCACAAAGCAATACCGTCATAAAGATCAATGGGAATGACAATCCCTGCAGTCCCAGTTGCCATTGTTTAACTGAATCCCATGATCTTTAGGTGAGGCCAGTTTTCCTCAGCCAAAGTCAGTAGGGAAGCTGGCACTAAGCTGCAAATCCCAGGAACATTGCTACTACTGGATAGGGAATGAGGCATAGGCTGGGGTACAGGGAAAGGATGTGAGAAGTACTGTGCAGAGAGGTTGCACCAGAGTGTGCAAGAAATGCTGTGCAGATCAAAGAGGCTTTACAAAAGACATCACACAAGTTGGGGATGTTGTTGTGTAGGTTGAAGAGAGTGTACAAATGTACGGGAGGTATTGCGTGGGTCAGAAAGAGTGCGTGGGGTAGAAATGGCTGGCATGACACAAGTGCAAAAGGGAGGGTGCATGGGTAGTGGGGGAAGATTTATCCTAGCATCCTACTGCCTTCTCTGCTGGCTTCCCAATTGACTTTCTGGAAAGGCAGCAGGAAGGTTGTAAATGGTACCCATATAAGGGAATGCAACCAGTAGTCATAAGTGCAAACAGATGGCCAAGAAGTCAGTTCATGGTCACATAACTACAGGGCTACTGGGACAGCCAGAACTCTGAAGAGCACCATTCATTCAATGCCGTTGCAACTTTGTCTCTCTCTCTCTCCATATATATATATGGCAGCATGCACTGGGACAAACATATATGCCCCCTAATGAATTTTATTGATAGATACTGGAGAGGAGTCTGGGTCTATTGTCAATTTTGTATGTTACCTATGTACCAAATAGATTTTACTTGCTGAAAACAGATAGCTTAAGAACAGTTGATAACAGTTCAGAAATTGTAAATAAAACAATATATTAATTCTCAATTTCATGGTTGATCAACATTAGCAAAATAATCTAATCTTGAACATGCCATGTTTGGTAACTAAAAATGTTGATATCTCTTTATTTAGATTTAATTGTGCACCAAACTAAATTTATTTATGTCTGCATGGAGAAATTTCCAACCCAGAAGAGTTGGAATTTTTTTCCTTAAAACCTTATTCCCATCCTCATTTGAATCCCAAATGAAATTTAAATCCAAAGGTACAATTATTTAATCCACCCAAATAATTCAAAAAGCAGTTAAATAAACATTTATCAAATTGGACCATAAAAAATAATCCAAAGCAGATGACAGTTGGCATTATTATAATATTCTTTAGATGTCAATTTATTTAGATAAAAGTTGTTTTTATTAGGAAGGATATGAAGGAGTTTTATACATTATCAAGACATTTAGACATTCCATTTATGAAATTCTTCTCTTAGTTATATTTCACACCATTCATCATTCCATGAAATCAATGTAAATCTATCTGTTTCCAGCCGCTCATCTCCATTTCCATCTTGGTTTATTCATCCATGTCTCTGTCTTTTCAGAGTAAAGGACTTAGAGCCTTAATTTCAGTTTTAAAAAATCAAAAAATCAATTAAACAACAGTTATCAATCAATATAATATATAAAAATATAATAAATGATGTAAAATAAAATTAAGATTAAAATTAAGCAACCATAATAATAACTACAAAAAAACCTTGTTTTACTGCATACCTAACTTAAAATATAAGCAGTTAAGGTCAAGAAATTAATACAGAGGGAGTGCCATGAATTACTATTGGTTGTTCATATTTGCTTAAGTACTGTATAAAACATTCCATAAGCATGTACTAGTCAAATACAGCAAGGATACATACATTATACACAGGAAAAATAAGTATCATAATGCTCAGCAGTAAAAACCAACATGAATAATTGGAAAAACTTTTCTCCTCCTTGATGTGTACAATACATACATAATTTAATGGAAAATAAACCAAACCTATGTATATATTTTATAAGAAGAAGCAGGACATGGACATATTCAACACAGCTGGAAAGATATAGCTTACATTCACAGCAGAAATGTGAGAAAACTAATCAAATACCAGGGAGAGTGATATAAACAACGGGGAAAGTACTGGAGATGGAGAGAAGAACAAACACAGCAGTATGACTCTAGTGCCTAAGGGAAACGTTAAAATAGATATTCTATTCATATTAGCCTGTTTAATATCTATAAATATGTTTAGTCCTTAGGTACACTAGCTTTATTATATTCAATGTTTAAATATATTTATTTGATCCACTAGAGGGGAGTAGAGAGTTTAGACAATGTCCAGAACTTACAGATGGCTCAGCAAATGAATGAAATATTATTTTACATTCAATTTCTTATTTTGGAGATATTGGCAGTGATTTTTTGGTTTAAAAAAAAATAAAGGTTTAGACATACCCTGAGTTGGTTTTTGAAGAAAGTTTCTTTTAGCTATTATCTTTAAGGGTGACTTGCTTTCCCAAGTTCTTTTACAAACAGACAATTTCAGGAACTGGGGAATTATGCTAAACAGAAATTTGACATTAAATATACTAGCAAGCCAACTCAACATTTTTGTTCAGTTTCTATAACTGCAATAATTCTTCATTCCATTCAGAAAATTCTGTCCATGTGTAAATTATGTATCCCAGAAGCATAGGATCCATTTTCAAGACTGAGCATTTTACTCTTCATATAATTTAGGAAGTTTCAGGTAGGAAAAAGAAGAAAAGTTACAAATGATTCAAAGTCTGTATGATGAAAATAGGTTAAAAATGGAATTGAAAAAAATGTTTACAGGCATGTTCTGTATATAAAGCAAAAGTGGTTATTTTTTTTAATGTGTGAATCACTTTTTTTTAATATGCTAAAAAAGGTGCATGGTGTGATCATTTGACATTTAGCTTTCTGGATTTTTCTAAATTCTTAATAGCAATTTTGTTTTTTGAAAGTAAAATATATCCATTAATCAGAAGACTTTTGTTTCATGTTGAGAGAGAGAGAGACTGTGCAGACAAGAAGCTCAGTTGAATAATAATAAATACCATTTGCCTGCAAGCAACAACTGGTGGGACCACAAAGTAGACAAAGTAATAGAAAATGAAGAAACTAAAGTGCTCTGGGACTTCAGAATTCAAGCAGACAAGTACTTGCCACATAACATCCCAGATTTAACAATTTGCCTTTCTTATCGGCAATTTAACAATTGTCGACAATTTAACAATTGTAGATAAGAAAGTTAAAAAAACTTTGAATCTTGGACATTGCTAGAGACAGAAGAAAAGAAGAGAAGGAACTGGAGAAAATCAGGAAATATAAAGACTTACAAATAGAAGTAGAATGTGTACGGCAAAAGAAAGCAAAGATAATACCAATAGTAAAAGGTGCCTTGGGTGCCATCCCAAAAACAAGTGGAACAAGACTTGAACACTGTCAGCATTGACAAACTCACCATCAGTCAATTAACAAAAGGCAGCTTTACTTGGAAGAGCTTACATCCTGCAATGATACCTTTAATATCATCCAATAATAACATCTGTCTTTGCTAGGTCCTTGGGAAGGATTCAGTAGGTAGATAATAATACAAAATCTTGTCTAAATATTTGACTGACTTTGACTGACTTTATATATAAAAATACATAAAGAAAGCGAACTGTCAAAAATGATACCCTGTTCATCCTTTAACATATTAAAAATCCATTGCAAAAAGCTGCACTGCTTTAACTTGAAGACAAAAAAGTCCATAATTTGGACAGAGTGGATTGCTGGTTTGAAAGAGGGGTTAAAGAGGCCAACTTTGTCAAAATTGAACAGCTCTCTCTCAACAGAGGGGTGGGGGGGGGAATAGAACATCATCTATCTCCAATCTACAACACAGTCCTTTCAACAGTTCCAAGAAGGCTCCACTCCCATTTATACCACTCAGGTGATCCTGATGACGCAGATAGGCGACCTAAATGACCTGCTAAAAGAATGCAAATGTCCAGCTATCTGCAAGGAATATAAATCCTTCCATTCCCCACCTTGCAGTCAGAGCTGAAGAAGCTTCTTGGATGAGAAGTGAAACGTCTTCAAAGAAAAACAAGAAAGTCCAGTTGACTCTTGAAAAAAAAGCACCTTTGGGACAGCCATGACCTGGATGTCTGAGAATCTCCATAGATGCTTGAACTCAATGTGTATGAATGCCAGCACCAGCTTAAGAACTAGCAGTTGTAACTTCACATTGTTGTGAATAGATAAAGAAGACAAAGAATTGGATAAGATCACAAGTATCAAGATCTAAAACTTGAAATTGAAAATTATGGCATAAACAGGATTCCAGTGGTTAGTGACACACTAAAGTGCTGTGCCAGAAAATCTTGGATGACAGTTGGAAAATCTATACACTAACAATATTTCCTTTTTTTTTTTTTTTACGAAATTAGAAAAGGCCACACTACCTGGATCTGCACATATACAATGCCTAATACATTGCAACATTCATAAATTCTTGGGAAGTAGTCAATGCATATAAAGGTCAACACCAGTTAAAGAAACGCTAGTTGGGACCTCACATTTTTGCATATATAATAATAACAAATGCCAGCCAACTTCCAATGACTATGCACGGGTCACAACAATCAAACAAAGAAATTACATAAAATCAATCAAAGATGGCAAGTGTGACACACCAAATGGAATGAAGTCACTTTCATCCAGGGCTTGAGTGAAGAGCCAAGTTTTCATGGCCCTTCTAAATATCAGTAGAATAGCAGCCATCTCAATCTCATTCCAGAGGGCTGGTGTTTACAGACTGGGGTCCTGAGAGATGACATCATTTAATTGAAGGAACCTGGAATGTGCTAATCTTGCCAGACTGACTTGACTAGGCAGGGTTCTAGATGGGGAGATAAACATCCTTTATGAATCCAAGCCTGTTCTTAACGTAAGAAAAAAGAGAAAGAACAAATGACAAACTGCCTTAAGATGGTCTTGCAAAAAGGTGTTCTTAAAGTATTTTTTAAAATATATAAGAGATGTTCTTCATGTAACAGGTAGGCCGGTTACTTATACATTAAAATTAAAAAATATTTGGGGAAAAATAAATATATGTATGCTAATGCTTATTTTCAGTTTTTTGAATTGGGAACTATATCACAGGATCTAGGGGGATCATTTCAGGATGTTGGTGGTTTCTGATTAGTTGCTGGACAGAGGTGGTATTCATCTGGTTCTGACCAGTTCTGGAGAACCAGTAGTGGAAATTTTGAGTAGTTTGGAGAACTGACAAGTACCACCTCTGACTGTAGATTTTACAATATCCTTCCCATGCCACACCCATGCCATGCCCACCAAGCCACACCTACAGAACCGGTAGTAAAAAAATTTTCAAGGAGCTAACGCACTACACGACCATATCATATGAATTAATATTGCATTGAAATGCCTCATCTTCAACAGTTAGTTAAATCTTCTTAAGATACCTAACAGACACTCATTTATATTATTTAGTAATAATTATAATTTATTACAATTCACACACTTGAAATATAATTTTAAAAGCATCTATCTTAACCCTTATTTTATACAGAATCTATAGAAAAGAAGTATACAGTAGAACTTCTGGTCATGAACGCTTCTGAACACGACCAAATTGGGTTCTGTGGTGTCCCTGACTAACTGCAGTCTTCAATCTGGTCCGCATTCCTGGCGGGAGCACCAACTGTTCCCATTGGTTGATGCCGTTTGACAGCCGGTATAAAAGGAGCTGTCAAATGGCATCAGCTGCTTCCGCCAGCTGGCTGCCAGCCCAGCCGGGCAGCCGCGGTAACCTGTTATGCTTCAAATAAAGCAATGTTAGCCTTTAGATCCGTGTCTGCCTCGTGTGTCCGCCTGCAACACAACACTGGCGACGAAAGTGGGATTCACAACGAGAGGCAACCGGACTAAACAACCTGAGCAAGTCACTGATTAAAAGAGCCGAAGCCGCTAAGAACTGAATGTCAGGAGCCACAGACAATCTCTGCACACGCCAAGTTGAAAAGCCTCCCTGACTGAGGAGAAAGGCATCCCCCGCTGGCACTACCAAGAGCGCAAAAGTCTAAAGCCTCCCAAGCCGAGGAAACAGACGTCGCCCGAAAGGCATCCCCCGCTGGCGCTACCAAGAGTGCAGAAGTCTAAAGCCTCCCTAGCCGAGGATCAGTCGTCGCCCGAAAGGCACCCCCGCCGGCACTACCGAGAGCGCAGAGGTCCAAAAGCCTCCCTAGCTGAGGAGCAAATGTCACTGACAGCTGTTTCCAAAAGCCGGGACACAGCCGGTCTACCGCGGCTGATCTACTTGCAGCCAGTCTACCATGGCTGATCTACTTGCAGCCGGTCTACCGCAGCTGATCTACTCACAGCCGGTCTACCGCAGCTGATCTACTCGCAGCCGGTCTACCGCAGTCGGTCTACCAGTGAGCCGACCTGTCCGCATCAGGTCTACTCAGCCACGGCAAAGGTTCCTTGCTCTACCAGGTCTACTCAGCCATGCCAAAGGTTCCCTGCTCTACCAGGTCTACTCAGCCACGGCAAAGGTTCCCTGCTCTACCAGGTCTACTCAGCCACGCCAAAGGTTTCCTGCTCTACCCAGTCTACTCAGCCACGCCAAAGGTTCCTTGCTCTACCAGGTCTACTCAGCCATGCCAAAGGTTCCCTGCTCTACCCAGTCTACTCAGCCACGCCAAAGGTTCCCTGCTCTACCAGGTCTACTCAGCCACACCAAAGGTTTCCTGCTCTACCCAGTCTACTCAGCCACGCCAAAGGTTCCCTGCTCTACCAGGTCTACTCAGCCACGCCAAAGGTTTCCTGCTCTACCCAGTCTACTCAGCCACACCAAAGGTTCCCTGCTCTACCAGGTCTACTCAGCCACGCCAAAGGTTTCCTGCTCTACCCAGTCTACTCAGCCACGCCAAAGGTTCCCTGCTCTACCAGGTCTACTCAGCCACACCAAAGGTTTCCTGCTCTACCCAGTCTACTCAGCCACGCCAAAGGTTCCCTGCTCTACCAGGTCTACTCAGCCACACCAAAGGTTTCCTGCTCTACCCAGTCTACTCAGCCACGCCAAAGGTTCCCTGCTCTACCAGGTCTACTCAGCCACACCAAAGGTTTCCTGCTCTACCCAGTCTACTCAGCCACGCCAAAGGTTCCCTGCTCTACCAGGTCTACTCAGCCACGCCAAAGGTTTCCTGCTCTACCCAGTCTACTCAGCCACGCCAAAGGTTCCCTGCTCTACCAGGTCTACTCAGCCACACCAAAGGTTTCCTGCTCTACCCAGTCTACTCAGCCACGCCAAAGGTTCCCTGCTCTACCAGGTCTACTCAGCCATGCCAAAGGTTTCCTGCTCTACCCAGTCTACTCAGCCACGCCAAAGGTTCCCTGCTCTACCAGGTCTACTCAGCCATGCCAAAGGTTCCCTGCTCTACCCAGTCTACTCAGCCATGCCAAAGGTTCCCTGCTCTACCAGGTCTACTCAGCCACGCCAAAGGTTCCCTGCTCTACCAGGTCTACTCAGCCACGCCAAAGGTTTCCTGCTCTACCCAGTCTACTCAGCCACGCCAAGGGTTTCCCTGCTCTACCCGGTCTACTCAGCTGCACCGAGGTTTCCCCGCCATACCCGGTCTACCGTTCCAGACAAGTGACTCTGGGGGAAGGGGTCTCTCTGCCCCCCCCTTTCCAAGTGACTCTGGGGGAAGGGGTCTCTCTGCCCCCCTTTTCAAGTGACTCTGAGGGAAGGGCCTCTCTGCCCCCCCCTTCCAAGTGACTCTGGGGGAAGGGGTCCTGTATGTAAGGGTTGGTGGGTGTCAGGTGCTGAATAAGGAGGTGCGCACCCACCATTAGGGTCCTTCCGCGCACCCACCTTCAGGGTCTTTCCCACCTGGGCTTGCATTCCTTGGCAGCGGCGGTACACTCCCAGGGGGGTGAAAAGCTGGGTAGGTGGGAGGTTGGATTGTCCTGTCCTACAGGGGCCGAGGGAGCAGGATGTGCCTGCTCCTCTTTTGGTCCTTAGGCATTGACCTTCCCGTCCTAAGGGGGCCGAGGGAGCACGACGTGTCTGCTCCTCTTTTGGCCCTTAGGACTTGACCTTCGTAGTCAATTCCCTAGCTCAGCGGTCTCCCGCCTTCTGCCTTATGGGAGGGGGAGGAAGAGGAGACAGGTTCCATATGGCCGAGTGCTGTATGTATCTCCCTTCATGCAAGCCACAGCTGAACTCGCACCCTGCTCGCCCAAATGAGGCATGCCTGCCATTTCTGCAGCTCAGTTCCAAACAAGCAACTGCCCAGTACTGGCCCACAGCCCTTGGGGTTCTGGGACCCCTACTCCACCACATGCTGAAGGTCACCAAGGCATGGTTATTCACCAAGATTATCAGGGTCTCCTTCTCAGGCCAGGTGCGCAAAATAGCAGCTAATTCAACTTCCTTTTCTGTACCATGAATCCCCAGAAGGCAGGGCCGCACATGCTCTTAGTTAGGGGAAAGGGGTGTGGTGTCCCTGACTAACTGCAGTCTTCAATCTGGTCCGCATTCCTGGCGGGAGCACCAACTGTTCCCATTGGTTGATGCCGTTTGACAGCCGGCTATAAAAGGAGCTGTCAAACGGCATCAGCTGCTGCCGCCAGCTGGCTGCCAGCCCAGCCGGGCAGCCACGGTAACCTGTTATGCTTCAAATAAAGCAATGTTAGCCTTTAGATCCGTGTCTGCCTCATGTGTCCGCCTGCAATACAACAGGTTCCAACCAAAAAACATCACTTTTTTTTTTTCATGGCTGATTTCCCCTGCTGTGCCATTTTTGGGGTAAGCACCAAATTTCCAAAATTAGGGTCACGACTTGGATTGCAACCGTAACCATTGTTACGGAATGAAGTATGGTCGTGGTCAAAGGTTCTACTTTATATGGGGAACCCAACCCTATATGACTAATCAACACTATTATGTAATACATTCCTTTTCCCATTCCCCCTTCCTCCTGCATCTGCTTATATTATACTCTTAATGTTTGTTTTTTTTAAGGCAAAAGTTAAATTTTCTAATATTAGAAGAGATTCTGAAGCAGTTAGGACTGCTAATTCATTTCTTAGCATCAACATTTGGACTTGGAGATGAACCATGTCTATGATTGACCTTGCCAATCTAAACCATCAATCAAATAATTGAATGGCTGAATCTATTTTATTCAGGTGTTAACATTTAATGATAATTGATAAACTGGTTTGTTTATATGTAAAGCAGGGCTGTCAAACTCATGACCTACAGGCCAGTTGCATCACATACTGGCTCCGCCCCCTCCTGGTTTAATGAATGGGGAAAAAGTCCCGATACATCATGTGACAATGCCGTGACCATGTGAGTTTGACACCCCAAGTTTTCTGACTATGAAAGTTAAATACTGGAAAACAATTCCCCCTTGCATTATTAAATTTCAAGCACACTTTTAAAGGCATATTTCAAGCTTTACTTTCCACAAATAATCTAACCACCGTTTTCATAAATTGTCAGTTGTAAACAAATGCTGAAAAATATCAACAGATTGCTGCTTCATGCTGGCAACCTGTTTCAAAGAGTTAAACAAAAGCAATTAAGAAACAAAAACATACAGTAGGAACCTTCATGTCTAATCAAACTCAAATTATGTCTATCAAAATCCTCGGAAAGAGCCATTTTCAAACAATCAACAGATGAATAATTATGCATGCATAGTTGGTAGGAGGAAATGGGCAAAATAAGCCAAACCATGACACCCACACTCAAACAATTCACAAAGAATACCTAATTTATACAATAAACTCTTGTTCACTCACTGCCTGCTGTGAATACTGCTCCTTGCTGCTCTTCAGGTTCACTGGTGATACAGTATGGAAGACAGCTGAGTGAATTTATTTACCCCTCTTTAGCCTTTCCTAATGGGAAATATCCCTTGTGTTGGTTTCTATACAGTAGACACCCTAAGTTTCTCTCAGCTACCAACTATGTATTGGAGTCTAGCTTAAGCTTTGTAAAAAAAAACCAGTTAAGAGCAGTTGGCATGGTGACAGAGCTTTATATGACTTGAGATTGTGGCTAGAGGTCGAAGATGAGTTAACTCCAATCAAACCACCATCTCTTGTTTAATTCTTGGTTGTAAGGTATTCTGTCAATCATTGGGATAGTGCCCTTTATCTTTGCTGTAAATTTGAGTATCTCTTCCTGCTTTTTATGTATTACTGCAACATTCCTTTACTATTTAAATCTCCTTTTTACATCTCTAGGTCTGATCTCTTAATGAGAGAAGAATCTCTTAAAGAGCAGAATTACAATCTCTTTTTGAAATGTTAAAAATATCAGGTCAGAAAGTCAATACTAATCAGAGAAGAAGAAAAAACTAGCCTAGCTTCTTCCCCTCCACTCTCTGTATTAAAATCTGTTACCCATTTAGCTTCCAATATCCTGTTTTAGAGAATCACTTTGTTGTAGTGGTTAAAATATCAGGCTAGAAACCAGGAGATTGGGAGTTCTAGTCCCACCTGATAGGGACAAAGTCAGCTGGGTGACCTTGGACCAGTCACTTTCTCTCAGCTCTAAGAAGGACGTAATGACAAACCACTTCTGAAAAGTCTTGCCAGGGAAAACCATTGAGACCTGTTCAGTCAATCTCTAAGAATTGGACATGATTGAATGGGAAAAAATAACGAGAAAAATATAAAGAAATGGCTGTGCTTTGAGAGGTAGAATGGTAGAATCAAAGGTAATCAGTAGGGCTTCCTCCCTTATGCACAAATCAAACTTTAGAGCTCCGCTATTTTAAGGTAGTGGATGCATGCCACTCTTTAGTTGTTCATCTTAACACATATTTATATTTTTAAAACCCTATCTGGATGAACCTGCAAGAATGCTAAAAGCTAAACTTAGAATGAAGACTCTCTAAATCAGAATTTTAATGCCAGAAGGTGGCAGCATCATAACAATTTTAGATCTAGCTACAAAATCTCAACTGGCAAATTTTTATGGTTTAGGTAATCTTTAGACCTGAAAGAAGTGTATATGTAATTTATCCTGTAGATATTGGATAAGTACATAAGTCTAAAAAAAAAAAAAAAGCTCGTAATAAATTGTACTGGGCAAATCTTGGCTTCGCAAAGTCCGTCTTCTGGAATGGTTAAGTAGTTGCATCTTTTCCCAACCTTATGTGAGTGCTTCGGAAAGTACTTCCAGCTGGCATGTGTCTATGTGTAAAGGCACTTTGCTTTATTATTTGATTTCTCCTTCTAAAACAAAACAAGGGAGCCTGTACACATATCCAGGAGCATCTGACAGAGGAACCCAGGAAAGGAAGATGAACCTGGAAAAGAGGCATTGTTTTATTGTTTTATCTTGGGTATTGTGAAACACCTCTTTTGAGAGATTTGCATAGTCCCAATAACAAATTTGAATATAGTAAATGAAACATTTTTACATTAAAATCTGCCTCCATCTTTGACTAGCCTTGGTCATTAGTTACAACAGAGATTGAAGAAAATGTGAGCAGTAACCTTGAATTGCCATAACTTCTAATGTGATTGAACTTCTTCATTTGAAAACTATAAAATATTAGTAACATTGTAAACTTCTGAACAGGAGTGGTTACTGCATGGACCTCAGGATGTGTGAGCTTCTTTGTTCCCTTCTTTGCAGCTTCTGAAGTCTCCACAAACCATGATTGTCAAAAAGTAGTGATATAGTTTTCACATTTTCAGACAGGAAATATATTCATATTGCTCAGTCAGCCCTAAATATCTCTCTTCCCAAGCTTGGAAAAAACCTGAAAATCTTTGCTTCAGCACGTACCTAATTGCATTATTCATTACAACCATTGAACTATTAGAAAAACATGGTATATCAAGCACCAAAACGTTTATGTACCCCCATCTCTTCAAAATGATGAAAATGGCCCTAAAGCCTGATTTTCAATTATGTATTCCACTACCATGTTTCTCACAAAATAAGGCTGGGCCTTATTTTTTTTTTGATCCCTGAAAAAACGGCTAGGCCGTCTTTTCGGGAGTGACTTAATTTCCTCCCCCACCTAGAGCGGCCCATACGCATGTACTTCGCCGCGAGGCCGCTTTTATCGGCCGATGAAAGCTTCCCGAAGGCAGAGTCCCCAGCTGCTTCAGGGCATCGCGTGGCTGCCTGTGTCCCCTCGCCTTTAGGCAGTCTCTTTCGGGCGATGGAAGCTCCACAAATGCAGTCACCAGCCACTTCGATCAGTTGGTAGAAGCGGCCTTGTGGCAAACGCACACACACACACACACACACACACACACACACACACTCCCTTCGCCACGAAGCCGCTTCTATCAGTAGACGAAAGCTCTCTTGAAGGCAGAGTCTCCAGCCACTTCGGGGCGAGGCGTTGCGACCTGTGTCCCCTCGCTTTTAGGCAGTCTCTTTCAGGCAATGGAAGCTCCCCAAATGCAGTCAGCAGCCACTTCGATCGGCTGGTAGAAGCGGCCTCGGGGCGAGTGCACACACACACACACACACTCCCTTTGCCGCGAGGCTGCTTCTTTCGGCAGACGAAAGTTCCCTTGAAGGCAGAGTCCCCAGCCACTTTGGGGAGAGGCATGGCTGCCTGTGCCCCCTAGCCTTTAGGCAGTCTCTTTTGGGTGATGGAAGCTCCCCAAATGCAATCACCACCTACTTCGATCAGCCAGTAGAAGCAGCCTCGCAGTGAGGGGAGTATGTGTGTGCCACGCCTCACTCCAAAGCGGATGGGGACTTTGCCTTCAAGGGAGGTTTCATCTGCCCAATGAAATGGCCTCTCGGCGAGGGGAATGTGTGTGTGTGTGTGAGCTCGCCCTGAGCTCACATTCCCCTCGCCGCTTCTACCGGCCGGTTGAAGTGGCTGGTGACTGCATTTGGGGAGCTTCCCTCACCTGAAAAAGACTGCCTAAAGGCGAGGGGACACGGGCAGCCCCGCCTCTCCCCAAAGCAGCTGGGGACTCTGCCTTCAAGGGAGCTTTCGTCTGCCGATAGAAGCGGCCTCGTGGTGAGGGGAGTGTGTGTGTGTGTGTGTGTGTGTGTGCTCGCCCCGAGGCCGCTTCTACCAACCGATCGAAGTGGCTGGTGACCGCATTTGGGGAGCTTCCATCGCCCGAAAGAGACTGTTCTAAAGGTGAGGGGACATGGGTAGCCATGCCACGCCCTGAAGCGGCTGGGGACTCTGCCTTCAGGGAGCTTCTATTGGCTATCTGGGTATTCTAGTGTAGGCTACTTGCAGGGTACTCCTAAAGGCAAGTTTTCTCCCCATCCCCCACCCTTCCCCCACCCATTTCTCTTCCCCTCATGTAGTTTTAACGAATGATGTGAGAAATGGTGGGGAAAAGCATGGTTTGAATAGGCCTAAATTTTGGGGGTGGGGCTTAATTTCATCTCATGCCTAGAAATCATGCTGGGTCTTCCTATTGGTGGAGGCCATATTGTTGGAGAAACACGGTACTAACATATTTTCTTTTTCACTCATGTCTGATTTTCAGAGATTATCTGGACTAGACCCTGCAGTTTTTTTGGCAAGGTTTTTCAGAAGTAATTTGCCATTGCTTACTTCTAAGGCTGAGAGAAAGTGATTGGCCCAAAGTCGCCCAGCAGGCTTTGGCCTAAGGTGGAACTAGAACTCACAGTTTCCCAGTTTCTAACCTGATTCTAACCTGGTTCTCACTATTAATATATAGGAGCTTAAAAATTATTTATTTCATTGACATATGCCTTT
Organism: Hydrophis major; assembly: GCA_033807585.1. NCBI lineage: Eukaryota > Metazoa > Chordata > Lepidosauria > Squamata > Elapidae > Hydrophis > Hydrophis major. Next base: position 285,335,878 of record CM066329.1, read on the forward strand.
GACTTTGCTAAATCTCCTAGCTATTTCATCATTATCAGCCAAATATCCATCTTGTATAGGATGCATATGTGTGAAAAACTTCCAGGAGGCCCATTTTTTGCCCTCCTCGAGTCTCCATGCGGGCTTTCCATTTACCTCACATCCAAAACGGGCCACGTGGAGACTCCTGGAAGGGGTGGGTGGTGGGGCCAGCCAGGGATAGGATTTGGTGGTTCTCCAAACTGGTCATAATGTTAAAACCTGGCTGAACTCAAAGCAGCCCACCCCTGTATACAGCCCTCTCTAAGTGATTTACAGAGTCAGCATATTGCCCACAACAGTCTGGGTCCTGATTTTATTGGCCTTGGAAGGATGAAAGACTGAGTCAACCTTGAGCCTCATGAGATTTGAGCTGCCAAATTGAAGGAAGCCAAATGTATTAGGGAATTCTTGTTCGCTATCTGGGGAACACGTTCCTTATGCAAAAAACACACCAAAAGCACATTGAAAATAGTTTTCTATGATGGCAGACTTTCAATGCTGTCTATTATAGTATCCTTTTGGATCCTTTAACAAGGAGAGTGATTTTAATACTTTCTAGAAAGTTTTTATTGTACCGGCAACCCTTGTATCAGGGATCTATTTTGTCCTTAATATTATTCACTAAATGGAATACATTTTCAGAATTCCTGAAGTTTTGATCTCATCAATATGCAGATCATATTTTATTCTAGTTTCATTGGAGTCTAAGGTAACAATTTTAATTTTTAAAGGATTGTTATTGTATTACTATCAGAACAAATGCAGAATGGTGGATATAAAATGAGAAGGTGAAACCCTAAAAATCATTTCAATTGAACATCACATTGCTTTTTAGTTTAAAGCAGCTTAGCCACCCAATTCTTCCAGATGAAATAGCTTACGATTTCCATCAATCATCAGCCTACATCACCACTGGTTGTACTTTAAAAGAGAAATTTTTCTTCTTCTCTTCTTCTTTTGCCTTTTATCCAGTTCTGTTCAGCCTACCATCTGTTTTCCAGTCCCTCCATTTTAACTTCTTCCTTCCTTTGCCAATTCTCTTTTCTTCTGCTCTGTTGCCTTACTGGACAACTTCATATCTCAAATTATCTTCAGGAATGAAATAAATTCCTTTTGTTATCCCTCCCAGCTGCAAATTTTGATTTCTTATTAATTTGAAAATGTTTGAGTTATATGAAGGACCAAAATGATATTTTTAACATACAACTTGAAAATCTTTCAATGCATAACACTGGCAATGACACTCAGGAACTATGCCCTTAGGATCTCAAGCCCTGCAAAACAATCAATAGAGGCTTCTCCAAGGTATAAAAAAAAATATTTTCTTAATTGCGGAAAGATATAAAGAAATACCATTTTCTTTGGTGATTCACCCAAAGTTTCTATTGCTTTATTTTACTCTTTGAGGGTTTTTTTTTCCACAAAGTCTTTTATTTTTTTCCCTTCTGAAACCTTTCCTTGTTTCCAGGTATTTTCTTCTATTCTAAGTTGCATACAAAGCTATATTTATTTGCCAACTCTTCTTCAAAACCTCTATCCCTTCAGCAGAATGGAGATGAGTCAAGTGCCATCACTGAAGCATTGATTATTAGGAAAATCCAAACAGTCTCAAGGGTTTCATTAGAGATTAGAACTGCAGCAAGCAACATATTTCATTTTATTATTTTTCTGTTCTGGCAAGCTTTCAACGGAGAAGAGACAGTGAGACAGAGAGACACTCTGAGACACTAGACTTAAAAGTCAGTTCCTGTGCTTCATTTCTTTAATTTTATTCACAGACAACCAATACACATGCACAGACAGATACGAAGTGAAAAAGTATTGCTTAACAATTGGACAATTCCGTTTGTTTTCATAAACAATAGAAAATGTATTCCAAAAGTTAAAGCCAAGAAATGCCTTTCAAATATTTTCTACCTTAAAGTTTAAAGTTGTATCTAATAATTCAAAAAATCTTCCAGCAATGAAATCCCATTATGTGCAGAATATTGCTAGCATCTTACAAACAGAATAGACAAAAACCATGCTAAGTACAGCATTTAAATAAACCTTTGTATTTATTAGATTTTTAGCCCACTTTTATTACTTTTTTAATAACTCAAGGTGGCAAACATGCTTGATGCTCCTCCCATCTCCTATTTACTCCATAACAACAATGTGTGGTGGACTGGGTTGAGATGGAGTGACTGGCCCAAAGTTACCCAGTTGGCTCTCATGCTTAAGGTAGGACTAGTACTCACAATCTCTTGGTTTCTAGCCTGGTGCCTTAACTACTAGAGCAAAGTGGCTGTATGCAGGGGAAAAATGAAGATGTTCATTTATGTATGGACAAATGAGAATATTCCAAGTGTTTTTTTGTTTTTTTTTTCCTATCAGTTGTTCTGTAACAACTGATATTTTGAAGACTAATTCTTTGGTGTCGGATACTTTGCATGATTATTTTTTCATTAAATGACACACCAACAAACGTTCAAATTTCCTAACAGGTGCGATCATTTCATCCAGTATGGTTCAGCATACTTAGAGAAGTTTTTAAAATATGAGAAACTTTTTCTCATTCCTTTTTCTATGAAGTAGGGAAGCTTTTCAGAAAAATCACATTATAATGGCCTTCATTAGTTTTTAGTTCCTTAATTGTTACCCATTGATAATGGATACAGTTGAAATCTCTAGCGAACTCCCCTCAAAAAGAAAAGAAAAGAAAAGAAAAAAAAAGCAGGTCAGCTTTTTCTAATAATCATTGCTTTTTGTGATGGTACTTCTGACACTCAAAAGAATAGTGTGCAAATGTAAGCTTGTATACATCATTGTCTGGTTTAGCAGATAAATCCCTGTAGAATGTAATTTTTCAATTCAGAAGAAACTCATACAACAAATCAGATGAGAGATTGGAACTTCCTATGTAAGATTTTATCTGGACAAGAGAGACAAGATTTTATTTTGCTTTAACAGGAAAAGGCTGCCACCAACAAGTGTTGAATTATCCTTTTTTTTTTTCAGCTGGCTTCCACTGCTCCCTATTGGGCCTGGAATTCGCTGCTATATCTGCATGTGTGAAGGCTTTTAGAGACAATATTGCCTATGTAAAATTGACTGGACTGTATGTACTCTGCATGGAATTGACCATATCAATTATTATTGACTTATGAGTTTCAGAAAACCACACACAGGACACAGGAGATTGCTCTTGAATGTCGATGGCCAAGATAAAATAAATATTCTACTTCCTAATCCATTCCCCAAATTTTTCAGTCCTCAATTACTTGGGATAGTATCAGTTGTGCACCAAACACACCAGTGGTGGGATTCAAATTTTTTTATTATCGGTTCTGTGGGCGTGGCTTGGTGGTCATGGCAGGGGAAGGATACTGTAAAATCTCCAGTAAGAGGTGGTATTTGCCAGTTCTCTGAACTACTCAAAATTTCTGCTACCAGTTTTCTAGTCAGAACCTGCTGAATACCACCTCTGGTTGACACATGGTTAATTAATATTGTTAAGAACCATATTTGATATAGTCATAAAGATGCTAGCCTAGAAACCAGAAGACTGTGAGTTCAAGTTTTGTTTTAGGGATGAAAGCCAGTTGGGTGACTTTGGGCTAGTTTCTCAGCCCACCAACTTTGCAGGGTTGCTGTTATGGAGAAAATAGGAGGAAAAAGGAGTATTATGTACATTTGCTGCCTTGAATTATTTACAAAGTAGTAACACTGAGATTAAAAATCTAATAAATAAATAAACTATTGTTTATAGTTTAAATTATGTTTTAGCTAAACTTAATCAAGTTATATGTCTATTAAGAGCAATATTTTAATGCAGATTGAATTTTCTTTCAAAGCAAGCTCACAAGTGTAGAATATTTATGGCCAATGTGACATTATCTCAAATAATATTTGGCTCCAATTATATAGCAAGATTTCTATCTCTCTTTTTCTCTCTCACTTGCTCAGATAGTAAGGATATGAAGAAATGTAAACTTCATAGACTCCAAATGTTTGTAATCATGTGTGATAAATCCTATTAAATTAATTCATATTTTGTGCCTGATGGCTGTTAATCTCTTATTTTTGTTCTGTCATTTTTTTTAAATAGCCAAAGTAGACAATAGCTTCTTTTTGGAAACTAAAAGCCATTGACTGGCTTTTTTTTTTAATTCTTACAAGAATTTTTTAAAACTGCACATTTGTTCTTTTTTTTAAATAGATCCTCTATATTTAAAATCTGCATCAGCTTCTCCATATCCGGAATAGCTGTACCAATTGAAATTAGCTGGAGCAGATGGTTTAAAAATGTGTCCAGTCCATTTTTAGATAAGATTTTACCAAAATAATATTCTTAATTAAAAATACCCTTAAAATGTTTTAAATGAATATTGGAAAAGCAGTACGCCCATCTGTAAGTTCAGAAGGAGAGATCCATCTCAAAGTCTCAAGGAAGTTGGAAGCTGTCAGAGAAAGCAATTTTGAGTATTCCTTGAAAATGGCAATAATGAAGCAGCTCTTGGTAATTTTCACATAAAGGGTCAGTCAGAATAGAGCTGGAAGGTCTCCTAGAAGGGCAAGACAAGAAGCAATGGGTGGAAACTAATCAAGGATGGAAGTAACTTAGAACTAAGTAGAAATTTTGTGACAGAACAATTAATCAGTGGAAGTTGTAAATACTCTAACATTGGAAGTTTTTAAGAAGAGATTGGATAACCATTTGTCTGAAGTGGTGTAGAGTTTCCTGTCTAGGTAGGCGGTTGGATTAGAAGACTTCCAAAGTCCCTTCCAACTCTCTTTATTCTATTCTATTCTATTCTATTCTATTCTATTCTATTCTATTCTATTCTATTCTATTCTGAAAGGATAGGAAGGAATATATAATTGGCTACTCTAAGCCCCAGCTCAGGTAGCCAACTGTTCAGAATTTCTAAAGAACCCCCAAAATAGAGACTTGGGGCCCAAGTGCACCATGAGTGTGTGGGACCTGGTCTAACTCACTAGAAAGAAGTGAAGCAGATTAAGAAAGGGAAAGAGAGTGGAAAACCCCAAGGCACTCAATTTCACAACAGACACTTCTGTGTTTTTCGGATCTGGCTGAAATTCTTTTTCTATATTTGACACATCCTGACAGTACTTTTTTTTTTTTGTTTCTTTGACAATAGCAATCACTTGTTCAGACCATTGCTATAGCATTCTCAATACTCCGAATTATCATTTATAAGTATTATGAGTCTATCTCCTTGGTGTCAGAAAATGACTTGAATACTGCTCCATCAACAAATAACAGAATAACAGAATAGCAGAGTTGGAAGAGATCTTGGAGGTCATCTAGACCAACCCCCTGCTCAAGTAGGAAACCCTATACATTTCAGACAAATGGTTGTCCAGTCTCTTCTTGAAAACCTCCAGTGTTGGACCACCTACAACTTCTGAAAGCAAGTCATTCCACTGTTTAATTGTTCTAACTGTCAGGAAATTTCTCCTTAGTTCCAGGTTGCTTCTCTCCTTGATTAATGAATTCCCATCCATTGCTTCTTGTCCTGCCTTCAGCTGCTTTGGAGAATAGATTGACCTTCTCTTCTTAGTGGCAGCCTCTCAGACATTGGAACACTGCTTTCATGTCATCCCTAGTACTTCTTTTCATTAAACCAGACATATCCCATTCCTTCAACCTTTCTTCATGTGTTTTAGTCTCCAGTCTAGTGGTAGGATTCAATTTTTTTTTTTTTTTATTATCAGTTCTGTGGGCATGGCTTGGTGGACATGGCAGGGGAAGGATACTGTAAAATCTCCATTCTCTCTTCACTTTTGGGGGAAGGTTACTGCAAAATCCCATTCCCTTCGCACCCCACTAACCTGCTTTCCAGCTCCGTTCTCCTGTGCAGGGCAACCAAAGAAGATCCAACCGATCAGCTTGGACTCAGGAGGCAGAGAATAGATGGGGTTGGGGCCAGTCAGAGATGGTATTTGCCAATTTTCCGAACTACTCAAAATTTCCACTACTGTTTCTCCAGAACTGGTCAGAACCTGCTGAATACCACGTCTGCTCCAGTCCCCATCAATACGTGAAATGTAAGCATGCATTTAGCAAGACTTTAGCAAGGCTGTAACTGGGGATGCTAATAGTAACCTGGTTCCATTGATCTATTTGCATTAGACTTTCTTCCCACTGGTTTATAAATAAAATATTCCTGCCTATCTTCTTCACCAAGTCTTTTAAACCAAGCAATAGCCTATTTTACTAGAGTGATAAATTTGGGCTAAAAGATTACAGAGGGATTAAAATATAGGCAGGGTGAGTTAGAGGTATTCATCTTTCGTCCTTAACTTTTCTTTGTGCATAAAAATACAACTTTTGTCCCATGTCAGGGCACAGCTACAGTGATTTAGACTATAGTAATATCAAATAATAGTAACAGAATTTAGCAATGTAATGTTAACGTGTTGAACAGTTTTCAGTATTGTATATGAAGAATTCATAATGAACAGTGAAGGGATAATCATGCCACATTTGGGTTTTAGAATATTTGCATTATTTCTACTTGACATTTTCTTTAATGGCAACTCATCAAGGATATGTGTACTAAACCCAACAGAATCATTTGAGTTTGAAATTAATATTGATGTTGACAAATGGATTACTCTTCTTATGAAGAAAGAGTGCTGTGCCTCAGTGAACTAAATTACCAATGAATGAATAGCATTGGAGAATGATAATGAAGAATTTTAATTTTTGTATGGATTCCACTTTGTGCTTCATTTTGAGTAGTACTAGTAGTAAGGCATTGATTTTGTCTGAGAATATGTAAATTCTCATTCCCTTTTCTCTTTTTCTGTGTACCTTTTCTTAAAAACAAATGGGCATATTTTCTTACACAAAGCAAGTAAATGGTTTAATTCAGGGGTGGGATTCCAATTTTTTAACAATCGGTTCTGTGGGTGAGGCTTAATTTGTGGGTGTGGCTTGGTGGCCATGTGACTGGCTGGGCGTGGCTTGGTGGTCATGTGGCTAGGTGGGTGTAGTTTAGTGGTCACGTGACTCGGTGGGAGTGGCCATGTGACTGGCAAACCAAATAGAAGTGGTCCTCGCTTAATGGCCGGTTGCTTAGCAAGTGTTCTAATTTATGACTGACCTCCCCAGAGTTACATGACCTGTTTTTGGAGTTTTGACAGCAATGCACACAAACACACACACACACATACACACACACACTACCTCGCCCTCAATATTGTAAATAAAGGAAAGACTGCAATCAGAAGGACAATAAATATTTATAACTGATTGGCAAAGTGTAAAATTTATAGGAAAATTATCCATTTTAGAAATCTAGAATGTTAACCTTGATTACCATTTAACATTCATGTAATATTTTCAGCTATTTTTCCACTAAATATGATCCTAGAAATGTTGGGTGTCTTATTCATTTGATTATTTGTCTAAGTAAAGTTCATTATTATGGAGGCAGAGATTCTTATTGGGTAATTATGAAATTAGAATAAGTTAAACATTTTCCTCCGGGCAGAGCATACTTATTCTCATTTACGTGATTTTTTTTTGTTATGAAAATTGTGTTTCAACTACATTTCATTTACGCATGTTGAAGAGCCAAAAAAAAAAAAAAAAGCAAGACGATTCTTTAAAAAATAATTATATTTTAAAACATTTAAGAAATAAAGGTCTATATAAAATAAACAGGAAGAAAATGAGAACATAGTACATGATCAGTAAATAAACAAGATTTACCATTGTTGTGATACTTAAAATTCATTATTTCTTTTTTATTGTAAGTGTTCGATGGCCTAGAAGCAACATTAATGGTTTTGATTTAATTGTTTAAATAATTAATTGAATATGTAAAACTAAACCCATTCTATCTTAAGAAATAATTGTAAATCATGGCAAAAGTCTAAATGTTGATATTTATATTAATATTTATAATACTATTTGTCATTAACTAAAAGAAATAAAAACAAAAAGAGAAGAAAACATATTTTACAACATTAAAAAAACAGCAAATGAAAAGAATATTAAGTTCAAGATTCTCTCTTATTGTAGAGAGAGATAAATCAAACAGAGGTAAGTCTATAACTTTTAGGTTGGTAGTAAGACCATGTTCCGGTCTCAGAATGTTTCTACATAGTCTAGGACAGGGATCTCCAGCATGGCAAATTTAAGACTTGTGGACTTCAACTCCCAGAGTTCCTCAGCCAGCTCTGAGGGTTGAAGTCCACAAGTCTTAAAGTTGCCAAGGTTGGAGACCCCAGGTCTAGGACATTGTAGTTTTATCTGGGACAAGCTAACTCGTTATTCTAGGAGCAACTCCTTGATTTCTGGAAGTGATTTCTGGAGCAGAAGTGAATTGTAGCATCCTGGGAGTGAAGTCTTCCTGTTCCAGAGATTCATTTTCAGAAAACATTGTACTATTCCTGAACAGATTGGCATCTTCTGGAAGAACAGCATAACATCACACAGAATTTAGACTATTCCAAGTCTGGATTGCAGATATTTTATACATAGTTATTTGTGACATATTAAGCTGATGAAACTCCAACATCAAATATATGATGTGTTTCAATGAGATTTTGTTTTTCTGTTGCAAGGATTTTCAAGCAGTCTTCTCAAAATAAAGGAAACAAATTCTGATTTGCCCTTAAGTACTGCACAATTGTGCATTGTGCAATGATACAATGGGTTTTCTCAAACAATCCATCATTACACTGACAACTATTAAATCAAATATATAAAGTCATACTGTTTAGTGGTTTGGATAGCAATGTTAGTAAATTGTGAAGAAGCTGAAATAGTTTTAAGTGTGGCTTGGGAAAAAAAAGGAAGACATTACAAAGCAATCAGTGCCAAATGTTGGAAACAATGAGGCATATCTCTAAAGGTAGCTCCTTTTTTTCTTTTTTCTTTTCTTATTGATTACGAAAACAGCGTTCAAGTGCCATTCTTTTTATTTCGCAGTGAATGAAGCATAGTTTGCTATGAATGGGTTAAATGTATGCCATTCTTCCATTATGTAGATGGCGCAAAATGTAGTGTCACTTTCTATTCTTATTATAATCGTGAGACTGTCACTATAATTGATTAATTTTGTGCCATTCTCTTTTTCTGTCTCTGATCTCTTTGTCGCAAGAAGAAGCTATCGCAGAATTTTAATGCTTGGTACATTTAGTGTTTTTAATATATTCAGATTCTCATTCTTGTGACAAAGGTTGGCACAAAATCAGACTGTATTCATAAAAACCACTTTCAAAATAAAGCAGAAAACTGTACAAAATCCATCTTCATGACAATCTAGTGAACAATGGGAACAGAAATATCACAAAACAAAACCCTCTGTTCTTGAGCAATTTTAGTATTGTAGTCTTACAATACTCCCAAATGCATTTCTCAACCTTTTTGATTGGATTTGTTAAATGCAATTTTAGAATGCAGAGACTATTCAAAATATTGTTCAGAAGATGTCACCAAAAGTGGCAAGTTATTTAAATTCCTTTCATATGATTTTTAAAAAAAATATAATTGTAGTCCGATTTTTAAAAAAACAAGTACAATCTGGAAGCTAAGAGTTTATTTTCAGATATTCTAGATTTATTACAATATACTGATTTTCACTTTGAACCATTCATTTGTTCAGTCCATATCCCTCCACAGCTTTCTTAAATAGAAACATCTAATCTTGATTCCCCTGGAATTTTCAATTGCAAGAATAGTCTGCATGTGAAGAAGTCTTCATCTACTTCTATTAAACAGATGGCTTAAAGCTATGAACCTGCACCATTAAATTTACAAAACGTCCTTGCGTATACTTATTTTTATATAAAGAGGCTCTCCAAGCACCTATATTCTTTGATTGGATTGGAGCTAAACAAACCAATGGGAATAACATAAAAACAGTAGAGATATGAAATCACTGGGAAGATAAAGGCATCTTTTTATATATTTCTCTGACATTTCTTCTTTATAAATGTATAGTCTGGATATAAATTAGCATCTTTAAAAATTATGTGTGCCTACAGGTCATAATGTTTAGTGTCAACTCATAAAATATTTCTATGGTCTTTTTAGAGTTGCCAACAGAAAGGGAGGGAGGAGCAGTGCAGCAACTTGCAAAACCGAACCTGCATTCCATAAATGTTTTCAAAGATAGTAACTAGGTAACTGATATTTCTGCCACGCAAAATTATAACTGGAGAGCGTGATTGATGACTCTTGGCTATGGATATGTCCCATTGGAGAATATGAATTATGATACACCCAGGTGGTGGGGGGAAAACTGGGGTCAAGGATGTCAATGAGTTATATGTCTCAGAGTCGGCTACACCCAGGCAGTGCTGGCATGTTAACTCCCAATAAATCCTTTTTAAGTGTTGGAAGTTTGGCTTGAGTCTAATGATTTAAATGGGGGTAACTGCTGGAATCTTGACATTTAAATTGTTAGTCTAGGCACAGATTATCCTTGGAGAAGTTTGTCCAGAATTTTCTCTCTGCCCGAAACAGAAAGAAAATTTATTTCAACATTCAATAAATAAATAAGTAATATTAAAATAGGGTGTAAAAAGTTTTGTTTAGCATTCCATATTGTATTATTTGTTATGGAAGAGAAACCTTTTAATTTATGAGGAAAAAAATCTTTACAAAATTGTTCAGATATAAGACCTTGCATACTTGGCATTTATGCACATATCTATCTCGAGAATATTTTTTCTCTCTCCTGGGCATATATCTTGTAGATAAATGATGAATAAATAAAGGTCAGTAAAGAACATTAGAAGTACAATCCAAAATGTACTTTATCTATGAAGTCTAAGATTGCCTCCAAATGTCATTTTCTGGTTGGTATGACTCAGTGGCTTTATTTAGCTCATAATTTTGCTGTTACAGTCTGTGTAACACCCAGGAATTATAGTCAGAACATTATGTTGAAGAAATAAAGGGTTATAAATATCATGTGATAAAATTCTACATAGGTGAGAAGTATCCTGTAGTTGCATTCTGTCTGCGTATACCATACATGACTCCAGCATTCCTTCCCTAGCCCACAGATTCATCTTTCTATAGCAGTAGTACACACAATTGAATGTTTGGATCTGTTGCACAACAGCTATTATTTTAGTTCATATTCAGTTCCATTTGCTGCAGAAATGTTTGAGAGGCTGTCATTTCTCTTTTCTGTATTATTGTCCCTTTGGAAAGGAAATCAAAAATTAAAAACTTGAGATGGTGTAATCATGATTGGTGCTGTAATGGACCAACTCCACATTTTTCTGCATTTTTGTTCACCTCCTCTGCCTGCCCTTATAAACACACCTGGGTTAAAACTAAGGAGGGAGAGTGTCAACCCCACCAGATAGACAAGACCAAGAAACCAACTGCATGGGAAGGGTTACGCTATTTTTTATGGAAAATGGATATAAAAACAGAATTCTGCAGAGGTGATTGAGCTTCATTCTCCTTATATTCAGTGAATCAGGACGGCATCTTGCTGAGTCACTTCTGAATATTATTGTTGTTGTGAATCAATAAATGCTTAATAAAGATCATTAAGAGTTTGAAGTAAAGTTCAGGGTTCAGGCCCTGCACTTCTGATTGGCCGATAATAGTGATATCAGGTTGGTCCGTTCAGGAGAATCTGATTGGCTATTAACGAGCCTCTTCCATTGGTTAATGGAGCTAGCGCTCCCTGTGTTTTCATTGGTTAAATAAGTTAAGAGTTGCCTATATAAAGGGGCCCATCGTGGCCATCAGCTGAGCTGTTTTCACATATAAATAAAGAGTTTGAAGTTCACTGTTTCACTGGCTCGTCTCCATCCTTGCACCCATGCTCAGAACATAACACTGGTGACGAGGATGGGATGTGGAGACATCAGAGCTTGCTGAACGACGAAAAACCATAACCGAGCATGTGGCTGAATGCACCAACGGCGGAACCATGTCCGGCAGCGTCATACCACACTCTCCATTCGACCCGGCACAAGAACACTGGGACTCATATATGGATCACTTCCAGATGTTTCTGGAAACCAACAATTTAAAGGATGCCACTACCGGAAAGAAACGAGCGGTATTCCTAACTCATTGCGGGCCAACCGTATTCAAGATGGCCAAGGCACTAGCAAAACCGGCAGAAATAAAGTCTATGGACTGGGATGTCCTCGAACAACTACTAAGGGCTCACTACGCACCGACCGTGCCCACGCTCGTGAGAAGGCATGAATTCTATCAGAGAAGTCAGCGGAAGGGCGAAAGCGTTGCTGATTTCATCGTGGATCTCCGGAATCTGGGAGGCCTATGCGAGTTTACCGACTTAGAAGAAGCCCTAAGAGACCGAATCGTTCTGGGATTAGATGCACCAGGCATTCAGAGTAAATTAATGGCAAAGGGTGACATTACCCTTAAAGATGCCATAGCTGAAGCTACTGCAGCAGAAGCAACCAGGAAGTCGGCTGCCCAAATGCACCGCACACACGCCACGGTTCGCCAACGAGCCAGCGACATTTCACCTCAGTCAGAGGGACAGCTAGAAACGGCCCACCACAAGGACCTCGACTCGTCGTCAGACAGTGACGAGGAAGAGGTCCATCGACTTCGGTCCAAATGGGACCAACACCAGAAATCACAGTACCAATGCGCCGGGTGTGGAGCAAGCCACCCCCGGTCAGAATGCAAATTCCTTGACGCGCTCTGCCATGTGTGCAGGAAGAGAGGCCATATAGGATGGGTCTGTAGAAGCAAGCCAGGACCCAGCCAGCCCTCAAAGGGAGCTAACTATTGCCAACTGATGGGAAGTCGTCCCGTGAAGCGAGAACCCGTGAACCACCAATGGAACAACCACTCCGACAGAAACAAAAACCTAAAACACCCAACGAAGTGAGAAGAGGCTCACCAAACGATCACGATTGGTCACCCCTCGTCACTGGACGCCAAAAAGATCCGAGTGAAAGTGGCCATCGAAAACCAGCCCTGCCTGATGGAAGTCGATTCAGGATCGTCCCTCTTGATGGTTTCCTGGAAGACCCTCAAGCAGCTCATCCCCACTATCCGTAGGCAAGACCTCCGGTTCCAAAGACTCATACTTAAGGACTATCAAGGAAATCGAATCCCGGTTGTTGGATCCAGCTGAGTACGGGTATCGTTTAAGAACCATACAGCATTTTTACCCCTGACTGTAATCAAGAAGGATCGGTCTAGTTTGTTAGGCCTCCAATGGTTCGCTCCACTTGGAATTGAAGTGGCCAGCATTCACCGAACCTACAGCAGCGATTGGGAAGAAGACCTCGTCCACGAATTCCAGGATGTCTTCGCAGAAAAATAAGGCGAGTACAAGGGGACCCCGATATCGTTTAACCTCAATCCCGAAATAGCTCCCATCCGCCTTAAGCCTTGTCGAGTTGCCTTTGCCCTTAAACCAAAGATTGACGAGCAGCTTGATAAATTAATAGCCCAGGGAGTGCTAGAACCAACCAATCACTCTCCCTGGGAAACCCCAATCGTAACGCCCATCAAGCCGGATGGATCAATAAGAATTTGTGGGGACTACCGAGCCACCCTGAACCATGCCCTTCAACAAAACGCTTACCCGGTACCGGTGGTACAACACCTCCTCCATTCCCTGGGGGGCAGAAAAGTTTTCGCTAAACTAGACTTAGCCCAGGCATACCAACAACTGCCTGTTGACAAAAGGCCCAAACAATCGTTACACACAGAGGCGCGTTTAAATGTAACCGACTCCAGTTCGGAGTGAGCGTAGCCCCGGGAATCTTTCAAAGCTTAATGGAGAGGCTATTACTAGGGATAAAAGGTGTTGTTCCATATTTTGATGATGTGTTAATTGCAGCCCCAACCCAGAAAATACTAAAGGAACGCCTGAGGTTGGTTCTCCAGAGATTTAAAGACTCCGGTCTCAAAGTTAAAAAGAACAAGTGTTATTTATGTACAGATCGCGTAGAATTTTTGGGCTATTTAATTGATAGTCAAGGCATTCACCCCACCGATAACAAACTCAATCAAGAACTCAATCAAGAATGCCCCAAAACCCCAGAACAAGGCCAACCTCCAGGCTTTTCTGGGCCTTATCAATTTTTATAACGTTTTCCTGCCTCACAAAGCAACCGTAGCTGAGCCACTACATCGTTTATTGGACAAAAAAGCAACCTGGGTATGGGGACGTAGAGAAGAACAGGCGTTTCGACATGTAAAAGATTTATTGACTTCTGACTCTGTCCTGATGCAGTATAACGAGACTTTGCCTTTAACGATCACATGTGATGCATCTCCATTCAGGGTGGGCACCATTTTAAGCCACGTTTTGCCAAATGGTAATGAAGCCCCTGTTGCTTATTTCTCAAAGACATTATCAAAAACAGAACGCAACTATAGTCAACTTGACAAGGAGGCCCTTGCTATAGTGTCCACGGTTAAGAGATTTCATGAATATGTGTATGGCCGAGCATTTACCATAGTGACTGACCACAAACCTTTGCTGGGAATAATCACGGGAGATAGGCCAACACCATATATACTATCTCCCAGAATGACCCGCTGGTCAGAATTTTTGGCGGCATACAATTACAAATTACAACATCGCCCAGGGAAGGCCATTCCCCACGCCGACACATTGAGCTGTGCACCTCTTCCAGAGAGTATTGATGACCCCGCTCCAACGTTCACAATGCTGCAGATCGAGACACTTCAAACGCCACCATTAATGGCCCGGGATATCGCGATGGAAACAAAATGCCACCCCATTTTAGCACGAGTCCTCAGTTGGGTCGAGTGGGGATGACCGTTAGATCAAATATCTGACGACTATGCCCCATTCAAAAATCAGCAAACGGAACTATTTTATCAAAAGGGCTGCATTATCTGGGGTGATAGAGTTGTCGTCCCAGAGAGGTTGCGACCAGAGATACTAAGGACCTTGCACGATGGCCACCCCGGCATCGTGCGTATGAAAGCCCTCGCACAAAGCTACGCATGGTGGTCGGGTATTGACAAGCAGATAGAGACATGGGTAAAAGCCTGTCGCAAATGCCAGGAAGTAAGCAACGCCCTGCCGAAAGCAACCCAACTAAATGGGAAATGCCGAGGGGACCATGGTCCCGCATTCATCTGGACTTTGCGGGTCCTACTAAGGGACACACATTCTTACTGATGGTGGATGCCTACATTCTTATCGACGGTGGATGCCTACTCAAACTGGCTTGAAATCCACGAAATGAGGAATACAACGATCGAAGCAGTCATTAGAAAACTGGACAGACTCTTTGCGACACACGGATTACCAGACATTCTGGTATCCAACAACGGGCCTCAATTTACCGCGCTGTCCTTCGAACAGTACCTGGTGGACTGCGGTATCCAACATGCACTGACTTCGCCAGTGTACCCTGCGGTCAACGGAAGGGCCGAGTGCATGGTACAATTAGTCAAGAAAACCTTGCATAAGATGGACTATAGTGACATAGAAGACAAGATTAACCGGATACTCCTTTTACAGCATATCACTCTGCACAGCATCACCAATAAAACTCCCGCCGAGTTATTAATGGGACGGAAGCTCCGCTCCCACCTCGACTGCCTACATCCAGCATATGAACCTGAAAAGCCACACGGTTCTAGCGGGAAATGTCGCAATTTTCAAGTAGGCGATTTGGTCTTCGCGAGGAACTTTTCGGGCGATCCCTTGTGGGTCGAGGCAACTATAGTACAAGTAACTGGCCCTAGATCGTACCGTGTAAAATGTTGCTACAATAGAATTTGGAAACGCCATATTGATCAGCTGCATTCAAGGCTACAGTTGGGGATCTCCGAGCTGCCTGATTTCCAAAACAAGGGGGGAGGAGATAGCGAGGAAGCTGAATTCGAAGCGGCAGAAAGTTTAAGCGGTAGTAATGACCGTTCAGAGGCAGCACGTGATGGAACTGAAATGGGGGTGGCCTCGCCTCAAAGAGATGCCGAAAGCAGTAGCGACGACGAAAATTCGAATGCGGAATGGGAGGCACCCTCTTCACCAGATAACGTCCTACCCCAACAAGACTGTAGCCAAATACCGGGAGGACAATGAAAATCTAATAGACAATCGAAACAACCTGCCGACCTCAAAGACTACGTGACTGCACCCCTTAAACGGAATCCAGTGGGAAGGGGTGTTGTGAATCAATAAATACTTAATAAAGATCATCAAGAGCTTGAAGTAAAGTGCAGGGTTCAGGCCCTGCACTTCTGATTGGCCGATAATAGCGACATCAGATTGGTCCGTTCAGGAGAATCTGATTGGCTATTAACGAGCCTTTTCCATTGGTTAATGGAGCTAGCGCTCCCTGTGTTTTCATTGGTTAAATAAGTTAAGAGTTGCCTATATAAAGTGGCCCATTGTGGCCATCGGGCTGAGCTGTTTAACATGTAAATAAAGAGGTTGAAGTTCACTGTTTCACTGGCTCGTCTCCATCCTTGCACCCATGCTCAGAACATAACAATTGTGTTCCTGTGGACTTAAAAAATGCTTCAGTCCCTTTTGACTAAAGTTCCTGCCTATCTCCTAGGCTATCTTCCCCAGGTAAAGGTCTTTTTGTTTATTTCTGGACACACTTCAAGGCATCCATTTCACTTTCAAAAATGAACTGAGTTGATTAGCCCTCCAGCTAGTCATTGGCTTTGACAGAATTCACCAGCTATATTTAGGGCTAAATCTAACCTTTTTTTTTTAAAAAAAAAGACAAGTTATTTCTAGAGATTAAAGACATCATACAACATACTTCACAAATGCAGCCATGGCCCAGTCAAGTATGTTACGAGAACAGAATCCTTTGATAATTATTTATTTATTGTTCACACATTAGACTCGCTCTGAAATGTACTTACTGATCAAACTATGGGTGATTTCATTCATAGGTCAGTCTTTTCCCTATCTCTCCTAGTTAGAAAGTTTACAGTTCTTCACATGACATAGCACCATTATTTTACCTGCCGTACTATTACAGATTGTGTAACAAACATAGAAGCATTCCTGCTACTTTGGTGTCTCTATTAAGTCCCCCCCACCCCCACTGTGTAAGAAACAGAGCTTGTTGATTTCATTATCCTGATGTGTTTAACAGACTAACATTATGCATGTTTACTCAGAAAGTTCATTGGCTAGAAACTGGTAGTCATGATCATATTGTTTGGAAGAATAAGAGAAATGGAAATGGGCCTGCATATGTGTGTGTTTGTGTCTGTGTGTGGGTGTGTGGGTGTGGGTGGGTGATATTAATTCTTTTACTCAAGACCTCACCTCATGAATTGGATTTTGCCCCTTTATCTTACCCAACAGGAATGCAAATGTCGGGGTTAAGTTCTGTGCTATTTGTGCAATTTTCATGGAAATGTAAGGTAGACTTCCAGTATTTGCTTTTAAAGCACTAATAGATTTGCAGCTAACCTATGGCACACCACATTCCTGTCAGTTGTTTTCAGTAGCACTTGTGTGTGCGTTAAGCTGATAAGTACTGTAGTTCATTTTCCTCTTGGGCAAACCGTTTTATTTTTTATTTTATTTTTTTTTAAGAGAGAAAGGGAAACAGCCTTCTGACTAAGAATTACCTTAGCTTGCGAAAAGAATGGTAAAACACATTTGATTGCTTTTGGGACCTTGGTAGAATTCAGTGAAATATATCTGCTTGCTTCAGAAAAAGTGGGAGAGAGATTGTTTCTCTTGGGTATTTTATATATTTATCTTTCCTTTGAAAGATGTTAACATTAAATATCAGCAGTCTCATCACATTACAGTTGAGGAAACACTGTATTAATCAATTCATATTCTCTGTCTCTCTCTGTCTCTCTCTCTCTCTTTTAAAGAAAGAAATGGAAAAGGATGATATTGTTGACATCTTCTCTTCTCTTCCATCTTCAGATTTTTCTGTATGGAGGACTGCTTTTATGTTAGGTTATGTGATTTATTTAGTGACCAGAGGCTTCACCTTCTATTTTAGGTTATTTTTAAAAGGCCTTTGACGGGTGCAGGAGCCATAACACTGAAGGGTAAAATGTCAATGAGGTATTTTTGGTGGGGGGTTTTTTTCATTGTTGGTGGCTCATGGAATTTATCAGAGGCTTAACATGCTTGTCTTATTTTGTATTAGTGGATAGAAAGTGAAATAAATATCCCTGTAATCTGGTGATTTACTACCAAATTTTGACTGCATCATTTTAGAGCTATGGGGATCTCACCCACTGAGTGAGACATGCAAAGATTGACATAGTCCATCAGGATGTCAGATTGGTAGTTTGCTTATTCTTGAAATATACAGCTCTAAATTTGAAGAATCAGATAAGGAGCAAGGGAACAATGATCTTTGCAGACAGACCACTATTTGCAAAAATAAATAAATAGTGTATCATGCAACAACATGACATTAAGCTTTCAGATTGCAAATGTTTTGTGAACTGAATTGGCTAACAGGTAACTATAATTTTATTGTTGTTGCACTGTTAATGATTTGTACTGAAGATGTGATAGCCCATTTGGACTCCGTTCTATAGCCTCTTAAGGAAGGAAAACCTTAACAATTCTTTGCATTTTTTCCATATAAAGTACCCATTTCAATATTAAAAATATCTAAAATATTAAGATGCTTGAAAAATAATGATTTTTTTTTTTTTTTTGTGGTAGATAACATTAGCACAGACCAATTGGCTCTTTCTGCAGTTGTGTTCTGGAATGAAAGAAAAAGAAAGCCCGTTGTTCTTTGTTCTTCAAGTTGACGGTATTGCAACATGGAAAAAACTGACTGCTCCAATGTTCTGTTCTGAGAGGGGCTGCTTCCTTCCAAGCTCAAAACAACATTTGGTTATTCCCTCCATCCAATGGAAAACTGGAAATAAATTACATGATGGGTGATGGAGTCTGGCCTGTTTGCCCACCTGCAGGAAAACTCTTCTAAAAGAGAACGCAGGGGAACCAAATTTGATGTCACCCAAAAAAAGCCAACAGAAGAAATACCAGCATCAAAAAAAAAAAAAAAAAGAGTTCAACTCTGTTGAAGATTTTACTTAACCTGGTAATCAAAGGTTTGGAAAACAACCCAGAAGCTTGGAGAACAAATCTCCACTCTGAAAGATTCTCTCTCTCTCTCTCTCTCTCTCTCTTTTTTTGCCCAGCAAGCAAATAACTGTTAATACTGATGATTTCCTTACTTTAATTGGACTCGAATGTAGTTTCGGGCTATGCACATTTTGGGCATTAGAAGTGGTCTTGCTGTCTGAAAATCACCTCTTGATGTTTTAAAGGAGCCAGTCAACATGTCCTGGAAAGAGAGACTGAAGCATTTCTTGGGGGACTAACGTCCCTGAAAAATCATCCCCCTCGGCAGCAAACAAACTTTTGAAAAGCTTAGATTGGCATCTTTAGGAACTGGGTACAGTTTGTGTGTATCTGTGTTTTAAATACCACTGGAGCACAGAAGTCCATTTGGGGTTTGGAGAATGAGGTTTTAAGCTCTGGGGACAGATTTGTCTTCACCTCCCATGCTGTGACAATGCGCCTGGCACACCAAGCAGCTTTTGCACTCTTGTTATGGTTCAGAAATACTTCCCTGTTACAGAGGAGCCCTATTGAAAGGCAGAGCCTGCAAGCAAATACAGGGCGGGGGTGGGGGAACTTTGGGATCTGACCTGCTCTTTAATTCCAAATAAATCTGCTTTAAGATTGTGCCGGAAATGAGTGGCTGGTGTTAAACTGAACTGGGTTGTTATGCAAGGTAGCGTGATTGAATCTTTGTTTGTCCTGAGTAGAAGGTGGTAGCTGCTACAAAGGGAAATGCTTCCCTGCAAAAGTTGAGGACAGTGAAAAAGAACATTGAATCTAATTGAAACTGCAGGAGAAAATGTTGGGAGGCAGAATGTAATTATACAATTTGGAACCTGGCCAGGAGGCTGGGGTTAACACGCTGACTCCTCTTTCAAAGACAGAAGGGAAAGAAAGATGCCTTGTGCTTGCAGAAGATTGTTCATTCATGCTGGATCTTCTCAGCCAATTTTAGACAATAGGCAGTTGTAAGTAACAGGTCTTGGGGGTTTTTTTACCTGAAGAATCTTTCCTTTTGGACATTTTCCCTTTTGGAATCTTTCCATTTGGACAGTAATGAGCCTGGCCAACCTCGACATGATTGTAGGCAAGAGAAGTTTTTTCACAAAGAAAGAAAAGGCAAAAAACTATAACATAACTGCGTGGAATCATTTACACACAAAGAGAGACACAAATGGACTCACGGAAACAGAAACACAGATATATACATGTATTTATTTCATTTTAAATCTAATAGGTTTAAAGTTTAAGGTTAAAGAGAGACACAAATGGACTCAAGACACAGAAACACAAACTTGCTTCTCATCATTTGTCTGCTCCTGCTAATTACTCACCTCTCCCATTATATAGTTTCCTTGATGGTTACTGCTCATGCCTAGACTACAGCAGACGACACACATCTTAGGCTGGCTAAAATAGAATCAATATCAAAAATTTGTATTGTAGTGGTAGATTGTAATCAAGTTGCTGGGCAGCATGGATTAGAACTAGAATTAGTGTTGCTTCTACAACATGCTTCAAAAGTGGATAGGAAATGCCCCTTGGAGTAATCAGATTGTGATGGTACATTTACTGAGTGTAATTATATTTGACAGTCCTTGTAGTATTCCCAGCATTGTTTTTTTTTTAAAAAAAACCCACTATAAATGTATGAATAATTTGATCTTAATGGTTATCCAGCTCTTTATATTTAGATAGATGTTGATCTAATAGGAGCAGTCAGTCAGAGTCCTCATTAATGCCCGTCATCCACATTTAACTTACATTTGGTAAACAATTGAAATTCCATGTGTACTGTCTTTAGAAACTTGATATATAATACATAAAGGAAAACGAAACAAAAATAAGAACTCTTAGAAGTGGAAGAGATGGCAGAAAATAAATCTAGCAGATTCGTAGAGATAACGTTATCAATGGAGTTGGCTCTTCATAAGTGACACACTTGACTTATGGTGACAGGATTACTCTTAAATGAAACAATAAATAAATAAAAGATAGGACTACTTTCCCACCCATATAAAGACAGCACGGTCCTCATGTTAAAAGGATAATGGAGCTTTCCAGGGTTCAGTATAAGATGAGTGGCTATACAAATGTTTTAAATAAATAAACCATACCAGTAGAAGAAAATATGTGTAGCTCAGGGCTGAACTATGGAGTCCTTGGTATCCTCTGAATTTAATTGTTTTCTGGCAGGTGTTTCATTACTCAATCAGAGCTAGAAGGCAGCAGGGTGTGCAAAGGGAGTGGGTTTTGCAAACTCTACTCCCTTCTAGCAATGATGATGTTATCTAGTTGGGTAATGAAACAGCTGCAAAAAAAAACAACCAAGCTCAGAGAGCACAAAGGACCCCAAAATAAATAATAAATGGATAAATTGTGCCTGTTTGCTTGGAGTGTGAGATTAAGGTGCTAGAACTATCACAAAATTTTATTTGCTCAAGATCTGAGTTCTGTTGGCATTTTTTATAAATCGTTATTAGTTAAGTCGTTATTAGTTTCCAAAACTACTCCATTGTAAGTTAACTTAGCTATCTTTGGTTATAGTACTGACTTCCAACAAACTTTCAGATGCATGAAACATTGTAAGAAACTGCTAATTAAATTTGAAGGTTGTGTTTTCATATATGCCAAGACTAAGTCAAACAGAAAAATAAAATACAGAATATTAACTTTGTAAAGCCATCTAATTATCTTTGAGTTATGCTTAAAAGTGTATATACACCAGGTACAAAGTTTTCAGAAGCTTGCTCATCTCTTTTGTTGCATTTGAACCATGACTGAGTCCTACTTCTTCTAATTAATCTGCTGCTAATGTTTTGAAGGCAATCACTTGTCTTTGAGGTGTCTTCCATGATGACAAACTCTGCACTCTACCATCACAATTTTCAAAAGTGAATTCAGTCTATAAACCAATCCACTTGTTTCATTATCTGCTCACTTCAAAGCAGACCATTGTGCCTATAGGACTCTTGTGCTCAACATAGTATTCCCATCTGTCTGGTCTCTGGGTCATTGTTCTAGAATTCTACTGAGTACAGAATATAATTCTATGGCATGGAAATTGGGTGGCCAAATCTTCATGTACATGGATGGAGATTCAAGAGCTCTGAGGAGAGAGAGGGAGGGAGGGAGGGAGGGAGAGAGAGAGAGAGAGAGAGATTGCAATTACTTTGGTGCTATAATTTGGCTCACCAAGTTGTAGACTTTGTGGAACCTGACTAGAACTTTGTTTTTCTTCTTTAGATTAAAAACCATCTGAGAAGGCCATCTTCATATAGTTCAGTTAGACAGTGAACTTTTTAATTATCGTGACAAGTCAATATACTTTGTCACTTTTTCATTTTCAGTATTTTTTAAATTGTTGATAGAAAAAAAACCTGTCAAATATTTGTTACTGCAAGTAAATATAATTTTAGCTACAATCCATTAGTGGTATCAGCAACACAAGTAGTAATTAGTATCATGGAGCAGAAGAGATAAGGGCACTACCAAAATATAGCTTTTTATATAATTTAATTATAGTAGTATTGGCTTTACTGATTACTGAAAGGAATAACAACGTTCAAAGTCTCAAGATGGAGGCAAAATATCTTCTAATAAATCTGTTTACAGGTGATATGTTTGTTTTTCTTCTAACTTCATTCTACATTCTTAAGACAGCTAAGTAAACATGAAATTAATAAATATAGTGTCAGTACTTGAAGTTAATTTTGATATATCATGTATTATTTCAATCAATAATGATGAAGACTTCAGAAATGGCTCCCAAGAATTTACACATAATCCTCAACATACAGCAGTTCATTTTGTGACCATTCAAAGTTATGACCGTTTTTCATACAGTTGTTGTAGCATCCCATGTCACGTGATCAAAATTCAGATGCTTGGCAACTGACTCATATTTATGATGGTTGCAGTGTCCTTGGTTCATATGATCATCTTTTGTGACTTCCTGACAAGCAAAGTCAATAGTGAAGCCAGATTCATTTAGCAACTATGTTATTGCCTTAAAAACCACAGTGATTCACTTAACAGCTGTGCAAATAAAGATTGTTAAGTGAGGCATAATTCACTTAACAAATAGCAACAGAAATTTTGGGCTCAGTTGTGGTCACAAGTAGAAGACTATTGTGCTCCATGTTAGCCTCTAATTTAGCTGATCTGACATATTATTACTACCTCTGTCCATTTATTTACTCTTTTTGAACTTTTTAAAGGAGTTGGAAATATACACAATAATCATTAATAATTAATTCAACTGTGGCTTTACTGTTGTGTTTCCCAGGGATTTTACAATGATTTACATTAGAAATTAATCCAATTTTGTTGTAAGCTGCCAGATTTACTGTTGCAAAACATTGGAAAATTAACATACATGGTTTTTCGATCAATGGGGTTTTAAACCATGGGAAATCGCATTGGCTGAAAAACCACCACCACAGCAAAAAGTTTTGACTAACCATAGTAATAGTTTAGTTAAAGATTATTTTATACATATTTGGCGAGTTGTTGCTATATTAATAAAGTAATTCAAAATTATCTTGGGATATCTACAATTTTCTATTTCCCCTAATATTCTAAATATGTTTGAATTGGGTATTAGTAGACTACAGGTTAAATAAATAAAACTATTTGTTCGATTTAGTCATCTTGGTTTGACACCACAATAGATTCAAAAGGCTACATAACACTTCAGGGCACTTTGCCCTATCACCAAAGTTCAACTGTGATTCAGTTTACTTCTCTGCATGGAATGAGAAGCATGCATACTTAAAAGAAGGTAAGAAATCCTGGAAGTACAGTTTGGTATTGGAGAATGATAGAAATAATTGGAGGAGAATAGAATAGAATAGAATAGAATAGAATAGAATAGAATAGAATAGAATAGAATAGAATAGAATAGAATAGAATAGAATTCTTTATTGGCCAAGTATGATTGGACACACAAGAAATTTGTGTGAAAAGTAAAAGAAATAATCATGGATGGAAACACATAGATATTGATTAGAAAAGATGTTTTAGGGTTTACCCAATTTAGATCAGGTAACAATCCTCTAACATAAAGGGAAAGTCAATGTGCCCTGATCCTTTTCTAAATTCCTCTCTTAAGATGAATGTACTTAGTATGTGTGTTCACTTTGCATTTTTAGTTTCTATAATACTGTAGTTAAGATTGGCCCTTGACAATTACAAGTTGACTAATGGTATCTGTTTGGAATGTATATCCTTATTAAAAGTATATCCATAGCATCATTCCAGATATTCTTCTAACTAAACTAAATCATCTAGCTGTACCTGACCACACTTGTAAATGGATCATAAGCTTCCTAACAGACAGGAAGCAGCAGGTGGAGCTAGACAAAATCCCATCAGATACCTGTACAGGAGCTCCCCAGGGCTATGTGCTTTCTCCACTTCTCTTCTTTCTATATACCAATGACTGCATCCCAAAAGATCCCTCTGTTAAAGTACTGAAGTTTGCATATGATACAACAGTGATTGGTCTCATTTGAGACAATGATGAATCTGCATACAGACGGGAGGTTGAACAACTAGCCTTGTGGTGCAACCAGAACAATCTTGAACTAAATACACTCAAAACCATAAAAATGGTGGTAGATTTCAGTAGAAACCTTCCTATACTACCACCTCTTACAATACAACACAGTATCAACAGTAGAGATCTTCAAGTTTCTAGGTTCTATCATATCTCAAGACTTAAAATGGACATCTAACATCAAATTGTCATCAAAAAAGCACAACAAAGAATGTTCTTTCTGCACCAGCTCAGAAAACTTAATCTGCCCTAAGAGTTGCTGATTCAAGAAGAATTATTGAGTCTGTCATCTGCACCTCTATAATGATCTGGTTTGGCTCTGCAACCAAACAAGACAGACACATACTTCAATGGATAATTTGAACTCCAGAAAAAACAATTGCTAGCAACTTGCCTTCCATTGAAGAACTGTATACTGCATGATTCAAAAAGAGGACTGTGAAAATATCTACACAACCCTCACGTCCTGGACATAAATTGTTTCAACTTCTACCCCCAAACAATGCTATAGGGCACTGCATACCAGAACAACTAGACACAAGGTCAGTTTCTCCCGAATGTCATCACTCTGCTAAACAACTAATTCCCACAACACTGTCAACTCATTTAGTAAGATTGTATTACTATTATTCCTCTCATCCTTCCTAGTACTTATCTCTCCCACTTATGACTACAACAGTATTGCTTGTATCTTCACAATTTATATTGTTTTATTTGTTTCCTAATATGATTTGATTGCTTATTAGTAACCTATGACTATCACTAAGTATTGTATCTTATGATTCTTGATGAATGTATTTTCCCTTTATGTACACTGAGAGCATATGCACCAAAGACAAATTCCTTGTGTGTCCAATCACACTTGGCCAATAAAGAATTCTATTCTTTTCTATATTTATTTAATTTGACATATTATAGAAGGACAGTACATTTTTGGGGCCATCAAAAGTGATCAATAACTATTAGATTGGTAACCCAATACAAATGAAGGTCAACAGATTAAAGAAGGCTGGTCAAAATAATGTTTCAAAGCTGATGTTTTTATCCACCCTTTGACATTTCAAATTTTAAGAATTCCATTTTTCTAAGTATGTGGAAATGCACAAAATATTATTTAAACATGTAGGTGTCTTTTATTCATAAATGTGAAAAACGGACTTTTACTTTGGCATCTTATAGCTTCAGCAATGTCAAAATAAATGTGATATTCAAATGACTAGTTAATTTTTGCCTGCTCTCTCCATTTTTTTAAGGTAATAATGTTTTTTTTTTTTTTAACTCAGTGTATTTGCCAATAATTGACAAGCTGTTCCAAGGAATTAAGTATTCCCTAGCTAGATGGTCTTTGTAAAGAAGAATATCCTTGAAAGTAATCAACAAACTGAAACATAGCATGTTTTCTTAGCTTGTAATTCCTGATAAATCAATATTAGGCAATACTCTTACTTTAAAGGTTAAATACTTTAACCCCTTTGATAGTAATTGAGTGTATTTTGGAGAGAGAGGTTTCCCCCCCTTCAGTTCCAATACTTCAATCACACTACTCCTCAGAGGAAGAGCTTCTAATTAATATACACAACATTTATATTTATATTTATATTTGTTTAATGTCTATATCAGCCTTATACTTTGGAATGCAGATAAGAAAGTTGTGTAATGATATATGATTTTAGAGGCCAATGTTTAACCCATATTGTTGTCTTTTGTTGAGTTGGCTAATTACAAAAGTAATACAAAATTAATCACAGTGATTATAACCTGTCTGAGTGATATAATAAGAACAAAAGGAATAAGGATATATGGCGGTATTTGGACACTTCATAGGTTTTTGGATAAAGCTTGAACTTCTCAAATTATGAATATTTGCTGAGTATTCTTCAAAAGAGAGTATATAACAGTAACAATAATTATGATGCTTCATCACATATTGCATCTATCTACTGAAATAACAGGGAAAAACTATACTGAATGTTACAGCCAAATTAGAGATCAGTCTGTAGGCTAAATAAGTAGGGTAAAGCTATAGTCAGAATTTGTCTGTTTGTACAGTATGCTGTGCGTGCAAGAAAAGAAAATGGTTGCCTTCATTATTTGGGGCTTGGTTAAGGGGAAAAGGATTATAAACAGACATCTTAAAAAACGATGAGTAAAAGGAAGAGAGGTACACAGATTAGACTCTAAGGTAGCATTTGCTTAACAGCAATGATGGCTAAGGACTGGAATTGTTTTTTGTTTTTTTTTAAACAAATTTTATTAATTTTACAGAAAACACACAAAACACAAAACATAAACATGACTAAAAGATCTTTTCTGAAGGCTGTCTGATCCCGGGTTGAAACTCTTCACACAGACAAAAATTCAAACATCATATTCACTTTATATATCCTTCCATATCTTATTATCATTTTCTTTCTTCTTCTTTTTTATATATAAACCAATTTTATCAATTTTAAAAAAACAATGCACAAAGAATCAAGGCATAACAGCTTATAAATTCTTTTCTAAGAAAAAATAATAAAAGAAGAAAACCAATAGAACATAGTCATCCAAATTATTTCTTGTTAATTAAAATTCTATTGCCTTTTATCAATATACAAAACCCAAAAAAACATAACAAAACCTTCATATATCCTTCCATATCTTATTACCATTTTCAATAACATTCTTTGTCTGTTCTATTTCCAACTCTCCATTCATCTTTTTTCTTTTACTATACTTCTCCTATACACCAATTGGAGTAACGTCTTTAACTCATTATCCTAACTTAAAAGTACTTCATATAACAATTTTTCTTGGGATTCTGTTTAATAGGTTCTAAAATTACACAATAAATTTTATACTCTAAATACACATATAAAAAACACAATCTTATGTAACCTCCAGAATCCCTCTTTTATCCTAAATTAAATTCACCCATTGTCTCTGAATAAACTTTTTTTCTTTAGATCTTGCTTCCCACCATTGAGGCTTCTCCCCCCCCCCTTCTCTCTTGCTTATTCTTCTCCTTGCCCTTTTTACCCCTTTGTCTCTCCTTCTCCCTTTTCTTACTCCCTTTCCTTTGCTTTCTAACCTTGCCTCCACCTTTCTGCTCATTTTTCTCTTTTTTGGTTGTTTTTTCAATTCTTAAAATCCCCTTTTTCTTATCCTTTTTCTCCTCCTCCCCAGAAAAAACCCATTGTTCATCAAAGATGGCTTCTTCTTCCTCTTCTTCCCAGTCCTTCTGCTGCATAGTCAATTTTTCATAAGTACATAATGCCATTTCTAAAAATTGAAACAAAGTGCCCAAAGTATCTTCCTTTTTATATTTTTGATATTCAGTCTTTAGTTCATCCACAAGCGATGCCATCATGAAAAGAGAAATTTTTCCCAAAACAACCACAAGTGTTTTTAATCAAAAATAATTCCAAAAATTCCAAAAATTAATACTTTTCTTCCTTCTTCTCTTTCTCTTTCTGGGGTTAATGTTTAATCAAAGAGGTCCAATTACCATATACCTTTCTTTGGGATTCTAGGCATTCTCCTCCTTTTTCAGCTTCTGCTCCAATTTTTTTTCCTCTCCCTTCCCACTTACAACATCAATTTTAAATAATCAGAAATCCATACCTCTAATAAGGGTTTTCCAATTTCTTAAGTTTTTCAATGTCCAGGAACCCTTTTGTCTCTTAGCTTCAACTTTCAGAATAATTCACCTTCAATGTCCCAACATATTTCATATCTGCTGTTTCCATGGGGTGGGAGAGTGAAGAAAAAAAAAAGTTCCCTTTAACAGCTTCTCCGCTGCTTTCGATCTTCTTAGGGATACAATGTATCCTCCAGCAATTCAAACAGCTCAGTTCCAACAGATTTGAAAGATGTTGATTGATCCGGCTCAGACAGCACTTTCACTCTTCTTACTTCCTCCAGCACAATCTTACCTGGTTGCTGGCTTCTTCGTGGTGGCCATTGCTGACTGCCGCTCCACCGCCTTGGGAAAAAGGGGTTTTTCAGGACGAGGAGGGGGTCTGCGACACCCCCAACCCCCTGTCCGGCTCCCCTCTCTCTTTGGCTGTCCCTACAGGGCAGCCATATCCCCCTGACCCATCTGGATCGGGGGTACCTCGGCGGCTAGCACAGCAGGAATCGCGAGCAGTCGCGAATTCCTGCTGCCCCGAAGCCACGCGAAACCGGAAGCCAGGACTGGAATTTTTTTGTGAATGTTAGTCACAAAGTCATGTCTGACCCATTGCGACCCCATGGACAATATTCCTCCAGGCCTTCCTGTCCTCTAAGTCAATTCTTCCTGCCCCCAAAGTACATTTAAGCTCACGCCGACTGCTTCAGTGACTCCATCCAGCCACTTCATTCTCTGTCATCTTCTTCTTCTTTTGCCTCAGATTGTTCTGGGATACCAAGGCCTATAAAACTATTATTTGTATGATAGAAAATTCCTAGAAGCCAGTGCAGAAATATGCAAAATTGTAATAAATTCTACAAAATTCTCAAGTTACCAAAGTTGTATCTAATTGTGAGAACCTCCTGAAAAGTCAAGAGCAAGGAGAGGAGTCAGGCACATGCTAGATGCCACTGGAGGACACTAGGAAGGGAAGCTGAATCTTGACTTCCGATTTGCCAGGCTTCGGCAGCGGCAGGGATTCGCGTTCTTGCGCGATCCCTGTTGCACTAGTTGTCTTGGTGCCTCCAATCCCGACAGGTCTGGAGGCTAAGGCTGCCCCATAGAGGCAGCCGAAGACAGGGGGGATCTGAAGAGGGGTATGGGGGTATCGCAGACCCCCTCCCCAGCTGGAAAAACCCTTTTCTCAAGGTGATGAAGCGGCGGTCTTCAATGGCCACCACAAAGAAGCCAGCAGCTGGGTAAGATTGCACAGGAGGAAGAGGGAGAAAGTTTTGAAGAGAAATATTTTTTTGGCTGAACCGGGACTTTAAGATATATTCACCATCCTGAAAACTATGACTTTTTGAACAACACTTTGTTTTCAGAGGAGATTTTCAAAGTGGCAAATTTGAGGTGCTGAAAGGGAAAGTTTACTCTCCTTCCTGACGGAATTAACAAATGGACATTGAGAAACCTGTCTTTTTATAGAAGGTTAAAATTTGGCTCTTTGTTACAAGTGGGAAGGGAGAGGACAAAAAAAAAATATTAAGATCTTGTTGGAGGAGATGCCTTGAAGATTTTGAGATTAGAAATTAATTGTAATGAGGCTTTAAAATACGGACTGGGCTCCTTTTCTTTTTTTTTAACTGATACTACCCCAGGAAGAGAAAGTGAGAACTTTGTGCTCAGTTTGGACTGATTGATGACTCTGGGACTTTGGGGAACTGTTTTAACTTCTGAAACATTTTGGTTGTTTTAAGAAGAAGAAGAAAAAGAGGTGGGAAAAAAAAAGATTTATAATGGCTTTATCTGATGATGAACTTAGAAAGGAACATGGAAAAATAAAGAAAGAAGGCAAGGATGCTATGGAAGAAGCTTTTCATTTCTTAGAAATGGCACTTGCTATTTGTCAGCAAACACAACAACAGATGGAGGAGGAGGAGGAGGAGGAGGAGGAGGAGGAGGAGGAGGAGGAGGAGGAGGAGGAGGAGGAGGAGGAGGAGGAGGAGGAAGAAGAAGAAGAAGAAGAAGAAGAAGAAGAAGAAGAAGAAGAAGAAGAAGAAGAAGAAGAAGAAGCCATCTTTAATGAATCTAAAAGATTGATCAAGAAAGAAAGGAGAAAGAGAGGAAGGAAAATGAAGGACTTAAGATTTAAAAAAACACCCAAGAAAGAGAAAAATAAGATGCCAAATCAACACAATGTTAGAAAGCAAAAGGAAAAAGGAATACAACAGAGAGGGGAAGCTAAAAAGGCGGAGGTTAGGAGAAGGGGGCAAAAAGGCCAGGTGGGATAAGAAAGAAAGGGAAAAGGGGGGAAAAGCTACAAAGTTATGAAACAAGATGGGAAAAAGGGAATTTTTTAAAGGGATAAAGGGTAATGTATAATCTTTTTTTTTTTTTAAAGAAGATTCTGCAAGGTACATAAGATGGTATATAAGAATTAATAAAAGATTAAAATATTAAAATTTATAGTAATGATAGACTTTAAAATTTAATAAAATATTAAAGGGAATGTCTAAAATATTTAGTTTAATTATAGAGTTAAATTGACTATTGTGTTGATGTTATTATAAACTTATTATTGCAGCATTTGTTTTTGAAATAGATAATTGGAATGTTATAAGATTTAATATTTAGATTTATTATCTAATTATGTATTTAATCATTTTAGATTTACTATTTTTTTTCTTTTTAAAATTTAGTAGGTAGAAAGTACTAAGCAGAATTAGATTGAGAACTAGGAGTTATTTTAAATGTTAATTTAGGGGGACGATAGAAAGGTATCATACTTTGATTAGTGATTTCAGGAGAAATCTTTTTTTTTTTACTATAGGGAATGAGAAAAATGGATAATTTGAAAAGAATGGACAAAATATACAAGTATAATGATTTAAATTAAAATGAAATAAATAAAATAGAATTAAGAAGAGTGTAAAGTGGGGAGAAGCTATATAGAAGATATAGAATGGTAAATAAGATAGGTAATGATATATAAGATGAGCATGAATTTAATTGAAGTCCATATAAAGAGAGGTAATCTGGGGCCAAGCTACTTTCTGAAAAGAAATTTTATGTTTTTGTGTTTTGTGTGTTTATGTTTGTTTGAGAATTAATAAAACCTTGGAGGAATGTTAGATGAGAATAACAGTAAACAAGTCAGAGAGAAATGAAGATGATGACTACAAAATGGATAAATATGGTGAAAATAATAATAATAATAATAATAATAATAATAATAATAATAATAATAATAAAATTAAATAAGAGTAAAGAGAAATAATGAAAGATTTGTTAAAGGATATTTGTGTGTCCATGTGGAAATGAGGTAAAATAGAATTGTGTTTGTGTAAAATGGTGTTTTATCCGACTTGTAAAAATTTATAATGGAAAGATGCTTTATGTACTCAATGGTTGATGATGGTTTGTTTGTCTTTAAAATTAATAAAATTTGTTTCAAAAAAAAAAAAAAAGGAAGGGAAGCTGAATCTTGCATTTAGAAGGAAGCCCTTTGTTACGACTGGAGCATGGGTGCGAATGATGGAGACGAGCCGGTAGAAACAGTAAACTTCAAACTCTTTATTTACATATTGTGACAGCTCAAACTGGAGGGCTGCTATAGCCTTCCTTATATAGGCAACTTATTAACTCTTCAACCAATAGCAAACCTGGAGCGCTAGCTCCGTTAACCAATGGGAATGGCCTGTTAATGGCCAATCAGATGCTACTGAACGGACCAATCGGATCCTGCCATTAACAGCCAATCAGAAGTGCAGGGCCAGAACCCTGCACTTGACTTCAAGCTCAAGATAACTTTATTGGTATTATTCATTCACAACACCCCTTTCCCCCGGCTTCTGCCCACGGGGCGCGGTTACATAGTCCTTAAGGTAGGACGGCTGTTTTGTTAGTCTTTTCGATTTCCGCAAAGTGCCTGGCAGTTGGTTGCACTTCTGCAGAGATAGATCGTTGTTTATTAGTAGGGGTGCCTCTGGTTCTGAGTTCACGTTCCCGTTGTCACCAATATCACTGGCCAGTCCCTGAGGTGAACTCACTCTGGTCCCTGGTTCCTGTTCCTGCGTTTCAGTCCCATTATCGGTTTCTTCAAAAAGGTTTCCCTCTAATAGCAATTCGCTTTCCTCTGTATCTCCCCCCCCTCAGTTTGGTCATAAGGGAGTTCAGAAGTGCACGACGGTAGCCACGATCGTAGTTCAACTATGTGGCGCTTCCAAAGTCTGTCATCAGGGCACTGAACGAGGTATGATCTTGGGCCGTTACGCGGATTACGGTCGCTTTTACCCACAGCGGATCGCCGGATAAGTTTTTAGCGAATACTAAATCGCCTACCTGGAAGGTACGGCATCGGCCGCTGGATCCGAATGGTTCTTCCGGTTCATAGGCTGGGTGTAACCGATCGAGGTGGGAGCGGAGTTTTTGTCCCATTAGCAGCTCGGCGGGAGTTTTGTTTGTGACGCTGTGAGGTGTGATGTGCTGTAGGAAAAGGATCCGGTTGATTTTCTCATCGATGTTGTCATAGTCAATCTTTTGGAGAGTCTTTTTGATGAATTGTACCATGCGCTCAGCCCTACCGTTGGCAGCAGGGTGTGCAGGTGAAGTGAGCACATGTCGGATACCGCGGTCAGCCAGGTACTGCTCAAAAGACAACGCGGTAAACTGGGGCCCGTTGTCGGATACCAGAACGTCTGGTAATCCATGGGTTACAAACAGTCTTTCCAGTCTTTTGATGACCACGTCAGTGGTTGTGTTGCTCATTCTGTGAATCTCGAGCCAATTCGAGTAGGCATCAACGGTTAGCAAAAATGTGTGGCCTTTGGTCAGCCCAGCAAAGTCCAGATAGATGCGGGACCAGGTTCCCCGCGGCGTTCCCATTCGGTTGGGGTTGCCTTTGGTGGAGCGTTGCTTACTTCTTGGCATCTCCTGCAAGTTTTAACCCACGATTCGATTTCTCTGTTGATGCCTGGCCACCATGCGTAGCTTTGTGCGAGGCCCTTCATGCGCACGATGCCAGGGTGGCCATCGTGCAAGGTTTTTAGCAATGTCTGTTGGAGTCGTTCTGGGATAACGATTCTATCGCCCCAGATGACACAACCCTTCTGTGAGAACAACTCTGTTTGATGACTTTTGAGTGGTGCAAAGTCATCTGGTACTTGGTCCAATGGCCATCCACGTTCCACCCATGTGAGGACTCGTGCTAAGATGGGGTCGCATTTTGTTTCTCTCGCGATGTCACGGGCAATTAATGGCGGCGTCTGGAGTGTCTCGATCTGCAACGCTGTTATCGTTGGTGCAGAATCATTGATAGTTTCAGGGAGCGGTGTACGGCTCAGCGCGTCGGCATGGGGAATGTCTTTACCGGGACGATATTGTAGCCAATAATTGTAGGCAGCCAAGAATTCTGACCAGCGTGTCATTCTGGGAGAAAGTATGTAGGGAGTTGGCTTGTCCCCAGCGATGATCCCCAGCAATGGTTTGTGGTCAGTTACAATGGTGAAAACCTGCCCGTACACGTACTCATGAAATCTTTTAACAGCTGATACAATCGCCAGGGCTTCTTTATCGATCTGGCTGTAATTTCGCTCGGTTTTCGAGAACGTCTTTGAGAAGTAAGCAACCGGGGCTTCGTTACCATTAGGTAACACATGGCTCAAAATGGCGCCCACTCCAAAAGGTGATGCATCACAAGTAATGTTTTTTTGGCAAAGTCTCATTGTACTGCATCAGTATGTCGTCCAAAGTCAGTAGTTTTTTCACATTACGGAATGCCTGCTCTTCTTTGTGACCCCATACCCAAATCGATTTTTTATCTAATAAACGATGTAAAGGTTCAGCGACAGTCGCCTTGTGCGGCAAGAATACATTATAGAAATTGATGAGGCCTAAGAACGCCTGGAGGTCGGTCTTGTTCTGGGGTCTGGGAGCGTTTTTTATTGCTCTCAATTTGTTATCGGTAGGGTGAATACCCTGACTGTCAATTAAGTACCCTAAAAATTCAACACGATCGGTACACAGTTTGCACTTATTTTTTTTTTACTTTCAAGCCTGCTTCCTGGAATTTTCATAATATCAGTCTTAAACGCTCCCGTAAGATTTTTGGAGTGGGGGCGGCAATGTGCACATCGTCAAAATAGGGGACAATACCCTTGATCCCCTGCAATAGTCTCTCCATTAGGCTCTGAAAGATCCCCGGGGCCACACTGACTCTGAATTGAAGCCGCATACACTTAAAGGCACCTCGGTGTGTTATGATAGTCTGTGCCTGTGCCGTTTTTTCGTCAACCGGCAGTTGCTGATAAGCCTGAGCTAAGTCTATTTTAGCGAAGACTTTTCCGCCCCCCCAGGGAATGGAGGAGATATTGCACCACCGGCACCGGATATGGTTTCTGTTGCAGGGTGTGGTTTAGGGTGGCTCGGTAGTCCCCACAAATTCTAATGGATCCGTCCAGCTTAATTGGTGTCACAATCGGCGTTTCCCATGGGGAGTGGTCAGTTGGCTTTAACACTCCCTGGGCAATCAACTTATCAAGCTGCTCATCGATTTTTGGCTTTAGAGCGAACAGAACTCGACGAGGCTTAAGGCGGATGGGAGCTATCTTTGGATTAAGGCTAAAGGATATCGGGGTCCCCTTGTACTCACCTAGCTTCTCCTCGAAGACATCCCTGAATTCATGAGCGTGGTCTTCCTCCCAGTCACTGCCGCCGATTCGGTTAATGCCAGCCACTTCAATGCCGAGTGGTGCGAACCATTGCAGGCCTAACAGACTAGGCTGGTCCTTATCGATCACCGTCAGGGGTAAGTACGCCATGTGGTTCTTGAATGCAACCCGGAATCAACTGGATCCTGCGACTGGAATTCGGTTCCCCTGGTAGTCCTTTAACACGAGCCATTGGAATTGAAGGTCTTGGCGCCGGATAGTGGGGATGAGTTGCTTGAGGGTCTTCCATGAGACCATTGAAAGAGACGATCCCGAGTCAACTTCCATTTGGCAAGGCTGATTTTCAATGTTCATGTTGACCCGAATTTTCTTAGCATCTAGTGAAGAGGCATGCCCAATAGTGAGTGTTTGGTGGGCCTCTTCCCGTCTTGCTAGACGATTCACGGGTCGGTTTCTGTAGGAGTGGTTTACTGGTTCTCGCCTTACAGGGTGATTCCCTGTCGATTGGCGGAGATTGGTTCCTTTCGAGGTCTGGCTGGGTCCGAGGAGGCTTCTGCAGACCTGTCCGATGTGGCCTCGTTTCCTGCACTCGTGGCAGAGCACGTCACGGAATTTGCAGTCAGAGCGGTAATGGTTGGCCCCGCAGCCAGCGCAGGGTTGCTGGGACTTCGGGTATCGTTCCCAATCAGACCGCAGGTGATGGACCTCTTCTTCGTCGCTGTCTGATGATAAAAAGAGGTCCTCATGGTGGGCCGTCTGTAGCTGCCCTTCTGCATTAGGTGAAACTTCGCCGGCCGGTGGCTGTGCTGAAGCGCGATTTTGGCGTAGTTTGGCAGCCGACTTCTTGGTCGCCTCCACTGCTGTAGCTTCATCTATGGCATCTTTAAGGGTGATGTCGCCCTTTGCCATTATTTTGCTCTGTACGTTTAGAGCATCAAGCCCGAGGACTACTCGGTCTCTCAAGGCCTCTTCTAGGTCGGTGAAATCGCAAAGGCCTCCCAAGTTCCAGAGGTCTGCAACGAAATCGGCGATGCTTTCTCCTTTCCGCTGGTTTCTTTGATAGAACTCGTGTCGTCTTACGAGCGTTGGAACGGTTGGTGCATAGTGAACCCTTAGTAGTGGTTCAAGGACGTCCCAGTCCATGGCCTTCGCTTCCGCCGGTTTCGCTAATGCCTTAGCCATTTTGAATACCGCCGGGCCGCAGTGCGTTAGCAATACCGCCCGTTTCTTCCCGGGTGTGGCATCCTTCAGATTATTCGTTTCCAAAAACATTTGAAAACGATCCATGTAGGACTCCCAGTCCTCTTGAGCTGGATCAAACAGAGCGGGTGGTACTACGCTGCCGGACATGGTTCTGCCGTTGTGCACTTCAGCCACATGCTTAGTTGGCTCTGATGTCATCCAATCCCATCCTTGTCGCCAGTGTTACAACTGCAGCATAGGTGTGAATGATGGAGACGAGCCGGTAGAAACAGTGAACTTCAAACTTTTTATTTACATATTATGACAGCTCAAACTGGAAGGCTGCTATAGCCTTCCTTATATAGGCAACTTATTAACTCTTCAACCAATAGCAAACCTGGAGCACTAGCTCCGTTAACCAATGGAAATGGCCTGTTAATGGACAATCAGATGCTCCTGAACGGACCAATCCAATCCTGCCATTAACAGCCAATCAAAAGTGCAGGGCCAGAACCCTGCACTTGACTTCAAGCTCAAGATAACTTTATTAGTATTATTCATTCACAACACCCTTCTTATTAGATTATTCATGGTGGCATGCATAGCCAATCCTGGACAGAATATTTGGAGAGATTTGTGAACATGAAGGACTTTTAGGAAGGCTTATTCTTTCTGAAGGATCAGTAGGTTATATACCCAAGTCCAAATCATATTAAGAAAATAAATACTAGCTGAGAGCATTGAGATATAAATTTGGGATTGGGGTAATTGGGGGGGTCCTCTATTGGTTAGGGAGGGAGCTAATTTCTTGAATCACAATGTAGAATGATGAAAGTATGTATCACTATGTTTGTTATGGGTATGTTTGCTATGGGTATCTGTGAGTAATAAAAATTCACTTAGTTTCCATGTCAACCCTATTTCAAGGAATTATTTTTGGATTCAATATATGAAATCAGAAAGGCATAGCAATAGGAAGATGTTTTGTTCACTTATTTTCCGAGCAACTTGCCAATCAGATACATTGGAACCAGTGGTGGGATTCAAATTTTTCTACTATCGGTTCTGTGGTGGGCATGGCAGGGGAAGGATATTGTAATATCTCCAGCCAGAGGTGGTATTTGTCGGTTCTCTGAACTACTCAAAATTCATGCTACCAGTTCTCCAAAACTGGTCAGAAGCTGCTGAATACCACCGCTGGTTAGAACACTTTAAAGCCAGAGTCAAAGTGGTTAAGATGTTAGTTTTGGAATGGGAAGGTCCAAATTTCCACTTGGAAGTCTCTGTGCCAGATATTTTCTTTCAGTCCAACCAACCTTGTCTAAATTTTAATGTGGAGATAAAATAGAAGCAAGTTAGTTTCCTTGGGATCTATTGTGATTCTAGTCTTCTAACCAGACTTCACATGCCCATGAGTTATGAGTTATAGCTCATGGTTATCTACAAAGTCAATTTGGATCTTTTAAAAGAAGGAATAGACTTTTTCCACACTCCACGAAGAGAGACTATCAAAAAGTGAAGTTGTCTCCCCAGCAAACTCTGAATAACTTGAGAAGAAGCTGGGGAAGTCTGCTTTTTCACCCCTTTCCTTGATTCTCAGAGACTTTGTAGATAAATTCCTGCAGTTTTCTTGGCAAGGTTTTTCATAAGATGTTTGCTATTACTATATTCCTAGGGCTGAGAAAAAATGACTGGGCCCAAAATCACCTAGCTGACTTTATGCCTAAGGTATATCTAGATCAGGGGTTTCCAACCTGAAGACTTTGAGACATGTGGAGTTCACCTCAGTGGTGGGATTCAATTTTTTTTTACTATAGGTTCTCTGGGCGTGGCTTGGTGGGCATGGCAGTGGAAGGATAATGTAAAATCTCCAGAGGGGGTATTTGCTGGTTGCTCAGAGGGGATATTTGCTGTTTCTCTGAACTACTCAAAATTTCTGCTACTGGTTCTCCAGAACTGGTCAGAACCTACTGAATACCACCCCTGGTTCAACTCCCAGTAAAAAAGCAAAGCTGGCTGAGGAATTCTGGGAGTTGAAGGCCACAAGTCTTAAGTTGCCAAAGTTGGAGACTCTTGATCTAGATCTCATGGTCTTCCAGTTATTAGTTTGATGCCTTACCACTATACCAAATTCTCACATATGCTTTAGGTAATTATTATTACTCTTCTAAGTTTTTACTTTCTATTATAAAATTGGGTATAATTTCAGCCTTTATTCATACTTTTTCCTTTAGAATCTTATGATCTGTAACTCTCTTCCCGAGGCCTCTATGCAGATTTTATGCAGACAAGTCCCTATTAGAGTACTCTATCACCATTTCATGTTCCAACCAGATAATTATATTTTCTTTTGGATTTTCTAGTTGATTCATTAGTAGCTGTTGCATTCACTAGTCAGCCTGGGTGTCTCCTTTAACATGCAATGTTTTCATGTTGATATTTAAACCAAAAGATTTTAATATAATTTGTACATTTTAAAAAAGATAAAATTTTATTTTATTTCTTGCAAAATTGATTTCCTTCATAAAATGAGGAGCAGGAAGGGCCAGTTCTCTATTCATCACATCTCTATGTTATACAGCCTGGTTTGGCACTATGGAACTAAAGTTTTCCAGTTTTACGCTTTAACCTTTTAATCCCCAAAATTGAAAATTTATGGAGTGCATATCAAATAAAAGGCACAGCAGAACAGAAACTGCAATGTGACTATCCCAAAACAGGAAACAGGGCAAGCATGTAAAGATTCCAAGGGCTTTTGGGAGAGAAAATTTGAAATCTCTGCCCTTCAATCATGTCGATATTTAAACCAAAAGATCTCAATAGAGGCCTGAGACATCTATTATAACCCCTCAGAGGAACAGTATTTATATTAAGCTTCCATACAAATACAAATTTATTTATTTATTTATTGAATTTATATTGCCACCTGCTATGTCTATGTAAATAACGTAGTTGGGTTGACAATATATAAACTATTCACACATGGTGTTTCAAGGCCGCTTACAGAATATAAAACCACATTTAAAATAATAAAATTAATAAAAAGAATCAAATAAATTAATATAGTATACAATAATAAAATCACCCCACCCCACGTCCTGGCAACAGCAGATCACATGAGCCATTTAATGGGCTCCATCCCACTCTGGGTTCCCCAGGCCCACTGACAGAGCCAGGTCTTCAGTGCTTTCTGAAAGAGTATTAGAGTGGGGGTCGTTCTAATCTCTGGGGGAATTATGTTCCAGAGAGAGGGAGCCACCACCCCTGAGACGGTCTTTCTTCTGGGTCCCACCAGATGTATCTCCCTCAGGGATGGGACCCACAGCATTTCCTGCCTCCCCACTCTGATGAGTTGGGTAGATGTGACTGGCAAGAGACGTTCCCTCAGGTAACCTGGTCCCAAGCCATGAAGGGCTTTAAAGATGACAACCAGCGCCTTGAATTGCAAAATTAATACAAACTTAAATATATTAATGGAAATTTAATACAAATAATATAAGTAGCATCAAATGAATTTTTCAATATTTCTGAAGTGATTTTTTTTTATTTTTACAAATATCTATTTTTGTTCTTAACCCAATATACTAAACATGTATGTCTAACCTGATACCAATGAGGTTTGTCCATATGCTAGTAACATTTGGAAATCTAGTACTTAACCCAATATTCTAAACATGTATGTCTAACCTGATACCAATGAGGTTTGTCCATATACTAGTAACATTTGGAAATCTAGTACTATATTTTCCATCAGATGCAGTCCAATAAACTATTGCACAAACTACTATGTTGTAGATTTAGGGGAAAAATCAGCATTAAAGGTTACATTAAAAGTGTTAGAGCCCACTATAACAACATAGCCAAAAAGGCATTAAAAGTTAACCTAATCATGCATAGCTTTTTTTCCGGTAATATTGTACTACTAACTAGAACATTCAAAACATTTGTTAGACCAATTCTCAAATACAGCTCATCTGTCTGGAACCCACATTGCATATCAGATATTAACACAATCGAGAGAGTCCAGAGAT
This sequence comes from Hydrophis major, assembly GCA_033807585.1. Lineage (NCBI taxonomy): Eukaryota > Metazoa > Chordata > Lepidosauria > Squamata > Elapidae > Hydrophis > Hydrophis major. The sequence continues at coordinate 285,375,990 of CM066329.1, forward strand.
ATTTCATGAGAAGAGTCCTCCGCTCCTCTACTCATAACAGAATATCTTATGCCACCAGACTTGAAATGTTAGGCTTAGACAACTTAGAACTATGCCATCTTTGATCTGATCTAAGCATAGTACCAAAAATTATCTATTACAATATCCTATCCATCAATGACTACTCCAACTTCAACCACAACAACACACGAGCACACAATAGATACAAACCCAAAGCAAACCACACCAAACTCAATTGTAGGAAATACAACTTCAGCAACAGAATGGTCAATAACTGGAATACTCCACCTAACTCTGTGGTTTCTTCCCCAAACCCCAGAAACTTTAACTTAGACTGTCTACTGTTGACCTCACCACATTCCTAAGAGGTCTTTAAGGGGTGTGCATAAATGCACCAACATGCCTACCATCCCTATCCTGATGTTCTCTTTTATTCATATCAATTTCATGTATTAATAACCATGTTTATACATATATCTCTTAATTAATATATGCTCAACAAATAAATAAATAAAAATAAAACATCATGCTTGCATTTTACTATCATAGTTGATGATAAATATTATATTAATATATCCTTGTGGGCATGTCTGTGTACCATTTCTAACTTTCCTTTCTTCCCAGTTTCTCTATTCTGCATGGTCTATTTCACTTTAATAATACTCTCTAGTCTTTCAGCTTATATTAGAGATGATTTAATTTAAAAGGAATGTGAGAAACTAATTTTCTAGAACTATCTCCCCATCTTGAAGTAGAGTAGCAAAATGTATGCAGCATATGTACAGTATTTTTAAAAAACCTGCATAGATATTGATTTTAAAAAATAGCAAGAGACAATTTGACAGTTTAATGAGTGACAAGATAAAGGCTGTAGACTTAAAGGTGAACTGCAAAGACAGTTTTTTGGAATTGACCTCTTTTTAAAAAAATATATATATTTCCCATCAACGCATTTTAAAGCATTTTAAAATGATAGGCCACAACCTAGTAAAGATTAGCCACCAACAGTCTTTGTACCATGTATTGCTCAATTGGATTTTATGCCTATATCAAATGCTTTTCCCCACCATCCCAACAAATTACCTTATCCAACTTTACTTAGTTCGTTTTGATGGACCTGGATGACTGAGAATCTCAGACTCTTGGCAGGATCATTTTCTATTTCCTTCCTCTCTTGATCACTTCTTACTGACATATGTATCAGACCATCCTGGAATCTTTTACAAAAGCTAAAGGAGCTTGTTAGGGATACTGTTAAGCTCTGCGCATGGGCGCAAGGAACGGAGACAAGACGGTGAACAGTGAACTTCAACTCTTTATTATACATTCTGAACAGAGCAAAACCCTAGAGCAAAAGCAACCCTTTTATAGGCAAGCTGCTGCTCTAGTAACCAATAGGAAATGTGGAGTGTTAACCCCCTTAACCAATGAGAGTGGCTCATTAACAGCCAATCAGATTCTCCTGAACAGACCAATCCGATATCGTTATTATCAGCCAATCAGAAGTGCAGAGCTAGAACCCTGCTATTTTCTAAAGCTTTTGATAAACTTTATTTGAGTATTTTATTAGTTCACAACACCCCTTCCCCCTGGGTTCCGTTTGGGGGGGTGCGGTGATATAATCTCTGAGGTAGGAAGGTTGCTTCAACTGTCTATTGGATTTACGCTGTCCCACCGGTTCTTGTCCATAAGCCTGTTTGGCGGGGCGTTTTCGGGCAAGTCGGGTGCTGGTGGTTCTTCGTTGGACGACTCGGCGCTGCTAGTGTTCTCGTCGTTGTCCTCTGGCCCTTGCGGGCTTGCCTCTGTTGGGTTGTTCCTCTGTGGCGAGGCCACCCCCATCCTTGATCCTTCTTCACTTGTCACGCCCAACAGCTGACTTCTTTCATTCCTGCTTTCTGCCATCTCAAATTCGGTTTCTTCGACATCCCCTCCCCCCTCAGTTTGGGAGTTACCGGAGTCGCGGAAACTAGGTTGTAGCCTCGAGCGAAGCTGATCTATATGGCGTTTCCATATTTTTCCATTGCAGGTTTTCACCCGGTACGAACTGGGTCCAGTGACTTGAATAACAGTGGCCTCGATTCACAACGGTTTGCCAGAAAGGTTTCTGGTGAAAACTAAGTTGCCTATCTGGAACTCGCGGAATTTTCCGCTAGATCCACAGGGTTTCTCTGGCCCATAAGACGGGTGAAGCTGGTCGAGGTGGGAGCGGAGTTTGCGTCCCATCAATAGTTCTGCTGGAGTCTTGTTGGTGATGCTGTGCAGAGTGATGTGTTGGAGAAGGAGTATTCTATTTATCTTATCTTCAGTGTCCCCATAGTTCATCTTGTAGAGGATTTTTTTAACAAACTGTACCATGCGCTCAGCTCTTCCATTAGCCGCAGGGTGCACTGGCGAAGTTAGCACATGGCGAATACCGTGGTCCACTAAGTATTGTTCAAAAGAAAGCACGGTAAACCGGGGTCCATTGTCAGATACCAGAACGTCTGGCAGTCCATGCGTCACGAATAATCTGTTCAACTTCCGGATGACAGACTCGGTTGTAGTACTTTTCATTTCGTGGATCTCGAGCCAGTTTGAATAGGCATCCACTGTTAATAGGAACATATGTCCCTTAGTAGGTCCCGCAAAGTCAATATGAATGCGGGACCATGGTCCCCGAGGTGTTTCCCATTCTGTTGGAGTTGCTTTTGGTGGGGCATTGCTAACCTCCTGGCACTTATAACAAGTCTTTACCCAGGCTTCGATTTGTTTGTCGATGCCCGGCCACCACGCGTAGCTTCGTGTGAGCGCTTTCATGCGCACGATGCCGGGGTGGCCCTCGTGCAGTGTCTTTAGTATCACTCATTGTAACCACTCTGGGACAATGACTCTATCCTCCCACAGGATGCAGCCCTTTTGCGAAAAAAGTTCAGTTTGTCGATTCTTGAAGGGAATGAAGTCATCAGGGGTTTGATCTACTGGCCATCCTCGTTCAACCCAGCTAAGAACCCGCTTTAAGATAGGATCGCGTTTTGTTTCAATCGCGATATCTTTAGCGGTCAGCGGCAGTGAATGCAGCGTTTCAATCTGGAGCGTTGTAAGAGTTGGAGCTGGGTCATCGACGGTTTCCGGAAGTGGTGCACGGCTCAATGCGTCAGCGTGGGGAATGGCTTTCCCCGGGCGGTGCTGCAGCTTATAATTTTACGCAGCCAAAAACTCCGACCAGCGAGTCATTCTAGGTGATAATATATGGGGGGTTGGCTTGTCTCCCACTATAATCCCCAGCAAAGGTTTGTGGTCGGTAACAATAGTAAAGACTCGTCCATATACATATTCATGAAACCGTTTCACAGCAGATACAACAGCAAGAGCCTCTTTATCGATTTGACTATAGTTACGTTCAGCCTTTGATAGAGTTCTTGAAAAATAGGCAATAGGGGCTTCACTACCGTTTGGTAACACATGGCTCAAAATGGCTCCTACTCCAAAGGGTGACGCGTCACATGTGATTGTTAAAGGCAAAGTCTCGTTATACTGCATTAAAACAGCATCTGAAGTTAATAGGTTTTTCACTTGTTGGAACGCGTGTTCCTCTCAATGCCCCCAAACCCAGGTTGATTTTTTATCGAGAAGCCAATCTAGGGGCTCGGCTACGGTCGCTTTGTGGGGCAGGAAGATGTTGTAAAAATTAATAAGCCCCAGGAAATCTTGGAGATCAGTCTTGTTTCTGTGTCTTGGGGCGTTCTTGATTGCCCTGAACTTGCTACTGGTGGGGTGAATGCCTTGTTTATCGATTAGGTACCCCAGGAACTCTACTTTATCTGTACATAGTTGACATTTATTTTTTTTAACTTTAAGGCCAGAGTCTTTAAATTTCTGGAGAACGAGTCTAAGTCGCTCCTTTAAAATTTCTCTATTAGGGGCAACAATTAAAACATCATCAAAGTATGGTACGACCCCTTTTATTCCCTGTAACAGTCTCTCCATCAAGCTCTGAAAGATCCCTGGGGCCACGCTAATTCCGAATTGGAGTCGGTTGCACTTAAAAGTGCCTCGGTGCATAACGATCATCTGCTGTTTTTTTATTGGCAGGCAGTTGTTGGTATGCCTGTGCTAAATCCAATTTAGTGAAGACCTTTCCACCCCCTAAGGAATGGAGGAGGTGCTGTACCACTGGTACCGGGTACGCGCTCTGTTGAAGGGCGTGATTCAGGGTGGCATGGTAGTCCCCACAAATCCTTAACGATCCATCCGGTTTGATGGGTGTTACGATTGGGGTTTCCCAAGGAGCATGGTCGGTTGATTCTAAAACACCCTGGGCTATTAATTTATCAAGCTGCTTGTCAATCTTTGGTTTAAGGGCAAAAGGGACTCGACGAGGCTTAAGGTGGATGGGAGCCACTTCAGGGTTAAGGTTAAATGATATCGGGGTCCCCTTGTACTCACCTAGTTTGTCTGCAAAAACGTCCTGGAATTCCTGGATGAGGGCCTCCTCCCAGTCATCGCTGTTGGTCTGGTGAATGCCGGCTACCTCAATCCCAAGTGGAGTGAACCATTGAAGGCCTAACAGACTCGGCCGATCGTGGTCGATGACGGTCAATGGTAAGGATGCAGTATGATTTTTGAATGAGACCTGGACCAGGCTTGATCCAATGACCAGAATTCAGTTTCCTTGATAGTCCTTGAGAATGATTCTTTGGGTTCTGAGGTCTTGCTGCCGGATGGCAGGGATCAATTGTTTCAGGGTCTTCCAGGAAACCATCGAGAGGGACGATCCTGAATCGACTTCCATCACGCAAGGCTGGTTCTCGATGGCAACCTTCATTCGGATTTTCTTTGCATCTAATGATGAAGCGTGACCAATCGTGATGGTTTGGTGTGCCTCTTCTCGTTTCGTTGAATGGGTTAGTGGTTTATTTCTGTAGGAGTGGTTGTTCCATTGGTGGTTCGAATATTCCCGATTCACAGGACGATTTCCTGTGGGTTGGGGATAGTTGGTCCCTCTCTGAAATGGGCTGCTTCCTATCTTGCTTTGACAGACTTTTCCGATGTGGCCTCTCTTCCCACAAATATGGCAGAGCCGTTGAGGAATTTGCAGTCTGATCATGGGTGGTTTGCCCCACAGCCTGCGCATTGATATTGCAGTCTCTGGTTACGCTGGTGGCATTGGTCTCATTCAGACCGGAGCCATTTAACTTCTTCCTCATCACTTTCTGATGACGATTTGAGGTCCTCGTGGTGAGTTGCCGTTGCATGTCCCTCAAGGCGAGGTGAGGTTTCGCCGGTGAGTTGGCGGAGCGGGGCGTTAGTGCGGTGCATTTGGGCAGATGACTTCCTGGTTGCTTCTGCTGCAGTAGCATCAGTGATGGTATCTGCAAGGCTGATGTCGCCTTTCGCCATCAGCTTGCTTTGCACGTGCGGTGCATCTAATCCCAGAACTATTCAGTCTCTGAGAGCTTCTTCAAAGTCGGTGAACCCACAGAGGCCTTCAGGTTCCAGAGATCCGTGATAAAATCTGCAACGCTTTCTCCTTTCCGCTGGTCTCTCTGTAAAATTCATGTCTTCATACAAGTGTTGGTACGGTAGGTGCATAGTGGGCCATAGGAGGGGCTCAAGGACGTCCCAGTCCATGGATTTCACCTCAGCCAGTTTCACCAGTGCCTTGGCCATCTTGAAAACGGCAGGTCCGCAGTGGGTCAGGAATATCGCTCTCTTTTTCCCAGTAGTGGCATCCTTCAAGTTGTTGGTCTCCAGAAACATCTAGAACCGGTCCATGTATGAGTCCCAGTCTTCTTGTGCCAGGTCGAATGGAGCGGGTGGTATGGTGCCGCCGGTCATGGTTTCCGCCATTGATGCGCCTTCAGCCACGTGCTCTGTTTAGTGCTCTGTAGTATTCAGTCAGCTCTGATGTCTCCGTATCCCACCTTTGTCGCCAGTGTTAAGTTCTGCGCCTGGGCACAAGGAACAGAGATGAGACGGTGAACAGTGAACTTCAATTCTTTATTATACATTCTGAATAGAGCAAAACCCTGGAGCAAAAGCAACCCTTTTATAGGCAAGCTGCTGCTCTAGTAACCAATAGGAAACGTGGAGTGTTAACCCCCTTAACCAATGAGAGTGGCTCATTAACAGCCAATCAGATTCTCCTGAACAGACCAATCCGATATCGCTATTATTGGCCAATCAGAAGTGCAGGGCTAGAACCCTGCTATTTTCTAAAGCTTTTGATAAACTTTATTTGAGTATTTTATTAGTTCACAACGGATACAAACCCTAGCAGAACGTGCAACAGCAGTCTAGCAGGCAGGCAAATATGTGAGATAAACCTTGTTGTAGCTTACACTCAGTAAAACAGATACACTGTGCCAGTTAAATAGTTTTTTATTCCAGCAAGAGTTATAGCATAGTCAAACAGTCCATATGTCATACACTAGTTCGGTCCATCTGGGGATTAATTAGTTGCAAAGTCCAGTGTCGAAAAAAAGGTCAGTAAACTTACAAATAATCAGTCCAGTAATATATCCCTTTTGCAGTTAGAGATATGAAGAAAATCAAACCTCTTTTCTTCTCTCAGCAATAGCAGGGAAAAACATGCAGTTATCACCATCAATCTATCATTGTCAGCTATCCTGTAAAAGCCAGCAAACAGTGAACTCTCTTGCTCCCTCTTATGGTGATTTTACAACCGCACCCAAAATACATGTTTTAACAGTTAAAGTGATACACACACTTAAATTCATTAACATAGTTTATATATATTATTTTACCCAAACTAAGTTAGGTAACCAATGTTATCCCTAACAGAGCTTAAAGCTACTGAATTTTAAATTGACCCCAACCTACCCCACTTAAAAATCTAGAAAACATATAACTGCTTCAAGTAATGTATAAAATGCCCAATGGTTTCAGTCATATGATTTGGGGACCAGTATCACTTTCTACCTCTATATGGTTTTAATTCCAGGAAAATCATAATTGGATTGTTTAGGTCCTGTTAACTTTCTCAGGACATGTAGAGATTCTCAGTCGTTCAGATCATGGCTGTCCCAAAGATGCTTTTTCAGGAGGCAACTGGATTTTTTTTGTTTTTTTTCTATTGAAGATGTGTCACTTCTCATCCAAGAAGCTTCTTCAAGTTTGACAGGATAGTGGGGAATGGAAGGATTTATATTCCTTGCAGACAGCTGGTAATTTTCATCCTTTTAGAGGGTTGTTGAAGCACATGGAGGTTTATCTGTGTCCTCTGGGTCACTTGAGTAGTGCTCCTAGTTCTGCCCCCTAGAACTCCATTCATCCAAATCCAATCCAGAATCTTATAAGAGCATAATGTTGAAACAGAAAGTAAATTATTTCTTTGTTATTGCATCATATATTAGTATTATATTATAGTGTAATCATGTAAAATGTTTTAAAAAGGACTGAGGTGTATCTTACTATATATGACTGCATGGACAGTGTTTGAATGCATTACACAATGTTACAAAATGTCATTGTACGTTAATTCCAACAAAAGGAAAAATCTAAAATTCCACATGTATGATTGACTAGCCAGAATATGTGCATTATTTCTGAAGGACAGGACCAGAAAAAAGAAAAGGGAGAACCCCTATCAATATGTCCATTTTAATATCAAACATCTTTCAACAGTGTTTGTTGAAAAATGTATATATTAGAATTTTGGGGAAATTTCCAAGTTACAAAAGGATGAATAAATATTTCATTTCATTTCAAAGGATAGTGCTCATACATTAAATAAATAAATCCATAGTGATATTAAAAAAAAAAAAAACATTTTTGTTTCTTCTTTTAGCCCTCTGTCCTGAGACATAACAACAGGATGTGCCTTGGAAAAGAGTAAGTCACCTATTTATGTATATTTATATCTACAGTATGTGTGTGTGTGTGTGTGTGTGTATTTATGTGTATGTGTGTATGCATGCATATGTATATGTTTATGTGTATATAGGAAAAATTGATCACAGTTGGATACATTATTCTTAAACTTTGATTGAGCTAAGTTATTTAGGAAATAAGGTCAGCTCATGAAATACAATACTTCATAGATTACTGGTTATATCAATTAAAACAACATATAAGAGTTCGAGTTTATATAGGCAATATTAAAGGCAATATTAAAGTTATATAAAGATATATAGTTCACATAACATTCTATATACAGTACTTTGTGGTTATGATTTTCACTTGTTAGTGGAGGAGGAGGAAGAGGAGGATAGCAGGAATAGATTTTCCTCGTGATATGATCTATAAGGATCTTAGTAGTATGACCTACTAACCTAGTCTCTAAGGTCTTTAAAGAGGATTGTAATCATATTGTCAATAATTACCAGAGGCTATTGATAAATGTACAAAATGAAATATGTTTCTAGTTTTGGTTTATTCACAGTAGAACTTGCAGCCAATGTTCATTGTCATATGTATGCAATGGCTATTAATAAAAGTGTGAATTTAGAAATTTGGAGAAACAAGAAAGCATGAGAAAGAAACCAAAGATTGCCACAAAGATTAGTATAAAAAGAAATATAAAAAGAAGGGAAGTGGAAATGCGAGCAGGATTTCAAGTTTCAGAGAGATATAAAGGGAGAGGGAGAGATTGCCTCTCTTAATAAAATAGAGTTAAGATATTTCTGTTATCTAGTTCCTGCCCTGGCCTACCTTAAAGACCTACTTTTGTACTGTTCAGTGTGTTCATTAGTGCTATGTGATTTTTTAAAATATATTTCTACAAGTCAGAATATAGGATTTCCATAACTTTTTCTGGGACTTAGATTCAATGTCTGTGAAGTAGTTAAAGATTTCATCATTGGGTATATCAAAAATTACAGCAGCCAGTTCATACACATTTTAAATTGGGGTGGCAGATCTCTTCTAGGCTTTATGTCTCCAGAATGCATTTTATAGAGATGAAGAAGTAGGTCAATTTTTCTTAGGTTGCAACATCTTCACACACATACATACACAGAAAGAAAGAAAAGCAAAAAATTGGGGACACACAATAAAGGCCTCTTTTCAGTTCATTCACCCATGCGCACATTGGTTCCTTCAAATCATGAAAAAGCAAAGTTATAAAATTGGAATTGCAGAATGCCTTACATAGTTAATAATGTATGCATTCAATTAAACCTTGAAATTCCACAGCTCTGTAGGTTATAATACAAACCTTTCATGCATTTAAAAAAAAAACTCTATTCTTTTAATGTGTATAGCAATATCGTTATGTACATTTTAGTAGCATATTTATGACAAGCAAATAATTTATGTATATTGTACTGGGTTAGATTCAGTTCCTTTGTGCCATGTGAGATTTTTTTTTTTAATTTGTCAATTGCTTACAAGATAAGTATAAGTAAAAACATAGTTATGAATACATGGATACATATAAGAAAAATAAAAAAAAATATAAAAGAAACAATAGGACAGGGACGGTAGGCATGTTGGTACGCTTATGCACGCTCCTACAGACCTCTTAGGAAAGGGGTGAAAATAGTAGACAATCTAAGGTTAAAGTTTTTGGGGTTTGGGGCAAAAACCACAGAGTCAGGTAGAGTATTCCAGACATTGACCACTCTGTTGCTGAAGTCATATTTCCTGCAATCAAGTTTGGTGCAATTAAGCTTGAGTTTGTATCTATTGTTTGTTCTTGTGTTGTCATGGTTGAAGCTGAAGTATTCATTGACTGGTAGGACATTGCAATGTATGATTTTATATACTATACTTAGATTGGACCGAAGGCAGCATAATTCTAGGTTTTCTTGGTCTAGAATTTCCAGTCTGGTGGTATAAGGTATTCTGCAACGAGTAGAGGAGCGGAGAACTCTTCTTATGAAATATTTCTGGACTTTCTCAACTGTGTTAATATCAGATATGTAATGTGGGTTCCAGACTGATGAGCTGTATTCGAGTATTGGTCTAGCAAATGTTTTGTATGCTCTAGTTATTAGTGTAATATAACCAGAGAAAAAGCTACGTAAGGTTAGGTTAACAACTCTTAAGGCCTTTTTGGCTATGTAGTTACAGTGGGCTCTAGCACTTAGGTCATTTGAGATGAATACTTCAAGATGCTTGACAGAGTTTGGATCATCAACAAGGTTTTGACTATTCAGCCTGTATTTTATTTTCTGATTTTTTTTGCCAATATGTAGGACAGAGCATTTATTTGTTGAGATTTGAAGTTGCCATTTGTTTGACCATTCTGATATATAGTCAAGGTCTTTTTGAAGGGTAGAAGTATTGTGATGTTGAATAGCTTTATATCATCAGCTAAGAGAATGCAGTTACTCTTGATATGATCACAGAGGTCATTTATGTAGAGTATGAAAAGAGTTGGTCCTTGAACACTGCCTTGGGGGACACCACTGTTGACAGGTACAGAATTTGATGGGATGGTCTCAATTTTGACTATTTGTTGTCTGTTTGGCAGGAATGCTTCTATCCAATAATGCAGGTGTCCAGAAATACTGTAAGATTTTAGTTTGTTGTGTACCACTGAATCAAAGGCTTTACAGAAGTCTATGTAGATTGCATCTATTGCTTTGCCCTGATCGAGTTGTGTGGTCCATATGTTTTTGCAGTGTAAGAGTTGCAGATTACATGATAGTTTTTTCCTGAAACCAAATTGTTTATTAGAGAGTAGGTTGTTTGTTTCTAAGTGGAGGATGATGGATTGGTTAATAATTGATTCCATGACTTTACAGGTGACACAGCATAAAGAGATTGATCTGTAATTTTCAACTAGGCTTTTTGAAGATGGGGATGACCATGGCTTGTGACCATAGCTTTGGCAAGGAGGTGGTCCTGAAAGATTTTTCAAAGATTATGCTTAGAGATTTGGTTATGGCAGTGGATAGCTTTTTTTAACAAGTAGGCACATATTCCATCCGGTCCAATAGATAGAGATGGTTTTAGATTGCATCGTGCTTTTTCAACATTGTCTTCTGTAAAATCAATATTTATTTGATCATTGTAGTTGTCTGTGGTTCAACTAGGAAATAGTGGGCATGATCCATTGCTGTTTACAAATACTGAGCCAAAGAATGTGTTAAAGAGGTTGGCTTTATTATGTCCTTATTGCCAAGATGTTGTGTATGTATGTGTGTGTGTATGTATGTATATCTGTATCTCTGTGTGTGTGTGCATGTGTGTGTGTGTGTTTGTGTTTGTGTAAAAATAATGCATATGAAAGAAACTTTACTTGCTATTCTGGCATTCATAATTCAAATATTTTGAAATACTTAAAACAATGATTTAAACTTGATCCCAGGGCAAAAGTGGAAGTCTATTAATCAAATATTTTTAAAAGAATCTAAAATAATCTTCTCTGGTTTATAACTATAATATGGGAAATCCAATATTTCTGCTCAAACAAAGAGGCTAGAAGATATATTTACAGAAAGTCTTATGATATTTGTAGTTGACTTTGCAAAAGAAAACATTTATAAATCTTTACAGTGCATGACAGGTGTCATGGATTCTCCAAAGGATTAGTGCATTCAGATATAGTCTTTCATTTGAACTTCAAACACACATTCCACTAAGGTGTGTTTTTAATAGCTTTTTTAAATTAAATCCTTTATATTTGTGTCATTCTAATATCTTCAATAAATTTATTTCAGGAAACAAGTTTCCACAAAACTAAATGTAATTATAATTTTGTATATCAAAAAAAAAGGGATTTGTGCCTGATAAGTTCATATATATTCTATTAGTGCTCTTCAAAGAAAGGAAAACTTCATGGAAAACATAATGACCAATTTAGCTCCAATTTTTCAAATAATACATTTACTAATACATAACAGAGAATTATTTTAAATCTTTTGAACATTACTGTTTTTACTTGATGAGTTTTAAAGGTGGTCTCTTTTGACACCAATCAGAGAAGAAAAAAAAACATCATTTCTATCTCCTACTCAAGGTTGTATACTTTAAATTAGTTTTGAATAACTTATTACATTATTTTTTAACAGTAATTAGTTATGGCTAACTCTTATTGGATAGAGATCTCTATGAAATTGATGAACAGACTAAAATAAAAGAAACAGTTGGGAATGTGAATCATGCTTAATAGATTAATCAAGATCATCTCTAGATAATAATTATGGAGGTAAGATTTGATATTTTTAGTTTGTAGGTAAGAGAGAATGATTTCTTGAAAATTCAGCTGAAAGAAGTGTTAAATTTGAAATAGATTTGGTTTGGTTTTACAGATGCATACAAATAGCTGCAGGCTGCATGTGAGGTCAGTTGTAAATAACACAAATCCTTTAGTTTTGATTGTTTGCATATACACATCTATATTTATTTAAGCTCTGATATGTATAAGTGGTACATTTTGATTTTCTGTCAATCAATGACGATCAATTTAGCAAGCACAAAAAAAAAAATAACACTGATGTTAAAATGTATTTTTGTTTTTCAATATACGTAATGATGCATGGTTAAAATGCAACCATAAAAAACAGAAACAATCTAGTCACCAATGCCTCTTCATGTAGCCAACACTTGCCTCTACCTTATAACGATAAACTTTCAAGGCATTTTTAAGGCTTATTATTTTATAGGGCAGTGATGGCTAACCTTTTCGTCGTCGCATGTAAAAGTGCACACACACCTGCACCCATAATGCAATGCATGCATGACACCCCCCTGCCCCTGTGCATGTACACACAACCGCCTGTGCAGCTCTGTGCATGCATGCATGACCCTCCCGCATGCGTCCCACCTCCAGGCATGCACAGGCATCTTCTGTGCACGTCCTGCCCCTGTGCATGCGCTGAAGATATCCAACAATCCTCTGGCTGGAGGGAGGTGCACACACATGCACAGTGAATCAGTTCTGGGCGATGGCTCGCATGCTGACAGAAATAGCTCTGCGTGCCACAAGTTTGCCATCACGGTTATAGGGTAACTTTACAGACAAAATAACAAAAACAACACCCAAAAAGAACAATTATAACAATAAAGTGAAAAAGAAGAAAATCCAGTGAAGAATATTAATATATATCACTTTCAACTTTTTTACACTAGAACATATAAAATCATAGTGTCACATCTTTTCGTTTCTACAAGATAAGGTCATTCCAAAGCATGATAATCCTTAGAAAGAGTTCCGTGAAACAAGGTTTAAATAAAAGTATCATTTTTCATGGCATATAGTAAAACAGGGGCAGACATTTCTAGGCTGTGGGAAGGGGGACAATCTTTTATGAGTTTCTCACCCCTGACATATTTATGTGAATGATTATTAGGGATATGCACATCATACCCTATCTTGTTATAATTTTTCTGTATAATCTATATACACTAGGGAACCCAGATCAGAAGAGATGCTTAGAAATAAACCTTATCAACCCACATTCAAAAGAGACAATAAAAAAGCTAAGAAAAAAGGAACAACAACAAAAAATTTTTTTCTCCTGCTACCAACACTCAAATAAGCAGGGATTAACATCAGACAAACAGTCAAGAAGAAAACAATATCCTAACCAAGGAAACACTAAGGAGAAAACCACTCACCAATATTAGCAGGGTAAGCTACTGTATTTAAACAGGGAGAAAACCCTACACTCACACACACTGAAAATGCTACCTAGTTAGGTAATGAAACATCTGCAAACAAACAACCAATCAAGACCAGGAAGCACCAAGGACTCCACAGATCCGAATGCTGGCTACCCACTTCCAGTATTATTTTCATCTATCTTCTATGTAGGGGTAATTCTGCAGAAAAACACTTTTATCTGTCAACTTCTGAATCAAGCTGAATGTTATAAATTAATCTTTTGAATCAGCCTCAAAGATTATTTGCAGATTGATAGCTTGCATTTATAAGAGCAGAAAGAATACTCTGCCCTTCACTCATTCACATTCTCAGGTTTCCTGGAGACGATGAACAACTCACTGTAACTCCAATACTTTCAACCTTTGCATATATTCAGTTATAATTCATCAAGTCACTTCGTCAGTTGGGTAACCATGTAACTCTATTAATTAAATCATACCACAGAAGGATTATATTTATTTTTATTAGCAACTTTCTCTAATGCATACTTTTTAAAAGATTTTGAGCCCAAAATGTAATTGCCATTTAAAAGATGAAGGGGGAAAAAAACTGTCTTAGTAAGAATGTAATTTGTGCAGAGTTGCAAATAGAAGTCAGTCCAATTTAGAACTTCAGGAAGACCCTACCAAGTAATTGTAATGATATATAATAGACTGCAAAGGTTTTTCCCCCCTAAAAATAAAAAGTAACTGAGGGCTGAATGAGATAGGAAAGCACTGAGGTAGTTTTCCCAAAGGTGCTTTTTCAAAAGGCAAAAAAACAGTTCTGAAGAAGCTTCTTGAATAGGAAGTGAAACGTTTTCAAGGATGAACAAAGAAAAAAAAAGCACCTTTGGGACAACTACGAACTGGATGACTGAGAATTTCCCTAGACACTGAGGAAGTTCCTAAGTAGAATAGAATAGAATTATTCATTGGCCAAGTGTGATTGGACACACAAGGAATTTGTCTTGGTGCAAATGCTCTCAGTGTACATAAAAGAAAAGATATATTCGTCAAGACTCAAGAATCATAAAGTACAACACTTAATGATAGTCATAGGGTACAATAAGCAATCAAATCATACTAGGAAACAGTCAATATAAATTGTTAGGACAAAAGCAACAAGGTTGTAGTCATACAGTCATAAGTGGGATGAGATGGGTGAAAGGAAGGATGGGAGGATTAATAATGATAGTATGCAGACTTATAAATAGTTTGACAGTGTTAAGGGAATTATTTGTTTAGAAGAGTGATGGCATTTGGGAAAAAAAACTGTTCTTGTGTCTAGTTGTTCTGGTGTGCGGTGCTCTATAGTGTTGTTTCGAGGGAAGGAGTTGAAACAGTTTATGTCTGGGATGTGAGGGGTCTGTAAATATTTTCAGAGCCCTCTTTTTGACTCGTGCAGTATGCAGGTCCTCAATGGAAGGCAGGTTGTTAGCAATTGTTTTTCTGAAATCCTAATTACTCTCTGAAGTCTGTGTCTGTCCTGTTGGGTTGCAGAACCAAACCAGACAATTATAGAGGTGCAGATGACAGACTCAATCATTCCTCGAAAGAACTGGATCAGCAACTCCTTGGGCAGTTTGAGCTTTCTAAATTGGTGCAGAAAGAACATTCTTTGTTGTGCTTTTTTGATGATGTTTTTGATGTTAGGTGTCCATTTTAGGTCTTGTGATATGATAGAATCTAGAAATTTGAAGGTCTCTACTGTTGATACTGTGATGTCTAGTATTGTAAGAGGTGGTAGTATGGGAGGGTTTTTCCTAAGGTCTACCACCATTTCTATGGTTTTGAGTGTGTTCAGTTCCAGATTGTTCTGGTCACATCACCATGCAAGTTGTAGAACCTCTATGCATATTCATCGTTGTCTCGAATGAGACCAATCACTGTTGTATCATCATCTTCAGTATTTTACCAGTAGAGTAGATAGCCCATATGATTTCTATAGCCACATGGATGCTGGGACTTGTGAAATGGACAAGAGAGGCAACTAAAGGCTTAAGATGGGGGCAGCATTAGAAAAACCACATTGGGCGAAAGAGGGGAAGCTGTTTCCATAAGAAGTCCATGTCAAGCCTTACAATTGCAGATGTGGAAGAGATTCCTTCAGGAGAAGGAAGAAAGGGAAGAAGAAGGCAATGGCAGCAGGTAACATGCAGGCCTTTGTTAGGGAAAATATTATTCAGAAATATCAGGTATCCACCCACTCCACTCCACACCCTGGCCATTGCATTTTAAATATCACTGAATTAATAGCAAATGTTGAATGGATAGCAGATGAATTAAGTTGCGGGTGGGAGGGGGGAAGTGTCCTGGAGCTCTGAAGGGCTTCAGAGAAAGAGTCTGCGAGTCACATTTTTTACTGGTTTACTATGTGTGTGTCAAGCCTCATTTTATAAATTGAAGCTCCTACCTAGCAACTTATACCTTGAAGGCTTCCTTCTTTAATGGGTAGCTGTGGGGAAAAGCAGAAGGTCAAACCGCATTATGTCTATCCACTTCTCTCTCCTGTGCAAATTGCAGCAGAAAAATCACTAGCAAAGAGTGGGAGTAGCAAAATTAAAAACAGTCAGTTGTCTAGTTAGGGAAGTTTTTAAATGCAATTTGATCTATGTTGCCCAGAAACTTTAGTTGCACTGGTCATTTCCCTGCTTCAAAATTTTATCCTTCAAATTGTGAAAAAGTGTAAATAGGAGAAAGTGACATGAAAGAAGGCACACTGTGTGAGAACTGTGTGAGAACTGTGTTAGTCTGTGACAACCAAAACTCAGGAGGAATTTGGAAGCCATCAGAGTGGCTAAACCGACACAGTCAGGGGTGGGCTTCAAAAATTTCAGCAACCGGTTCTCTGTCCTGTTGCTGGGTGGGTGTGACCATGGTGGGCGTGGCAAAATGGACTGCTGGGCCTCTGGAAGCTCTCTGGAAGCTAGAAATGGGCCTATTTCCAGCCTGACAGAACTTCCGGGAGGCCCATTTTTCACCCTCCCTGAGCCTCCATGCACACCCTGCACTTACCTGCATCCAAAATGGGTTGTGTGGGGATTCCTGGGATGGGTGGGGCAGGGTGGGCAGGCCAGCCAGGAGTGGGATTTGGGGGTTCTCTGAACTCTGCAGAATCTTAGCTAGAGGATCTCCTGAATCCCTGTGAACCCCTGGACACAGTATAGAGGAAGAATATTCAATGAAATTTGCTGTAGCTCCCCAAAACATATGCCTTTTAATAAAATCTTATAATCAGAAAAGGGACTACAGACGGTCTTCAATCTACAATCTACAACAATTTGTTTAGTGACCATTCAAAGTTTCAACAGCACTCATGACCATTTTTTCACGCTTACAACTGTTGCATGGTTACATGTCCAAAATTTGAATGCTTGGCAACTAGTTCATATGTATGATAGTTGCAGTGTCCTGGGATCATGTGATGATCTTTTGTGACCTTTTGACAAGCAAAGACAATGGGGAAGTCACTTGACAATTGTGTTACTAACTTAACAACGGCACTGATTCCCTTACCAACTGTGGCAAGAAAGGTCGTAAAATGGGGCAAAACTCACTTAACAAATATTCCACTTACCAATGGGAATTCTGGACTCAGTTGTGGTCATAATACCTGAAACTACCTCTTTATACTAGCCAGAACTGTACCATTGACTTTTGTTTTATGGAGTCAGCGGATCTTGAATTTAGCAAGCCAAATGAACAAACGTAAAACTTCTATAAGTCCTCAACTTATAATCATTCAGTTAACAGCCATTCAAAGTTACAACAGCACTGAAAAAAATGGCTTGTAACGAGTCCTCATGACCTGACCAAAGCCATCTTGGATTTGTCAGTGTTGCTACACTGGAGCTGAAGGATAGGGAAGGGGGATTTTAGATACTTGGGATTCCGTAGCCAAAACAAAATACTTTCTCTTGGGAACCAAGGACATTCTCACACCTGGGCAGAGGAAGGCGGAGTGATGTCACCAGGCAACCAAACATTGCTGTGATTGGACCATGTGACTGATTGTTTTGACAAAGTGACAAACTTTTAATTAGATGAAAACCATGGGAAACTTCAGAGTGTGTTTTCACCAGATATGTGCCAATATGATATAGCCAATAAAGCTATTCTTTGAGGAATCTACCTGCCTTTGAGTTTTATGGGTCTAATACTTGGAAACTGACACTCATATTGATGACTGTCCCAGCATCCCCTTGGTTATGTTATCAAAATTTGGGTGCTTGGCATGTAATTACAGTGGCTGCAGGAGCCCTGGGTCATGTGATCACCATTTACGAATTTCCCAGCCAGTTTGCGATAAGCAAAGTCAGTGGAGGGAGCTGGATTCACTTTACGGCCTCATAATTCACTTAGTAAATGAGTAACTCTCTTTTAACAACCAAGGCAAAAAAAGATCATAAAAGCTTATTTAACTACCACTTTACTTAGTAACATAATTGCGGGCTGCCTCTAATCCTTTCACACTTATGGGGCTTCATAAAACATGCTGATTCTTGGGAAGTAGTGCAGAATTAGATTTGAGAAACAACAGTAGATGAAGGAAGCTCTTCATTTGCATTCTGCTAGTTATTAATCATAATATTTCCTATGATTTATCTACAGAGTTTCTACAGGAGCTAAAGGCAACAAACTTTCCTTAAGTTTATAACTTTGTAAAAGACGTGGTTGCTTTTTCCCTTTAAAATATACGCTTTACTGAATGAGTTTTATCAGCCACAGCAGAATTATTTTTAAAAATGTGTTTAATTAAGCATGTACTCTTCTACCGGAACAGCTATCCTTAAATCAAGCTGTGATTTTCCAGGTGTTCTCCCAGTTTAGAATATTTTAAATATTTCCACCCTCCTTTTTCTAAAGAAAGTTAAGCTAAAATTTCCAGCTTGGCAACTTCACTGTATTTTACAAGAAGATCCTATGACACTTCCAAACAATGGTACAGTGGACATAAAAGAAACAGAAGTGTTCTCAGGCTTCATCTGTCAATGAGAAGGCTCCTAAGCCAGCAGAAACCTAGTGCCTTCTTCTCTTGTGTATAGAAATCTTTGTGGTCAATGGCTCACGCAAATTGCATTCTTTCCTTAGCCTTTTTTTTTTTAAATTTCTCAATGAGATTTAACAAAAGTATTTTCCACTGGGATGATTATGAAAACCAACAGAATCATTTATAGGGTCTTCTTTGAATGACCACAATTAAGATTGTTAAATTGGTCACTAAATGAAGCAACCACTAAATGAAACCGTGCTTGCACTTACCATCTCACAACAAGCTTTGCTTTGCTTTACAGACCTTCAAGTAAGTTATAAATGAGAAAATTGGTCACCGAGTTGCTTTTTTCCCCATAACTCTGAATGGTCACTAAACAAAACAGTCACTAAATGAGTAGTATCTACAGAAAGTGTAGTTCCCCAAAATTATGATTGTGATTCTGAAAGAAAATACCATGAAACAATCTATGCAAACTTCAGGAATGAATAGGAACATATATATGTTCCATGTGATTCAATTAATATTTTAAAATGCTTTTTTTAATCTGCACCAGCTACATAATTTGTGATATTTCCCAGCCTCTTAACTTCAAGATTGATGCACCAGCATTACTGGATCAGAACCATTAAATTATGTAGCCCATCAAATAAAAATATTAAGTAAATATCTGAAAAAATGAATAGATTAAATTTCTTAGAAAATAAATGCCTATTTCTATCTCTTCTGTTCCATTATAGAGAATATTTATCCTTTATTGCCTAATAAAGGATGATGTATTTTTGATATATCAGTAAATCAGGCAATATTGGTGATTTATATTTTACTGTGGTTAGTTTTGTTCTTCTTTCCAATTATCACCCTATTGCTTCTTTCTTCCACAATTACTGATGTTCAAATTTCTCCAAGTGTAATTTTCATGGAACTTTTATTTTGAAGTTATCTTAGAAAAAATACACTATTCTATCTGCTTTTTTAAAAAAACATATTTTTTTTTTGCTGAAATGGCCTTCCTAATTTAACCCTCCATTTGTATGATGGCCTTTAAAAGCCATTTCTGCTAATCCTTACATGCACACTTTCACAGATCTTTATTTTCTATTGAATAATAAATGGTCATTTTATTCATCCTTTTTTTTCACTTGACTTGCAGGAGAGCTAAAATATATTTTAATCATAAATTTAAAAATGAATTAAATAATGAAGCTGATGGCAAATTGAGAGAGAGAAAGAGAGAGAGAGAGACACACACACACACACACACAGAGAGACAGAGACAGAGACAGAGCTACAGAGTAATAAGTAACAAGATCAAATACCTTCTTCAGAAGCTTGTTGGGTGGATACTGAAAATTTCCCCCCTCCATTCTAGCTCTCCAAAGGTTTGTCCAAACAACTCCTTGAAGATCAAGACAATTGATCTGAGAAAAATAGGTCCTGGCTTGTACAAAGAGAAGGAAGCACTAATATATCTTCTCTTAATAACAGGATACCTATGCAAAACTATAATGGGAATATGGAATAAGAACATTTTCCCCCTCAACATGGAATGTTTTTACTTTCCAACCAACAGTACAGATTAAAAATTATAAAAAGGCTGATCAAATCAATATTGTTATGAAGAATGTTTCCACCAGTTATAAAGGATTTAGTAAGGCTATACCTCTCTTGTAATACATTCACATTTAGTGGATAACATTAACTTAAATTATATGGTAAAATGGTAGACACGCTTACTTTACCATATATTATCCATGTATGAGTAATTTGAATTGGACATTCTGTAAGACAACTGATAACCAATTGCTTATATAATTGTATTATAATTTCATCTTGATGAAAAGCAACGAGAACTAAAGCAAACATTATATCAGCAATTCTACATTGCATTATTATAAGCATCAGAGAACGCTTCCTCCTTCCATAAATTTCTTTCCTTTGAATTTTCCCTGTTGCTCATTTTTATAATAAACTCTTTGATATCAACACTTTTCCATCCTAAATCTATAAACAGAAATCATCTATAATTTGGTTGTATAAGTAGATGGATTTGTGCTACAATTTTCATAAAATGATTAGGGAATATATATATGTATATGTATACACGTATACACACACACACACACATATATATATATTTATATATGTATATATCTATATCTATATCTATAAATACATCTACATCTACATATACACAGTGTATGTATATGTGTGTATGTATAGAAAACAAACATATATATATATATATATATATATATATATATATATATATATATATATACACACACACATACATACATACACATATATACATACACAGTGTATGTATGTGTGTGTGTATAGTATTCAGCTTTGTTCGGGTATTTTCCCACGTCATTATAGTTGTGCTTTTAAAGTTGTAGCAATGTTTCGGCAGAATCTCATCTGCCATCATCAGGCTTCTGTATAGTGTTCGTCTGTGAGTCAGACTTTCACAGCCATTTCTGTTTTAAATTTGGTACTAGCCTACTGCTGTGCCAGAATGTTTTTTTCTTCATCCTGATTGGTTGGGAGTCTTGGTTTGTGTTTATTGTTCTTAGAGTTTGCTGTTTTCTGCTTGATTCGTGTTTCTAATATCTTCTGTCTATTTTGTAGCTTTTTTTTGGTCTTGATTGGCTGGCAACATTGTGTTTCCTGTACTGGAGGCTTTTAGTGTGGCTTGGCTCTGAGTAAATGGACAGCTATCATTTATTAGGAAGCTAGGTTTATCTGGGTGCCTGGTTGGGGTGTGTTTGAGCTGGAGGTATTGGCGGGGGGTCTGTTTGTGCCCAGGTGTTTGCCTGGCTTGTGGTGTGGAGATTTTTTTTTTTTGTGAGTGCAGGCTTCCAAATAATTGACAATTATGTTAAAGCATGAATAGAAGCATGAATAGAATTCCACCAGACTGTCAATTATTTGGAAGTCTGCACTCACAGAGAAAAAAATCTCCACACCACAAGCAAACACCTGGGCACAAACAGACCCCCCCGACTGCATTTTTGTCAGAAAAGAAGAAAATACTTCCTCCCTCTTCCAGCACCTTAAAGTCACAGGACATAAAATTAATTTTGAAGGAACCAAATTAATATCCAACACTGAACACTCCAGCAAGAGAATAATCAGGGAAGCTATCGAAATAAAGAAACACCTCAATAACATGAATAAATGGGACGATACCTCCTGCTTACCAGACATCTGGAAACTAGCCCTCACCAACAAATGAGTTCCAGCCATGAAAAGCAACACCTGACCCAAAACAACACGGGGCACCACCTCCAATCCCCCTCATCAGACCCAAGCCCAAACTCATCCTATAAATGAAGGACAACCACCATCCAGAAACTAGACTACGGCTGCTTCACCAGTTGTCACACCCCACGACCCCAAAACCAAACAAGCTGACACAAGCCAAGAACACAGACCCAGACCTCAAACTCGAAGCCAGACTAAAACCCAGAATGCTACATCACAGCCACCCGCTCAGGATATCACATCAGAAAACTCAGGAAATCACACCACAAGAACTCAAGAAGTTGCAACACAGCAAACGACCCAGGAAATCATAGCATAAGACCAAGGACACCACAGCAATAAAACTCACAAAGTCATCACACAACCCATTACCCAAGCCATTACAACACAGGAAGCTAATGGAAAAGAGATGAAAACACAAACAACCCAGGAGATTACAACGCAGGACCCAGGATACCACAACAAAAGAACTTGCAAGGCCATCACACACAATGGGTTCATTACCCAAGCCATTAAAACATGGGAGGCTAATGGAAAAAAGATCACTACAAAACAAATGACCCAAGAGATCACAGCACAAGATCCAGGATATCTCCACAACAAAACTCACAAGACCATCACACAGCCCATTATACCAACATCAACTACATCAATCAATCAAGAGGCAGCAGCGCAGCCAACAAGCCCAGCACACCAGCCCCTCCCCACCAGTATTTATAGAGAGATAGCAGCTCCGATCACACATTGCTTGCACTCACACGAAGCCGAAAGCACCAGCCTGAGGATGGTGAGTGGGACCTCACCGAAACGTTGCCAAGATACTCTTAATCTTACACGGGAAAAGACCCGAACACACCGAGACCTACACACACACACACGTACATTTTCCTAAGGCAATCAAGAAGTCTCCAGAAACCAGCATTTCACCAACCATCAAATCCATGCAGTTTTCTCTTGAGAATCATACCTAAATCTCTTATCAGCACTTCTGGATAATATCTTTGAATCCAAATGTTGTATCATCATATTTATCTCAGAAAAACAATTACTTTCTAGAGAATGGTGAGCATCATGACTTACTATTTCAAACAAAAATATCCTGAAGGTTCTTAAATGTAATTTAAATTATTGAATTTGAATGATCTGGGTCTCAGATTTCACCCAGCTGTGGAAATCTATTTGAAGCAGGTGTTTTGCATTACGTAGGAGTATTCACGACCCATCTCTCTATAAATCATTGAAGCAGCCATGTTTTACTTTGCTGGACCAAAAATGAAGCAAATTGTTCTTTATGCAGCCTAAAAAAGTCATAGTTGCTTCAATGGCTAAGAAATACTTGCTTCATCCATGCTTCTTTGCACATTCCAAAGAGACTGTTTTAAAAGATTTGCACAGCTCTATATTTCAGCAATTACCTTTGATGTTAAATACATGCGCATGTTGAAAGACTAGCAATTGTGTTCATCACTGACATTGAAGCATTGTGCAGCATATGATCAATTCTCGTATATTGTCAGCACCAGGAGATGATAACACTATTAATTATCCAACAGTTCAATTAACCTTATCGCATACATTTTGCTCCCAAATGTTGGAGAACAGTTTCAGTAAAACCCTCCCTGGTTCCTGGAACTAGAAGATATATCTTCTCTTGCAAATCTGTCACAAATCTCACAAAACTATTTAAGCCCCAGAATACCTAAGATTAGAAAAGGAACTCAGCTGTAATTTTCTCAAAACTAAAGTATGCAATTATGTTGATAGCCCACACAATATAAAGTCCAGTTTTCTCAACCTGTAAGAATAAGATGGGTCAAAGCAGTAAAACATTGTGAGATTTTTGTTACATTAGAATGAATAGGTAGAGTTAACATTGATATGCAAGGGAAGAAAAAGAACATGCACAGGTATATTTTTAAAACCATGAACAAACCAAGTATACCTGTTGGTTTTTAAACATTCTCATTTTTTCAATAAGTTTTTCTTTTTCTGTTTATTTCCAGTTCTGCTAATGATACAACTTCAATTTCCCTCAGATACCTCAGAAATTACTTCTAGGGACATTGGGGTTCAACATCTTTGTGGAAACTGCCAATTAGCCTCCACATAAGCGATTTTACTGTGACTAGAAGGCTGACAGGGATCATATGACTCAGAGAAGGCATAATGTACCAAAAAGATAGCAAAAATGTCAAATAATGTGGGGATTAAAGACAGGGGAAGCATATGATTTTGCTAGGGGCCATTCCTAGACTCTACTAATGTTCTTTTCTGTTGTTTTCAAGATCTTAATCAGTCATACTAGCAGACGTATGCACAAGTCTTTATGTAGCTTTATATTTGGATATTTCTTGCTTTAGCAGTTTAAATTCTTCGTACATTTTACAGCATTCTTTATACACACAATTTTATAATAAATGATATAAATTAGCATTTTGTTTTAATGTCTTTTTTTGTTAAAAAAAGATACTGTAAAATCTTTGAGCATTGAAGGGCAGCAAAATTATAATTACACAGTGACCTTTATACAGTGATATTTGCAAAACAGTTAGGAACTTAAAGGTTTTTAGTCCGACTCCCTCCTTCGGATTTCATTCTTAATACACCAAATAACATCAGCAATGAGAATAAAATTAAATGGTTTTTTTCATTGGAACAGCATTATATTGCAGCTGATGCTTAAATATTCTGCAAATCTGAGAATCGTCATAGTACTAATTTCAAGCTTTTGTGCAAGTGAAGGAAATGCTCTTCCCTTTTGTCCTGGACAAGTTTGTGAGTAGTACATGTGACCTAAGAGAAAAATATGGACAAAACTAAATTGATTTTTTTTAAAATAGTGTGGATGGACAATTTCCCTAGTGGATTGCAATATTTCAAGGAAAGGGAAAATCCATCAGATTGCTTCATCTGGGATATGCTTATTTTCTGGTCTTCCTGTTAGAAGCAGTAGCAGGGAAAGTTAAAAATATGTTGAGATGATCTGCCCAGGAAACCATGAAGGTTTTCAAAATATTTTTGACTCAGTACCTGCTCAGGGAATTTCAAAAATAACTTTGAAATACAAGTATAATGATCTAAATTAAGATTAAATAAACAAAATATAATTAAGAGAATGAAAAGAGGGGAGAAGTTTATATAGAAAATATAGAATGGTAAATAAGATAAGTAATGGTATATAAGGTGAGCATGAATTTGATTTAGGTCTGTTAAAAAAAGATGTAACCCGGGGATAGGCCACTTTCCAAAAAGATGTTTTATGTTTTGTGTTTTGGGCATTTATGTTTGACTGAGAATTAATAAAGCCTAGGAGAAATATTACTAAAGGGAGAAACGAGAAATTTGGAAAAGATATGTATGTGTTTAAATGATAATTGGGAACTATGTTGTATAAAACAATGTTTATTTGTTTTCTCAAAACTTATATGTAGCTTTTAGAAAGGTTTTAGGTTTCTATGTTTTATGTTTTGTTGGTCTTTGAAAATTAAATAATGAAATTGTAAATGAGGCAGATGGATACAATGAAAATATATAATTCAAGTTAAAAGAAATATAATTGAATAGAAGGACAGGGAGGAATAAAGAGAAGTTGGGAAAAGATATGAAGTTGAACAGATAAGATATATTAAATTGTGCTTGTATGGAAATATGATAATTTGGAATTATTTGGTTTTTAAATAAGATGCCTAATTTGTTTTTTCCAGAAAAGATCTTGTACGTTCCAATATTCTATGTTTTGTTTGTTTGTGTATTGGTTTCAAAAAATAATAAAACTTGTTTTAAAAAAATAATAATAATAACTTTGGTACTCATATTTAAGAGAGCCATGGTGGCTCAGTGGTTAGAATGAAGTACTGCAGGCTACTTCTGCTAACTGCTGGCTGCTAGCAATTTGGCAGTTCAAGTCTCACCAACTCAAGGTTGACTCAGCCTTCCCATCCTTCTGAAGTCAGTAAAATGAGAACCCAAATTGTTGGGGGCAGTATGCTGACTTTGTAAAATTGCTTAGAAAGGACCATAATGCTCTGTGAAGTGGTGTATAAGTCTAAATGCTATTGCTATATTTATGTATTGATCCTGTTCTAGGGACATGTTTCCAGGAAGGAAATGCACAATTATCTTTCAAATATACCTTAAGACTGAGTTAACACTTTAGGAAATTACTGTTGGTGTTTGCCAGTTGAGTTCGCACCCAACATGTTCCCAGTCCAATCAGAGTATACATATGTCTCACTCAGTTCAACTAACAAAAAAAAAATGTGTCAAAAAGAGTTAACTTTCAAAAATGGGACAAACAGCAGGAAGAAGAAGGAAGAGAAAGAGAAAGAGACAAAAGGTTAGAGGACTTAATCTGCCTTATATGTATTTCTATAGCACAGAACTTTTCAGAAAGAGGGGCCTCTTTGGTCATTCCAGCATTAACTTTTGCATGTACTGTATATAACAATAGCAGAAAAGTGATGGAAAGTAGGACACTCCTTTATTCTACAACATGAAGAGAATAATTTGGACTACTTGGATGCTGTATCCACCATCCACAATGCATTAAACCATGTTTTGTTCATCTATAACCTATTAAATAACAATTGGTAGGGTTCACCCAAATCCAAAGCTATTAAACTTGCAGTAAGACACAGAACTTTGTATGTCTGTTCCAGATTCAGAAATGATTTTTTTTAAAGACAAAAGAAAGCTTGGAAACTTGAAAGGGAAGGTTAAGATTATATTTCTTTGTGCAGTTGAACTAAGAGAAGACTACAAAGCAGTAGTATAGGAAAATAAAAAGCAGACATTCCGGAGAAGAAGACCAAATGGAAAATATAGAAAGAGAAAATATAAACAAAATATAAACACACTTAACTAACTTGACTCCAAAAAATTAATTCCAACTTTAAGTAGAAAGACTCAAACTTTAGTTGAGGATGTAGTTATTCTCACAATAAAAGGGATGAAAAGAAAATGTAGGATGCTGAATTCAGAGACTATTAATACAAAATGTATCCCATGTGTAAAAACAGCATGTGTGTGATGGATTGAAATGTATACCAGATGTAAACATGGCTCTGAGGTTTTATGAATATTAATTTATTTATGGAACTTATTCAATGCCTCAACCCAACTGGACTCCAGACAGCTTCTAATGTATACAGGTAGTCCCCAACTTACAACAGTACACATAATTACTGTTCAAAGTTACAACAGCACTGAAAAAAGTGACTTATGACCGTTCTTTCATGATATTTCTAGCATCCCGATGATCATGTGATCAAAAGTGAGGTGCTTGGCAACTGGTTCATATTTATGACCATTACTGTGTCCCAAGGTCATGTGATCTCCTTTTGCAACCTTAACAACAGGTTACTAACATATCAACTGCAGTGATTCATTTAACAACAGTGGCAAAAAGGTTGTAAAATGGGGTAAAATTCACTTAACAAATGTCTTACTTAGCAGCAGAAATTTTGGGCTCAATTGTGGTCCTAATTTGAGGACTACCTGTATAATAAAACACATAATATATAATGTATGCAATATATAACTATAATAAAATGAATAATTTTTGGAGAAAAACCTAGGTATATGGTTGCTAAGAGTTAATATCCACTTAATGGCACAAATTAAACTTTGCATAGATATTTCCAGAATCAATTCCCTCTGTTAAGTCCTATCTCTAAACTTTCCAGAAGTCCTTAAGTTTAGAATGATATGTTCTTCATTTCTAGCAATAAACTGTTTCATAGAAGACAAGCCTTAAATCCACTTTTGGTGACCCTGAATAAGATTAAATCATATGAAAAAATCAGTGATAGTCAGTCTCTTAATTGTTAATGTCTATTAACAATTACTAAAATTTCCAGTCAGGAAAGGTCTTTTATTTTCCTTCCCTGTAAAGTTTTGGATTGGCAAAATCATCTTGGATGGCTTTATTAAAATATATAAAAAATAAAGACACATTGCCAATTTGCATCATTCAATATTATGCTTGGTCCACCCTAATTTATTATATAATTAACTTGCCATGGTTGGCTAATTTTACACCCTTGTTTAACCACCGTTCTGAGGCAAAAGAAAATTTTTAAAGTCAGTGAAATACCAAAAAAATATTGGTGCTATTAAATTTCATGGTAATATGTTGACAGATACTTTCTGTCATGCCTTGGTTCATGCTTGCCCTCATGCACTAATCTCTTGCACTAATAGATTTTGCTCTCCCCCCACATGTAGTAAATAGATTCTGTTATCCTCCACATGTGTGGAATTCCTGTCAATCTTTTTTTCACCTTACTCATGCCAATTATCTATCCTGCACTGTAAACTTTACCAAGTGTATTAGCACTTACCTTCTACTGTATCAGAATTAAACCAAATTATCCCCTCATTAATAGGAAAATCAATTCTTATAAGTAATTTAATTTAACAATTTAAATTATATCCATTATCTTCAGATGAAAATTACTTCTAGCCCAGCACTGTATTAATAAAACAATAGCCACATATTATCTCATTGAAATCTGCTTCAATTTCACCTTGTAGTAATCTAAAACAAATGATCTGCTACATTAACCAAATACTTGGTTTTTACCCCTCTTTTTTAAAGTTATGGAACATGAAATGTATTACTTAATAAAGGAGAGGGAAGGGCTTGTGTTTTGTATTAAGACAAATTACTAATGTGAAATGAAAATTAAGATCATAAATCAAAGCAGCTCATTATAAGTCCTTCTTTTACTGCAATTTATCAATTGTGCTTCTATTTTTGTTTGAATTGTTTGGATATCCAGCCTATGCCACACTATTCCTTTATTTCATCAGTAAAGCTGGCTGTTAGATACTGGTTTGCTTTCTACGAGCAAATGAATAATTGTCAAATGACTACAAAGCTTACCTTCAAATCTGAACCTTGATTGTTGGAACTGATATGAGAAAAAAACAACACACATTTTGAGAAAAAAACCCTAAACCCTTTTGTATATACCTTTCCTATTTTGAGAAAATTTAATAACTCCTAGTACTGAACCCAGGGTGATAGTGGTGATTGTTATCTCTACTAATCTCTACTAATAGTCTGGGATGAGATCACCTTTGAGAGATAGTTGAGATACTAAAAGATACTAAAAGTTGAAAACATGCATTAAAAATAATATTTACAGATCTCAGGAAAACCCTTCTTTTCTGAAGCTGATTCTCACAATCTATGAGAGATTATAGGCCAAGGAAGGACTGGGTTTTCCTTCTATCTGCCTGTCTATCTGTCTTTTCCTTCACAAGTGTTTTCAATGAAGGGAAAGACAGACCATATGGAGTAGGGCATGATGGAGAGATGAATTAAGTTTATGAAAGAAATATAGCAGCCTCCCATTGTTTGTAAAGTCACTTCAATGCAGTGCATCACCCACAGACATACTGGAATGTGCCTAAGAAATTTTTAAAAGGGAATAAAGGGTGGATTGAATTTAGAATTAGGGCATCATGTCATGTAGTGTAGATCAGAACAAGTAAAGAATAGAAATAACTTGATATAGAAAGTAGTGTGAGAGAAATTTGTATGCTGAAGGAATGGAGGAAAAAAATAGCTATTAATTTGAGCATTAGAGTCTTCTCGTATTTTTCTAGTCATACTGAAATGAAAATACCAAATGGGAGAAACTGTTTGTGATAAGAAGAAAAAGGAACAAGCAAGAAAATAATCAATTTGAAGGGGGAAAATAACAGTCCCTAATGACCTGCCACTTAGGGTTTTCTTCTTTACACATTTAATGGTATGTGCCGCCAGAACCCCAGTCAAGAGTCCTTGTTTATCTGCTAATCATCACTGGAAGGAAATGATGCAGTGATACTAGATACTTTCATTTATTTTAGGCAGTAGCAGTGATGGGATGAAAATTTCATGTTTAATTGAAGATCACCTAGAAAAACGTGAATAGGAATGACATGATGTAGATGAAGTGACTGTGTATGGTGGGGATTAGAGATAAGTCATTGTCTAAATTTAGTGATGATTGCAAAGTCCTTACTAACTTTTTTCAGGAAACAGGAAAACATAATATGATATATGGTTTTGAGGATTAAAATAAAAATGATAGATTATAGAGAAAATGTAAACAATGCTGTAACCATAAAGTAAGATGTTATTTTATAATTATAAATGCTGAACAAGAAAATCAATCAGAAGTCACTTCATCATATTTTGTATTCCTTTCCTTTGATTTTTGCACCTTTGTCTTTGCTCTTTTCTGCTTTCATTTTTTTTCCATTCAAAATACTAGTTCCTATTTGATTTTATTCTGTATTAAAATTTTATTCTGTATTAAAATTTTATATTAAAAAGAAAGACAAAATACAGAGGGCAGGATATTTTGAACTAATAAACAGGCAAGAATGAGAGAAAGGAAAGTCCTAGCTTATGCTCTAAATCTGGCCAGTTATTTTCTTCTGTCTTTCTGTTTGTCTGTCTCTGTCTCTCTCTCTTTCGACATCTCTCTCTCTCTCTGTCTGTCTGTCTGTCTCTCTCTCTCTTTGTCTCTGTCTCTGTCTCTCTCTCTGTCTCTCTCTGTATACCTGTGCAGACCTCATGTCTCTTTATGTGTGCGTCTGGCAGTGGAAAGATAAACACCTTGGTTAAGCAGAGCATTTGTCAGCAAGACTAAAGAAGGGCATGCACTAAGAATTATGGGGACATTTGTATAGGACTCAGTACATCACAGAGATTCAAGGCCACTTATATGTATCCACAAAGAATTTGAATTGTCAAAGACTCAAAAGGTGGAGGGTGTTCCAGAATGTGTAATTTTTTTAAATGTATAAAATAAAAATTGTCATATTCCTGTTAACAATCACCACCAACCCTGCCCCCCCCCCCAAAAAAAAAAGCTTTAGGGTTTTCAGCATCTTTATTTCATGCAGTGATATTTTTTGTGTGGGGAAAAATAACCTGATTGCTTTTATAGGGAATGAATTATTTCAAATAGATTAAATACATTTGCCATTGAATGCTGCTTTCTTTTCCTAATAAAATGGGATGGCTTTGAATTGTTATACAAATTTGGCAATGCTGTAAATTTCATTTTATTTATAAAGACCTTCAAATGTTAGGGATTTTTAACAACAGAAATTGATTCCATTGGATATCTAATTGAATATAGATGATTAATAATAACAATAATAATAATAATAATAATAATAATAACAACAACAACAACAACAACAACACTGCTACTGCCTAAAATAATAATAATAAATAGATAGACAGATCCTGTTTCTTTCTTATACTACACACTTATTTGCTAGTTTCCTTAAATTCTTTCCATGTGAGATGGGTGAGTAGAGAAGAGCTACAATGAAATCATCTTTCAGTAAATGAGAAGGTAATGGTCACAGTTGTGTTGGTTATAACCCATCAGGTTTTGATACATAATACAGTTTGGTTCCAAATACTGCATTTTGCCAAGTTCCCTCCGAGAACATCACTTCAGGAATATCAGATGACCAGCATGCCCTGATATAACCTGACCTTGTGCTGACCTGCAGTTAATGGGCTGAGGGCATCAATCTTAGGATCAAAGGTTAAGCTGATCAAAACCTTGAGGGTTCTCCACATCTAGATGCAAGAAACACATTGCATGGACCTCCTGTCTCAAATAACATGCTGAAAAATGAGATGCTTGCAAGGTTTCCTTCTTTTCAGGGAGCCTATATAACAAAAAAATGTAATCCAAAGATTTTCTGTATGTTCTGGGGGAAAAAGTGGAATTCTGGTAGAAGATGCAATAAAGTGATCAAATATTACCAGCAATTCCCTGGAAAGAGTTCTACACAGCATGCTAAGACAGATGAAATAGCAGGCAACATGGGTCTTGACCAGCTTCAAGATTCTTTGAAAATGTAAGCTAGAGCTTTTAATGGATAAATCAGTTGCCTTGCTGACATGCAAAAATAACACTCTTCTGTTCCTGAACCATATTACAAAACTTTAGAAGGGTCCTCAGTGATATTGTAGACTCTACAATGTAGAGGGAAGAGGGATGGTTTTTAGCAGGGAGGGGCAATTAATGTTGCCAAGAGGCCATATGAGAAACTGGGATTGTTGTGGAGGGCTACCATACAGATACCCCTGACACCCACCACAAACTTGCCAACATTGCCCTGCCTGCCTTACTGCTGACCTGTCCCCACTGCAACAATACCTTGCCCTCCAATGATGATGCCCCACTATCTCCATCAACACTGAATTGATGCCTTACCCTCCACCATGATACTCCAGGCTGGACTGGGATCCCTCACAGGTCACGGGCTATAAAATGCCCAAGTCTGGCTTTGAGGGATAGGAGGAAGATGATGGTCAGATGGTCAAGACAATAGTCCAATAAAAGAGGCCTGAGTTCAAGGCAGGACTGTAATATGAGCAGATGCCTAATTCTCTGCCTAATTCTCACAAAGATAAAGGAAAGAAGAGGGGAAGTAAATTCAGCCCTGTAAGATTCTACTACTGCTTTAACATGAAAGTAGTACTGGCCTACATAATGGTGCATTTTCAGACTGATCTACATTGAAAGGCTGACAGATATCATTCTGCACCTAAAAATCAGGTAATATGATGATCTTGCTAAAAGGAGGTGCTACTGGAGGTCTCCCTCAAGGATATCTCAGGGAGTCCATTTTAATTCTGTGATGATATGAGATTATAGCAAAGGCTTTTTGATGTTGTTCTGGATAACCTGGGACACATGACTCAACCTTAGGGAACTACCTTGTGTAAGGGATAACATTGTTTACCCTAACTGGTTTAGGTAAAGTAATAAATATGTTATCATGGTTTATAAGTTAAAGTGTCTGCAACTTTAAATATAGGAATGTAATTAAGGGAGTGGTTGTGAAAGCACTTTAAAAGAAGCAAGACGACAGCTTGCTCTCTCTCTGGCTTTGATGATCCCTAATTACTTCATGGACTCAAGACTGCGTTACTCGAACGGGAGAGAGACAAAGGACTGATTTGTAAATGAACTGACACAGGATATTCTACACAGACTTTGCCAACTGAATATCCTTGAATGGACTGACTAAATGATACATGACTAATGGATTGTTATTTGGACTATGCTATAAATGGAATAAACTATATTTTTGCTAGCAGAAGCGTATCTGTTATTTTTACTGTATGTTAACAAACATACAAACTTATATCACTCATTTATCTGTATGCCTATCTGACTAACGCTGCACATTCTGTTTAGCTTGTCTCCTTAACCCTGGTTGGGGAACCCAGGCTTAACACTGGTTATGGGCCCAGAGGCTGCAAAGTCAGTTTAACTAGGTTAAAACAGATTTATGTAAAAAGTGAGAGTTTGTGTTGTTATACATTACAGTAAACAGACAGCTGTGTTTTATTAATTATAGTTTTTATATCCATATAAGAAAACATGGCACAAGTCAATCTACAAAGTTTGTCCCTTATATCCAAGTTGGATGGAACAAACTATGTATCATGGTCAATGAAATGTAGTCTACTTCTACGAAGAGAAGATCTGTGGAACATAATTGAAAACCCACCAAACGTAGAGGAATAGGATCCAGAGGATGATAAAGATAGACTAAAAATAGAAGAATTTATGCAGAAAAATGAACAAGCTATTTGCATAATAGGATTAACACTATCTGACCAGCAACTTGTTCATATCCACGGAGAGCAAACAGCTGTTGGGTGTTGGCAGAAGCTGAAGAGGATTTATGTTCGAGATAACGTTGGTGCTCACATAAATCTAACACGGAAGCTTTTCAGGACGCATCTCCAGACAAATGGTGATATGCTGAGTCATTTGAAAACTATGCAAAGCATTTTTCAAGAACTGCACGAGAAAGAGCTTATTTTCTCTGAACTACACCAAGTCTACATAATTCTATCTTCACTAGATGAAAGTTATAACAACTACGTCACTTCCCTTGAAATTTTGCCAAAGGAAAGTTTAACTTTAACTGATATAACTGGCAGATTGATTGAAGAGGCCAGAAGAAGACTGGAAAGATATCAGTTAAGGAGGGAGCAACCTCAAAAAGAAGATAATGAATCTCCTACTGCATACGCAATTAAAAAGTGTTTTAATTGTGGAGGAAGAGGACATTTGGCAAGATTTTGTAAAAAGGCAAAGTGCCAGAACGCTGAACGGAATACTAAAAGTCATCAAAATAAAAATAAAAATTTAGAGTTAACCATGTATACTAATGGAGCTGTAAAAAATAATTTATGGATGGTTGACAATGGAGCATCCCACTGTATAACAAATGATAACAAAAATTTTGTTAAAATGTCCAAGAGTACACAGCAGATATTGTTAGCAAATGGCTGGAAACTGAAAGCTAAAGGTCAAGGTATAGCATATTGTTCTTTCATGAAAGAGAATGTAAAAATGTTATATGTACCACAACTTAAGTTTAATTTAATTTCAATCAGAATTTTGGTTAAACTAGGATATGTAGTTACCTTTAAAGGAGATAACTGCATAATTGAGAAAGAAGATAAGAAAATTACTGCATCTTTAAGAGGTGAATTATATGTGTTAAATGTTAATGGTTTAGAGGTGGCTAACACGGTTTATGATAATAAGAAACCTCATGATGAATATATTCACTTGTTACATCGACGGCTAGGGCATTTAAATTTTAAAATGCTTTAGAGAACTGTTCAACTATCTAAAGGAATAAGTTTGAAACCTTGTAATAAGTATTTGCAATGTTCTATTTGTAATCAAAGCAAAGGCAAGGTCATACCGGCTAATAGAGTTGATGGATTTACTACCAAAGAGCCTTTAGAAGTAGTATTTGCTGATTTAATAGATCCGAAAAAACCAAGTGTAGGAGGAGCTCGATACATACTAAGTATAATGGACCATTATTCTAGATATGGGTTTTGCTATTTAATGAAGAGCAAAACTGAAACGTATCTAAATCTCTTTAACTGGATAAAATTTGCTGAAAGAAAAACTAAAAAGAAATTAGTAACTCTTATAACAGATAATGGTGCAGAATTTACAAATAATAAATTCCAGAATAGACTAAGAATGTTCGGTATTCAACATAAAAAGTCTGCACCATATAGGCCACAACATAATGCATTTATAGAGAGACGAGGCCAAACACTACAGTCAATGGCATGTACTATGATGTCTGATTCAGGATTACCTGACAATTTATGGGGAGAAGCAATAATGTGTGGTAATCATATATTAAATAATGTTGTTAATTCAACAACAGGTGAATTACCATTCACACTGTGGCATGGTACAAAACCTGATTTAAGTTACATGCACACATTTGGAGCACCAGCATGGGTGCATATCCCTTCACAACTCAGACAAAAAGGAGAGCATTGAGCTAAAAGATTATTTTTTGTAGGATATAAATCTAATCATAGATCTTATAGATTCTGGGAACCAGATACATCTAGAGTTTACACCAGTGCTTGTGCTAAATTCCTAGAACATGTAGGATGGAATAGATTAGAGCAAGATTTAAATAATGAAGTAATTATTGAACCCTACAAAAGGCAGAAAGAACAGACTAGTTATAAGAAGAGTCCAATTAAAGAAGTCCACGAAGAGCAAATAGGATCAGAACAAGAAGAACCAGTTGATCAGGAAGAGTTAGATAATCAAGAAGAGTTAGTTAATGAAAGTCCACCTTTAAGTCCTGTAATACCTAGACGTACTACACGTGTAACTAGACCACCTGATAGGTATCAAGCAAGTATAGTTTGCCAAGTAACTAAAGTTCCAACTAGTGTAGATGAACTTAAGATGTATCCTGCTAAGGATCAGGAGAATTGGCAAAAGGCAATGGAAAAAGAACTAAATGAATTAAAGGTAATGAAAGTATATGAAGATGCTAAATTACCTCCAGGAGAAAAATCCATTGGGTGCAAATGGATATTTAAAGTAAAAACTGGAAATGATAGGACTGTTACCCATAAAGCTAGGTTAGTAGCTCAAGGATTTAATCAAACTGCATCTGATTACGATGAAGTTTTTGCACCAAGTCTTAAAGCAACATCTTTGAGAGCAGCTTTAGTGTGGGCAGCTGAGAAAAACTATGTCATTCACCATTTAGATGTAGAAACTGCTTATTTGCATGCACCATTGCAGCACACTATATATTTGAAAAAGCCAGTTATTATAAAAGACAATAAAGTAAATAGTAATGATTGTTGGAAACTCAAAAAGAGTCTTTACGGGTTGAAACAATCTGGCTTTGAGTGAAACCAATATATTGTGAAAGAATTAAACAATATAGGTTTTAAATCTGGTTTAGCAGATCCATGTGTGTTTAAAAAAGAAAATAATGGAACGGTGTCATTATTGTTATTATTTACAGATGATATTGCTTTGATAACTAAAACTAATAATGAAGCTAATGAGATTATATCATTATTAGCCAAAAAGATAAAATTAAAGCATTTAGATGAAATTAAAAAGTATCTAGGATTGACAATTAACAAAACAAAAAATGGATTTAAGATATCTCAAGAAGATAAAATTTGCCAATTAATTAAAACGTATAAAATGGAACTTTGTAAACTGGCAAAGACTCCAATGAGTCAGGAAGTTTGCCAAACTGATGCTCAAAGTCCCAAATTTGATAAGTCTATTTATCAATCTTTGATTGGTAGCTTATCATATATAAGCAATTGGTCAAGGCCAGATATAACTTATAGTGTTAATCAGCTGGCACATTTTAATTCAGATCCACAACAATGTCATTGGCAATCATTAAAGAGAATTTTAAGATATCTTAAAGGAACAATGAACCATGCATTGTATATAGAACCAAAGGGTGATTTGAGTCTTAGTGCCTATGCAGATGCAAGTTTTGCAACTGACATAAACACTAGAAAATCAACATCTGGGATGTCTATATTATTTGGTAAGACACTAATAGGGTGGAAGTCAATCAGACAACAGCATATCAGCTTGTCCACGATGGAAGCGGAATTTTCATGTCTGTCATTACTATGCATTGACTTAATTTTGTACAAACAGTTATTATTAGACATGGGTGTAACTGTAAAAGATTCCATTATTGTATACGAGGACAACCAAGCAGCCATAAAGTTAGCTACTAGTATTGCTGTAAAAACTAGATCAAAGCATACTGATTTAAGATACTTAAATGTTAGAGAATCTGTAAAGAATGGGCTAATTAAATTGGAATACTGCATGATGGAAGAAAACATTACAGACCAATTTACAAAAGCTCAAGGAATAATTAAGCTTAAAGAGAGTTGTAACAAATATGATTTAAAGATGTAAATAGTTATATTTATTATTATTTCCTAAAAGGGGAGAATGTTAGGGATAACATTGTTTACCCTAACTGGTTTAGGTAAAATAATAAATATGTTATCATGGTTTATAAGTTAAAGTGTCTGCAACTTTAAATATAGGAATGTAATTAAGGGAGTGGTTGTGAAAGCACTTTAAAAGAAGCAAGACGACAGCTTGCTTCTCTCTCTGGCTTGATGATCCCTAATTACTGGATAGACTGAAGACTGTGTTTTTCCCCTACTGAAAAGGAGAGACAAAGGACTGATTTGTAAATGAACTGACACAGGATATTCTACACGGACTTTGCTAACTGAATATCCTTGAATGGACTGACTAAATGATACATGACTAATGGACTGTTATTTTGACTATGCTATAAATGGAATAAACTATATTTTTGATAGAACAAGCGTGTCTGTTATTTTTACTGTATGTTAACAAACATACAAACTTATATCACTCATTTATCTGTATGCCTATCTGACTAACGCTGCACATTCTGTTTAGCTTGTCTCCTTAACCGTGGTTGAGGAACCCAGGCTTAACACCTTGCATTCAGGATACACCTTTCCGCAGCAGTCTGCCAAATCAGAAATGGATTGCTGCTTCATAGGAAAAAGATGTCCAAGGATCCTGTAAGGATTTAGGCCAGAAGTCTCAAAACTTGGCAACCTTAAGACTCGTGGACTTCAACTCAGCATAGCTGGCTGGAGAATTCTGGGAGTTGAAGTCCACAAGTTTTAAAGTTGCCAAGTTTGGGGACCCCTGATTTAGGCATTCCTCCAATTCTGAAGGCATTTGTTTAGGTAAACCTGTTCAGCATTAAAAATAAAAACAAACATCTAGTTCCGTATTGTTGTGGTAAAGGAGACTGCTTGTGTGGCTTCACTTCTGGTTTGCATTACAGGGTTTGTCCATGGTTTGCTGTTTTCCACTGCCATTCAATTAGAAAGCAAAAATCAGCCTCTTGTATTTTATATGTATTAGCTGTATGTTTTCAGCTCACATTGCATCTTTTCTTAACACAGCTTAAAAAACCGTATGTTGTACATTTTTCTTGGCC
Organism: Hydrophis major; assembly: GCA_033807585.1. Classification (NCBI taxonomy): domain Eukaryota; kingdom Metazoa; phylum Chordata; class Lepidosauria; order Squamata; family Elapidae; genus Hydrophis; species Hydrophis major. The sequence goes on from CM066329.1 coordinate 285,414,163, forward strand.
AAATGTAATTGATCTTATTTGTTTGCATTGTAAGTCCTTCAAGCCAATAATAGCTTGAAGCAAAATGTAAATTTTTGTTTCCTGGGCTTTTTGGAAGAGGCAAAAATACTATGCGTTGTTACATGCATGAGAACTTAATTTTTGACCAAACACATATAGGCTCATGCACACAGTTTCTTTTTCTCCAAAAAGAAGAAGAAAAAGAAGGAGGAGGAGGAGGAACAGTAAATAATTCACTTAAATAAAAAGAAAAGCCTAAATAATGTTCTACTTCTCAAGTTAATTTTGCACAGGATTAAATGTATTTTTATACAAATGAAAACCAGATATGTGTCTTTTAACTTTTTCTTCCTGTGAATCAGCACTACAGAATGAAAAACATTTGGAGGGAGAAGCCATTATGAAATATTACCTGTCATATCCAATTCCTTGAATGTTTACTGAGCAGCACTTGACCTAAGATGCAGCTAACTATGAAAGATGGATTTCCACCTTCACACAAAGTGTTCCATGTAGCATGAAAACTAAAAGTTCCTGCTGATTCTCAGGAAAAAAAAAGAATGAAAAGAAGTACACAAAAGAAAAAAAAGAAAAATCACATCCACATATATAACGTGCAAAATGAAAAAGAAAATGAAGATTAGTTAAGTCCAATGCAGCAAAAGAAAAGAGATATGGTCATCATCCTTTCTTATACTTCGAATGCCACAAGATTCAATTAGTATGATTTTTAACACAATTATGAACTGCATGCTATTTTTTATGAAAAACAGCAGCATTCCTTGTAAAATTTCTTACAATTGGACAATACGAATCCTGGAAGAAAAAAATGTCACAATATAGATTATAACTTGTTGCCATTTATACAAAAAAAATGAACATGGTCCTTTGCATTTTTTTTACCAAGGAAAACAAAGAGATTTAAAATGGAGTGCAATTTTTTTCCACAGTTCAAAGAACTGGAATTTCACCGATGAAAGGATTGCTATAGCTTAGGTTTTTGTCAAATAAGAACTTTCTAGAATTCCTTTGCAAAAAACATACTGGGTAACCCACTAAATATTATTTATAAATACTATACCTATTTATATACAGTATATACATATAATTAATTAAATAAATATAAATATACTATTTATTTACTAAATATTTAGATATTGGTTAAGACTTTAATCACCAAGACATTCCTTAGGAGCAGTACATTTATTATTATGCACACAATACTATGAAATCACAGTTGCCAATTGTTTAGCCGGTGTTCGACTTGAAACGTATTGAGTTCTTCTCAATAACTTATTCTATCATAATGTTTCAGTGTGGCATACATGCGGCTCCAAGGAGCCTGGTCTCCTGTAATGGAAAGATGGTAATGTTGTTAATGCACAGATTCTCTAAGCTTATGTGATGACCCAGAGTGTAACACAAACATAACAAAATCCAAAATGTAAATAAATGTCCTTTAATGCCTCCAACTTAGCCCCACCATTCAATAATTCTCAGTTGGAGATAAAACGTATTCAAAAATAGTCTTCAAAAGAAAGCAATACAGTCCGAATTGAATGAGCAGATATAGGTGAAATTAAAAAAAAAAAAAAACTATAATGATGAAATTTCCACAATGGACCAGGATAAGTAATTACCAAATTCAAGGCACAGTCTGTTGGAAGAATGCCAACCAAGATAACTTCAACCCAAAATTGCTTTGCTTCTGGCAATGCTGTGTTGTAATCATCTCTCTTATATACTAGTCTCCCCAGCTGCAACCAATGAGGAAGATCATGGCCACTTCCTCTTGTGTAAGCCAAGTTGTTGCCTTCTCTGTTTCTCCCTGTGTGTCCTAGGGATGGGCCTGGTTCTTCCTCTGACTGCCCAGCCGGCCTCTGCCCTTCCCCAGCCTCAGAGTCCAACTCTACCAAGGGCATGACAGCTTAATCCAAGATTTTTTGGTATGGCACCCAATGTGACAATAACAATGGCACCACCAGGGTTAGATTATGTCATTATTTTTCAAGATTGATTTTCTTGATACTTTGTGATCTTCTCCAATTCTTTGTCTTCTACCCTACTATAGTATTGCCACATCAATTATCCACACTTTCTTCTTGAGGTGCTATAGCCAAGACGTTATGTTTGTATTCAGAAATCCCATGATATTTTAGGTTGCACACTTTCGACTACCTTTTTTTGACTACATGGTCCCACCAGTTTTTCATTACCAGCTCATTATTATTTTCACAGATGCTGCAATGCATCATTTTGGTAACAGAATAACAGAGGTGGAAAGGACCTTGGAGGTCTTCTTGTCCAACCCACTGCACAAACAGGATGATGGTGATTGTATTATAATCAGTTTGCATGGTTTTTTTTGCATGAGCTGAGTATATGAACTACTGGTTCTTTTGCTTCTTTGTAAAATCTGCATTTTGAATCATTTGATGTTACTTGTGATGACCCAGGGTGGGATACAAAACAAACACAGTCACAAAAAAACAGGTGAAGCCACTTTTATTCTTTCACTTTGCTTCCAAGATCCAAATATCCTTGACTAGAGACAAAAAACTCCCAAACAGTTACAAGAAGGAGGAAATACCGTTTAAATTATAAAGAGTAAAAAACAACATAAACCAGACAACATGTCCACAGATATCAGAACACACACTGGGAAGGACGCCAAACTCAGAGAGGAACAATAAACTAGAGATATTTCCACACTTTGTTGCCAGCACTCGCTCATAAGCATGTCCATCCTCTTATCCAGTTGTCACAGCTGCAGCCCATGAAAAGGATCAATGCCCTTTCCTCCCCCATAGACCACGTCTCTTCCTTATCCTCTCCTCCCTGCATGTCCTAGGATGGAGAGGAGATGGGCCTGGGTCCTCCTCTGACTGCCCAGCCAGCCTCTGCCCTTTCCCAGCCTCCTCCACAACCTCTGGAGCCACCCTTCCACTCCCTGTCGGCTGTTCCTCCTCTCCCTCAGAATCAGTCTCTACCAGGGGTATGACATTACTACAGTATTATCTTTACAGTCATTGAAGAGCAGAATGCCTAAATATCATAAAATATTATAAACCTCTGGAACCAGTGTGTGTGTGTGTGTGTACCTGCGATTTAGTTCTGAATTTCTTGATTAGTACTTGTAGCTTTTTTTTTCTTTTTGGCAAAGTTTTCATCTTTTTCCTATAACTAAGAGAAAATGATTGGCCCAAGGTTATCTAGCTGGTTTTGTGCCTAAAGTGGAACTATAATTCAATCTCTCTGTTCTAACCTGATACCTTAATCACTACACCAAACTGACTCTAGAAACAACATAGATAACATACAACATAACAAACTTTAAAAGTTAATCTAAAACCCTAAGTACTAAAGCTAATAGTAAAAGAATTAAGTGAATTGAGATAAACTCTACCCTTTAGATACTTTAGCATTTTAGCTATTTAGACTGACTGCTACCTATTGTTTATAAAGTTCTTGCAAAGAATATTAGGACAGAAAGATTTATTTTTTCAATAAAATCCACTCCCAGTTAGCCTTGATTGCCACTCCCAGTTAGCCTTGATTTCTTCCCTAAATTAACATCAAAATCCCCAAACCCTTATAAACATGTATCTACAATTGTTTATTTATTCATTATTTATCATTTGATTTTCTTTTTCTTTTCCTTTGGCAGAATATGAGCCATGAGCATTCAATGAGGAGACTATTCATAATGAGCTCACTATTCATAATTAACTTGACTTTGTAGAATAAGTAATCAACATCTTTCCCACAAATGCTGAGCAGGTTTTACTAGCCAAATGTCCAGCGTTGGCACCCTAAAACAAAAAAATATGTCGATGTTGTGTCCATGCCTATGTCCTTTCCTATCATTAGTCTTATGGTAGAAAAAAGATAGGCTTACTTAGGAACAAGTTTCTGCCTGCTATGGAAATAAGAGATAAAGATTTTAAATACGAATGCACTTTTTTCTCAGCATAAGCTGTAAATGTTATAGAAAACTAAATTTATTTACAACAGATTAAACCTTATTAATCACAGCAGGATTTATTTCTAAGTAAACATGCATATTGGTCCTCTTGGTCCTTAAAAATTTGATCTTCCCATGATAACCCAGAAAGTTGATAGTGGGTTATAACTTTGACTACTTTATCATATCAGTGCTAGGATGTTAATGTTTTTAAAAGGCTGTAAATAATATTAGTTCTGGGCTTTTTTACAAGACAGATATCTAACATTGTTTTCAGGCTGATATTTTATAACACAAATATAAACACATCATACTTCAACAAAAACCCATATATACTATCTACCCAGGCTCATCCCAACCATATTTGATTTTCAAAGTGAGATATACAATGTAGTGTCAAAAGAGTCAAGCATATATATATATATTCAAAATTCTGTTGGATCTGGCCCTCACCAAGTGTACCTATATGATAAACTTTGCTACAAAATTTCAGGTATCATCCTTTTTTCAGAGTTATCTTCCTTGAACAAAAAAACACACCACAACCTCCTATTATGTGAGCAGCTGGTAGTAAGGATCTTGATTTGATCATGTTGCTTTTTTAGACAGACTAATTGTTCTGATTTATGGTTATCACCTGTATTTCATGGGTGCTTGCTTCCAGCACTAATTAATGGATAATTTTCAAGTGCTGAAAGTTTAATTGTCCCCTGAATTTCCAAAAGTAGAAGGAAACATAGTTCTTAGCAAAATAAATTTCATCCTTTGTGACCTTTGGGGGGATTTTGTAAGAGAAATAGTCATATTAGTGACCATAATGCTCATTTTTACATATAATCATTACAAAAAGGTAATGTAACACCCACCCACAGATTCATACATACATACATACATACATACATACATACATACATACATACATACATATTGTATGCAGAATATTATGATACTAAAAGTGAATATGAAGGAAAATCAGTTAACCAAAAAGCTAAAGAAGATTTAATTTAATTTAAAAGACATTAATAGAACAGAGCAGAAGAAGCAAGTGAATTCCAAACCATGCAGTTGAATTTGAATCATACTGTATACACAAATGAGAATGTTGATAGATTGATACATTTCTCAAGCTAAATATCTAAAGCTGAGTAAATTTTAGGTACCAAGCATCTTTATCATTTATCAAAAATATTGAAGCAAGATTTAATGAAACTAAAACTTCTATGTAATTATAAGAATATGTCTGATTCAAAAAGATAAGGAATAAAGAGAAAGAATCTAACACAGGTTTAACTGAAAACTATTACCAAAGTTACCAATGAATGGCAAATCAAGATGGATGGATGAATGGATGGATGAATGGATGGGTGGGTGGGTAGGTGGATGGATAGGGAGGGAGGGAGTGAGGAAGTAAGTCTCTGTGTGTTTAGTCTACATATGAGTTTTTAATCCTGTCTGGCTTAATTGCCAATGAAAATATGTTTTTTTAGTTATTGAACTTATGTTCTCAGTGCACTTCCTGATTGAATATTTTCCGTCTTCAAATACTCTGAAGTACCAATAGTTTGAAGGACACCTCTAAAAGTGTTTATTTCACCCAACTTGATATGCAAATAATTTGGGATGAAAGGCTCTGCCTTGCCTCAACCTTATTTTTTTTCAACTTTTCCATTCCATACAAAAATCTAAGCTGGTAGGAAAATGTAGTATCTTTCACTTTCCTCTCATAGCCTAGACTACTGAGATACAAAACTATCCATTTAAAAGAGCCTGAAACTTAGATGCTGTAGAAGAAGCAAGACTACAGTTCCATCCTTATCATCTCAAGAATGAATAAAACAAGCAACAACTAAATTGCAGCTGAGCAAATAAATCAGCTCAGCTTTCCAATATTAGTGTTGAGGTTGTTAAAACACGAGTAATAGATATATTTTTCATATTGGCCCAGAGTTCAGTGTAGGTATCCCACCTCAATGCTGTTATAATAGATTTGGGTTTTTTTTTTAATGGCATTTTTTTGTTTTGGTAGAGAAGGGATAATATGTGGTATTCCCATATGACCAAACCAAGAAAAAAAACCAACTAACCAACAAACATGTTATTTGTTGTGTATGTACCATAATTAATAAAGTATGAGCTTGAGGTAAAGTGCAGGGTTCTGGCCCTGCACTTCTGATTGGCTGTTAGGCGGCCAGATCAGATTGGTTAGTTCTGAGGAATCCGATTGGCCCTTAACAGAGGATTCTTAGTGGTTAAAAGAGCTAGTGTTCATAGCTTGTTATTGGACAATTCTTACAAGGGTTGCCTATATAAGGCAAGAGTTCACTGTTGTTGTTTTGGAGAAGTCACTATGCTAATAAAGAGCTGAAAGTCACTATTCAGAGGCTGTCTCCATTTACTCCGACCCATGTCCAAGTACTTAACACTGGCGACGAAGGTGGGATTTGGAGACGTCTGAACCGAAGAAGCCAAGAAGAAATACCGAGCACGTAATAGACGACGCCAACAATGGAACCATGTCCGGCGGCATCATATCACCTGCTCCGTTCGATCCAAACCAAGAGGATTGGGAATCCTACATGGATTCCAAATGTTTCTCGAGACGAATAACTTGCAGGACGCTACACCAGCAAAGAAGCGGGCACTGTTCCTGACGCATTGCGGCCCAGCTGTATTTAAGATGGCTAAAGCACTCGCCAAACCTCGAGAAGTAAAAGCCATGAACTGGGATCACCTCGAACCCATCCTGAGAGACCATTACGCGCCAACCGTGCCTACACTCGTGAGACGCCACGAGTTTTATCAGAGAAACTAACGAAAAGGGGAGAGCGTGGCCGATTTCATGGCGGACCTCCGAAATTTAGGGGGTCTCTGCGGGTTCGCCGATTTAGAAGAGGCACTAAGAGATCGAGTAATCCTGGTATTAGATGCGCTAGGCGTGCAAAGCAAACTGATGGCGAAAGGCGACATCAGCCTTGCTGATGCCATCGCTGAAGCCATGGCTACGGAGGCAACCAAAAAGTCGGCTGCACAATTATGGTGAAGCCCCACTCCGGTAACACAACCGACCAGCGAAATCTTACCCAACTCAGAAGGGCAGCTACTAACAACGCACCACGAAGACCTCTCTTCGTCGTCAGACAGTGACGAAGAAGGGATCCATCGACTCGGTCCGACCGGGACCTTCGCCTGAAGCCCTTATGCCCTTGCGCTGGCTTTGGAGCCAACCATGCCAGGGCGAATGCAAATTCCGCGACGCACTCTGCCATGAGTCGGGAAACGAGGCCACATCGGCCGGGTCTGCCGCAGCCTACCAGGACTCAGCCAGGCCTCAAAAAGGGCCAACTATCGCCAATCGACAGGAAACCCTCCTGTAAGGCGAGAGCCAGTAAACCACTCCTAGAGAAATCGAGCTTTGCAAAAAGAAGAGGCTCACCATACTATCACTATCGGTCACGCCTCAGTTTTGGACACTAAGAAAATCCGAGTCACGGTAGCCATCGAGAACCAGCCTTGCCACATGGAGGTCGACTCGGGATCGTCCCTCTTGATAGTGTCTTGGAAGACACTCAAGCAACTCATCCCCACAATTCAACGCCAAGACCTCCAATATCAACGACTCATCCTCAAGGACTACCAAGGAAATCGAATCCCCGTTGTTGGGTCCTGCCGAGTCCGAGTCTCCTTCAAGAAGCATAGAGCGTACTTACCTCTAATGATCTTCGATAGAGATAGGCCTAGTCTATTAGGCCTCCAATGGTTTGTGCCACTCGGCATTGAAGTGGCCGGCGTGAACCGAGTCGGTGGTTGTGAGTGGGAGGAAGACCTTATCTCTGAGTTCAGCGATGTCTTCGCGGACAGCTTAGGCAAGTATAAGGGGACCCCAATCTCATTTAGTCTAGATCAAAAAGTAGCTCCCATTCGCTTGAAGCCCCGTCGAGTTCCGTTCGCTCTTAAAGCAAAGATCGACGAACAACACGACAAGCTAATTGCTCAAGGGGTGTTGAAGCCCATCGATCACTCTCCATGGGAAACCCCTATTGTAACACCCATTAAGCCAGATGGGTCAATCCGAATTTGTGGAGACTACCGGGCCACTTTAAACCATGCCCTACAGCAGAATGCGTATCCAGTTCCGGTGGTGCAGCACCTCCTCCATTCCTTGGGGGGTGGAAAGGTTTTCGCTAAATTAGATTTAGCTCAAGCTTATCAACAATTACCAGTAGATGAAAAAACGGCCCAAGCCCAAACAATTGTAACGCACAGAGGTGCCTTTAAATGTACCCGATTGCAATTCGGAGTTAGTGTAGCCCTGGGGATCTTCCAGAGCCTCATGGAAAGGTTATTACAGGGAATCAAGGGCGTGGTTCCTTATTTTGATGACGTATTAATTGCAGCCCCTACAAAAAAAATCTTGCAGTATTGTTTGAAATGCGTTCTTAAAAAATTCCAAGAGGCTGGACTTAAGGTGAAAAAAAATAAATGTCAATTATATACTGACAATGTTGAGTTTCTAGGGTACCGAATTGATAGCCAGGGCATTCATCCTACCGAGAGTAAATTAAAAGCGATCAAAAACGCTCCCAGACCACGCAACAAGGCCGATCTCCAGGCGTTCTTAGGCCTCATTAATTTCTATAATGTAATTTTACCACACAAGGCAACTGTCGCTGAACCGTGACACCGATTATTAGATAAGAAAACATTGTGGGTATGGGGTTACCAGGAAGAGCAAGCGTTCCGGAATGTTAAAGAACTGCTCACATCTGACTCTGTACTTATGCAGTATAACGAGACTTTGCCGTTAGTCATAACCTGCGATACATTGCCTTTCGGGGTGGGCGCCATTTTGAGCCATGTACTGCCTAATGGAAATGAAGCCCCTGTTGCATACTTTTCGAAGACTCTTTCACAAGCAGAGCGGAACTTTGGACAAATTGATAAAGAAGCCCTCGCAATCGTTTCAGCTGTAAAGAAATTTCATGAATATGTGTGTGGAAGGATATTTACCATTATAACTGACCACAAACCGTTGCTAGGGATAATAGCCGGGGACAAGCCAACCCCCTACATATTATCCCCTTGGATGACCCGATGGTCAGAATTCCTAGCTGCTTATAATTATTGCCTGCAATATCACCCGGGGAAAGCCATTCCCTATGCCGACGCATTAAGCCGAGCACCGCTTCCAGAGACTCGCGACGATCCGGCACTAACGGCAACCACGTTGCAGATCGAAACACTCAACTCACCGCCTATGACCGCCCGAGACATCGCGAGAGAAACCAAACGAGACCACACTCTAGCTCAAGTCCTAGGTTGGGTAGAATGTGGATGGCCATTGGACCAAGTACCAGATGACTTCGCACCATTTAAATCTCGACACACTGAACTTTTTTCCCAAAAAGGCTGTATCCTCTGGGGTGATAGAGTCGTTGTCCCAGAACAACTCCGGAAGACGCTGCTACGAATTCTGCACAAGGGCCACCCCGGCATCGTGCGGATGAAAGCACTTGCACGAAGTTACGCGTGGTGGCCGGGCATGGACCAGCAAATCGAGCAGTGGGTCAAAGCATGTGCCAATTGCCAACAAGTCAGCAACGCCCCACCAAAAGCCATGCCTACTGAATGGGAGACGCCACGGGGACCCTGATCCAGAATCCACCTGGATTTCGCGGGGCCAACCAAGGGCTATACCTTCCTGCTGACAGTCGACGCATACTCCAATTGGTTAGAAATTTATCGTATGATGGCTACAACGTCCGAGGTGGTGATCAAGATCCTTAACAGACTCTTTGCAACCCACGGATTGCCTGACGTCCTGGTGTCCGATAACGGGCCACAGTTTATGGCACTAATGTTCGAGCAGTACCTCGCTGACCGCGGCATCCGCCATGCACTCACCTCGCCTGTGCACCCTGCGACCAATGGCCAAGCAGAACGCATGGTCCAATTTGTTTAAAAGACTTTGCAAAAAGTGGACTATGACAATATCGATGACAAGGTCAACCAAATTCTCTTTTTGCAACACATAACTCCACATAGCATCACCGGCGGAACTCCCACTGAACTACTGATGGGACGAAGACTCCGCTCCCACCTCGACCAGTTGCACCCTGCTTACGAATCGGAAAAGCCAATAGGATCCAGCGGCCGCTGTCGCACCTTCCAGGTAGGAGACCTCGTTTATGCATGAAACTTATCGGGCGATCCGTTATGGATAGAGGCGACAGTAGTACAAGTGACCAGCTCCAAATTCTACGTAGTGAAATGCTGTGACAATAGACTGTGGAAACGGCATATCGACCAATTACGGTCATGACTCACAACGGCCAGTCAACAACTCCCCCATGACCAAACCGAGGGGGGGGAGGTACGGAAGAAGATGAAGTTCCAGGGAACCTGCTCGAAGGGAGCGATGAACTAAATGATACTCAGGAAATGGAGCAGGAAGGAGAATCGTTTGCACCGCAAGAAATTGCACCTGAGCAAGAAGCAGAACCACTGCCAAACAACAATCTACCTCAACAGGATTGCAACTAACCAATCCAACGAAAATCTGAAAGACTTAAAAGACAACCGTCCTATCTAAAGGACTATATAACTACACCATAATTAAGAAGCCAGGGAGAAGGGGTGTTGTGTATGTACCATAGTTAATAAAGTATGAGCTTGAGGTAAAGTGCAGGGTTCTAGCCCTGCACTTCTGATTGGCTGTTAGGTGACCAGATCGGATTGGTTAGTTCTGAGGAATCCGATTGGCCCTTAACAGAGGATTCTTAGTGGTTAAAAGAGCTAGTGTTCATAGCTCGTTATTGGACAATTCTTACAAGGGTTGCCTATTTAAGGCAAGAGTTCACTCTTGTTGTTTTGGAGAAGTCACTGTGCTAATAAAGAGCTGAAAGTCACTATTCAGAGGCTGTCTCCATTTACTCCGACCCATGTCCAAGTACTTAACATTATTATATCTTTTTCTTGTGAGAGTTGCCTCAAGATTTTGCTATATGGGTAGGTGAAGGGATAAAATCTACCTTTTTATTGTCAGGAGGGATACTTTTAAAGGGAAAGGAAATAAAAAGAAAGATCTCTATTCTCTCCCCCATCCCAAATGTTCTTCCCAGAAACATTTGAACCAGGGAAAAGATTATTTCTAAAGAAAAACTTCAAGCTGTTTGGGGGGAAAGGAATTTGACCTCAGTAAATTAGCGATGCTTTAAAGGTTGTTTTTCACACAACCACCCACAATTAATTTTTACTCTGCTGCACTGTGCAAATGTAGAGGTCTGCAAAAGCACAGTGAAATGGCAGCAATCTTGTTGTGCTATAAGGACTGACCTCTGAAACATCTCCAAACTTCTCACATGCTTAGCGCTACGTGAGTCTTCGCTGTTCGTGCTTTGACATGCGGCTCGTGTTCCCACAATAAACATAGCACCAAAGAAAAAAGAAAAAAAAAAACTCACAATGTTGGATTCTTTATCATTCAACACAGTTGTGATTGTATTTCATATAAATTCAGCCCAATGGAGGCTCCTATATAAAAGGAAGTCGTTCTTGCCCGTGGAAGAGGAAAAGGAACACTTTCATTTTTCAGAACCATGATCTTGATATTGTATTATTTTAACAAAGGAAAAACAAACCACAACAAAGGTTTTAGGACAGGAAGAATCCTAGAAATTATCAGAACTAAATTAGGTGCATACATTCATAATGTAATTTTATATCTGAACTTCAAATGTCAGCTAAACCCAGGAGTGCAGGTTGAAGAATGCCAAAAGCGGTCTCGTACAATCAAGATGAAAATAGTCTACATTCTGAGGTCAACAGCAGTTTTTCCTGATACAGAATAGAAACTAATGCATGCTAATTAATTCAGGAACTTGACTTTCAAGAAGATAAACTGTTGTTCATGTTTTTAGTGTATCTTTTTGAAAGTCAAGTTTCTGAATTAATTAGTGTTTATATTGAGAAAACCATGTTACAGTTGAAGAATGTTTTCCTTTAATTTCAAAGTGTAAAAGATTTGAGGTGATTTACGAAACAAGTCTCCTGAACTCTGTGCTCCTAACTGAACAAGCGCTTGTATTTTCATCTGTATTTTCATCTTGTATTTTCATTTCATTAGTGTTCCTGCGAGGGTTCTAGAAATTTCCTTCATAATGTTACAATATTGACAAATATATTTATAAATATGAATATGTATTTACACATGCATACAGATACACAAATGCATACAGGAGAGTGAAGGAGAGAGAGAAAGAGAAGAGAGAAAGACAGAGTCACATGTACATATTTGTATGTGTTCCATGTATGTATGCATATAAACACTAACTCACACACACACACACACACACACACACACACACTCCTGTTGTAACTATGTATCATTCATGTGATTGCAACTATGTATCATTGCAACTATGTATCATTCAAGAATCGCAACATTGTATCATTCACGTGTAATCATTAACTTCTGTCTCTCCAGTGACCCTTGCAAGGCACGTACGAGAGGCAAGGAGATAGACGTTGTTAAATAGGCTTATCCACTTTGTAAATAATCTGTCTGGTATGCAGCTTTGTAAACATACACATCCTGATGAGATTAACATGTTTGACTTGAGCTTTTTAATTAAATCATTTTCTTGTAAGAAAACACAATAAAAGAGCGTGTGCCAAGACATTCGGGGCGCGCTCATCATCAAGAGGAAACTTCGCTTCCTGTCGTTTCTCTTCCCTTCGCTCCCTTTCATGAGCCGCCCATCAGATGCGGGATGGCAGATACCGCACACTCCTATACAGGTAGTCCTTGATTTATGATCACAAATGAAACCAAAATTTCTGTTATTAAGTGAGGCATTTGTTACGTGAGTTTTGCCCTATTTTACCAAGTTTTTTGCCACAGTTGTTAAGTGAATAATTAAATTAATAATCCAGTTATTAAATGAATTTGGCTTCCCCTTTTACTTTGCGTTTCAGAAGTTCACAAAAGGTGATCATATGACCTTGGGACATAGCAACTGTCATAAATATGAACCTGTTGCCAAGTATCTGAATTTTGATCACAAGGCCATGGGGATTGTAGCTGTGAAAAATAGTGATAAGTCCTTTTTTTCAGTGCTGTTATAGCTTTGAATGGTCATTAAATGAACTGTTATAAGTCAAGGACTACCTATATAAATATAGATTTCATATTAGAATAGGATAGTTTCTAAAATATTTGCAGGCCACATAAAGGATTTCAAGAAGGTTTTTGGTAGTAATCATACCTCTGCTTATTCATATACTGATATCCACTTAGCCAGCCAGCCATTTTACACACCATTTTTAAGTACACCATGCTTGGATACACGATTGGTTCCCTGACATTCTTAATAACTCCGCACAGATTGATCATGACTCTCTTCAACATACAGAGTATCAGTCAATCATCTGTTCCCCATTACTTCAATGTGGATATTTTGGGAGACAGGAGTTAAAAAAGAAGAAAATTGGCGTATTTTTATTTGTCTATATAAACCGTCCAGGGTAAGGATAATGGTTCCAGAGCATCTTTCCAAGTAAGAGAAATGGAAGATGCTAAAATGTTAGCAAATAGTAAGTAAGGTTATACATTGTTATATAATTTTATATTAGACAGGAAGAATATAATTTTCTTTTAACATTACATTTTATGCCTCTTTTAGATATATGGGGGTGCAATGGTTCAGTAGTTAAAGATGCTGAGATTGACTATTGGCAGCCTGGATTCAAGATCCAGGCGCTATGCAATGGAGTGACTCCCATTACATACTCCAGCTCTTGCCCAGTTCAAAAGCATGCAAATGTGAATAGAGAAATAGGTACCACTTCAATGGGAAGGTAACAGCATTAGATGCAACTCAACGTATAGTCATGCTGGCCACATGACCACAGAAGTGTCTTTGAACAATGCAGGTTCTGTCAGCTAAGAAATGTTAATGAGCAAATGAGCATATGCACGTGAACACACACAGACACACACACACACACCAGAATCAGACAGGACTGGACAGGAGAAATCTTTATCTTTCTTCTTTAGATATATGAGCTATTTTGTCTCATATTTTATTTGAGTGAAATTTCTTTGGCTTTGCTTTTATAGTTGGAAAATCAATAGATTTCCAGACAAGATTTTTCATTTTGTGTTATTTTGCTAAATTAACCATAAAATAAATTTTCCAATTATTGGATATAATTGTTCCAATTATTGGATCTAATCCATTCTAAAGAATGGATTTCTGATGTGTATTTTCTAAACAGCATGTTTGCTCAGTCTATTTTTGTTCTTTGCTTATCTCTTTAATTTTTAAATTAAAAGGGTAAAAATACCAGCTATCCTCCAAAAAGTACTTCAAATTCCACATTGCTTTGTTATGTCATTTAAGTTTCCTTTATTATTATTTTAAAGAATTTTATATTTACTATGACATTGTCCTTATGGCATATTTATCAATGCTAAATATTTTTAGAAAAGCAATTTAAACTGGATTACAATCTGTAATTTTATGTCAGTTGTTTCCACTAATAAGATACCACATGTCAGACCTCACTTTGTAAATGATATTTATGATTGTATTAAATGTAATAAAGTGTACATGTTATATATATATATTATTTTATCCAAGCTCAGCTTTTTAGAGTAAGTATTGTTGCAGAAATACTACAAAAATATGAACAATAGTTGGGTTTAATGTTGTTTCCCTTCAGTACAAATAAACAGTGTTGCTTCTACCATTTAGCACAGACATAATATTTAATTTTAGAGTCTCCTTGAATATAGTCCCTCTTTTAATCCTACATAAAGTTCATGGTAAGTATGAAAATGGTACCTTCTAGAAATGAAGTGTTTTCATCAATAGTATATGTAAATCATAATCTTATTTACACGACCTTCTTATTGTTATATATTATTTTAAAAATGCATCTCACTGTACCTTGCAGGGACCCAGCTGAATAAAATCTCTCATAAAGCTTTGAGGTTTTTACCTGCCGATCTCCTTTTTCTATAGAAATATAGATGTAGCTTTTCTGGCCTTGAATGTGTCCTGCCACTCATTGTTGGCTGGGTGTGAACTCTACCATATTCTTCTTTATTGAGTTTGGCCTTTGCTGATGACTTGCAGATGAAAGCTGATCTATTGAGGTCTATTATGTTCCCATTAACCTAAAAAGCCAGAAGCATTTACTGTCAGTTTCTGTGTTCTGACCTAAGCAGCAATAAAGTTGATCACTCCTGCCCTCACATAATGTATGTCATTAGAGAGGGAGAGAATGACTTTAAAATGAATAGATTGTACCAGCGCAGCCTCCAAGTTTTTGAAAAATGTTCCTGCATTATCATCTCATCATCACCATTATGATTATGATTATGATTATTATTGTTGTTGTTTTTGTTGTTGTTGCTGTTACCATTATTATATAATGCATATAATAATAATAATAATAATAATAATAATAATAATAATAATAATAATAATAATAATAATAATAATATAGAATGCATCGAAGACAAATTCCTTGTGTGTCCAATCACACTTGGCCAATAAAGAATTCTATTCTATTCTATTCTATTCTATAAAGGTAAATCTGGCTGTATCAATTGGATTCTATTTTTTAATTTAAAAAAATCCATTGTCAAATGTATATTATAAACTACTGAGAATGGATTCTACTTGTGAGCGGTTTAAGAATAATCTTCCAAAAAATAATAAAAAAGATGTACATAAAATGCTTTATTACTTTGAAACAGGATTTAAGTTACTTTGCTTACCAATTAATCGGCTGAACAATGGATGCTATGCTATGAAATTAACCTCTCCATAACGTAAGAAAAGAAGCATGTCATCTGTTACTGAAGAACAAACTAATTCTGGAACAAATGAGCCTGCTTTTAAATTGCTAGGTGCAACGACACAAAGTTTCTTTATACCATGATAGATTATTCTGGATCACTGGTAATAACTACAACCCATGTTTTAAGAAATCTGAGAACATCTTCTCAAAACATGGAGCTCACTCTATTTTTCTGAGCAAGAACCTAGCTGGCCTAGAAAGCAAATGATAAAAGCAACACATCTACATTTGTGCACAGGAATGTGCGTATACACACACACACACACAAACAAATACAGAGAATGATTTGTTGCTAATCTGTGAACAAGGGACTCCATTTAGGTGTATTTCCAGACTCCCTAGCCTTTTTTTTTTTTAAAAAAAAATGTTTGCCAGGGCAGTGCTTTGCTACGACCCCAGACGCTGAGGAATAAGGTGTGCCAAAATTACACCACTGGCATTTGAACAAGATTGTCAAGCTCATCAACTGACTGGGAGAAAAGTGGATAATCATCAGGAAGAAAGTTCAAGGTGATGTCTTCATTAACTGCAGAATGCCAATAGTGGCAAACAGCTATATATATATATATGTGTGTGTGTGTGTGTGTGTGTGTGTGTGTGTGTGCGCGCTTCTCTTTCATAACAGTCAGGGGGACAGGGTGAACCCGATCTTGATCAAAAGGCGATTTTTACATTAAGAAAAATGACTTCAAACCATTCCAGGTATGTATTCGAAAGTCAAGACTGGCGTTTGCTTGCATTTGTATCAAAAGGGACATAAAATAATAATAATAAAACATTCCTTTGTTTTATCTGAGCTGCTCATTTTATTATTTTGCTTCTCTAAAATGAAATCAAATAGCAATAAGGATCCATGTAAAATGGTAGCATTGAATAAAGACCAGAAATTACTGATCATTTGTTTGAACAAGGAAAAGAAAAATAAATAATTTTTTGAAGGGGGGGGGGACTGAGGAAAGGGAAAGGAAAGAAGAGAAAATGTGAATTTTGTTGTGTCCGCGAAATGATGCCAGGAGTTGGTGACTTCAAATCATGCTCTTTATTTGAGGTTGGAACCGAACTGGGGCAAAGGGAAAAAGATCGCGGCTTTTATTCTTTTAGCCGCGGTGGCCGCGGCCGATGGCACCACTTTGAATCTCCCGCGATCCGAATGGACCAATCGCGGGAGATTCTTAGCGAGCCAATCGGCGCGGCTCACCTGACCAATCAGAGTGCCCCGCGCTTTGGCCAATCAAAGCGCGGGGATCTCAAGAATGCTAATTAAGGACAGAACACCCTTCCCCTCTTGGTTCAGTCCTTACATCACGTAGTCACGTAGGTAGGCGGGGCTCCGTCTGAGCCTACTGGACCTGCGTAGCTCAGTTGTAGGTTGGATCCCGGCCGGTTCGGTCGGGATCTCTGCTGCTCCTGCTGCCGTCGTGGGAACCGGCTGGTCGATCGGGCCGGGCCGCTCTCCGTAGCTCCCTCCTGGGCCTCCTGGGTTGGTTGAGCTGTGGGTTTCGCCGCTCCCGCTCGGTCTTTCCAGGTTGGTCGAGCTGGCCTGGCTGTCTCTTCCTGGCGAGGGGTCGTGATGGCTGCTTTCCGGTAAGTGCGGCTGGTTTATTCTTCTTTGGTTTTGGTTCCCTGGGTATTCCCTCCCCCCTTGGTTTGTGTTGTGGGGGTTGGTTTTGCCTGTTTGTGCGTCGGTGGTCTCTTGGTTAGTAGTCCTTGACCTTAGTTGGTCGATGTGGCGTTTCCACGCTCATCTGTCTGCTGTTTGTAGCCGGTAGGAGTGTGGGCCTGTTATTTGTGTGATGACGGCTGGTATCCATAGTGGGTCTCCCGTCAGGTTTCTCGCGTATACGGGGTCGCCGGGTGCGAAGTTTTGGTGTTTGCTGTTTGAGTCTGGGGGCTTCCCCGGGTTATACGTGGGGTGTAACCTGTCGAGTGGGGACCTTAGTTTCCTGCCAATTAATAGTTCGGCTGGGCTTTTATTGGTTGTGGTATTTGGGGTTATGTGTTGGGTGAAAAGTAGTTTGTTTATTTTCTCCTGGATCTCCCCGTGGTCTATTTTCCGGATGGTCTTCTTAGTGAATTGGACCATCCGTTCCACCCTACCGTTAGCCGCCGGGTGCGCCAGTGCTGTCAGCGCATGGCGGATGCCCCTTTCCGCTAGGAATTTTTCGAATTCCAGCGAGGTGAATTGGGGCCCGTTGTCGGAAACGACGATGTCTGGGAGGCCGTGCGTTGCAAAGAGTTTGCAGAGTTCCTTGATCACGGCCTCCGTGGTTGTCATCTTCATGTTGCTTACCTCCAGCCAGTTGCAGTAAGCGTCAACTGTTATGAGGAAGGTGTGTCCTTTTGTGGGCCCGGCGAAGTCTATGTGAATCCTAGACCAAGGTTCCCTTGGGGTTTCCCACTCTAGGACGGGTGCTGTGGGTGGGCTTGGCCTAGTTTCCTGGCATCGTTGGCACCTTGCTACCCAGGCCTCTATTTGTTTGTCCATCCCTGGCCACCAAGCGTAACTTCTGGCCAGGGCTTTAGTCCTAACGATGCCAGGGTGCCCCTTGTGTAGCAGTTCCAGAACCTTCCCTTGTAGCTTTTCTGGAATGACCACCCTATCCCCCCATAGTATGCACCCTTTTAATAATGAGAGTTCCGTTTGGCGGTTTCGGAATGTTTTGACGGACTCGTCGTTGTCCCTTTCCGACCACCCTTTCTCTACCCAATGCAACACCCGCGCCAGACGTTTGTCTTTATTAGTCTCTCGGGCAATGTCTGACGCGGTTATGGGCAGGTTGGATAGAGTCTCTATGCTGAGGGTGGTCGTCGTGGGTTCTGGGTCGGTGTCAGGTTCTGGTAGCGGTGAGCGGCTTAAAGCGTCTGCATGGGAGATCGTCTTACCCGGTCTGTGTATGAGTCCGTAGTTGTAGGCTGCTAGGAACTCGGACCACCTTGTCATTCGGGGAGACACAATGTTCGGGGTGGCCCGGTTTCCTGCAAGGATTCCCAGCAGCGGCTTGTGGTCGGTTATGATGGTGAAAGTCCGGCCGTAGAGATACTCGTGGAATCGTTTTACAGCGGCAACGATAGCCAGAGCCTCTTTGTCCAGCTGGCTATAGTTCCGCTCCGGTTTGGTGAGGGTCCTTGAAAAGAACGCGATGGGCGCTTCTTTTCCGTCGGGGAGGGTATGGCTGAGGACAGCGCCGACACCGAAGGGTGATGCGTCGCATGTGACGGCCAGAGGTAGGGTCTCGTTATACTGTATAAGGACGGCGTCCGAAGTGAGGAGGTCCTTTGTTCTTTGGAAGGCGGCTTGCTCGCGTTTCCCCCAAGTCCAGGTTGCCGCCTTGTCCAGGAGCCTATGAAAGGGCTCCGCTACCGTCGCCTTTTGGGGTAGGAAAACATTGTAAAAGTTCAGTAGCCCCAGGAATGCCTGTAGTTCCGTCTTGGACTTGGGTGTGGGGGCTTCTTTGACGGCCTTGATTTTTTTGTTTGTGGGGTGAATGCCGTGACGGTCTAGGAGGTATCCTAGGAATTCGACCTGTTCCGTGCATAGCTGGCATTTCTCCCTCTTGACTTTTAGCCCGGTCTCTTTAAATTTGGTTAGGACCTCCCTTAGGCGACCCTCTAGTTCGACTTGGTTGGTTGCCGACACTAGGACATCATCGAAGTAAGGTACCACCCCCTTGATGCCTTGCAGTAGTCTTTCCATTAGGCTTTGGAATATTCCCGGTGCCACGCTGACTCCGAATTGGAGTCGGTTGCATTTAAATGCCCCCCGGTGGGTGACTATGGTTTGCGCTTCTGCTGTTTGCTCGTCGACTGGCAACTGTTGGTATGTCTGGGCGAGGTCGAGCTTGGCGAAAACCTTGCCCCCTCCCAGTGAGTGCAGTAGGTGTTGCACTACTGGGATGGGGTAGGTGCTTTGTTGTAGCGCGCCATTTAGGGTGGCCTTATAGTCCCCACATATCCTCACCGACCCATCGGGCTTGATCGGGGTGACTATGGGGGTCTCCCACCGGGCGTGGTCTATGGGCTGTGGGACCCCTTGCTTGACGAGCTTGTCAATTTGCTCGTCTATCTTTAAGTGCGAATGGCACCCGCCTTGGTTTCAGGCATTTTGGGGGGACGTTTGGGTCTAGGTTGAAAGATATAAGGGGCCCTCGGTACTTGCCTAGGTTTCCGTCGAAGACCTCTTGGAATTCCCGGGCCAGTTGTTGCTCCCAGCTGTCGTCGGTGACGTGGTCGACTCCCGTGACTGCGATGCCGAGCGGGGCGAACCATTGCAGTCCCAGTAGGCTTGGGCGGTCGCGGTCGACGATTGTCAGGGGAAGTCTTTCAGTGTGCCCTTTGTATGTGATGTTGAAGTGTTTGGTTCCGACTACTGGGATGCGGTTTCCCTGGTAGTCCTTTACAATGAGTCTCTGGCTGTCTAGGCTCCTCCTTTGGAGGGTAGGCACCAGGCGCTTTATTTCATGCCATGCTATCATGGAGAGGTAGAACCCGGAGTCCACCTCCATTTTGCATGGCTGGCCCTCGATGCCTACCTCCACGTGGACCTTCCAGGCGTCATTGGTGATGGCGTGGCCGATGGTGACCGTCTGATGGGTCTCCTCTCTTCGCCGGTTATCGCCGCCTCGCAGGGATCGTCCATTCCAGCCCCATCTGTTGTCTGAGGGGCGATCTCTGGTCCGGGGTGGTGTGCTCTCTCTCCTCCGGTCGCTCTGGTCCCATCGTGCGATTCTTCTTTAGGCGGCAGACACGGGCGATGTGTCCCTTCTTGTCGCAATGCCGGCAGATCGATTCAAAAAACCGGCATTCCGACCTGGGGTGGTCGCCGCCGCAACTGGCACAGTTGGTCCTCGACTTACGACCCCGCCGGTTCCGTGGGTCGCGGCCTGTCTGGAGGCGATGGACGTCCTCCTCGTCATCTGAAGTGCCCGATGCCGATTGGAAGTCGCCCTGGTGGGTGGTCGTCTCGGGTTGGGCCTCGGTCGACCTCGCCGGGTTGTTGTTTCCGCTGCGGTCCCCAGTGTTCGGTCTGCGCATGCGGTCGGCGGAAGTTCGGGTTGCTTCGGCGGCTGCGGCTGCGGTGAGGGTGTCTGCTAGGCTGATGTTGCCCTTGGCCATCAGCCGGCTCTGGAGGACAGGGTCCCACAAACCGAGCACGATTCGGTCTCGCAGGGCGTCGTTCAGGTTGTCGAATTCGCAGAGCCCCCCTAGGCGCCGCAGCTCGGCGATGAAGTCGCTGAAGCTCTCACCCGACCTCTGGTCCCGACGGTAGAATTCGTTGCGTCGGATCAGGATGGGTACCTCTGGAGCGTAGTGCCGCCGAAGTATTGGCTCTAGGATGTCCCAGTCCATCGTAGTCGCATCGGCGGGTTTGGCAAGCGCCTTGGCCATCTTGAAGACCTCGGTCCCGCAGTGGGTCAGGAAGATGGCGCGCTTCATGGGGCCAGTGGTGTCCTTCAGTTCGCTGCACTCGGGGAACATGCGGAATCGGTCGGAGTACGATTCTCAGTCCTCGGTGGCGGGGTTGAAGGGTGCGGGGTGTGTGATTTTTGCTATCGCGGTGGTTCGTCTGGCTTCCGTCGGACACGTGGTTAGGTTCAGGGTCTGGATCCCATCCTCGTTGTCAGTGTTCTGTCTGCGAAATGATGCCAGGAGTCGGTGACTTCAAATCATGCTCTTTATTTGAGGTTGGAACCGAACTGGGGCAAAAGGAAAAGATCGCGGCTTTTATTCTTTTAGCCGCGGCGGCCGCGGCCAATGGCACTGCTTTGAATCTCCTGCGATCCGAATGGACCAATCGCGGGAGATTCTTAGCGAGCCAATCAGCGCGGCTCACCTGACCAATCAGAGTGCCCCGCGCTTTGGCCAATCAAAGCGCGGGGATCTCAAGAATGCTAATTAAGGACAGAACAAATTTGACACTCCAACATACATATATACATCCTCCCTCCCTCCCTTCTTTCTTTCTTTCTTTCTTTCTTTCTTTCTTTCTTTCTTTCTTTCTTTCTTTTTCTCTCTCTCCCTCCCTCTCCCCTTCCCCCTTCTTTCTCTCTATGTTAGCATTTCTAACCTCTTATAAACAAAAACCATGCTACTTCCATGTTCTCTTTCTTTGATGAAGTTATTCAAAAAAGGTTCAACTAGTTGAAAGATTGACTTTTAGCATTTGTTGGGTTCATACACAGAACTTTTCTATATTCTGCCCTGGTCTTTTTTATTATAAGTACTGAGCCAGCAATCTAATTCTTTTTTATCATAATTTTTCTTGCCAAATCATCTCCATTTATCTTTCAGTTTATTGCTTGTTTGCTTATGGCTGCAAAGCTGTCAGGGGATAGTAACCAAGGACAAAGATGCTAATTTTTGGACTAGCAAATATTCTCAGTTGAAATGTAAAATAACATTTCCCAGCTTCCCAGGCAAGAAATAATAAAAATAAGTTAATTTGGTAGCAGAAATTTCCACTTTTCTCCTGGACCTTACTTATTTCAGGAATGTATCCAATAGTGTATTCATTAGAATACTGTAGTTGATTGTATCCAAGTGTGTCTTCCATATCATACATTCTTGTCCTATTAAAAGACCCTCCAAGAATTGTGAATGCTAAGATAGTTCCATAAAATATTTGTTAATATGAAAAATCAAGCTGGTTTCTGAGTCAGCTCTACCAATCTGATAATGAGTTAAGACTTAAATTGGACAGTGAACTATCAGGAACTAAAGATTACAATTAAATGAGAAGAATACTGAAACTCAATCTATAAATACAGAATGAAGCAAAATACTGAAGGATGGTTCCAGAAGTTAATGGTTCAGAAGTTAATTTTAAGAGTGTCTGTTTCCATAGACAAGACTATATTTAAAGATGCTAAGGAAGGGAAATAAATTTTACTTGACATGATTGAGACTGATTGGAAAATGGATTTAAAAGTGACAAGCTGCTAGGAAGAAATGGGGAAAATATATTGAACATACAAAAGAATCTACACTGTATTAAAACAGATATACATATAACCAAGAGAGTTACCTGGATAATTTTTCTATATTGGGTTTACTAAAAAGGCTTGTTACAGCTTTGGAGAATTTTGTGAGAGGGGATAAAGAAAAGCTGAAAAGAAATCAAGTTCTAGGACATTATTTGATGGGATTAAAGATCATGATAAGTACTAGGAAGGAATGTAAAGTTAACTTACTTGATCAAGATGTATTAATTATTTCTGGTAACTTTTGCTGAACAGAAATGAAGTGATAAGGTTTTAAGCATTTGTTTTTAGTAAAAGATGGTATATGAGAAAAAAAATCATTTGCTGTATTTTGACAGAAGGTGATAAGTTACTAAAATACTTGTGATAAAGGGGAAGTTATTTCTTTAAATCCTTGTTTTCTTTTTCTTTACTGTATTCTTACTATTTCTTTGTTTGATACCTTTCTTTTTTCTGCACCTTCTATTTTTTCTTTTGTTTGCGTTGTCTTAATTGAAATTTTTAACATTATTTTTAAAAAACAAATGGAAGATATTATTTTATTCAGTACATAGAGCAATTTTATTCCCCCCTCCCTCTCTCTCTCTCTCTCTCTCTCTCTCTCTCTCTATCTCTATCTCTATCTCTATCTCTATCTCTATCTCTATCTCTATCTCTATCTACATCTACATCTACATCTACTTCTACATCTACATCTGTCTATCTATCTATCTATCTATCTATCTATCTATCTATCTATCTATCTATCTATCTATTCTTAATTTTTTGTGGGTACTTACATGTATGATATTCAGCTTTGTTTGGGTATTTTCCCATGCCATTATAGTTGTGCTTTTAAAGTTGTAGCAACGGTTCAGCAGAATCTCATCTGCCGTCATCAGGCTTGTGTGTTGTGTTCATCTGTGATCAGGCTTGTGTGTTGTGTTCATCTGTTCATCTGTTTCACAGCTGTTTCTGTTTTAAATTTGGTGCTAGCCTACTGCTGTGCCAGAATGGCACACATATTGGCCTTCAGTCATTCCAAAGACAACTGGTTTCACTGATAACAAGGTGGGTGAAATAAATTGTGGAAGTCTGTGAGTTCCAGTAACACTTTGGACACAAACCCAGCTGGATAACTTTAGGCCACTTCCTTTCTTTCAATCCTAGGAAGAAGACCAGTGTAAATCATTCTCAAAAATGTTGCCAAGAAAATTTTATAGACGTGTCCAGAAACTCACCAGGAGTCACTCATGACTCAAAGGCACAAAAAGAAAACACACTGTTTGGTATCTCTGTTTTCAGCATGCTTTCCAAAGCATGATTTTCCTGAAAGTAATATTATATATGGCTGAACACTCTCATTTCTAAATTTGGGACCTAACCTTTGAATTACGGTAGTCTGTCATCTTAAAGAAAGATGTGTTTTACTCTGGTTAATGTCAGTTTTTCCAGCATGTTTTTGGGTTCACCCAAAAAATTATCCAATGTCCCATTAACCTATGCTCAAAGGAAAGTTTGAGAATAACTATTCCTAAAATTGAAATAGTTCATAGAAATTGTAAAGGATAGTGAGAGATTCCCATAATAAGATGAATATCAGACTACTCTACTAAACACAACATTCCATAAAAATGAATGTGGCAAAAGAAGCAACACAAGGGTATTCTGTTTGTCTCCATAATACAGGAACAAAGGTACATTTAATTAAAATAACCTTTGGCAACTTCAAAACTAAATGAAGAGTTTGATTTTTATTTTTCTTATTGAATGGTATGTCTTCTTGCTATAAGAAAAAAAAAATCAATGCTATTAATTTATCAAAAGATGTGTGGGTATTGGTCATCTTTACAAATAGAAGGATCAGTAAAACTCACAACAACTATTACTATTAGATTTGTATAAAGTCATGACATTCAATACAAAAATCCCACAGGGCATCTCATATATAAAAAATTCTACAATAGCACCCAATGATAAAATAAAAAAAACATTATTGAAACCAATTTTTTTTCTCCCAGAGCAAAGAACAAAAATTGTTTCTTTTGCACAGTCATAGAGAAACTCATATCTGCCTATTTCTGGCCTTTTCAACACTGTTGGCTAAATGATCATTGATTAGGCAGACTACTGGTTGATAATTGAACACGTATGGCTAGCAAGTTTAATGGATAAAAAAGGTGATTTTCATGACATTTTTCAATTAGATTGGTTAAAGTTGAGAGTGTCTAGCTGAAGTTTCCAGCAACAAGGAGCTACCGCATTTGATTTCTACTTTGAAAAGTTTCTTTGTCTCATCTGTAAATAAAGCAAATACTACAAAGATGAAATCCAATCTGGATTGGTCACCAAGACCAGAGGTTTGTTTTTCCGAGCTTAGTTTAGTTCCCATCCTCAGGGAATTCCTCTCTCACCAGAACGTTACATAGAGAGAAGTTCCCTGAGAATGGGCTTCAAGATGAGTCTGAAAGCTCAGAAGACTTAACTTCTGGTCCTGGTGACCAAACCAGATTAGATCCTGCAACAGCATCCTAGGACTCATATATTGGCCTTCATTTCAAAGACAACTGGTTTTCACTGATAACAAGGTGGGTGAAATAGATTGTAGCATTACTTTTTATAAAATTGCTAAATAATGTAGGGATCTTAATGTGTTAGATTTAGATTCCAATCTTCTTTCAGGAGTGGAACAGGATTCATAAAAGGATCTCATTTTATATCCATAAAATTCCTATGAAGTAGCATCGAATGAGAGAGAAGCGCTAATCCAGAGTTCCCATAATTGAGAGTCTACTTAATCTTGGGTTTTCTTAGTCTCAGTGAAGCTTCTTAAGCCACTGATTAAATAAAAGTCACATACAATTTCTGTATAGATGGCAGAATCCACTTCTGACCCTACCTTGCCCCACTGCTATCACTCATCCCACCATCGCCTGCCCACCTCCCCGCTGCCACTGTATGGCCAGCTAGGATAGCTGAAGATTCAAATGTGACCCACATTTGTAAATACCCAAGTCTGTCATAGACCAGGAGCATGGACTTCAATATAGTACAGTTAGTCCTTATTTAACAACTAATTCATATAGTGACTGTAATGAAATAGTAACTTTGTGACCATTACTCACATTTATGACCTTCATAGGTCTGTACAGCTAAGGAAAGGTGAAAGATTGTAAGCACAATCACACTTTCACTTGGGGATTTGCCTGGCCTTACAATCAAATTGCTGGTGTGAATTGTGATTGCTAAATGTGGACTACCTCTAACTGATTTGACTAATGAATTAGTTTCTAATCTAATTTCACAGTATTTACTATACTATATTTACTAAAATGCTCTATTATTGCTAATACACTTCTGATGCATGTGCTGTTTACTGCTATGGATCTATCGATGTACTTATTCTATGCAGTTATAATTATAATAGCTTCCAGGAACTATAGGTTGCTTGAATGCAACCATCTCAACAATATTCTTCCCATTATTTCATTTCTATGATTCTATAGCTAATCCCTTATGGCAGTAAAATTAAACAGGCTGATTATGTTTAACTTCTGCCCTCATACCAAATGACACTTTAAAACTCTTGATATTTGACCTGAAAAGATCTGGATTTCAAACAAGCACTTACAGAAAAAATTTCTAAAGCTTTTATCTTGCTTAACTGCATAACAATAGGTGACTTTTTACCCAAAGAAGATGAAATAGGCATTAGAGCTAATGCATGATCAAGATTCCATCCCATAATCCCACAAATGCTGAAAGGGAAAATTATACTCTTTGCAAATTACCAAAGAGAAGATTTTTTTAAAGGTGGATTCACATATTCCATCAATCCATTTTGTGTTTTGTTCACCTTTAATTAGTATGTCAGCCCAGATATTATGGCTTGAAAACCACCATTTATGCCTTAGCATTATATGAAATTAAGTCAATTATGCCCTTATCAGAAAATCATACGTGTGTGTGTGTGTGTGTGTGTGTGTGTGTATACCAGTATGTATGTACAGTGCATATATGAAGTATTCTTATCTGTTCATTTTAATACAAAAATATTGACAGTTCTACAAGCCTGTCTTTCAATTATGTGTCATAATATAAATCTGAGATCGTAGTAGTTTCCTCCTTTTCTTTACTGAAACCTCCACCCTGAGATTTCTTGTTTACTACTTAATCAAAGTGGGGGAATGAGAAATAGGAAGAGGCTTTTCCAATGCTCTTAAATGCTGGATTTTCTATAGGTTCTTTATTTGGAATAATTACCTTACTAATAAAAAGATCAAAGAAGAGCAGCACAATTATGTCTCCTGCAAGTAACCAATGCCAAAAAAACTGCCCGCCAATTACATTTAGGTTTCAATATTGAGAAATAAATTGTGTTGGCAACTCGCAGCAATTCCCAAGCATTCAGTATATTTCTTATGACTAAAAGCTTGATCTCATCAGAACTATTCACTTGAAAAAATGAATTGATTGTCATAGCTGAGAAAACTCTGACGACAATTGAGAACAAGACCAGCTAAGATTTTGCCTTAAAATGATGTTTTGAATTATACTAGCCATTCTGACAGACTGGAATTTTGTGTATAGAATTTTATCCATGCAGAACTTTGAAATATAAGATGGAATTATGAGCCATCTCTGACCTGGACTATTTAATTTTTAAAGTCATGATTTTTTATATGAATTATTAATCAGTTGTGCAGAAGCCCCAAAAGTATGATAATAGATGGCATTATGTCACCCACATGGATATAAAGTTCATGGGAGGATACTGGTACTGCTAGTTTTATCCTTTAACTATTTTCATATTTAATGCACATATGAAATCCACATATTTAATGTGATGAGAAAAAAAGTAACAATTATATATAGCAACAGATTGACAGTAAATCAGGGATGTTGCTTTGGTTAGTGCCACTCTGGTTTTAAATGCTGAATTTGTATAACTTTCCACATTACTGTACTGTAAAAGAGACTGCCTAGTCCAGTAACAATGTAAAATCTGAGGAAATAAGAGTGGGTGTCAGAAAGTTATTTCTCTAAATCTGACATTACATGAGGCTGATCCTTGTCTTCTTATCTATAATGGGTGTTTATAAGAAAGAAAACGCCACATTGTAGCTGATTATACAGAAATTGGAGACTGGATTTTTCAAGCTGTATCCTGGAAGGGGTTTTAAGATGAGCATTTCTGCAAAGATGTGAAAATATCTTTCTGGGCCCGGTTCCTGCTTTATCTATCCTGGTTGTAATGAGATGGTTTATTGCGGTTTTCGAAAAAATGCCATTTCCCCCGTGTTGTAGAAGAGTGAAGTTATCTCCCTGTCCAATTAATTTCAGACCTAAGCATATTAGAAAACATCAAAACTGAATATATTAGTTATTACCAATCTTCATCCAGCTACAATTCCTAAAAAAATACGAAGATCTTCATTTTGGTCTAGTTTATAATAATACTGTAGGTGAATGACAGCTACATAAAAGGTTTAACTATACTGGACAAGTCTCATGAGAGGAACTAGATAAAAAATGTCTCTCCCATAAATAATATGGTAAATATCTTAACATAAATCAACTCCAACAGGAAAAGAATGCACCAGCTCTGAATCCAGAATCAGAAATAACAGAACACACAAGCAGATCAATGTGGATTTATAATATTAAATAAATTATTTACATTAGTAGAATGGAAAGGACTGTAAGGCTATACCTAGGGCAAAGAAATCAAAGCCTTGACTAACTTAACTCAGATTATAGAGGTAAACCTGGGGGAGTCAACAGCAGAGGAAGCCAACATATCTAATGGATCATTTTCATTCTCAAATTTGGCACCCACTCCTCTACCTTCTCCTCAGAAAGACTAAGCCCTCTTACTAAACAAACAAGAGGAATTTGAAAAAAAGAATAACTGAGCACTAAAAAAAAAAAGATTAACCTACATTGAAGTTTGTTCCAAAGAAATAGCTAGCCCAAGTATTAAAAAATACCAATGTTGTAATATCAAATATAAGTATCAGCTCAATGCAAGAAACAACCCAAATATTGTATTTTGTATAGCATGGTTGCAGTTATATCTGAACCCCTTGGATACAAAATCAACAAACAAGAAAAATAAAAGCCAAACAGTACACCAGCAAAAGAAAATTGCACAAACTGACTACCAACTTTTGGTATGCCAGAATAGCATAAATAGTAAGTAGCTACAAAATATTTGCAAGAAATACCATTTGCCTGCAAGCAATAACTGTTGGGGACCACAAAATAGAAAATGAGGCAGCTAAAATGCTCTGGGACTTTAGAATTCAAATAGACACACACATGCAACATAAAACCCTAGTCTGATCAATTGATGATAAGAAAGACAAAAAAGGCTCCATAGTGAGCCAGCAAAATACCTGGAGAAAGAAGAATAGAAGGGAAAGAACGGAAGAAGATAACAAAATTACAAAGGACAGGAACTAAAATAGAAATACTGTGGCAACAGAAAACAAAAGTCGTGGCAATGGTAATAGGCATGGTGGGTGCAATTCCAAAACAAGTGATGGACCACCTGAACCACCCTCAGCATTGACAAAATCATCAGTCAATTGGCAGTTTTACTCAAAAAGCTTATGCTATGCAAAGATACTTTTAACACCAACAAACAACAACAGCTCCCTACCTCAGATCCTTAAAACTAAATAATGGGACCAACAATAGTATATTAAATTTATATGTGGTCTGACTCCCAGCAACTCTGCACAATAATTTCAAAATGTTCAAGTACGGTGAAATGGCATAGCTTCTAAGATACCTTTGGAGGTTACTTGGGTAACAAATAGAATAGATGCATCATCAATGTTAAAGAGGAATAGAAATGGGGCGATGGGCAAGGGATGATGGATGGCATTCTGGCTTGGCAAAAACCTCAGTGATGTCATTCATAAAAACATTAAACAGTAATGGAATAAGAATATAGCCTTGTCTGACACCTTTGGAAGTAGATATAGGTTCAATTGGGTTGCCTGGATAGTTACCCTTCACTTGGATGGCAGGGCCATGATATAGTAGTACAATTAATTTGAGGAGATATCAATCAATCATAGTGGCAACTAATTTCCTCTAAAGCCTTTCATGAATATTGAGTCAATGGCTGCTTTAAAGAAACCTAAAGGATACCCTGAGGCAAGTTATATTTCTAAGTGAGGTGGTTTAACACACTGAATCCCTAGTACTGTGATCTAAAGATCTAAAGCTGCTACTTGGGGTCCACAATATTCTCAAAAGACATCCAATTCAAAAAGTTTATAATATAAAAAAATGGTCATATAATTTTCTGATTGTAAAAGACAAATTGGGTGGCACTTTGTGATATACTTCTACACATTTTTTATACGGAGGAATAATGGAATTAAGGCAACCATAAGGAATAGACAAGGCTTTATTTATAGCTATAAAAAGAGCTAGCAAGGCAATCCACCACGCCTATCTTTCATTTGAAGAATTCTGATAAAATTAAATCTCTGTCTAGACCAGGGGTGTCCAACCTTGGCAACTTTAAGACTTGTGGACTTCAACTTCCAGAATTTCTCAGCCAGCAAAGCTGGCTGAGGAACTCTGGGAGTTGAGGTCCACAAGTCTTAAACTTGCCAAGGTTGGACACCCCTGGTCTAGAACTTTACTATTTGTCAGTTGAGAAATTGATTTGTTAATCTCAGAATGGAAAAGCTGAATGGGGTCCATTCAGGAACATTTTCTTCACAGAATAGGACATGGTGTTCATGGCCTTAAGATGCACTAAGCAGACCATAATAATACTAGAGCTAGATTAACTTGTCATGTTTACTATGTTAATCACCAGAAATGACCAATGAAAAAAGCTGCAACAGCAACACGGCTCGCATTAAGCTTTGAATTAGCAGTAGAGTTACTAAAAATTATAAATGTAATTTTTAGGGTGGGGTGTTAAGAGGAGGACAAATAATCACTCTGCAGGCCCCACCCCTTTTAAATGCCTGTCATGTCATGCAGCAGGTATGTTTGCATGGCTCGGAGCTTGCAATGGTCCAAATCTGAAAGCCTTAGACATCTCCCCAGAATCTCTGGCTGGAGAATTCTGGAAGTCCACATTGATGAGGTTGGTCTTGGGAAAGCATTTCGCAGGTAGGGCCTATCACGAAGAAATCTCTTCTCATTACTATCATTGCACTATTGTAACTGGGATAATTAAAAAGGAATATAACAGGGGTGCTATTCAGCAGGTTCTGACCAGTTCTGGAGAACAGGTAGGGAAAATTTTGAGTAGTTCAGAGAACTGGCAAATACCACCTCTAAATGGCCCCGCCCCATCAATTCTCTGCCTCCCGAGTCCCAGCTAATCTTCTTTTGTTGCCCTGCACAAAAGAACGGATCTGGAAAGCAGGTTAGTGGGATGGGGAGGGAATGGGGATTTTACAATATCCTTCCCCTGGAGTGCGGTGAGAATGGAGATTTTGCAGTATCCTTCCCCTGCCATGCTCACCAACCCAAGCCAGTAGTAAAAAAAAAATTAATCCAACCACTGGAATACACATTTATTTTCCTTCCATTTTTAAAAAATCCTTCCTAAATCACTCTAAACACTATATTCCTATGTACATATGATTTTTTTTTTCAGAGGCATTACTAAGTTAGAATGATAATATTAGAGGTGGGTCTTAATTTAGCTTACTCCTTGACTGCTAGCAATATTCAGCTTACGAAATCAACAAAAGAAAAACTGAGCTATATCCCAGGTGACCCAAAAGGTTATGGGGATTTCTGGGCTGTCAGTTATAAATCATCTCATCATTCTTACTTGGTCAGTTCACTAACTGGATACGTTTTTCTGCTCTGCAGCAGATCTTAGAATGGTAGAAATGTCACTTTTTCTGAGAAGGCAGTGACTTTTTCTCTGGCTCCTAAGATAAATTTTAGCATATTGGCATTAATTTCATATGAAGATTTCTTTATAGGTATACCATATTTGATATGTTTCAAAAATCCAGGTAAGACCAAAAGCACCAGGGACTTTTTTCGATATCCAATTTGTTTTTGCAAATTTGAAATGACTGATATATGTCTAATCAAAATATATTATTGCTTAAAACCCTTCTTTCTGAAGCTTTAAGGGAAAAGACTACTTAATCTTGAAAAGAGGTGTGTGTGATTAAGAAAAAAAGAATAAGCAAGCATTTGTTCATGAGTTTTAATTTAGTTAATTTAATTTTGGTTTTAAGTTGAACTGATGCAAACCTAGGCTTTTAAGCATGTGAAAAGAAATCCCCTTAGACAGTGGTGGGATTCAATTTTTTTTACTTCCAGTTATGTGAACTACTCAAAATATCCGCTACCGGTTCTCCAGAACTGGTCAGAACCTGCTGAATACCATCTCTGTCCTTAGAGATGAAAACTTATTAATCTTACCTGTTTGTCTCAGAAAAATCCTTTTAAAATTAAACCAAAAAAAAGGGAAGGACCTTGCCTTTTTGATGATGTTCTTTTGGAAGAAGATGTTTGTTAACATACCAGCATTCTTTTCCTCCTTACCAATTGGAGATAGTTTTTCTAGAAACTTCAAAATGATATATCAGCAATTTTTCTCCATATTTTATGCATTTGGAAGCACTACAAAAATCTACAAAACCTATGATTATAGTGGAATGTATACATACACTATAATCAGTGTATATTGTAATATAACAATAACATTTTATTGATTAGCTATAAGGCCATAGTATAATACAAAACAAATTGAATGAAGTCAACCATAATAAAATAACTAAAATAGAAATTCAGCTCTTATTTGCTTACAATTTACCTCTGTTAGCTTTATATACTGTTGTGTTGCAGGCAGACACATGAGGCAGACACGGATCTAAAGGCTAACCCTGCTTTATTTGAAGCATAACAGGTTACCGCGGCTGCCCGGCTGGGCTGGCAGCCAGCTGGCGGCAGCAGCTGATGTTGTTTGACAGCTCCTTTTATAGCCGGCTGTTAAACGGCATCAACCAATGGGAACAGTTGGTGCTCCCGCCAGGAATGCGGACCAGATTGAAGACTGCAGTTAGTCAGGGACACCACACCCCTTTCCCCTAACTAAGAGCATGTGCGGCCCTGCCTTCTGGGGATTCATGGTACAGAAAAGGAAGTTGAATTAGCTGCTGTTTTGCGCACCTGGCCTGAGAAGGAGACCCTGATAATCTTGGTGAATAACCATGCCTTGGTGACCTTCAGCATGTGGTGGAGTAGGAGTCCCAGAACCCCAAGGGCTGTGGACCAGTACTGGACAGTTGCTTGTTTGGAACTGAGCTGCAGAAATGGCAGGCACGCCTCGTTTGGGTGAGCAGGGTGCGAGTTCAGCTGTGGCTTGCATGAAGGGAGATGCATATAGCACTCGGCCATATGGAACCCGTCTCCTCTTCCTCCCCCTCCCATAAAGGCAGAAGGCGGGGGACTGCTGAGCTAGGGAGTTGACTACGAAGGTCAAGTCCTAAGGGCCAAAAGAGGAGCAGGCACGTCGTGCTCCCTCGGCCCCCTTAGGACAGGACAATCCAACCTCCCACCTACCCAGCTTTTCACCCCCCTGGGAGAGTACCGCCGCTGCCAAGGAATGCAAGCCCAGGTGGGAAGGACCCTGAAGGTGGGTGCATGGAAGGACCCTAATGGTGGGTGCGCACCTCCTTATTCAGCACCTGACACCCACCAACCCCTACATACGGGACCCCTTCCCCCAGAGTCACTTGGAAGGGGGGGACAGAGAGGCCGCTTCCCCCAGAGTCACTTGGAAAGGGGGGCAGAGAGAATGGTAGACCGGTTACGGCGGGGAAACCTCAGTGCAGCTGAGTAGACCGGGTAGAGCAGGGAAACCCTCGGCCCGACTGAGTAGACCTGGTAGAGCAGGGAACCTTTGGCGTGGCTGAGTAGACTGGCTGCGAGTAGATCAGCTGCGGTCGACCGGTTGCGAGTAGATCAGCTGCAGGTAGACCGGCTGCGAGTAGATCGGTTGCGGGTAGACCGGCTGCGGGTAGATCGGCTGCGGGTAGACCGGCTGAGGGTAGATCGGCTGTGGGTAGACCAGCTGCGGGTAGACCGGCTGCGGGTAGACCAGCCGCGGTAGACCGGCTGTGTCCCGGCTTTCAGAAACGCCTGTCAGAGATGGTTGCTCCTCAGCTAGGGAGGCTTTTGGACCTCTGGACTCTCGGTAGCACTGGCGGGGGTGCCTTTCGGACAATGACTGATCCTCGGCTAGGGAGGCTTTAGACTTTTGCGCTCTCAGGAGCGCCGGCGGGGGTGCCTTTTGGGCGACGTCTGTTTCCTCAGCTTGGGAGGCTTTTGAATTTTGCGCTCTTGGTAGCGCCAGTGGGGGATGCCTTTCTCCTCAATCAGGGAGGCTTCTTAACTTGGCACGCGCAGAGATTGTCTGCGGCGCCTGACATTCAGCTCTTAGCGGCTTCGGCTCTTTTAATCAGTGACTTGCTCAGGTTGCTTAGTCCGGTTGCCTCTCGTTGTGCATCCCATCCTCGTCGCCAGTGTTGTGTTGCAGGCAGACACATGAGGCAGACAGGGATCTAAAGGCTAACACTGCTTTATTTGAAGCATAACAGGTTACCGCGGCTGCCCAGCTGGGCTGGCAGCCAGCTGGTGGCAGCAGCTGATGCCGTTTGACAGCTCCTTTTATAGCTAGCTGTCAAACGGCATCAACCAATGGGAACAGTTGGTGCCCCCGCCAGGAATGCGGACCAGATTGAAGACTGCAGTTAGTCAGGGACACCACATATACATTGTCCTCAACTGCTCTTTTTTATTCAAAAAGAATAATATTTTATATATCATATTTGTGTTCCTACTGGACATAAAATAGATTGTTTTAAGATATGAGTCCCACTGAATTGTCTGACTTACATGAGATTCATGATAATTACACATTTCTATACAGGTAGTCTCCTCAACTTACAACCCCTATTTATGCTGAGCCCAACATTTATGTTGTTAAGTGAGAAATTTGTTAAGTGAGTTTGCCCCATCTTATGACTTTTCTCACCACATTTGGTAAGTGAATCACTGCAGTTCTTAAATTACTAACACCATTGTTAAGTGAATCTAGTTGACTTTGTTTGTGAGAAGATTGCAAAGGGGGAAATCTCGTGACTTCAGGACAATGCAACTGTCAAGCATCTGAATATAAATCACGTGAGTGGGGATGCTGCAATGGTCATAAGTGTGAAAAATGGTCATAAGTTTTTTCAGTGCTGTTGTAATGTAAGAATTGTTGTAATGTAATGTAATGTAAGAACAGTTGTAAGTTGAGGACTACCTGTAGTATACAACTGGCATTCAAATAATATATGCACTATATCCTCATTCTCTGGAATGCTACTAATATGTATATATACATGATAGAAGGCTTGGTTAAATTTTCCATATTTCACCATTCTATTGTGATATTCAAATCTTGCACAGGTAAACTCTCTCCTAAGTTACGTCAAGAGACAAGAAGCTCACAGGTCCTAATGTAATTTGTAAATTATAATATCCAGGAGGAGTCTAATTGACATTTAATCTGTTTTGTCAAGTGCAATCTGAAGAATCTGTCAATTTCCACATACATAGTTTTCTACCACCAATCAAATGTCCTAATTTTTAAGTGAGTGTAGAGGATATATAACTCCAGCTGTGTTGTAGCTGCAGCAGCTAAAATGCTTTTCTTCATACCTGGTATACTTTTCAAGTAGCACAATTATGATTGTAGAATATGTGTTTAAACCCCACACCTGAGGCATATTGTAACTTCAGCTTTAGACACAAAATTGGCTTAACCTGCATTGTAACATTAACTCCAGGTTCAAACATGTCTGCCCTTAGCAACATCATTTCTCATTTCTTCGTGACTAGAAACTTTAAGAAAGTTAACACTATATTAAGGAAAATTAATGTGCTGGTATGCAGGATTGAGAGACAGAAGGAAGACCATGGTCTAGACCAGAGATATCATACCCAATTTCATTGAGGGTCACATGAGGGTTGTGTTTGGTTGGGCATGGCCAGCTCAATGTCTCTTGTGGCAGAGATGCCTTTGGTGGCCTGAGTGCTCTGCTAGCAAAAACGGGCTCCTGAGCTCCGTTTTCAGTTATGATGACTTCCTGCAAACCCTCTGCCAGACAAAATGGAGTTCAGAAGGGCCACATGCGGCCCTTCTGAGCTCTATTTTTGTTGGCTGTGGCACTGCGGACTGGTCCTTTGCTGTTTTCCAGGGCAGCCCCGTGTGCCTTGAGTTTGACACCCCTAGTCTAAACAATGGGTTTCTTTTCCAAAGAAGAATGTTGATCTTTTTTAGAGCTGACCAATTTATAATATTTAGCAAATTTATACAGCTGCAAATCTCCCCAAAATATAACTCTGGAGAATGTAGGAAAACATTGTACAATAGTAGTTAAAAGCCACATAATAATATTAAAAAAACTGAAACATGAATAAAAATAAAAACATTAAAAAATAAGATTACAATCACGTAACATAGTACAACTATTTTATAGGGTCCCCATAGGATTCTAAAAGATGCTAAAATAACATGTTTTGAGGGATTTCCAGAAGGCTAGCAGGATTATCTTGTTATGTTACTTGGGCTGCAGGCACCAAAATCAGTTACCAGCTAAGGCAAGTGCTATCAAGAGGTTTTGAAATGATCTGGAAGTTAGTAACCATTTCAGCTAAGGCACCAAGATCTGGAAGTCATGTCATTATTCATCAACCTCAAATCAATAGTTCACAGGAAGAAAGGGAGGAAACAACAACAATGACAAATCCACATCCAAAGTCAGAACAAAATTCACAGGGTACTGACAAAAAAACTGGATCATTGGAGAGATGGAGAGAATGAAAATGGAGAAAAGATTTGTGTTACGAACTAAGCAAACATGTTAGTTTAAAATCCTAATAGTTTTGCTTCCACAGCAGGCTTGTAATCCTACACTTCTGATTGGCCCACAAACAGCGGATTGTGATTGGCCGTTTCTGGCTGATCTGATTGGCTGACAGCAGGTCGCCGCTGATTGGACGCTATCAGAGCGGCAAACTCAAATCATTGGTTATTGTGACAGCAGCCAGCTCTATAAAAGGAGCTGCTGCTGCCCCAGTATTTTTGCTCTGTTCTGAAGTCACTAATAAAGAGTTGGAGTCACTATCCGATGCCTCATCTCCGTTCCTTGTGCCCACGCTCCAGATCTAACACTGGCGATGAAGGTGGGATGCGGAGATGATAGAGCTGACTGAACACTCACCGAACGCTAACAGAGCACGTGGCTGAGAGTGCACCAAAAAGCGGGAGAATGACCAGCAGCGCTATACTACCCGCTCCATTTGACCTGGCTAACGAAGACTGGGACTCGTATATGGACAGGTTCCAGATGTTCCTGGAGACCGACAATTTGAAAGATGCTACGCCTGGCAAGAAACGAGCTGTACTTCTGAGCCATTGCGGGCCCGCCGTTTTTAAAATGGCAAAGGCACTTGCGAAATCAGCAGAAGTCAAGACAATGGACTGGGACAACATCGCCCCAATCCTACGGGCTCATTATGTACCAGCAGTGCCAACACTCATCAGGAGACACGAGTTTTACCAGAGGGACCAGCAGGAAGGCAAAAGTGTTGGAGACTTCATCGCTGACTTTAGAAACCTAGGGGGACTCTGTGGCTTCGCAAACCTTGAGGAAGCCATGAGAGATCGAATTGTTCTGGGCCTAAAAGACCCCATGACCCAGAGCAAGATTATGGCGAAGGGAGACATCGGCCTCGCAGATGTCATTGCCGATGCTACTGCAGCAGAAGCAACCAGGAAGTCAGCTGCTCGAATGCGCTGAGCGAACGCACCATACCGCCAACTCGCCAACTCGCCAGTGACACCACACCTTTCTCCGAGAGGCACACAATGACCACCCACCATGAAGACCTCGAATCCTCATCAGAAAGCAAGGAAGAAGAGGTCAACAGACTCAGGTCAGAACGCGACCAGTGAGACCAGCGGAATCATAAGCCTTCGTGTCAATGTGCTGGATGCGGGGAAAATCCCCTGCGATCAGACTGCAAATTCTCTGCTGTTCCTGTGGAAAGAGGGGC
The DNA here is from genome assembly GCA_033807585.1 of Hydrophis major. Classification (NCBI taxonomy): domain Eukaryota; kingdom Metazoa; phylum Chordata; class Lepidosauria; order Squamata; family Elapidae; genus Hydrophis; species Hydrophis major. Next base: position 285,452,065 of record CM066329.1, read on the forward strand.
CACATTGCAAAGGTCTGCAGAAGCAAGTGAGGGTCCAGCCCAATCCAAAGAGAAAACAACTTCCAGCATACAACAGGCACTCCACCAGTAAATCGGGACTGCCTAAACAACCAATGGAACCACTACTACAGAAATCGAGCACCCGTCAATTCAACCAGACGAGAAGAGGCCCATCAAACCATCACCATCAGTCACGCTTCATCCCTTGATGCAAGGAAAATCCAAGTGAAGGTCACCATTGAGAATCAACCATGTGTTATGGAAGTCGACTCCGGGTCATCCCTGTCAGTGGTCTCCTGGAAAACCTTAAAACAGCTGATCCCTGACATTCATCACCAGGACCTCAGCACTCAAAAAATCATATTAAAAGACTACCAAGGAAACAGAATTCCAGTTGCCGGTTCCAGCCACGTCCAAGTATCCTTCAAAGACCCACCGCAACGTACCTCTTACCGTCATCGATCGAGATCGGCCCAGTTTGCTGGGTTTGCAATGGTTCGTGCCACTAGGAATTGAACTAGCGGGCATCAACCAGACCAGAAGCAATGACTGGGAAGCGGCCCTCGTCCAGGAATTCCAGGAAGTTTTCACCGAGAAGCTAGGCAAGTACAAGGGATCCCCCATATCGTTTAATCTCAGCCCTAACATTGCGCCCATTCGCCTTAAGCCTCGTTGAGTGCCCTTTGCACTCAAGCCAAAGATTGATGAACAATTGGACAAATTAATAGCCCAGGCCATGTTGGAACCTATTGATCACGCCCGATGGGAGACCCTAATTGTAACCCCCATAAAACCTGATGGATCTTTCAGAATTTGTGGTGATTACTGGGCCACCCTAAATCATGCGCTTCAGCAGAGCGCTTACCCTGTACCTGTGGTCCAACGTCTTCTTCATTCCCTGGGAGGTGGGAAAATATTTGCAAAATTGGACCTAGCTCAGGCATACCAGCAGTTGCCCATAGATGCAGAGACTGCAGAAGCCCAAACTATAGTCACACACAGAGGTGCATTCAAGTGTAATAGATTCCAATTCAGAGTGAGTGTAGCACCTGCATCTTCCAAAGTCTGATGGAAAGATTGCTTCAAGGCATAAAAGGGGTTGTGCCCTACTTCGATGATGTCTTAATAGCTGCCCCCAATAAAAGCCTACTAGAAAAATGACTCAGAATGGTCCTCCAGAAATTTAAAGACGCTGGCCTGAAGGTCAACAAAGACAAGTGCCAACTATGTACTGAGAGGGTTGAATTCCTTGGGTACCTTCTTGACAAACAGGGAATTCACCCTACAGAGAAAAAAACTGACTGCAATAAAAAATGCCCCAAGACCTAGGAATAAAACAGACCTCCAAGCCTTCCTGGGACTCATTAACTTTTATAACATCTTCTTGCCCCAGAAGGCGACGGTTGCTGAACCCCTGCATAGGCTCCTCGATAAGAAGGCTTCCTGGGTCTGGAGACATCGCGAAGAGCGAGCTTTTCAGCAAGTAAAAGACCTGTTAACTTCAGATGCTGTATTGATACAATATAACGAGACTTTGCCCTTAACTGTCACCTGCGACGCTTGGAATAGGAGCCATCCTGATCCATTCCTACCAAACAGTACTGAGGCACCTATTGCGTTCTTTTCAAGAACTTTATCTAAAACTGAGAGAAACTATAGCCAACTTGATAAAGAGGCTCTCGCTATTGTGTCTGCGATCAAACGATTCCATGAGTATGTATATGGGAGCTCTTTCTCCATAATTACTGACCACAAACCATTACTTGGCATTTTAGTGGGAGACAAACCAACTCCCCACATATTATCACCAAGAATGACACATTGGTCAGAGTTTCTAGCCACATACGATTACCAACTGCTACACCGCCCAGGGAAAGCCATTCCCCACGCTGACGCTTTGAGCCGTTCTCCATTACCAGAAGTCATAGACGACCCAGCTCCAACCCTAGCTATGCTACAAATCGAAACTCTTCCTTCACCACCGCTGACTGCACAGGACATCGCCTCAGAAACAAGGAAGGATCCTTGTTTGGCACGAGTCCTCAGCTGGGTGGAAAGAGGTTGGCCTGACAACAAACCAAACGACACCTTCAAGCCTTTCAAAAACCGGCAGACAGAACTTTTCTCCCAAAAGGGATGCATCTTGTGGGGAGACAGAGTCGTCATCCCAGAGAGACTACAGCATAAAGTTCTAAAACTATTGCACGATGGCCATCCGTGAATGAAGGCACTAGCGAGGAGCTACGCTTGGTGGCCAGGTATAGATAAGCGAATAGAAACCTGGGTGGCCACTTGCAGCAAGTGTCAGGAAACTCGTTCAGCTCCACCAAAAGCACCAACAACTGAATGGGAAGCACCCCGAGGTGCCTGGTCCTGCATCCACATCGATTTTGCGGGACCTACCAAGGGGCATACATTTCTTATAGCAGTGGATGCCTACTCCAACTGGCTGGAGTTCCACAAAATCAAGAGCACCACCACAGAACCTGTAGTTAAAAAACTAAATAGACTATTTGCTACACACGGGTTGCCAGATGTCCTAGTTTCAGATAATGGCCCCCAATTCACCGCTCTGGCATTCAAACAGTACCTGGCAGAGCAGGGGATATGCCATGCTTTGACATCACGAGCTCACCCTGCGGCCAAAGGCAGGGCTGAGCGAATGGTCCAATTCATAAAGAAAACTTTACACAAGATGGAGCAAGAGGACATCGATGACAAGGTGACCAGGATGCTTCTCCTCCAACAAATTACCCCAAACAGCACCACAAACAGAACCCAGGCCGAACTTCTGATGGGCCGGAGACTTCGCTCACATCTTGACCACCTGCACCTTACCTACACACCGGAAAAGCCCTTGGGGTCCAGCAGCAAGTATCACACCTTCAAGGTAGGCGACCCTGTTTTCACAAAAAACTTTTCTGGTGACCCATTATGGGTCCCCGCTACCATAACTCAACTTACGAGTCCACGTTCCTACCGTTTACAAACTGCTGATGGAAAAATGTGGAAGCGCCATATCGACCAACTGCGCTCCAGGCTGGCACCTACCCCCGTCACAAACCCCGAACCTCAAACCTGGGGGGGAAGGGAAATTGAGGGGACCGGAGAAGAACTAGCATACGACCCAGTACTTGAAAACCAGCAATCAGCACAACCAACCCTAGCATATTCACCTTCCGAAGGAGAGCCGGGACAGACGATCGCCTCACTGCAGAGCAGCACTGCGATAGCAGCAAATCCAAGGGATCCGGAGGACAGCCTTAACAGAAGCAGAGATGACAACCCCGAGTCACCCAATGGAGAGGGCGGAACATCTTTGCCAACAAGCTCAGCAAGCAGCCCACCGAGACCAGAGTCAGGGCAAGGACTGGTGGAGCAACGCAGATCAGGTAGACAGGTGAAACGACCTGCCTACCTGCGAGAATACATCACCCCACCCCTCAGATGGAACCTAGGGGGGAGGGTTGTTATGAACTAAGCAAATGCATTAGTTTAAAATCCTAATAGTTTTGCTTCCACAGCAGGCTCGTAATCCTACACTTCTAATTGGCCCGCGAACAGCAGATTGTGATTGGCCATTTCTGGCTGATCTGATTGGCTGACAGCAGGTCGCCACTGATTGGACGCTACCAGCACGACAAACTCAAGTCATTGGTTATTGTGACAGCAGCCAGCTCTATAAAAGGAGCTGCTGCTGCCCCAGTATTTTCGCTCTGTTCTGAAGTCACTAATAAAGAGTTGGGGTCACTATTCGATGCCTCGTCTCCGTTCCTTGCGCCCACGCTCCAGATCTAACAATTTGGTTTTCTTTTTCTCCCTCCTCCTCATTGCAGGGGTTTGGTGCCATTAGAATCTAGAGTAGGGTTGTTCAACCTTGGAAACTTTACAACTTGTGGACTCAAGGTCCTAGCATGGCTGGCTGGGGAATTCTGGAAATTGAAGTCCACAAATTGTAAATTTGTCTAAGTTGGACAACCCTGCTCTAGAACAACATGAATGGATGAGCCAAGTTTAGGACTCTCGTAGTGTCTGAAAAAGTTATATGGTTCATAAAAGTCATTTAATTTGAAAACAGATCCTTGCTTTTGTGTGTGTGGGTGTGGGTGTGGGCATGGGTGTGAAGAAATGTCCATCTGGGTTAAGTTCCAAGTGGGGAGAAAGACATTGAAAATATGGAGGCTGTTTGGAAAGATGGTTTAATGGTGGACAGACCACATTGTTTGAGGTCCTGGGAGTTGAACACATGGGTGTGTGAAAGAGAGATTTATACCCTCTCTTGGGCTTTGAACTTGCTTCCTTTTCCTGTGGCAAGGGCAGGTATTCTGACTGGTTATCAGACTCGCATGGGACCATGCAGGGTAACTTTGTAGGCTGTCTTGAGTCCCAGACTTGGTTGAACCCAGGTGCCATGTGGTGTGATGGGTAGAGGGCTAATCCTATTATGTCCTGAGGGTGAAAAGTTTTGTTTTGTAGATAAGCTGGCCCAGCCTTTTGTCTTGTAGAAGGTTGGCACCAGAATATCTGCTGGGGGCATCAGGGAACTGAGGCTCTATGTTTCTCCTTTAGGGAAAATATAATATTCTGCCTTTTAAATATTTCCTGGAATATTTCATTCTTCTAGGAGAAGGGTGGGTGCTAACTTTCTATAGTATGTTTCTCATACCAACACATACATGTTTTTCTCAACATGAGGGTCTTTAATGTTAGGGACAGCACTTAGATTTATAGCTATGCTTTCTAGGAAGAGCAGGAGCAGCGTAGGGTGACCAAACATGAATAAAGAAAACTATACAGATGGGATGGAGGAGGAAGAAAAGTCTTGGGACTAAATTAAAGTCATTAAATAATTCTATTTTGCATTGTCATCTCCTATCTATTTTCTAATCCTAATTTCCTATCAGACTTGCTAGATTATTAGAAGGTATTAGACTGCCTTAAAACTAGAAGCTTTGTTCTTCTTTTGAGGAGATCAAATTTTTACATTAATTTACCTTTGTTCCACATATTTCTTTTGCTGCTCTGCATCAATAATTACACTAGCCTTTACCACTGACTATGCTTAGAACAGAACCTAATTCTTAATTCCAATCCAGTAAACCTTACTTGGAGCAGTTAGGAGAATATAGGATTGGGATCCAGTTCTCATCTCTAAGATAGATATACCATATTTTTTGCTCCATAAGATGCACCTGACCATAAGATGCACCTAGGTTTAGAGGAGCAAAATAAGAAAAACAAATATCAGTCAGAGCCTGAAAGGACCACAGATAGATGTCCTCTCATGTGCCAGCTCTACCAATTGGAAAAGAGTCAGAAGAGGCTGGCAATGACAAAGACAGAAGAGGCGGGGTTCAGCACTGTAAAAGGACACCGCCACCATGGCCTGGCTATTCACCAAAGGACCGGCACTGACACACAGACATTTCCACCCACTTTTTTGGGAGGGAAAGTGTATCTTATGGAGCGAAAAATAAGGTAGCTAATCAGGGTCAGGCGATTGTTTAGGACCATTGTTTTATCATATTTGGACTTTGGAATGTAAAGGTTAGCACTTCCAAGGAGATTTCTAGAATGAGATCTTTCTCATTAATATGTAAAAAAGGTAGAAGGTATTTTTTCAATGATTTTTAATCAGTTTATGACATGGACTGCAGGACTCTTTGAAAAGGAGCTTCTGCTTCACTAATAATATATTAGCAGAAATCCAGTGATCTAGCCATGCATTCAGGGTACAATTTATTCTTTTACTGATCAGTTCCAATTTTTTTTCCATGAGAATAAATTATCTGACTTTTCATCAAAATCTCCCTGATGTATCTTTGTGGTGGAAGCTGATAGATGTTAGCCATGGTATGTTCTGAATGTGGAAATTAGAATATGCTATATTTGAATTAGAATGGAAAGGAGCTAGTTTAAATTAAATACTTCTGAAAATATGTAGACAGCAGTCTTTTAAAATGGAAACTGGAATGCTGGAAAAACTGGTCTTTCCATAGCTATGTATCTTTTAATTCCGAACTGAGATAACTGTAATACAGAGGTGTCAAACTCGTGTCGTCACGATGGCATCATGTGACGTATCGGGACTTTTTCCTCCTTTACTAAACTGGGTGGGTGGTGGGGCCAGCACACGATGCATCTGGCCTGTGGGCCGCAAGTTTGACACCTCTGCTGTAATATTACAGGGCAAACCTAAGCAGTGTGCATGAGCTCATGTTTTTGCATAGGTGTTTTTGCATTTTGGGGAACCAGATCTTCCTACTTGGATATAAAAGAGAAGATGACAAAATTAAGGTGGACCTTCCACCTGTGCTATGGAAATTCTTACATAGCAAGTCTTATCTCTTCCATTCCTTTATCATAGGCATTAAATATATTTTAGAAATGTTTCAGCTCTTGTAATGTCAAGCACCAGAGAAATCAGGAGATTCAGACAGTTCAAATGAGTATAAAGATTTATTGCAAGCTTAAGCTCTCTACAAGAATCTGAGCTACCATTGGTCAAGGGAAATTTGCAGGAGTTGGGAAAGGCATTCAAGGTGGGCTGGACTTAGATCTCTTGTGGGCATGCAGGGACACATGACTGATGATGCATTTGATCCATCCCTTGGACTCAGGCTGATCATCTCCTACATGTAGTTGATTAATGATCTGATATATTCTTTTCCCTCCAAGGTCCTACTTGAATATATTTTCCACTGAAAAGATAGTCTCCCTGGTAGAGTACTGTTTTTGATGTATTCATTTTTATTGCATCATTTGTGTTCTTTTGATTTTAATTATTCCATCTTGCCAAATTGTTATCTGCTGGGCAAATTTTAAATTTAAATTATCCTATAATAATATGTGGACCAGATTCTTTAAGAACTCAGGTGGTAATTTTCAACTTTGAATATAATCAATTAAGCATGTAATTTGAGTCTCACATTCTCAATTCATTGATATGTTCTTTGAAGGCTATATAGGAAAATCTTTGTGAAAGTCATTGAAACTTAGAAGAGTTGATGGATTATCCTTCCTTCCTTCCTTCCTTCTTCAAGTTCTTTAGCAAAGCTGCTAAAAGTAGGTACAGAAAAATCCTTGTTTAAAAGTAATTGTATGTATGTATGTATGTATGTATGTATGTATGTATGTATGTATGTATGGTATTCAGCTTTGTTTGGGTATGTCATTATTGTTGTGCTTTTAAAGTTGTAGTGACGTTTCGGCAGAATCTCATCTGCCATCATCAGGCTTCTGTATTGTGTTCGTCAGACTGTATCTTTTGGGCTACAACACAGAACGAGTGCCCTTGGAAGTAAATACATTTGAACTCAGTGAGACGTACTTCAGAATGAACTATATTTAAATGCACAGTTAATGGAGCAAGTACAATTCCCTTATATAAAAATATATTACCGTTCTTCTGCTGTCAGCCAAGATGGGAAAGTGTCAAGAAAACATCTCTGAGCACCCTCTTTTCATCTCCCAGGCAGCAGCCTCTGGAACTGATCCAAACCATTCAAATAAGATGAATAATAAATGTTATTTTCAGAGCAAATAATGTTTTTGCTATGTATTCTTAACACTGATTTTTTGTGCAGATAAGTATACAGCTTATCTATTACCTCAATCTGAATGTGGTCCTTAATGTAGGTGATTCTCTGTGCTGAATAAGCCAACATTATTGATGTACTTTTGCTAAAAAGAAAAAAAGAAAGGAAAATAATCATGGGAAATTCATTGTTTCCAGAGGCTATCAAATTTAGCATTTCCCACTCTTCATAATTAAGAAGAACCTTGCCCTATGTTGGTTTTATTATGCTTGTCTCTTTTCTAAGAGTTAGAAAGCTCTATATTGATGGCTTTAGATCAGATCGGCTTTTTAAAAACAGAATTCCCTTCCTGAATAAATATATCAGATTGAAAGAGTGAATGAAAACTTTGATCCATACTGATATCATCCATATGCCTCAACAGAGCCAGGAAATTATTTTGTTTCATGAGCATAACTCAGTAAATAATACCACAGTGCAGATCAGATTTAACATTGTTCATGATGGTCTTATATTTAGTATCATTGTTTTCCAGTGAAACAGCTCTTCTGTTAGTGAAGAATTGTGTTGTCTCATTTACATACTTTTCTCATGAAAATGATATTACAGGGTTTATCATTAGTTACTCCCAAATGAATTCTTGCATTAGCAGCACTGTGCTATAAGGATAAAATCACCACAATCGTTGGAATTGTAATCTTAGAAAGTACCACTGCAATAATATATATCCCCTAAAGGTCAGATCACATTTTTCCTACTCACTTAGCTTCCAAAAATATAATTATTTTCCTAAAAATATGTTGGTTTGGAACTAAATAAAAGAAGTAAAGATATCTGATGCATGAGTAGTAAAAACAACAATATCTATTGTTGTTATCTAATCTAATCAAGGACTACAGATAGTCCTTGATTTACAAACACCATGGGAACCAGAATCTCAGTTGCAAAGTGAGGCAGTTGCTAAGTAAGTTACATGACCCTTTGATGTTGCAACTTTCATAAATACATGCAGAGGTGGGCTGCACATACTGTGACAATGGGTTGGCAGAAAATGTGGGTGTGCACATGCTGCAAAAACATGGGGCTGCAAAAACATGGGGATTTTCTTTGCGTGTGGCTGCAGAAAAATGGGGATTTCCTGCGCTGGGCAGCTGTGGTGAGTGGAGCGGGTGAGATCCATAATGCAGCTAGGCTGTGTGGGCAGGGCAAGCAAGCAAGATATATAGAATGCAATAGCACCAGGGCAGGGGGCTGGGCCCAGCTGGTGGCCGTAACTACCGGTATGAGCAAGCCGGTCCAGTACATGTTAGTTGCCGAGTACCCAAATTCTGGTCATGTGACTATGGGTATGCTGTGATGATTGTAAGTATAAGCACTGGTCATAAATCACATTTTTTTCAATGCCGTTTTATCTTTAAAGAATAGAATAGAATAGAATAGAATAGAATGGAATGGAATGGAATGGAATGGAATGGAATGGAATGGAATGGAATAGAATAGAATAGAATAGAATAGAATAGAATAGAAAGCTACTCCAGCACAGTGCCCCAAACACCACATCACAACCACACTACAGAGTTTTAAAAATAATAACAATAACAATAACACTAAATCATAAATGCACTGATTGATTCAAGACAATTATTGCCTAGGAAAAGAAACTGTTTCTCAATCTATTAGTCCTCATTTTAAGACATCTATAACACGAAAAACTTCCGGTTTGCCAGGCTTCGGTGGCAGTGGGGTTTCGCGATCCTGCGCGATCCCTGCTGCACTAGCCGTCTTGGTGCCTCTGATCCTGACGGGTCTGGAGGACAAGGCTGCCCCGTAGAGGCAGCCGAAGACAGGGGGGATCCAGACAGGGGTTTGGGGGTTTCGCAGACCCCCTCCCCACCTGGCATAACCCCCTTTTTTCAAGGCGGTGGAGCGGCAGTCAGCAATGGCCGCCACAAAGAAGCCGGCAGCTGGACAAGATTGTGCTGGAGGAAGAAGGAGAAAGTTTTGAAGCGAAAGTTTTTTGGTTGAACCGGAAGCATAAGATGCATTTAATATCCTGAAAACCTTGATTTTTGAAAGATACTTTGTTTCCAGAAGAGATTTATAAGCGGCGAGTGAGAGTGTGAAAGAGAAAGTTTACTCTCCTTCCCTATGGAATCAACAAATGGACATTGAAAAGCCTGCTTTTTTACAGAAGGTAAAAATTTAAAGCTCTTTGTGATAAGTGGGGATGGAGAGGACAAAGGAGAAATTTATATTAAGATTTTGTTGGAGGAGATGCCTTTTCTTCCCTTTCCAATTGATATTACCCCAGGAAGAAAAAGTGCGAAGGGAAGAATCTTGTGCTCTTCCTGGACTGTTTGATGACTTTGGGAGTTTGGGGAATTGTTCTAAGTTTTGAAATATCTTGGTTGTTTCAAGAAGAAGAAGAGAAAAGAAGAAAAGGTTTATAATGGCTTTATCTGTTGATGATTTAAGAAAGAAATATGGAAAAATAAAGAAAGTAGGCAAGGACACTTGGAGAGAAACTATTTACTTTTTAGAAATGGCGCTTGCTCCTTACCAGCAAATACAACAAGAAGAAGGAGAAGGAGAAGCCATCTTTAATGAATCTAAAAAGTTGATTAAGAAAGGAAAGAGAAAGAGAGGAAGGAAAAAGGACTTAAGACTTAAAAAAAATCCAAGAAAGAGAAAAATAAGATGCAAAATCAATACAATGTTAGAAAGCAAAAGAAAAGAAAAATACAACAGAGAGGGGAAGTTAAATAGGCGGAGGTTTGGAGAAGGGGGGGTAAAAAGACCAGGGGGGATAAAAAAGGAAGGGAAAGGGGGGGGAAGCCATAAAGGTATGAAACAAGATGGGAAAAAGGAATTTTTTTTTAGGGATAAGGGGTAATGTAAAATTTTTCTTAAAAGGATTCTGCAAGGTACATAAGATAGTATTGTAGTATTTGTATTAGAAATAGAAAATTAGAATTTTATAAAAATTAAGTAAAGATTAAAATATTAAATGTTTAACAATGATAGATTTTAAGATTTAATAAATTATTAAAAGGAATGTTTAATTGACTATGTTAATATAAATTTATTATGGTAGCATTTGACTTTGAAATAGATAATTGGAATGTTATAAGATTAATGTTTAATTATGTATTTAATTACTTTATAGATTTACTATTTTCTCTTTTGTTAAAAAAAATCAGTAGATAGAATGTACTAAGCAGAATCAGATGGAGACACAGGTGTTACCTTAAATGTTAATTCAGGGGAGCGATGGAAAGGCATCATACTTCGATTAGTGATTTCAGGAGAAATCCTTTTTTTTTCTACTATAGGGAATGAGATAAATGGGTAATTGGAAAAGAATGGACAAAAGATACAAGTATAATGATGTAAATTAAGACAAAATAAATAAAATATAACTAAGAAGAGTGGAAAGCGGGGAGAAGCTATAATGAAGATGTAAAATGGTAAATAAGATAGGAAATGGTACATAAGATGAGCATGAATTTAATTGAAGTCCATATTAAGAGAGGTAATCTGGGGCCAAGCTACTTTCTAAAAAGAAGTTTTATGTTTTTGTGTTTTGTGTATTTATGTTTGTTTGAGATTTAGTAAAATCTTGGAGGAAAGCTAGATGAGGATAATTATAAACAAAACAGAGGGAAATATGAATATGGTGAGTATAAAATGGATAAATATGAAAAAATATTTAAGTGGAAATGGGATATATTATAATTATGTTGTATAAAATAAAATAATGTTTTATCTGTCTTGTAAAAATTTATAATGGAAAGAGGTTTTATGTGTTTAATGTTTAATGTTAAAATTAATAAAATTTGTTTCAAAAAAAAAAAAAAGACATCTATAACACCTCCCTGATAGTAACAGATCGAAATATGAATGACCAGGATGAGAACGGTCTGTGGAGACTTTTTGTGCTCTAGAGAGGAGTCTGGTCTTCACAATCTCTTCCAAAGAAGAAAGAGAGCAACCAATGATTTTTTGTGCTGTGTTTATAACTCTCTGGAGCATCTTCTTATCCACTGCAGAGCATCCAGCATACCACATCATTACACAGTTTGCCAAAATGCTCTCGATGGTAGACCAGTAAAAAGTAACCAGCAACTTCTCACTCAGACCATCTTTTTCAGCAGCCTCAGAAAGTGCAGGCGCTGTTGGGCCTTCTTTGCATTGGCCATAATGTGCATAGATCCCTAAATGAATGGCTGTAAATTAAGGACTACCTGTAGTCACATAATTCTGTCACATCAGCTAATATTAAGCATCATGCATGCATGCATACAAACATGAAATAATAATACTAATATTTTTTGAGAGTATTTCAAGTTGTAGGTTTCCAAATGTGCATAGGAATGCATTCTCCATTTTAGAAGAATGGGTTTCAAACATGGAATGCACTGGCACTGCAGTGGCATATTCTTTCTTTTTTTATGTCCCTTTCCTCCCCATACATATATAATTTATGTAGGAATTTTCCATAATTGGAATTAGGAGGGTTCAGTGTGGACTTATATAAGGAATTTAGAGAGAAACTGGACAAATATTGTACGTTATTAGAGAAGTAAGACAGCAAGGAATTCAATTTAGAAAATAATGCCTTAGAATTACTTCCAGAACAATGTTTCTGGAACAAATAAGTAGCTCTCAACCATTTGTTCAATGACTGTCCGAAGTTACAACTTACAAACAGACCTTTCCAGTGGTGGGATCCAAATTTTTTTTACTACTGGTTCTGTGGGTGTGGCTTGGTGGGCGTGGCAGGGGAAGGATACTCTAAAATCTCCATTCCCTCCCCACTCCTGGGGGAAGGTTACTGCAAAATCCCATTCCCTCCCCACCCCACTAATCTGCTTTCCAGCTCTGTTCTCCTGTGCAGGGCAACAAAAGAAGACTCACCTGATAAGCTGGGACTTAGGAAGCAGGGAATAGAGGGGAGGGGCCAGTCAGAGGTGGTATTTGCCGGTTCTCTGAACTACTCAAAATTTCCACTACCGGTTCTCCAGAACTGGTCAGAATCTGCTGAATACCACCTCTGGTCCTTGCACATACAACTGATGTAGCATCCCCACTTGTGATCAAAATTCAGACACTTGGTAACCAGCATGTATTTATGATAGTTGTCACATGTTCATCAAGGTCATGTGTTCACCATTTGGCAACTGACAAGCAAAGTTAATGGACAAAATTTATTGAACATGTGGATTTACTGAACAGCTTCATGATTTACTTAACAGCTGCAATAAAAAGTTGTCCAATTTGGCACAACTCGTTTAACAACTGCCTTGCTTAGGCATGGATATTCTGATTCCAGTTATGACTATAAAGTGAAGACTACCTGTAATAACACTTCTAGTCAGCCATATTTTATCCCAGGATTCTGCTATTGCTTTCAAAAATTTTAATGGGACTCCAGGGAAAGATGCAGCTGCTCTAAAAAGGTGCAGATACACTTGACATTTATTGTATCAAAATTGAACTACTGCATATTTACCTCAAATTAGATAATTTGACCATTTTGATCCCTTCCCAACAGCTCTACTATCAATTTTTGAGAAACAAGTTGCTAATTGTAAACTAGTGATCAACATGAAATATCTCTCATTTCCTCAGAAAATAGCATAAATAAGTACTTTATGGGGATATTACAGCTATATAGCGGATATTATAACTATATAGCATCATTTTGTTGGAATAATCTCAGAATTATATATTTTAGAAGAAGGTTATTAAGCAGTTTACTGGTTCCATTTTAACACCTCTTCAATTCTGCTTTAAAGTATGTTGTACAGGTGCTTGTTTTTGACAGAGGGTAACTACGAATCTATGATCTTTAATCTATTATAACTTTGAAAATGATGGAAACACAGTAAGACATATGATACTGAATGTTTTATTATCATGGCATTTAATAGTACCATAAACAGCAACTTCTTTAAGATAACTGGTGATCTGTATATATTGTAATTTGCAAGTATCTATAAAATGTGGGTTGAAAATGTGGAAAATAAAGCAATTAAAAACTTCAGGATTATACTGCCTGTTTATATTGCAACATGCTACAGTAGTGAGCTGAAAATTATTTGTGAGTGATAGCAATATATCTATTACTAATCTCAAATTCTGAGAATTTGAGAATTCAATCCATTATCTGAGAATCTCAATCTATTATTTAGATCCATGCCCCTGATCTAGGCAGAGTTCAATTTTTATAGTTCTAATCTTATGTTCATCTAATCCTAAATAAGCTTTATATGATTCTAGCTACATCAAAGGTAAACAAAAAAAAAAAAAACAGAAAAAGTTCTTATTTAAACAGGGTTTTGAGTTTTGTATAAAACTCTGAGTCAGACTGCTAATAATTTTCATGGCTTTCATAAATAGGATATAAATAGAAACATAATTTGCCTTATTAGCTCTATGCCTAGTACACATCTCAAGTTTAATTGCCCATCAACATGACCAGAAACCAGGCTACATAAAAACAACCATTCAGACTCTGTTTACATCAAAGCCAAAAATATTTCCTTGGATCAAGAACCAGCAAAAACTTGATGTTATAATAAAATAATGTGAACAGATTTCTTTTCATTTTCTATTTTCCCTTTCTCTTGTGATAAACATATTAACAAATACTTACTGGTTATCCAGAGGAACTAATATTAGTATGCTTTTTGGCAGAAGATCTTTAAATTGTCACTGAATTACTGTATTAATTAAATTAATGACATGAATTTGATTTATTAATTAAACACATTATCCAAAATAAATAATCCCAAATTTGTCCTTATTTCACAGCCTGAGTTGTAAAACCTGGATTTGTTTCATTATCTATGTTATATCAGTCTTGAAAATTAACATTTAATTTGCCCAATGAAGTTGTATTCAAAAGATTTAGCATCACTTCATTTGCAGCTGTTCACCATCCTTTTTTTTTTTCATTCCCCTGTTAAACAAAAGACTATAAACTGAGTTCCTATGTGGCAGAGACATCTGGCCTTTCTTACAATTTATTCATTCCTTTTTTTTTAAAGAAATAATGGCAGTAGCATCTTCCTAAGTGTTATGCTGGTCCCAGTGCTGCAGTAACTATATGATGTCATGGGAACCACTTTGCTGCAAGGAAAAAAAAAGCAAAACATATCCTGTTCATCTTTAAAAACAAACAAACAAAACAACAACAAAAAGTGTTGATAGATATGCATGTTACTTTGTGTTGGCAAGAAGGTTAAGAAAGCACACATCCCTATAGTTGTATCTAGGGGGGAAATGCTATGGAAGAAATTGTTGGGCTTGTTCAGATGTTCTTTCATATGAGGATTTGTAATATTTTTACCCAAAATACAAAGAACTATTTATTTAAAAAAGGAATATGGGTAAAGGAAGTACCGATCATCAGTAACATCAGTGACAGTATTCATAATGTGTGTCAAATGCCAACAACAGAACCACTTTTGAATAATCTCAAGGAGAAGCTTTATTGCCAGTCAGCAACTTTACAAGAATCTTACCAGAGTTACTTCATTCCCTTGGGGATGATAAGATAAGGCTTCAAGGACTACGGAGGACATCTGGCCTGTGTTGTTTACTGCAGTGCAAGGACTCTAAACACAGCCCTCTCTTAATACTTCCTTTCAG
Source organism: Hydrophis major (assembly GCA_033807585.1). Taxonomy (NCBI): domain Eukaryota; kingdom Metazoa; phylum Chordata; class Lepidosauria; order Squamata; family Elapidae; genus Hydrophis; species Hydrophis major. The sequence goes on from CM066329.1 coordinate 285,467,259, forward strand.
TCTAGCAACAGCAATAGCACTTAGACTTATATAAGTGCTTTACAGCCCCTCTAAGTGGTTTCCAGAGTCAGCCTATTGCCCCCAACAATCTGGGCCCGCATTTTACCCACATTGGAAGGATGAAAGGCTGAGTCAACCTTGAGCTTGGTGAGATTCGAACTGCCAAATTTTCAGGCAGCCGGTAGTCAGCATAAATAGCCCACAGTACTACAGCCACTGCACCACCAGGGTCTAGCTGAAGATTCCACTACAACTGACTATAATTGTTACAAAATTGAACACAAGACAACATGACAAAGTAGTAAGTTTATATTGATGTATGGAAAATTGTTACAAAATTGAACACAAGACAACATGACAAAGCGGTAAGTTTATATTGATATATGGAAAAGTTATGCATACATGCTCAAACATATATTTAAATTACTATGGCATCAACAGGAAGTCTCCCACTATGCTTGAAATGATACCATAGCATCTAATCATTCAAGGGAAATATTAGGAATATTATAAATATTAGGAAGCTCATGAAAATATTATACCGAAATAAAACAATACTAGCAGAAAACTTTAAAAAAGCTTAGAAAAAGATTCAAAATAACATTAAAAGATTGACAAGGGGAGGGAGAGAAAGAAATAGAATATTCTAGAAAATAGCCTGAACACTCTACGCTTCAGTGTTTGCTAAGTGCAGCGATTATCAGCAACTGTAAAATAGATGCAGTATTTATTTACTCAATAGCCTGAGAAACTGCAGGGACTAAAACAGGGTACTGGAGGAAATAATACGTATAGAAAGAAAGCATCACATTCATTCATTTACTTCTAAATTATATTATAAGAAATATGCAACAATGTATTATAATGCATCCTTTTCTGTACAAAAGATAGCTGCATTTTGAAACGAGAGAGTCTGTTTATTGATTTGTTCATTCATTTATCAATTTATATAGCCTTCCGCCTTCCAAAAAAGTGACTCTAGGTGTTGTACAATTAAATTGTAACACATTTTATTTATTTATTTTTTAAAAAATATTATTCATTAAAAAAACACACACAAAAACTAAGAGAGGGCAACATCATTGGTCCTCTGGAGGTTCTAGGCTTGATGGAACAACCAGATTTTGAAGGTTTTTCAGAAAATTGGCGAGGATAGAACCAACCTTATTTTGCACGGGGGTGGGGTGGTGGTAGAATATATTCTATAAAGTGTGTGCCATTGCAGAAAAGACCAAGTGTCATTCTCTAACAGATGGGATCGGTAGCATATCTCTACTGCTTGATCTGATAGGACAGGCAGATATAATTAAGGAGGTGCTGTTTCTCAATTAAACCCTCTCCAGGGCTTTAAGCCAGCATCTTGAAATAGACCCAAAAGCAGGTTAGCAAGCAATGCAGCTTCTAGAACCTGGTTTGTTCTAGAGGCACATGTAATTGCACCCATTGCTACATTTTGTTGAAGCTGAAATTTCTGGGTATTCTTCAAGGGAGCCTCACGTAGAATGCATTGCAATAGTCCATCTGGGAGGTAACCAGGGCATGAAGGACCTGAGTGGGAATCCTTGATCCAGGAACATATGTATCCCATGCCTGGGTCTGAATCCCAATTGAAAAGGATCCAAAATAATCTGCTCCTCCAAGATACTCTGAAGCTGTCATGGAACTAGTTTCTCAACTACCTTCCTGCAAAGGGTCAGATTAGATACTGGATGAAAAATATTCACTGTAATAGCAATAGCACTTAGATTTATATGCTGCTTCATAATGCTTTACAACCCTCTGTAAATTACAAATTTAGCCTATTGCCCCCAACAATCCTCATTTTACCAGATTCAGAAGGATGAAAGGCTTGAGTTGGTGAGGATTAAATCCCTGGCAGTCAGCAGAATTAGCCAGTAATACAGCACTTTAACCACTGCACCACCACAGCTCAGTGCAGAGTGGATGGAGTCCAGAGATGGCTTCTTCAGCAATGGGTGAACCGAGTCTCTTTAAAAGGTAAAAGAACCTCCCACTCCCTCAAGGAAGAATTAAACATCACTACTCACACAACACTCCTTGGCAACTTTAATAAGCCAGGAGGGACACATATCTAAAGAGCAGATAGTTAAGTTCACAGTTGTAAAAAGCCTACTGCCTCAGGCCCAAACATCCTAGACAATCAGACAAGACTCTTCCCCAATCATCTTCCTGGGACCTGCAACCAATGTCAAACTGTGAGTGAATTTCAGTGACTTTGTCCAACAGAAAATGAACAGATTTTTTTCACATGCTTCTACAAGGGGGTCCCTGAGTCCCCTCTACCTTTGAGGGTATGTGTCTCCTGAAACAGGACCCTAGGATGACTATCAACAGAAACAATAAACACGGAGAAGTGCTGGTGCTTGTCCAAGACAGTCCTTAAAGGTAAAAGTTCCCCTTGTACATACATGCTAATCGTTTCTGGTTCTAGGGGGTGGTGCTCATCTCCGTTACAAAGCTGAAGAGCCAACACTGTCCAAATATGTCTCTGTGGTTATGTGGCCAGCATGACTAAATGCCAAAGGCTCACGGAATGCTGTTACCTTCCTACCACATTGGTCCCTATTTTTCTACTTGCATTTTTTGCATGGTTTTGAACTGCTAAGTTGGCTGGGACAAGGAATGGGAGCTCACTCTCTTGCATGGCGCTAGGGATTCGAACTGCCAAACTGCTGGCCTTTCTGATGGTCAAGCTCAGTGTCTTAGTCAGTGAGCCACAGAATCCCTGTTAGATAGACCTTGATAGCAGTTTTAACCCATGTTCAGTCAAGTTCATCCCCTATTAAACACCAGTGAGGCTGTAGACATTTATTGTCTTGTTTCATCTCTCTCAGATGTGAACATGGGGACCAATGAGAAGTCTTATAGACACAATCTGATCCAAAGTCTCCCCTGCTCTCCTATTCCAAGTAGCAACCAAAGCTTCAGATGGCCTGTATAGCAGAACAGCACTGAAGTGTGGTTCCCATACCTATCACTAGATCCATAGATCTAATAAATATGACAAGCACATCAGCATAGCAAGCAGGGTCCATCATCCAAAAACAAAGCCCAAATGAGCCCAAATCTACACCCTGGTCCAAAATCAATCCAGCCTCCATCAAGTTGGGTGCCAATAAGACATTCCCCTAACAAACCCCCCACCCCCCAAAAAAGACATTAATACGAAGACAGACCATGACTCCTGCTTGCTCCACTGTCTTATACATGTGTCTTGCACGAGCACACCACAAAGTTTTGGGCAGAGGACAGGTTTTACATGTTTTAGCCCATTATCTGATTTTCCACAGCTTAGCCTGAGTTGTAATAAAAGGCCTTTGAATCTAACACTCAGTAGACTTAAGAAAAAAAGAAAAAAGCCATACTACTATATATCTACCAAGCTGGTTTTAGATTTTGATTTTCCATTCCAAATATTTAGCAAACATCCATTTCCCATTCCTTGGTACACTACTTTGGCATTGCTATAGGATTGTTATAGAACTCAAAAGAGGTTTGAGCATTTTTGACCTTTTCCTTAAAGAAGACCAACTGGAACTCAATTATTCTAATGCTGTAAACATGATATTTGCTAACAGGCCTCAAACTTTTGCCCAATTCCTAGTGGCTATGTATAGCTGCTATGTTTTAAATACCCGAAAGGTTATTTTCCAAAGTTGTCATAGGCAACAAAGTTGTTCATTGTAACTTTGCCACTCAGAACATGCTCAAAATACAGATGCTATTTGAGTGTCACTTTAAGTGGCTACAATATATATCTGCAGTTTTTAACTTTATGTCAAGCCCATCAGTGCAATGATTGCACGATGCCATTTATATCGCTATGCACAACTAAAAACTTTTTCAGTCCAAATTCCGAACAGCACTTGTCTAAGTCTCCCTACTTTATTTCTAGTGTAGCCTTAAACATGGAGGCAGGAATGGGAGGGAGGGGAGTGAAGACCAGAAGATGGAAGGCTACATTAATTATTGACTAAGACTGATTCTCCTTCCTACAGATTTAGATACCTTATTATTAGAGGATAGATTCAAACTATGCCAAAGCAAACAATTTATAACAGTGGTGTCAAACTCATGTCATCATGGCAGCATCATGTGAAATATTGGGACTTTTCCCCCTTCACTAAACCGTGCATAGGCATGGCCAGCACATGATGCATCCACAAGTTTGACAGCCCTGATTTACAATAATGTCTCCCAAGTTTTCACTCTTAGTGGTCTTTGAGCATGCAATAACAATGTTCTAGCCATTCCTATTTATTTTAGAACAAAGGTATCCAAACTTGATGACTTTGAGACTTGTGGATTTCAATGCTCAGAATTCCCCAACCAGTCGTGGGAGTTGAAGTCTAAAGTCTTAAAGTTGCCAAGTTGGACATCTCTGATTTAGAAGGTCAAATTAATGAAGGACACACCATCCACATTTTTTTAAAACAAATTTTATTAATTTTACAAAAAACAATACGCAATCCAGGCATAACAACTTGAAAAATCTTTTCTAAAAAAATAATAATAATAATTAAAGAAGAAAGCCAATAGAACATATAAAATAACTCCAAACTGTAATATCAATATTTACATTATCTATTTAACTTCATATCTTATCCAGACTTCTCCTTTTATCCAAATTATATTTCTTGCTTATTAAAATTTTATTGCCTTTCATAAACATACAAAACACAAAACATAAACAAAACTAAAACATCTTTTCTGAAGGCTGCCTGATCCCGGGTTGAAACTCTTCACACAGACACAAATTCAAACATCATATTCACTTTATATATCCTTCCATATCTTATTATCATTTTCTTTTTTATATATATATAAACCAATTTTATCAATTTTACAAAAACAGTGCACAAACAATCAAGGCATAACAGCTTATAAATTCTTTTCTAAAAAAAATAATAATAATAATTAAAGAAGAAAACCAATAGAACATAATGATTCCAAATTATAATATCAATATTTACTTTGTCTATTTAACTTCATATCTTATCCCAGCTTCTCCTTTTCATCCAAATTATTTCTTGTTAATTAAAATTTTATTGCCTTTTATCAATATACAAAAAAAAAAAAAAAACCCATTACAAAACCTTTATATATCCTTTCATATCTTATTACCATTTTCAATAACATTCTTTGTCTGTTCTATTTCCAACTATCCATTCATCTTTTTTCTTTTACTATACTTCTCTTATTCACTAATTGGAGTGACGCCTTTAACTCATTACCCTAACTTAAAAGTACTTCATATGACACTTAATTTATCTTGGGATTCTGTTTAGTAGATTCTAAAATTACACAGTAAATTTTATACTCTAAATACACATATAAAAACACAATATTATGTACCTTCCAGAATCCCTCTTTTATCCTAAATTAAATTCACCCATTGTCTCTGAATAAACTTTTTTTCTTTAGATCTTGCTTCCCCCCATTGAGGCTCCTCCTCCCCCCCTTTCTCTCTTGCTTATTCTTCTCCTTACCCTTTTTACCCCTTTGTCTCTCCTCCTCCCTTTTCTTACTCCTTTTCTTTTGCTTTCTAACCTTGCATCCACCTTTCCTTTCATTTTTCTCTTTTTTGGTTGTTTTTTAAAATCTTAAAATCCCCTTTTTCTTATCCTCTTTCTCTTATCCTCCTGCCCAGAAAAAACCCATTGTTCATCAAAAATGGCTTCTTCTTCCTCTTCTTCTTTGTCCCAGTCATTCTGCTGCGTAATCAATTTTTCATAAGTACCTAACGCCATTTCTAAAAATTGAAATAAAGTGCCCAAAGTATCTTTTCCATCTTGTTCTTCCTTTTTATATTTTTGATATTCAGTCTTTAGTTCATCCACAAGCGATGCCATCCTGAAAAGAGAAACTTTCCACAAAACAACCATCCAAGTATTTTTAATCAAAAATAATTCAAAAAAAGTTCCAAAAGTTTATATTTTTCTTCTTTCTTCTATTTCTTTTTCTGGGGTTAATGTTTAATCAAAGAGGTCCAATTACCATATATCTTTCTTTGAGATTCTAGGCAATCTCCTCCTTTTTCCACTTCTGCTCCAATTTTTTTTCCTCTCCCTTTCCACTTGCAACATCAATTTTTAAATGATCAGAAATCCATACCTCCAATAAGGGTTTTCCAATTTCTTAAAATTTTAAGTCCAATATCCAAGAACTCTTTTGTCCCTTAACTTCAACTTTCAGAATAATTCACCTTCAGTGCCCAAACAAATTTCAAATCTTCATCTGCTGTTTCCATGGGGTGGGAGAGTGAAGAAAAAAAAAAAGTTCCCTTTAACAGCTTCTCCGCCGCTTTCGATCTTCTTAGGAATACAATATATCCTCCAGCAATTCAGACAGCTCAATTCCAACGAATTTAAAAGATGTTGATTGACCCGGCTCAGCCAGCACTTTCACTTTTCTTGCTTCCTCCAGCACAATCTTACCCGGTTGCTGGCTTCTTCGTGGCGGCCATTGCTGACCGCCGCTCCACCACCTTGGGAAAAAGGGTTTTTTCCGGACGAGGAGGGGGTCTGCAGCATCCCCAACTCCCTGTCTGGCTCCCCTCTCTCTTCGGCTGTCCCTACAGGGCAGCCATATCCCCCTGACCCATTTGGATCGGGGGTACCTCGGCGGCACGCGCAGCAGGAATCGTGAAAGGTCGCGAATTTCTGCTGCCACCGAAGCCACGCGGAACCAGAAACCACACCATCCACATTTTTGTGATTGGCAATTAGTGGTATCACCAACTGCATATCATATGGAAATGAATGCCCAATCTAGAGAACAGCTTTTAACCTAGCTCAATGAAATGTCCTCTATTTAATGACTTGATGAAGTAGATACAAAAAAGTTATCACCAACACAATACCAACACAAACCTACATGGCATGGGATGTATTGAGGACTTCTTCCTACATTGACAGTTTTACAAGAAACCACATAGAACCCTAATTTCTTTGCTTCTGAATACTACTACTACTACTAGATTAACACCAAGCAATATGTAGAGTTTCTGGTGCCTGACCCTAATCCTGAGATGATATCCAGATTCTGTTTGGCTGCATGTAAAATAAGGCATATTTTAAGGAAAAAACAGCTTAAGTTGCTTATTATGATGTGCTGGGTATGGCTTACTCCTAACATTGAGTTTAAGATTGACTTTTTTTATTAGCAATACCACTAGTACTTAAAGGAAGTTTTTTTTCCTCTTAATTAAAATTTTTATTTTCTATTTACCCCCTCTTTTAATCCTTTTAGTTTTATCCTTAGGCTTACTATTAATTGAAGCTTCTTCTTCTTCTTTTTTTTAATTTTTAAACTTCCCTTAGTTAAAATTACTGTCCTACCTTCTGTCATTTATTTGAATCTCTTTAGTTTCATCTTTAAAGCTACAATTACATTTGCTGTATGTTGGTTACTAACTGCAATAAAGAGTGATGTGATTTGATATTTACTGCCCTGGGTTTCTATAAGTTTGTTTCATTGCTCAGAGCTCCTCAATGCACCAAGGGATGTTTGGGCTTTTTCTAGCTACTATAGAGAGGATCTGAAAAGCAGAAGCATCAGTGGATCTCCTTCGTTTATTGTCTGTCATTGGAATATACCCTTGATGACGAACCTATGGCACACGTTCCAGAAGTGGCACGCAAAGCCATTATTGCCAGCATGCGAGTTGTTGCCCAGAGCAGGTCTACTGCGTATGTGTTCATGCTGCCCACCCAACATCTGATTGTCGGGTATCTGGTGTGCATGCGTGAGGGTGGGGGTGCATGGGAGATGCACGTGCCTGCGCAGAGACATGCAGCATGTGGGGGAGGGTTCACTCACGCATGCAGAGATATGCACAGTATGTGGGGGGTCACTCACACATGTTCAGAGATGTGTGGTGTGCATGGGGGTCACCATACATGCAAAGGAGGCATGGGGGGACCTGTGTGCATTGCCTTCTGGGCGCTGACACACAAGCATGCGTGCATAAGAACACAATTATCAGCACAGGAGCCCAAAAAGATTAGCCAGCACTGGAATATACAGTAGAACTTCTGGTTGCAAACACTTCCATTCACAATCAAATCGGGTGATGACCAAATTTTTTTACCTCTGGTCGCAAACGGTTGCTTGGGTGGTGAACAAACTCAGCCATGGAGATTTCTCCTTCTACGCCACACCATTTTTTTTTCTTATGTACATGCACTTCAGTGACAACCAAATCGGATGATGGCAAAATTCATGGGACAGATTATGGTTGTCACCTGAGGTTCTACTGCAATATTCCAATATTTCAGGGGCTGCCACAAAGAAGAGCCAGTCAACCTATTTTCCAAAATACCTGAAGGCAGGAAAAGAAGAAATGTGTGGAAACCAATTAAGGAAAGAACCAACTTAGAAGTAAGGAGAAATATCCTGATAGTTAGAACAATTAACCTTGTCTCCAGAAATTATGGGTGCTCCAACATTGGAAATTTTTAAGAAGAGATTGGACAATCATTTGTCTGAAATGGTATAGGATCTTCTCCTTAAACAGGGACAACCTACTAGAAGACTCAGAAGACCTTCAAGGTCCCTTCCAACTCTATTATTCTGTTATCCTTCTATGGTAAGACCACAGCCTAAAAATTCTACCAATGACACCGGAAACATTCCTCAGAGCATTCAGAAAACCTATCATTTCTACTCCTCTTATTCCATCTTAATTAGTCCATCTAAACTGCCAGCTGGAATCTCAATAAGAAGTGTGATGTCCATTGATGATCCTTTTCTTCCATTCA